>CM042177.1:39184389-39369389 GCA_023376005.1 Doryteuthis pealeii
CTTTTTCTTCTTCTTCTTTTCTTCTTCATTCAACTTCTTCTTCTTCTTCTTCTTCTTCTTCTTCATTCTCTTCTTCTTCTTCATTCAACTTCTTCTTCTTCTTCTTCTTCTTCTTCATTCAAACTTCTTCTTCTTTCTTCTTCTTCTTCTTCTTCTTCTTCTTCTTTTTCTTCTTCTTCTTCATTCAACATTCTTCTTCTTCATTCAACTTCTTCTTCTTCTTCTTCTACTTCTTCTTCTTCATTCCCCTTCTTCTTCTTTTTCTTCTTCTTCTTCTTCTTCTTCTTATTATTATCATTATTATTATTATTAATTCCTAAATCCTTCTTCTTCTTCTTCTTCTTCTTCTTCATTCCCCTTCTTCTTCTTCTTCTTTCTTCTCTTCTTCTTATTAATTATTATTATCATTATTATTATTATTAATTCTTCCTAAATCCTTCTTCTTCTTCTTCTTCTTCTTCTTCTTCTTCTTCTTCTCTTCTTCTTCTTCTTCTTCTTCTTCTCTTCTTTCTTCTTCTTCCCCTACTTTTCTTCTTCTTCTTCTTCTTCTTATTATTATTATTATTATTATTATTATTATTTCTTCTTCTTCTTCTTCTTCTTCTTCTTCTTCTTTTCTTCTTCTTCTTCTTCTTCTTCTTCTCTTCTTCTTCTTCTTCTTCTTCTTCTTCTTCTTCTTCTTCTTCTTATCTTATTATTATTATTAATTCCCTAAATCCTTCTTCTTCTTCTTCTTTCTTCTTCTTTTCTTCTTTTTCCCTTCTTTCTTCTTTTCTTCTTCTTCTTCTTCTTCATTCAACTTCTTCTTCTTCTTTGTATCATAAGTAAGCAAAATTTTCATATTTATTAAAGGAGTAAAAAACAACAAAACAAAAAACAATTTGAAATGAAAACTGAGCCCCGTCCCTCTCAAATAAAATGTTACGTGTATGTAATAATCAAATGATTATTTTGAATATTTTCCAAAAAATCGTATTTATTTATTTATTTGTAAACTTTTTACTTAACTTTTTGTTACTGTAAAAAAAAAAAAGGGACGAGAGTAAAAAAACAATTTTAAAATTGCTTACTCAAATTTTGGGTGTATATAGCATCAGAATATTGTGACGTAGAGCTATGACGTAGTTTTTTGTTACAGACAGAAATACAGACAATCTCCATTATTAATAGATTAGTATTATTATTATTCATTCCCTAAGTTCTTCTTCTTCTCTTCTTTCTTCTTTCTTCTTCTTTCTTCTTCTTCTTCTTCTTTCTTCTTTCTTTCTTTCTTTCTTTCTTTCTTCTTCTTCTTCTTTCTTTCTTTCTTCTTCTTTCTTTCTTCTCTTCTTCTTCTTCTTTCTTTCTTTCTTTTCTTTCTTCTCTTCCTTCTTCTTTCTTCTTTCTTCTTCTTTCTTCTTTCTTCTTCTTCTTCTTCTTTTCTTCTTCTTTTCTTCTTCTTCTTCTTCTCTTCTTTCTTCTTTTTTCTTCTTTCTTTCTTTCTTCTTTCTTCTTCTTCTTCTTCTTCTTCTTCTTCTTTCTTCTTTCTTCTTTCTTTCTTTCTTTCTTTCTTCTTCTCTTCTTCTTCTTCTTCTTCTTCTTCTTCTTCTTCTTCTTTCTTTCTTCTTCTCTTCTTCTTCTTCTTCTTCTTCTTCTTCTTCTTCTTCTTCTCTTCTTCTTCTTCTTTCTTTCTCTTCTTCTTCTTCAGACTTTCCCCATCAGATGTAGCTAATCTGAAACAATTTTTCATTCAGAGACTTATAAAAAAAAAATGAAAAAAAGAAAAATGAAGTTAGTCAAAATTTTCAACGCTTAAATAAACAAAATCCACTATCCCCACCCCAAAGATAATCTCCTGCACCCAGTAACAATTTTTACGCATCATCAACATGATATTAGTTCAAATCAACGTGGTTCATGTCTCTGAAGGTCACCCAGTAATGCCCGGGCAATAATTCAATCCAAGATCATTTATAATTTGTGGTATTTTGTCTTGGGTACCTTAAAAGTTAATTTGGCATAAGATAAAGAGAAAAATGATTAATTCAAGGGTAATCCCAAAGGTAGGGTCTTCAAAATATTTAGAAATCACAGAAATGTTTATTGATTATTGTCTATGCATTTTTATAGTAAAAATTATTAGCAATGCATTGCCAATGATTTTTACTATGAAAATGCATTGGAAATGATTTTTATTATAAAAATGCATAGGAAATGATTTTTTACTATAAAAATGCATTAAATGATTTTTTACTATAAAAAATGCATTGGAAATGATTTTTTACTATAAAAATGCATTGCGATATTGCATTTTACTATAAAAATGCATTGCCAATGATTTTACTATAAAAATGCATTTGGACAATGATTTTTTACTATAAAAATGCATTGGAACATGCATTGGAAATTATTTTTACTATAAAAATGCATTGGAAATGATTTTTACTATTAAAATGCATTGCTAATGATTTTACTATAAAAATGCATTGGACAAATTTTTACTATAAAAATGCATGGACAATGATTTTACTAAAAAATGCATTGCCAATGATTTTTACTATAAAATGCATTGAAATGATTTTTTACTATAAAATGCATTGGAAATGATTTACTATAAAAATGGCATTAGGAAATGATTTTTACTATAAAAATGCATTGGAAATGATTTTTACTATAAAAATGCTCATTGGAAATGATTTTTACTATAAAAAATTGCATTGGAAATGATTTTTACTATAAAAAAATGCATGGACAATGATTTTACATTAAAACTGCATTGGAAAAATTATTTTACTATAAAAATGCATTGGAAAATGATTTTTACTATAAAAATGCATTGCTAATGATTTTTACTTATAAAAATGCATTGGACAATGATTTTTACTATAAAAATGCATTTGGACAATTGATTTTTTACTATAAAAAATGCATTGCCAATGATTTTTACTATAAAATGCATTGCAATGATTTTACTATAAAAAGCATTGCCAATGATTTTTACTATAAAAATGCATTGGAAATGATTTTTAGTATAAAAATGCATGGAAATGATTCTTTACTATTAAAAAATGCATTGGAAATGATTTTTACTATAAAAATGCATTGGAAAATGATTTTTACATTAAAAATGCATTGATTACATTAAAACTGCATTGGACAATGATTTTTACAATAAAAATGCATTTGGAAATGTTTTTTTACAATAAAAAAAATGCATTGGAAATTGATTTTTAGTATAAAAAGCATTGAAAATGATTTTACTATAAAAATGCATTGGAAAATGATTTTACTATAAAAATCCATTGGAAATGTTTTGTTACAAATAAAAATCCGATGGAAATGATCTTACTATAAAAATGCATTGGGAAGTGATTTTTACTATGAAAAATGCATTGCGACAATGATTTTACTATAAAAATTCATTGGAAATGATTGATTTACTATAAAAATGCATTGGACAATGATTTTTACAATAAAGATACTGTTAACAAAATAACGATGTTGACTATAATGCTGATGATATTGATGCTGTCTGAGTAAATACCAGATCTTTGTATTGGCAAATAAATACAACAAATAAATACATTGATGGTGTATTGTCTGTTGTATTGTCTGTTGCGTCTTTGCCTCTCTATCACTTGAGCAATTCTGACAACTGCCAATCTCAGTCAATGGCGTCGGCCGCGTCGAGTTTTGCGTGATTCCTCCAAAAAAGATCACATCTTTTAATGGAACTTTATTAAGAAAGACAATTGCTTTTTACGAATCTCGGCTAAAAAGGAATCGTTTCATAGCTAAAAACAATTTGTTGATTAATTGTATCGTCAGAACCGAACGATGGCTTTTGGCACGAAACGTCTGGTTTAATGGATGTTTAAATGCTCACTTGCTCGGAGGGTGAGTAGGTGGGTGGGTGTGTGACTATTTAGGGTGGGTGGGTGGTGGGTGTCATGGAGAAAAAAGAAAAAAAGGTAAAGGAAAAAAAAATGGCTTGCAGTATGAATATGTTTGTGAGTTAGAGAAATCATCAGGTATTATTATTGTATGGAATTGGAATAAATATTGTTTTTCGGATAAAGGAAATTTTTTTTTTTTTAATGTTTAATAATAACAAATATTTATTAGATTGAAACTAGAAATTAAAATCTAGAAATGCATTGGAAATGTTTTTTTACAATAAAAATGCATTGGAAATGAGTTTTGCTATAAAAATGCATTGGAAATGAGTTTTGCTATAAAAATGCATTGGACAATGATTTTTAATATGAAAATGCATTGGACAATGATTTTTACTATAAAAATGCATTGGAAATGATTTTTACTATAAAAAATGCATTGGACAATGATTTCACTATAAAAATGCATTGGACAATGATTTTACTATAAAAATGCATTTGGAAATGATTTTTTACTATAAAAATGCATTGGACAATGATTTTTACTATGAAAATGCATTGGAAATGATTTTTACTATAAAAATGCATTGGAAATGATTTTTACAATAAAAATCCATTGGACAATGATTTTTATTATAAAAATGCACTGGAAATGATTTTTAATATAAAAATGCATTGGACAATGGTTTTTACTATAAAAATGCATTGGACAATGATTTTTACTATAAAATGCATTGGAAATGATTTTTACAATAAAAATCCATTGGACAATGATTTTATTATAAAAATGCACTGGAAATGATTTTAATATAAAAATGCATTGGACAATGGTTTTTACTATAAAAATGCATTGGACAATGATTTTTACTATAAAAATGCATTAGAAATGATTTTTACTATAAAAATGCATTGGACAATGATTTTTACTATAAAAATGCATTGGAAATGATTTTTACTATAAAAATTCATTGGAAATGATTTTTACTATAAAAATGCATTGGAAATGATTTTTACAATAAAGATACTGTTAACAAAATAAAGATGTTGACTATAATGCTGATGATATTGATGCTGTCTGAATAAATACCAGATCTTTGTATTGGCAAATAAATACAACAAATAAATACATTGATGGTGAATTGTCTGTTGTATTGTCTGTTGCGTCTTTGCCTCTCTATCACTTGAGCAATTCTGACAACTGCCAATCTCAGTCAATGGCGTCGGCCGCGTCGAGTTTTGCGTGATTCCTCCAAAAAAGATCACATCTTTTAATGGAACTTTATTAAGAAAGACAATTGCTTTTTACGAATCTCGGCTAAAAAGGAATCGTTTCATAGCTAAAAACAATTTGTTGATTAATTGTATCGTCAGAACCGAACGATGGCTTTTGGCACGAAACGTCTGGTTTAATGGATGTTTAAATGCTCACTTGCTCGGAGGGTGAGTAGGTGGGTGGGTGTGTGACTATTTAGGGTGGGTGGGTGGTGGGTGTCATGGAGAAAAAAGAAAAAGAGGTAAAGAAAAAAAATGGTTAGCAGTATGAATATGTTTGTGAGTTAGAGAAATCATCAGGTATTATTATTGTATGGAATTGGAATAAATATTGTTTTTCGGATAAAGGGAAATTTTTTTTTTTTTAATGTTTAATAATAACAGATATTTATTAGATTGAAACTAGAAATTAAAATCTAGAAATGCATTGGAAATGTTTTTTTACAATAAAAATGCATTGGAAATGATTTTTACTATAAAAATGCATTGGAAATGAGTTTTGCTATAAAAATGCATTGGAAATGAGTTTTGCTATAAAAATGCATTGGAAATGATTTTTATTATAAAAATGCATTGGACAATGATTTTTACTATGAAAATGCATTGGAAATATTTTTTTTCAATAAAAATGCATTGGAAATGTTTTTTTACAATAAAAATGCATTGGACAATGATTTTTACTATAAAAATGTATTGGAACTGATTTTTACTATAAAAATGCATTGGACAATGATTTTTACTATAAAAATGCATTGGACAATGATTTTTACTATAAAAATGCATTGGACAATGATTTTTACTATTTTTAGTATAAAAATGCATTAGAAATGATTTTTACTATGAAAATGCATTGGACAATGATTTTTACATTAAAAATGCATTGGAAATGATTTTACTATAAAAATGTATTGGAAATGATTTTTACTATAAAAATGCATTGCCAATGATTTTTACTATAAAATTCATTGGACAATGATTTTTACATTAAAATTCATTGGACAATGATTTTTACTATAAAAATGCATTAGAAATGATTTTTACTATAAAATGCATTGGAAATGATTTTTACTATAAAAATGCATTGGACAATGATTTTTACTATAAAAATGCATTGACAATGATTTTTACTAAAAAATGCATGGAAATGGTTTTTACTATAAAAATGCATTGGAAATGATTTTTACTATAAAAATGCATTGGACAATGATTTTATACTATAGACATTGTTGTTGAAATGAATACTGTTTTTCGGTTAAACAGAAAACCATGTTTTTGGAAACGGATTTTTTTTCTCCTTTTGACGTTTGATAATAACAATATTCCTGAGATTAAAAGTGAAAATTAATCCAGGGAAAGAAAAGAAAAGAAACCAAAAAAAATTTGAGATAATCCAGTTGTGGGGGTAGGGCAAAGAAAAAGATGGATCGAAATGATTAAAATATTCTTTTTAGGAAACACAAAGAACGAGTAGGCGGGATACAAGATTATATCCCACCCACCCAGTCATTGATAGTAAAGAATTATGTTTACTAGCAAATATATACACCCTCCATAGGGTGCAAGTATTTAAGGTCCAATGTAATAAGATATTGTAAGAAAGGTTCAAGTTATATATACTTTGAATACAAAACACCAACGAAGGTTGACAGACAAAACATTTAATATAGTACAGCACGTGGATATGACGAGATACAAAGTACATAGGTAAAAAGATAAATACACATTCATGAATGGTACAAGATAACATATAAAAGCCACAGACATGAGACTAGGGATAGTCCATGCTGTGTTAAATCACTTACAGTAATGTAAGGGGGGCCAAAAGCCCCAACGAGACGGGGTAGACCAAAATCTACCCCATGTGTCTCGTGGTTACTGGAACAGGAAAAGAGGCAGAAGCGTTTTGAACCAGCCGCTTAAATACTATATCCCCTAGTGGGCACCAGCACACTAAACCGGGCAGACAACTCTCCCAGGCAAATACGAAATTAACGCTACAATATTATATTAAATTAGAAAGGCTAATGAAATTAAATAAGAATGCAGATAAAAAGATGTTTATATTGATCTTGCTATATGTGACGGAGAACAAGTACCAGAGAAATAGTGTAGATAAAAATAAAGATGAGGACAATAGTCCGAATAATTAAAATAATCCAAATTATCAAGCCTCATCTAAAAAATTCAGATAAGTGTAGATAACAATAAAGATGAGGACAATAGTCAGAATAATTAAAATAATCAAAATTATCAAGCCTCATCTAAAAAAATTCAGAGAAATAGTGTAGATAACAATAAAGATGAGGACAATAGTCCGAATAATTAAAATAATCCAAATTATCAAGCCTCATCTAAAAAATTCAGATAAGTGTAGATAACAATATAGATGAGGACAATAGTCCGAATAATTAAAATAATACTAATTATCAAGCCTCACCTAAAAAATTCAGAGAAATAGTGTAGATAACAATAAAGATGAGGACAATAGTCAGAATAATTAAAATAATCCAAATTATCAAGCCTCATCTAAAAAATTCAGAGAAATAGTGTAGATAACAATAAAGATGAGGACAATAGTCAGAATAATTAAATAATCAAAATTATCAAGCCTCATCTAAAAAATTCAGAGAAATAGTGTAGATAACAATAAAGATGAGGACAATAGTCCGAATAATGAAAATAATCCAAATTATCAAGCCTCATCTAAAAAAATCAGAGAAATAGTGTAGATAACAATATAGATGAGGACAATAGTCAGAATAATTAAAATAATCCAAATTATCAAGCCTCATCTAAAAAATTCAGAGAAATAGTGTAGATAACAATATAGATGAGGACAATAGTCCGAATAATGAAAATAATCCAAATTATCAAGCCTCATCTAAAAAATTCAAAGAAATAGTGTAGATAACAATAAAGATGAGGACAATAGTCAGAATAATTAAAATAATCAAAATTATCAAGCCTCATCTAAAAAATTCAGAGAAATAGTGTAGATAACAATAAAGATGAGGACAATAATTCACCCTACCTCAGGAACTCAGTTAAGGGGACTGTGTTATTTATATAATCATTCCTGCAGACAAAACCTCAGTGTGACGGAGAACAAGTACCACCTTACTCATTTGGAAAAAGAGTGAGAGTGTCTTGCCTGCCAGAGTTGAACCCGCACTCTCTGGAATGCAAAGAAATGAGATTTAGGCGCTGGATGGATGCGAGGTGCAATTCAGGTGCCCGGATGTTGGGGCCTACACGCGTCCATCCGAATGAACGAGAATTGTGCACAGGCGCGGTGTTCGACTGATGTGCCTGGATGATAAGGGGAAATGGCAGTAGAAGTAGAAGTGGGGTGACAGCAGTAAGAGTGTTGCGACTTCAGCTGCTGGTAGACGAAGACAGTGTTGTAGCCTGCGAATAAGGCGTTTGACTCGCTTCTTTTTGCCCCCCCCTCAACAAAGAACATTTATTTGAAACCCCATAATTGTGCAAAGAAACCAAACCAATCTTAAACAGACTGGAGATCAAAAGACTGATCATAAGCAGAACAAACAAATATTTATTCCCCCCACACTCGATTTTTTTTTCCTTCTATAAAATATAAAAAATCAGAAATCATTAATAACTTAAAATCTTTATCTCTGAATGTTTGAGATGAGGCTTGAAGATTAGTATTATCTGCGTTATTCGGACTATTGTCCTCATCTTCATTGTTACTTGTACAACATACAACATATACATAGGTAAATAGGTAGATATTCTAGCCAAATCAAGATATTAGGTTCATAAGTTCCCAAAATTCACACTCAATTGTCCAATAGAAGACAGTTCTAAGTGACAGTTATCTCTGGAACCCGAGTTCAATCCTGAGTGAAAGCAGTGAGAAAAATAATTAATTAACACAATTCCTACCCCAGCTATGGTTAGCGGAATGAGAATAGGATACCCCCGTGGAATAAATAAAGGGTTAGGTTCAAAGTTCCGTGATGGCTCCCGAATGCGACAAGAAAGTTCCCGAGTTCGAAAAGAAAGTTCCCGAGTCCGAGAAGGTTCCCGAGTCCAAGAAGGTTCCTGCGTCCGACTAGAAAGGCCGGAGGGTTTATCGTCCGAAACGTTGTACAAATAACAATGAAGATGGGGACACTAGTCCGAATAACGCAGATAATACTAACTTAAAAGTGGTTGACTTAAAAACTTTTTTGATAGCATTTTTGTATTTCATGGGCAAGAATGCTTTTATAAACCATTTTTTAGTAGTAGGGAAGTTCTAGAGCTCATTTTACAGACAAAATTAATTTAATTATATATTCTAGCAAAAAAAAATGTTGATCTTTAACCGATCACGTACTTGAAACCATCTATAGATATATAAAGGGCAATTGTGTGAATCTGTGTGTCTGGAGGAAACTTTTTTGCCATTTTTCGCCAACCCCACCAAATTTCTGCCAATTTTTGGAATTGGAAGCTCAAATTTTAGGGATTGTCTAACATTAATGTAGTACACACCTGGAAAAAAATTTAGAAAAATTGAAGTGGGCAGGTGAAAATTTTTTTTTTTCCGGATGATTTGACATGGAATTCTAGTTATAAAATTCTATTCATTTCATTTAAAATGACAATCTTTTCTGTTTTAAATATTGAAATTGCTAAATTTTCTAACCAATTTCTAGGCTAAATGTTGTGAAAATGAGGATTTTTGGTGCATTTTAGTACATGATCTTTGATGCTATTTCCTCAAACAATGGTGCAAGTAAGAAATCTAGATTTTGGTATCCCTATTTATCATACTGTTGTGGGGTTTTAAGGGGTCAAATAAGAACAAAACAACGGGTAGCAAATGTAGGAAAATGTATTAACAGAAAGTAGACAAATACAATACAGATAAATGGAAATTACGTCCGACAAATAGAGTTATTGGCTTACTCACATTGGCTTACACCCAAGCCACAATTGTCCCTGTTACTTATAGTAACCCGTCGGCGCATTCCATTAGTCTTATAGGGTGTATCACCTATAACATATACCAACACGTAACTTTTGTAGTTCGGTAGAATTGCATATTTAAGGGTATGGCAAGAGGTTTAATATTTTAGGTTAAAAAAAGGTAGCTTGTTATTCTTGGTGCATATTCCTAGGGTTTGCTTTTAACCCATCTTATTTGGTGGTCACTCTGAAAAGGAAGGAATTATTGGAAATCTCCCCCTGCCGCTAGGGGGCGAATTGCCAACATCGTATGTTGGCACCAATACCAAAAACTTCACTTATCGCATAGCAGTTACTGGAGGAGAGACGTAAAAACTAAAAGCTCATCACCAAGCCCAAAACAGGGCCCGCTTATCACGGATCACCCACTGAGGGTAGTCGCGTAAATAGCAATCCCTAAACTTCACTCAAGCCCAAAAACAGGGGTTACTTCTACGGACCGTTGACCTGGACAGAGGCATATTTTCACAGCACACTTTTGAAGGCATTGTGTCCGCAGACTACTAGACTGTCACAATAGCACACTACAGAAGGCACCAAGGCCAAATGGTCTACTTGAAAAGGGCCCATTCACCGTCATTTAAAAGAACTGTTACCAGGGCGAGAAGCTTCTAAAATAGCATCCCCATTACTTATCACAGAACAGGTTACGAGGAAGAACGAGAAACGTCCAAAGAAGCGTCCTATCAACATTTCCTACCAAGAACAGAATACCCCTGTTATCACCACTCCAAGAACATTGCTTAACTCAGATAAGTCTGGTAGCAAATACCAATAAAATTTGCAACAAGTTCTTGTATTAAAAGCCCATGGAAATCAATTTGACAGACAAAGATCAGGTTTGAAATCGCTTACAGAAAACTCCTGAAGGCTCCACGTTTGCGTAACCCCTGCTAACAACTCTCAGTCTGCACACAACCGAGGAAATAATGATATTATTATCTTATATTTTCATGAATACAAGTGTTCGTGTGTAACACGGGTCCAGTGTGTAACACGCTCATGTACATGCATACGTTTGTGTGCACACACAAAGAAGGTGCATTTTTATTGATAGATATTCTATTTAAACCCCTCCCCCATGACTATTTAAAACCAACTGATGCACTAATAGTACATCGCCCCGCCAGGCAGTACATCACCCCGCCAGGCTGTGCATCACCGCGCCAGGCTGTGTGCACTGACTGAACTTAATTTTGGGGCCAAATGACACTTGATTCTTATACACCTACTTGAACATTCAATTTTTGATTAGCAAACCCCTCCCCCATGACTACTGCTTTTAATAACAATCTATTAACCAATTGGCGGTTAATTGGCAGATTTAGCTCTCATCAACGACGAATACCGATTTTTATTGTTTAATCGTTTAGAAATTTAAAAAATTTATTCCACTTTTAAATCTTTTGATAAAAGCTTACAATAAAATGGAAACCGTGCGGAATGAAGTTCTTTTATCGGAGTTATATAGTAACTAAATAATGACAAAGGAGTTGTCTATTTTTTTTATTCGATAAAAATAAATATAAAATCATTTCCAATGCATTTTTATAGCAAAACTCATTCACAATGGATTTTTATGTAAAAATCATTTCCAATGCATTTTTATAGTAAAAATCATTTTCCAATGCATTTTATATAAAAATCATTTCCAATGCATTTTTATAGTAAAAATCATTTTCCAATGCATTTTTATAGTAAAAATCATTGTCCAATGCATTTTTATAGTGAAAATCATTGTCCAATGCATTTTTATAGTAAAAATCATTTCCAATGCATTTTATAGTAAAAATCATTGTCCAATGCATTTTTATAGTAAAAATCATTGTCCAATGCATTTTATAGTAAAAATCATTTCCAATGCATTTTTATAGTAAAAATCATTTCCAATGCATTTTTATAGTAAAAATCATTGCAATGCATTTTTATAGTAAAAATCATTTCCAATGCATTTTTATAGTAAAAATCATTTCCAATGCATTTTTATAGTAAAAATCATTGTCCAATGCATTTTTATAGTAAAAATCATTGTCCAATGCATTTTTATAGTAAAAATCATTTCCAATTTTTATAGTAAAAATCATTTCCAATGCATTTTTATAGTAAAAATCATTTCCAATGCATTTTTATAGTAAAAAATCATTTCCAATGCATTTTTATAGTAAAAATCATTTTCCAATGCATTTTATAGTAAAAATCATTTCCAATGCATTTTTATAGTAAAAAATCATTTCCAATGCATTTTTATAGTAAAAATCATTTCCAATGCATTTTTATAGTAAAAATCATTTCCAATGCATTTTATAGTAAAAATCATTTCCAATGCATTTTTATAGTAAAAATCATTTCCAATGCATTTTTTATAGTAAAAATCATTTCCAATGCATTTTTATAGTAAAAATCATTTCCAATGCATTTTTTATAGTAAAAATCATTGTCCAATGCATTTTTATAGTAAAATCATTTTCCAATGCATTTTTATAGTAAAAAATCATTGTCCAATGCATTTTTATAAAAAATCATTTCCAATGCATTTATAGTAAAAATCATTTCCAATGCATTTTTATAGTAAAAATCATTGTCCAATGCATTTATAGTCCAATGCATTTTATAGTTAAAAATCATTGTCCAATGTTTTTTTATAGTAAAAAAAACATGAGATATTTTCATTCATTTGTATTTTACTCATTCATTTATTTATTCATTTATTTTATTTTTATCTTTTTCCAGGTGCAGGTCGGCATCGCCATAGGAGAAACACCACTGAGAATAATCAGGTGATCCTAAGGATTGCTAAACCTCCCCACCGCCAAATAAAGTGTGTTTATCCAGAAGTCCCATGTGCTGACAGTAGACGGTGTTACCATAGCATCTATGAACGCTGCAACAACAAAGAAGAGTGCATCGATGGCTCCGATGAGCTTGGATGTAAGTAAAAACCTCAACCAATCCCATATTTGAGAACTATAGGCCCATTATTTGGGGCTGAGTCAGATTTTACAATACATTTTAATTATATATTCTAGAAAAAAAACCCAAATGATGAGCTTGAATGTACGTAAAATCCTCAACCATCTCTACATATATAAAGGGCAATTGTGTGAATCTGTATATCCAGAGGAAACTTTGAATATAAAACAATTAATGACAAAGTAAATAAATATACACATTAAATATCACCAGGGCTTGGTTTTCTATCTATCTCTACATATATAAAGGGCAGTTGTGTGTATAAGTATGTCCAGAGGAAACTTTGAAAATAAAACAATTAACGACAAAGTAAATATATATACACATTAAATATCAACAGGGCTTGGTTTTCTATCTATCTATACATATATAAACGGCAGGTGTGTGAATCTGTATATCCAGAGGAAACTTTGAATATAAAACAATTAATGACAAAGTAAATATATATACACATTAAATATCACCAGGGCTTGGTTTTTGAGCAAAAAATAATACAGATTTGATTTATATTCGTGAAGATAATTAAAAAAATAAAATTTAAATGATAACAGCATGGATTTTTTTTTTCATAATATTTTTTTACCTAGGGATTTAAATGGGGCATCCATGAGGATTCAACTCACAATTCAGTAATAATGGATCTGCAGGACTAACTTATAAAAAATCCCCCTCTAGCCACAGCTAGTTTTATATACAAGAAAAAAAAAACAAAAAAAACTCAACAGATAGGCCCAACCGCCCTGTCGGTGGGGCGTTAGAATGCACCGACTGCACCTCTGCAGAGGGGTAAGACTCCCCCAATGGGGCCACCTGTTGGTCGTGGGTGGCGACCTGTGATGCCTAATGATAGAACCCAGGTGGATGAGCAGTCCATGACTTGCAATATTCCACTTTGGTCTTTACTTGGGCTAGACGGGCGGTCGAGAGGCCCCCTCCGATCAATCGGCTAGTCACGTCAAGCCCTAGTACCTATATGATTGCCCCAAACCTTATTGCCCTTATGGCAAGCCCCCATCCCTTTTTATCATATGGGTGCTAGAAGGCGGTGGCTGCGGGTGTAATGTCCTGGGAATGACATTACACTGTATCTGATGGTGAGGTTTCAGTTCTGGAGGTTTGGGGATTGTGGAGCACCCCTTCATCACCATTGCTCCCTGGTCCACTCTGACCCGGAGTGGTAGTACCTGTTAGGGTCCCATCTATGGGTTAAATAGAAAAACATGAGTTCATAAAAAAATTGAGATCCATTAAGAATGATTTATTTCAAACTTTATCGGCATTAAATGACCCACTGAGATTGATATGCCATAAAACAAATCAAACCAAATCAAACCAAACCATAGGCCCAATATTTTGGCCTGAGTGTGATTTTACAATACATTTTAATTATATATACTAGCAAAAAAAAACCGCACTCCTATCCCCCCTCCCCCAAACATAAGTTCCTACGTGTGATACTACAAAATATATAGCCAAAGAAAACACATTAAATTCAGACTGAAAAAGTGTTGGTTGGTTGGTGGGATTTTATGGTATGTCAACCTTTGTTGGGTTATTTTATGCTGAAGACATTTTGTTTTATTCATTTTTCATGGGTACAAAATTAAAAAAAAAATTTTAAATCATTTTTTTCTATTTAACCCATAGATGAGACCCTAACAGGTACTACTACCACTCCGGTCAGAGTGGACCAGGGAGCAATGGTGATGAAGGGGTACTCCACATTCACTAGAACTCCAGAATTAGAAATGATTGGGGGTTGCCATAAGGGCAATAGGGTTGGGATTGTCATATAGGAACTACAGGTCTGTTCACAATTCATGATCTCTCATTTTGTTTTTAATATGAAAACTTTTTCAGCAGTTACGCATTTTCATTACCGGTTTTTAGGGCAGAAGACGAGGATACATTTATGCGATAATACCCTTTGATATGCAGAATGTAAAAACAAAGACGGGTCAGTTTTTGACTTAAATGCAAATTACGACTAATTAGAACCAATTAAAGTGGAATTTTTTTCAAACATTTATTAATCCTAAAACTAAGGAATAATTTAGTCTAAATTTCGTATCATTAAACTCACCAGGAAAAAAGCCTTTAGAGATTGAATGGTGAAAATCTCAGCTTTAGTATAATAATAATAATGATAATAATAATAATAAAAAGGAATATCTCAGGAGAACTAGAAAACTTCTAGAAACGAAACTTAACAGCAGAAATCTGATCAAAGGAATTAATACCTGGGCTGTCCCCATTATAAGATACTCAGGACCATTCTTAAAATGGACAAAAGAAGAACTCAGACAGATAGACCAAAGGACGAGAAAATTAATGACCATGCACAAGGCTCTCCACCCTAGAGATGATAGAGATAGATTGTATGTGTCAAGAAAGGAAGGGGAAGAGGTCTTGCCAACATAGAGGAATGCGTAGAAACCACAATCCAACAACTTGAAGATTACACAAGGAAGAGCAAAGACAAATTACTTATGGCGACCAACAATAGTAGAAACGGCAGATGGACAAACAGAAAAACGACAAAGACTAGAAAAACAAAAATGGGAAGAAAAACAATTATATGGACACTTCAAACGACAAATAGATGAGGTTGCACATGGAAAGACTTGGACATGGTTAAGAAAGGGAAACCTCAAAAGAGAAACTGAATCACTTATAATTGCTGCACAAAATAATGCCATAAGGACAAACTACATCAAAGCGAAAATTGATAAGACCCAACAAAATAGTAAATGTAGACTTTGCGGTAATAGAGATGAGACTGTTAACCATATACTCTGCGAATGTAGCAAACTAGCACAACGAGAATACAAAACTAGACATGACTGGGTTGGAAGGTGATCCACTGGGAATTATGCAAGAAATTAAATTTTGACCACACAACAAAATGGTATATGCATAAACCAGAATCTGTTCTTGAGAACGAAACGCACAAAATTCTCTGGGACTTTGAAATTAAAATGGATCACCTTATCCCAGCAAGAAGACCAGACCTAGTGTTGATTAACAAAAAAGAAGAACTTGTAAACTGGTGGATTTTGCAGTGCCAGCGGATCACAGGGTGAAGTTAAAGGAAAATGAAAAAATTGACAAATATCTGGACCTTGCCAGAGAACTGAAAAAGTTATGGAATATGAAAGTGAAAGTTATACCAATTGTAGTTGGTGCACTTGGAACAGTCCCAAAAGGATTAGAAAAGGGTTTGGAAAGTTTGGATATCAGAGGAAGGATTGAAACCATTCAGAACACTGCACTGCTGCAATCTGCCAGAATACTCAGAAGAGTCCTGGAGACCTGAGGAGACTTGCTGTCACTCAGACTCCAGTGAAAGACCATCGGCTAACACTGATGTGAAAACTCAAATAATAATAATAATAATATATATATATATATATATATATATATATATATATATATATATATGTAAGAAAGTTTTATAGAAAAACAACAAGATGTTAAACATTTTTGCTGACAGATATCTGTTTCGACATTATGAATATGTCTTTATCAAAGCAACATTGTAAGCGGAAAAACGAAATGAATATATCAGTAATTACAAGGCACAGAACGCTCTCGATCAGTACCGGAAATTTTTTTTTTTTTTTTTTAAATTTTAAAAATACGTATTTATTGTTAAAAATAAAATAAATTTTATTTTTAAAATGTTTAAGCATTTTTATCATAAAAATCTCAAAAGAGTTTGAAGTAAAAATGTATATATATATATATATAAAAGCAAATAATGGATTACACTGATATTTAGAGTTAGATAAATGATATATTGTATGCGTTTGCTGTCATTGTCTTTTATAACTGAAAATTTACGTATTGATGATATAAGGTAATTTCTGAAATCGATGGTGAATTAGTATGTGCATGTTGATAACTAGTTTGCGAAAATGATTGTTCACGATGGTAATCTCATATGACAATAGCTTAATAATAAGACCCCATGGTATTTTATCAGTATCATTATAGAAACTAGCAAATATATGCACCCTCCGGGTGCAAGTATTTAAGTTTTAATATAATAAAATATCATGTTAAATTAGAAAGGCTAATGAAACTGAATAAGAATGCAGATAAAAAGATTTGGAACAGAGGGGGTATGATTGAAAAATAGAACAACTTTGAAACTAACTCTTCTATCATTTTCCCTTACTCCCCTCTTTCATTGGTAAATTTTCATAATTTAACTATTTAGTTAAAATAGGAAGTAAAGAATAATATTAGTTATTTGTTCTTGTTAATGGATTTCTTTTAAGATTTATCCCCGAGATTTTTGCTCATATTCAAAAAGATAAAACCAAACAATTAGAAATCAATAATATTAAGCACGTATTTATTAAAATCAAATTTTTAATATCTATAGGCAAATTAGCCTTCCCATTCACACTATAATCCGCTATTTTGTTGTATATATAAATACAATTGCATGTTATTAGTATGTAGATATGGTCAACAGTCTTAATGACGTAAAACAATTTTATCAATAATTGAGGTTTAAATAAAAATAAAATGATGGAGAATGTGATGTAAATAACTAAGGGAATTGTGATTTGTATAGTAATATAGTTTCGGTTACAGACAGACAAACACACAATCTCCATTATAATAAGATATTTGAGGCTGAATGGGATTTTACAATACATTTTAATCATCTATATTAGTAAAAACCTCACATCTTTGAAACCATTGTATCTAACTCTACAGTCACTATCACATGTCTGTCATGGCGTCCAAATCGCGTGCCTCTAAGGGGGTCAAGGGTTATAACTGTCACCGGTTATTTTCCACAGACTCCCTGATTTTAAAGTTAACAGACCTCAATTTAAATATTCCTAGCTACAGGTATGTTCACAATTCATGATCTCTCATGAATTGTAACACTGTGATTTTGTTTTTGATATGAAAACTTTTTCTTGCAGGCCGTGCACCGGAAAATGAAGTTGACGATAAGAGAGAACGACCCCCCCGTCGTAAGGATAACTTCCCGGAACTGTTCAGGAAACTTGTGATAGGAGTGATGGTCATTTTAGTACTTCTTGGTGTATTGGCTTGTGTGTGTCAATTCCAAAAATACACAATGCGGGCAGTGTCGTGGGATTCAGGTAAGAAAGAAATTAGATCAAAGTATAGCGATTATCTTCACTTGCCACCAGGGTTTGCCACTAGGGGGCATTTTTAAACTCTTTATCTTATTCTCCTCTCTGCCACTTCATCACATACCATTCGGTCGTCCAATCAAACCACGCCAAATCATCACTTAAACTTTTCCATTCTAATCCACACTTCAGGCCACCTTCAGTCACACCCATTATGTAACACGGGCGTTTTTAAGTTGTTTATCTTATTTTATAATCATCATTATTTATTAGCAAAAATATGTGTCATCTGAGCACAAATATTTAATTTTTAATATGATTAAATATTATATTGAAATAGAAAGACTAATGAAATTAAATAAGAACACAAAAAAAATTACAGTCATTTTTACTTTATTCTAATTGATTTCAATATAAAATTATATATAGGAATGCTTTTAATATACTGGAGAATAAAACAATATTAGAAATCAATAACACCAAGTAATTATTTATTAAACACGGTTTTATTAAAACCAATATGCAAATTATTCAACCATATACTATGTAAATATTCATTTTTTAATGAGATATAACACACATTGCAAGATTTTAAACATATTAATAATATGGGCCCTTTGGCCACTGGACTATTAATGTAAATTAACGGCGTTGATCCCAGGGGTCTATCCCCCCTGACAACACCTGCTCCCTTGATTTAAGGGCAGGGCTGGATTTATTGACCAGTGCCTGAGGTGCCCTCCATGAGGTGGAATGCCGACAGGATCAATGAATATTTTGAATCTACCACCCATGAGTCTTGGCTCATGGGTGGGCCCACATAAAAATGTCCTTGTGTCATACCCTCATAAGTGGGATGAGAGGCAAATACTTTATTATTATGGACTCTTCGGGCCCATAGGTCTGGTGGCTCTGGCCATTGGCCTATTAATGGAGCGTTAGTGCTTCGGCTTGTGGACAAAAAATGTCCTTGTGCCATGCCCTCATAAGTGGGATGAGAGGCAAATACTTTATTATTATGGACTCTTCATGGGTCTGGTGGCTCTGGCCATTGGCCTATTAATGTGGAGCGTTAGTGGATATGCCATGCCCTCATAAGTGGGATGAGAGGCAAATACTTTAATATTATGGGCTCTTCGGGGCCCATGGGTCTGGTGCTCTGGCCATTGGCCTATTAATGTGGAGCGTTAGTGCTTCGGCTTGTGGATAGGCCAACATAAAATGTCCTTGTGTCATGCCCTCATAAGTGGGATGAGAGGCAAATACTTTAATATTATGGCTCTTCGGGGCCCATGGGTCTGGTGGCTCTGCCATTGGCCTATTAATGTGGAGCGTTAGTGCTTCGGCTTGTGGATAGGCCACATAAAATGTCCTTGTGTCATGCCCTCATAAGTGGGATGAGAGGCAAATACTTTAATATTATGGGCTCTTCGGGGCCCATGGGTCTGGTGGCTCTGCCATTGGCCTATTAATGTGGAGCGTTAGTGCTTCGGCTTGTGGATAGGCCAACATAAAATGTCCTTGTGTCATGCCCTCATAAGGGATGAGAGGCAATACTTTATTATTATGGACTCTTCGGGGCCCATGGTCTGGTGGCTCTGGCCATTGGCCTATTAATGTGGAGCGTTAGTGCTTCGGCTTGTGGATAGGCCAACATAAATGTCCTTGTGTCATGCCCTCATAAGTGGGATGAGAGGCAAATACTTTATTATGGGCTCTTCGGGGCCCATGGGTCTGGTGGCTCTGGCCATTGGCCTATTAATGTGGAGCGTTAGTGCTTCGGCTTGTGGATAGGCCAACATAAAATGTCCTTGTGTCATGCCCTCATAAGTGGGATGAGAGGCAAATACTTTAATATTATGGGCTCTTCGGGGCCCATGGGTCTGGTGGCTCTGGCCATTGGCCTATTAATGTGGAGCATTAGTGCTTCGGCTTGTGGATAGGCCAACATAAAATGTCCTTGTGTCATGCCCTCATAAGTGGGATGAGAGGCAAATACTTTATATTATGGACTCTTCGGGCCCATGGGTCTGGTGGCTCTGGCCATTGGCCTATTAATGTGGAGCGTTAGTGCTTCGGCTTGTGGATAGGCCAACATAAAATGTCCTTGTGTCATGCCCTCATAAGTGGGATGAGAGGCAAATACTTTAATATTATGGGCTCTTCGGGGCCCATGGGTCTGGTGGCTCTGGCCATTGGCCTATTAATGTGGAGCGTTAGTGCTTCGGCTTGTGGATAGGCCAACATAAAATGTCCTTGTGTCATGCCCTCATAAGTGGGATGAGAGGCAAATACTTTAATATTATGGGCTCTTCGGGGCCATGGGTCTGGTGGCTCTGGCCATTGGCCTATTAATGTGGAGCGTTAGTGCTTCGGCTTGTGGATAGGCCAACATAAAATGTCCTTGTGTCATGCCCTCATAAGTGGGATGAGAGGCAAATACTTTATTATTATGGACTCTTCGGGGCCCATGGGTCTGGTGGCTCTGGCCATTGGCCTATTAATGTGGAGCGTTAGTGCTTCGGCTTGTGGATAGGCCAACATAAAATGTCCTTGTGTCATGCCCTCATAAGTGGGATGAGAGGCAAATACTTTAATTATTATGGCTCTTCGGCCCATGGGTCTGGTGGCTCTGGCCATTGGCCTATTAATGTGGAGCGTTAGTGCTTCGGCTTGTGGATAGGCCAACATAAAATGTCCTTGTGTCATGCCCTCATAAGTGGGATGAGAGGCAAATACTTTATATTATGGACTCTTCGGGGCCCATGGGTCTGGTGGCTCTGGCCATTGGCCTATTAATGTGGAGCGTTAGTGCTTCGGCTTGTGGATAGGCCAACATAAAATGTCCTTGTGTCATGCCCTCATAAGTGGGATGAGAGGCAAATACTTTATTATTATGGACTCTTCGGGGCCCATGGGTCTGGTGGCTCTGGCCATTGGCCTATTAATGTGGAGCGTTAGTGCTTCGGCTTGTGGATAGGCCAACATAAAATGTCCTTGTGTCATGCCCTCATAAGTGGGATGAGAGGCAAATACTTTAATATTATGGGCTCTTCGGGGCCCATGGGTCTGGTGGCTCTGGCCATTGGCCTATTAATGTGGAGCGTTAGTGCTTCGGCTTGTGGATAGGCCAACATAAAATGTCCTTGTGTCATGCCCTCATAAGTGGGATGAGAGGCAAATACTTTAATATTATGGACTCTTCGGGGCCCATGGGTCTGGTGGCTCTGGCCATTGGCCTATTAATGTGGAGCGTTAGTGCTTCGGCTTGTGGATAGGCCAACATAAAATGTCCTTGTGTCATGCCCTCATAAGTGGGATGAGAGGCAAATACTTTATTATTATGGACTCTTCGGGGCCCATGGGTCTGGTGGCTCTGGCCATTGGCCTATTAATGTGGAGCGTTAGTGCTTCGGCTTGTGGATAGGCCAACATAAAATGTCCTTGTGTCATGCCCTCATAAGTGGGATGAGAGGCAAATACTTTATTATTATGGACTCTTCGGGGCCCATGGGTCTGGTGGCTCTGGCCATTGGCCTATTAATGTGGAGCGTTAGTGCTTCGGCTTGTGGATAGGCCAACATAAAATGTCCTTGTGTCATGCCCTCATAAGTGGGATGAGAGGCAAATACTTTAATATTATGGGCTCTTCGGGGCCCATGGGTCTGGTGGCTCTGGCCATTGGCCTATTAATGTAGCGTTAGTGCTTCGGCTTGTGGATAGGCCAACATAAAATGTCCTTGTGTCATGCCCTCATAAGTGGGATGAGAGGCAAATACTTTTTATTATGGACTCTTCGGGGCCCATGGGTCTGGTGGCTCTGGCCATTGGCCTATTAATGTGGAGCGTTAGTGCTTCGGCTTGTGGATAGGCCAACATAAAATGTCCTTGTGTCATGCCCTCATAAGTGGGATGAGAGGCAAATACTTTAATATTATGGACTCTTCGGGGCCCATGGGTCTGGTGGCTCTGGCCATTGGCCTATTAATGTGGAGCGTTAGTGCTTCGGCTTGTGGATAGGCCAACATAAAATGTCCTTGTGTCATGCCCTCATAAGTGGGATGAGAGGCAAATACTTTAATATTATGGGCTCTTCGGGGCCCATGGGTCTGGTGGCTCTGGCCATTGGCCTATTAATGTGGAGCGTTAGTGCTTCGGCTTGTGGATAGGCCAACATAAAATGTCCTTGTGTCATGCCCTCATAAGTGGGATGAGAGGCAAATACTTTATTATTATGGACTCTTCGGGGCCCATGGGTCTGGTGGCTCTGGCCATTGGCCTATTAATGTGGAGCGTTAGTGCTTCGGCTTGTGGATAGGCCAACATAAAATGTCCTTGTGTCATGCCCTCATAAGTGGGATGAGAGGCAAATACTTTATATTATGGCTCTTCGGGGCCCATGGGTCTGGTGGCTCTGGCCATTGGCCTATTAATGTGGAGCGTTAGTGCTTCGGCTTGTGGATAGGCCAACATAAAATGTCCTTGTGTCATGCCCTCATAAGTGGGATGAGAGGCAAATACTTTAATATTATGGGCTCTTCGGGGCCCATGGGTCTGGTGGCTCTGGCCATTGGCCTATTAATGTGGAGCGTTAGTGCTTCGGCTTGTGGATAGGCCAACATAAAATGTCCTTGTGTCATGCCCTCATAAGTGGGATGAGAGGCAAATACTTTATTATTATGGACTCTTCGGGGCCCATGGGTCTGGTGGCTCTGGCCATTGGCCTATTAATGTGGAGCGTTAGTGCTTCGGCTTGTGGATAGGCCAACATAAAATGTCCTTGTGTCATGCCCTCATAAGTGGGATGAGAGGCAAATACTTTAATATTATGGACTCTTCGGGGCCCATGGTCTGGTGGCTCTGGCCATTGGCCTATTAATGTGGAGCGTTAGTGCTTCGGCTTGTGGATAGGCCAACATAAAATGTCTTGTGTCATGCCCTCATAAGTGGGATGAGAGGCAAATACTTTATTATTATGGACTCTTCGGGGCCCATAGGTCTGGTGGCTCTGGACATTGGCCTATTAATGTGGAGCGTTAGTGCTTCGGCTTGTGGATAGGCCAACATAAAAATGTCCTTGTGCCATGCCCTCATAAGTGGGATGAGAGGCAAATACTTTATTATTATGGACTCTTCGGGGCCCATGGGTCTGGTGGCTCTGGCCATTGGCCTATTAATGTGGAGCGTTAGTGCTTCGGCTTGTGGATAGGCCAACATAAAAATGTCCTTGTGCCATGCCCTCATAAGTGGGATGAGAGGCAAATACTTTAATATTATGGGCTCTTCGGGGCCCATGGGTCTGGTGGCTCTGGCCATTGGCCTATTAATGTGGAGCGTTAGTGCTTCGGCTTGTGGATAGGCCAACATAAAATGTCCTTGTGTCATGCCCTCATAAGTGGGATGAGAGGCAAATACTTTAATATTATGGGCTCTTCGGGGCCCATGGGTCTGGTGGCTCTGGCCATTGGCCTATTAATGTGGAGCGTTAGTGCTTCGGCTTGTGGATAGGCCAACATAAAATGTCCTTGTGTCATGCCCTCATAAGTGGGATGAGAGGCAAATACTTTATTATTATGGACTCTTCGGGGCCCATGGGTCTGGTGGCTCTGGCCATTGGCCTATTAATGTGGAGCGTTAGTGCTTCGGCTTGTGGATAGGCCAACATAAAATGTCCTTGTGTCATGCCCTCATAAGTGGGATGAGAGGCAAATACTTTAATATTATGGGCTCTTCGGGCCCATGGGTCTGGTGGCTCTGGCCATTGGCCTATTAATGTGGAGCGTTAGTGCTTCGGCTTGTGGATAGGCCAACATAAAATGTCCTTGTGTCATGCCCTCATAAGTGGGATGAGAGGCAAATACTTTAATATTATGGGCTCTTCGGGGCCCATGGGTCTGGTGGCTCTGGCCATTGGCCTATTAATGTGGAGCGTTAGTGCTTCGGCTTGTGGATAGGCCAACATAAAATGTCCTTGTGTCATGCCCTCATAAGTGGGATGAGAGGCAAATACTTTAATATTATGGCTCTTCGGGCCCATGGGTCTGGTGGCTCTGGCCATTGGCCTATTAATGTGGAGCGTTAGTGCTTCGGCTTGTGGATAGGCCAACATAAAATGTCCTTGTGTCATGCCCTCATAAGTGGGATGAGAGGCAAATATTTTATTATTATGGACTCTTCGGGGCCCATGGGTCTGGTGGCTCTGGCCATTGGCCTATTAATGTGGAGCGTTAGTGCTTCGGCTTGTGGATAGGCCAACATAAAATGTCCTTGTGCCATGCCCTCATAAGTGGGATGAGAGGCAAATACTTTAATATTATGGGCTCTTCGGGGCCCATGGGTCTGGTGGCTCTGGCCATTGGCCTATTAATGTGGAGCGTTAGTGCTTCGGCTTGTGGATAGGCCAACATAAAATGTCCTTGTGTCATGCCCTCATAAGTGGGATGAGAGGCAAATACTTTATTATTATGGACTCTTCGGGGCCCATGGGTCTGGTGGCTCTGGCCATTGGCCTATTAATGTGGAGCGTTAGTGCTTCGGCTTGTGGATAGGCCAACATAAAATGTCCTTGTGCCATGCCCTCATAAGTGGGATGAGAGGCAAATACTTTAATATTATGGGCTCTTCGGGGCCCATGGGTCTGGTGGCTCTGGCCATTGGCCTATTAATGTGGAGCGTTAGTGCTTCGGCTTGTGGATAGGCCAACATAAAATGTCCTTGTGTCATGCCCTCATAAGTGGGATGAGAGGCAAATACTTTAATATTATGGGCTCTTCGGGGCCCATGGGTCTGGTGGCTCTGGCCATTGGCCTATTAATGTGGAGCGTTAGTGCTTCGGCTTGTGGATAGGCCAACATAAAATGTCCTTGTGTCATGCCCTCATAAGTGGGATGAGAGGCAAATACTTTAATATTATGGGCTCTTCGGGCCCATGGGTCTGGTGGCTCTGGCCATTGGCCTATTAATGTGGAGCGTTAGTGCTTCGGCTTGTGGATAGGCCAACATAAAATGTCCTTGTGCCATGCCCTCATAAGTGGGATGAGAGGCAAATACTTTTATATTATGGACTCTTCGGGGCCCATGGGTCTGGTGGCTCTGGCCATTGGCCTATTAATGTGGAGCGTTAGTGCTTCGGCTTGTGGATAGGCCAACATAAAATGTCCTTGTGTCATGCCCTCATAAGTGGGATGAGAGGCAAATACTTTATTATTATGGACTCTTCGGGGCCCATGGGTCTGGTGGCTCTGGCCATTGGCCTATTAATGTGGAGCGTTAGTGCTTCGGCTTGTGGATAGGCCAACATAAAATGTCCTTGTGTCATGCCCTCATAAGTGGGATGAGAGGCAAATACTTTATTATTATGGACTCTTCGGGGCACATGGGTCTGGTGGCTCTGGCCATTGGCCTATTAATGTGGAGCGTTAGTGCTTCGGCTTGTGGATAGGCCAACATAAAATGTCCTTGTGTCATGCCCTCATAAGTGGGATGAGAGGCAAATACTTTAATATTATGGGCTCTTCGGGGCCCATGGGTCTGGTGGCTCTGGCCATTGGCCTATTAATGTGGAGCGTTAGTGCTTCGGCTTGTGGATAGGCCAACATAAAATGTCCTTGTGTCATGCCCTCATAAGTGGGATGAGAGGCAAATACTTTAATATTATGGGCTCTTCGGGGCCCATGGGTCTGGTGGCTCTGGCCATTGGCCTATTAATGTGGAGCGTTAGTGCTTCGGCTTGTGGATAGGCCAACATAAAATGTCCTTGTGTCATGCCCTCATAAGTGGATGAGAGGCAAATACTTTATTATTATGGACTCTTCGGGGCCCATGGGTCTGGTGGCTCTGGCCATTGGCCTATTAATGTGGAGCGTTAGTGCTTCGGCTTGTGGATAGGCCAACATAAAATGTCCTTGTGTCATGCCCTCATAAGTGGGATGAGAGGCAAATACTTTATTATTATGGACTCTTCGGGGCCCATGGGTCTGGTGGCTCTGGCCATTGGCCTATTAATGTGGAGCGTTAGTGCTTCGGCTTGTGGATAGGCCAACATAAAATGTCCTTGTGTCATGCCCTCATAAGTGGGATGAGAGGCAAATACTTTATTATTATGGACTCTTCGGGGCCCATGGGTCTGGTGGCTCTGGCCATTGGCCTATTAATGTGGAGCGTTAGTGCTTCGGCTTGTGGATAGGCCAACATAAAATGTCCTTGTGTCATGCCCTCATAAGTGGGATGAGAGGCAAATACTTTATTATTATGGACTCTTCGGGGCCCATGGGTCTGGTGGCTCTGGCCATTGGCCTATTAATGTGGAGCGTTAGTGCTTCGGCTTGTGGATAGGCCAACATAAAATGTCCTTGTGTCATGCCCTCATAAGTGGGATGAGAGGCAAATACTTTATTATTATGGACTCTTCGGGCCCATGGGTCTGGTGGCTCTGGCCATTGGCCTATTAATGTGGAGCGTTAGTGCTTCGGCTTGTGGATAGGCCAACATAAAATGTCCTTGTGTCATGCCCTCATAAGTGGGATGAGAGGCAAATACTTTAATATTATGGGCTCTTCGGGGCCCATGGGTCTGGTGGCTCTGGCCATTGGCCTATTAATGTGGAGCGTTAGTGCTTCGGCTTGTGGATAGGCCAACATAAAATGTCCCTGTGTCATGCCCTCATAAGTGGGATGAGAGGCAAATACTTTATTATTATGGACTCTTCGGGCCCATGGGTCTGGTGGCTCTGGCCATTGGCCTATTAATGTGGAGCGTTAGTGCTTCGGCTTGTGGATAGGCCAACATAAAATGTCCTTGTGTCATGCCCTCATAAGTGGGATGAGAGGCAAATACTTTATTATTATGGACTCTTCGGGGCCCATGGGTCTGGTGGCTCTGGCCATTGGCCTATTAATGTGGAGCGTTAGTGCTTCGGCTTGTGGATAGGCCAACATAAAATGTCCTTGTGTCATGCCCTCATAAGTGGGATGAGAGGCAAATACTTTAATATTATGGGCTCTTCGGGGCCCATGGGTCTGGTGGCTCTGGCCATTGCCTATTAATGTGGAGCGTTAGTGCTTCGGCTTGTGGATAGGCCAACATAAAATGTCCTTGTGTCATGCCCTCATAAGTGGGATGAGAGGCAAATACTTTAATATTATGGACTCTTCGGGGCCCATGGGTCTGGTGGCTCTGGCCATTGGCCTATTAATGTGGAGCGTTAGTTTCGTATTTGCCTGGGAGAGTTGTCTGCTTGATTTAGTTTGCTGGTGCCCGCTAGGTTCAAAGTTCTGTGAAGGCTCCCGATTATGGCAAGAAGGTTCCTAAAATCGAGAAGTTTCCCGAGTCTGACAAGAAATACCTGAAGAAGGCCGGAGAGCAAATCAGCTGAAACGTTGGAGAGATAACGATAGTTTGAAAACTCTGTGAAACTTTTCATTTAAGAAAACCATTTGAACCATATGACCTTTAGGTACCCCTTTTTCGATCTTGTTTCATCAGGACATTTTTTTTTATTTACACAGTCAAAATCCCGTTGTTTGTTAGGGGTTAGGGTTAGGGGGTTAGGCTTAGGATTAGAATTAGGGGTTAGTTTTATAATTAAAAAAAAAAACAACTCTAAAAATCATCTGTTAACAAACAACCGGATTTTGACGGTGTAAATGAAAAAAATGTCCTGATGAAACGAGTTTGAAAAAGGGGTGCCTAAAGGTCATATGTTCCAAACATTTATTCCACAGGTTTTATAACATACAACTCCATCAACTGTTTGTAATCAATTAGTATTTGTGATTTCAGTAAAGTCTTTCAAGTCTTCTCTCAGTGTTGATTGAATTTGGATAAAAGATTGGGTATAAATTAATGTTCCTTGTTGGTAGAGTAGATTAATGAGACAGCTCTCTAACAAATTGTCAACAATGTTTACTGCTCAATGTAAAATGTTTCCAGGGATAATTTACAACTCTGTGTCATCCATCCATCTTCCCAATAGTTATTTACTAAGTGTAGCTTAGATGTGGCACAAGGCCAGAAGAATTGGGTGCCTAATGAGTGCCTTTTCCTGGTCCAGTAACTACGAGCCACATGGAGTAGACATGGTCTACTCCTTCTCTTTGGGGCTTTTGGCCCCACTTACATTACTGTAAGTTCTTTATAGCATGGACTATCCCTAGTCTCATGTCTGTACTTTTATATGTTATCTTGTACCCTTCTTGAATGTGTCTTCATCTTTATTTATGTACTCCTTGTTTATGTACCCTTTTACCTATGCACTTTGTATCTCATCATATCCATGTGCTGTACTGCATTAAATGTTTTGTCTGTTAACCTTCGTCGGAGTTTTGTATATTCAAAGTATATATAAATTTGAATCTTCCTTACAAATGTAAATTAATGGCGCTGATCCCCTCAGGCAACACCTGCCCCCTTCATTTAAAGGCGCAAGGCTAGATTTATTGCCCGGTGCCTGAGACGCCCCCCCGACGGGATCTACGCATTTCTTTGCACCCAGCATACCATGAGCTTCGGTTTGTGGGTAGTCTCACATTAAATGACCTTGTGTCATACCTACATACGTGAGATGCGAGATAAATACCTTAATAATATGAGCTGTTTTGAGGCAAATCTATCTAAGCTAGACATAATTGAAACAATTGTCTTTTCATTGTATTAGTATCTGCTCGGGTAGTAAATAATTACCGGAAATTGGAAAATAAAATGAAAATAAAAACTGAAAAATAATTTTTGGAGATTTTTTTTTTTACTCATTTCGATAATTATTTAATTGGCTATTATTTTATAAAAGAAAAAAATATACATCAATATTTGTTCTGTTTAAAGGGGTGGGGGGGGGGCGCGCTAAATATCCAATACAGTTTTTGACCAAAAAAATATGGGTGATTGATACTAAAGTAAAGTAGTTATTAAAAAAAAAGGTTTTTAGAATCTAATAATATGACATTTTAAACTTAAAATCATGCTGCTCATATTCTAAATGAATTTTATATATTAATTTATCATAAGAGAAATACCTAATTAAAGTTTTGAAATAAAATAACTGATTCATTATGAAATTCATTAATTGATAAATTAATACTGAAAATTTCATTAAAATTGGATAATTCCCTGATTTTTAGTAAATTTTTTTCAATCGTGAAAATGTCAAATTTATTTTGTAAACATGCCACCTTTAACTCTTAACACCCTGTTGAGAATTTTCTAAGTCCAGAGCCCCATTCCTATAAGTATTTATCAATAGATGGCTAAAAATGGCCTTTTCATTTAAAATTACCTGTTATTTCCCTTAAATCAAAGACTTCTAAATATGTTTAATATTACATTTAAACAAAGGCTATTGTTTGGGGTAGATTAGGAAAACGAATGGGACTTCCGGCCGGGTGGAATGAGGTGGTATAGGACATTAAGAGTTAAACAGCATTTGGCCATATGCAATCAAAATTCACTGAAAAAATTGTTTTAAATGTATTAAAAATAAATTACATGTGTAATATTATTATTTTTTTTAATTATGTTACTACTTTTCAACTTATACAAAAATTTGACCTTAAATAATCGATTTAATTGATTTTAATTCGTTTTTAAAATGAATAGCAGCCGAATTTTGGGATATAACTATTATAGCTACTGACAAAATGAGCCTAAAATGCGTTTTTGACAAAATGATTTCCCCCCTACAGAAATTAATTTACCAAAAATCAGGGAATTATCGGATTTTAATGAAATTTTCAGTGTTTATTTATCAATGAACGATCTTTATAATGCATTATTTATTTTATTTCAAAAATTATACATCGATATTTTTTCTGCTTAAACAGGGGAGGGGGTACATTTTCAATCGAATTTTTCTTCAAAACTTATTACTTTATGTATCTAAAATAAGGTTTGCATTGAATAAATATTTATTTCTAGAATCTAAAAATATAACATTTTAAACTTAAAATCCGAATATTTTTATTTTAAATGAATTTTATATATTAATTTTTCATAGCAAAAATACTAAATTAAAGTTTTGAAATAAAATAACTGATGCATTATAAAATTCACTAATTGATAAATCAATACTGAAAATTTCATTAAAATCGGATAATTACCTGATATTTGGTAAATTTTTTTGCAATCGCGAATGTTACTTAAAAATTGTAAACAAGTGCTTAAAACCCTTGAAAAAGAGACAGAATGGCGGATCGCGTCGAAATTGACCAAAACAAATGGTTTTAAATCTTTTAAAAATAAACTGCATATATAATGATATTTTTCTTTTTTTAATGATGGTCATTATGTTACTTCTGATCGATTTAGACAAAAGTTTGACCTTAAATAATAGATTTAATTAATTTTAATTCGCTTTTAAAATTCATAGAAGCTGATTTTTTTGCCAGTCCCTAAACTATTATTTTTCATTCTGTTTTCCAGATTCCCTGGACTCGGTGTCTTCGTTTTCTGGCCAGCCAGAGAACCAAGACGCAACGGGCAACACAATATGCCTAACCGATTTTAGTTCCACGAAACCTGTCGAAGAATTATCAACACTGACAACGCTAGATCCGTTTCCACCGACCGAGGTGAGCGGGGCAGGTGGTGGGGGTAGTTTCATAATGCAGTCACCGCAAACGTCCACATCAGCCTTGGAATGTGTCAGCTGGGCCGAAATACATGCGCCCCCCTCAGGAAGTGGCGTTGCATCGAATACACTCTCCCCGGTCTCTGCTCTCGACCAGCAGATGGGTACCTGGACTGTACTGCAACCCACTGTCTTGCCCTCATCTCCACCAGCCTTAGCTTCTCCACCCCCACGCCCTGCAACGTCACCTGTGGTTCTGTCTTCGACTACGGATCTACCAACATATGAAGAGGTCATGACTCGACGGAGACGAGGGGATGCTGAACTTTGATGATGCTGATGACGATTATTATAACCTGACCCCCACCGCATACACATTTAAAAAACAAAGAAAAGAAAATGCCCCACCCTCTCGTTTTGTCAGTATTTTTTAACACTTTTTTTACGATTTAAATAAACCTTATGATTTTTTTTATTAAACTGATACAATGTATTTCAAAGCAGCCAATGTTGAGAGCTTTTACAATATACTTAGGCCTAACTGGTCACATGACCAAAAGCGTGAATTCTGATTGGCTAGTTTGAATTTTAATTTTCAATTGATACAATGTATTTCAAAGCTGCCAATTTTGAAGCCATTTGCAAAAAATTTAAGCCAGGACTGGTCACATGACCAAAAGCGTGAATTCTAATTGGCTAGTTTGAATTTTAATTTTAAATTGATACAATGTATTTCAAAGCTGCCAATTTTGAAGCCATTTGCAAAAAAATTAAGCCAGGACTGGTCACATGACCAAAAGCGTGAATTCTAATTGGCTAGTTTGAATTTTAATTTTAAATTGATACAATGTATTTCAAAGCTGCCAATTTTGAAGCCATTTGCAAAAAACTTAGGCCTGACTGGTCACATGGGCCAACGCGTAAAAACTCCAATTGGTTAGATTGAATTTTAAAATTGTATACTTGAAGGATACTTTCGGAATTTTTTTATTTTCCAAAAATGTTCCGAAAGAAATCCTTGGCATTGTTTACGGAAGGGACACACACCAGCCAATAATACCAATATTTTCATCAATCTGTCGTTTTTTAAATTTCAAGTTTTTTTTTTTAAAATCTCTCATCTAACCTAAAAAGGTCCCAGGACGAATGGTCAACAGGCATTTGACCAATGGGCATTTCGCTGACAGACATTTGATCGAACAGATATGTCATTCATTTATAAATTAATTTTTTTTCCAATTTTCACATTTGAACAAATGTCCATTCGGTGAAATATCCGTTTGGCCAAAAGTCTGTTCGGTCAAATATCTGTTCGGTGAAATGTCCGTTCGGTGAAATGTCCGTTCAGCCAAAAATATCTTCACCCAAATGTCCGTTCGGTGATATGTCCGTTTGGACAAATTCTCTTTGGCCAAAAATCTCTTCACCCAAATGTCCGTTCGGCCAAATGCCTGTTCAGCCAAATTTCCGTTCGGTGATATGTCCATTCGGACAAAATTCTCTTCGGCCAAATGTCTGTTCATTGAAATGACCGTTCAGCCAAAATACTCTTCGGCCAAAAATCTCCTGCTGCCAAATGTCCGTTCGGTGAAATGTCCGTTTGGTCAAAATACTCTTCGACCAAATGTCCGTCCGGTGAAATGTCTGATCGGCCAAATGTCCGTTTAGTGAAATGTCTGTTCGGACAAAAATCCCTTCAGCCAAATGTCTGTTCAGCCAAATGTCCATTCGGTGAAATATCCGTTTGGCCAAAAGTCTGTTCGGTGAAATGTCTGTTCGGTGAAATGTCCGTTCGGTGAAATGTCCGTTCAGCCAAAATGTCCGTTCGGTGAAATGTCCGTTTGGCCAAAAGTCTGTTCGGTCAAATGTCCGTTTGGTCAAATGTCCATTCAGCCAAAATGTCCGTTCGGTCAAATGTCCGTTCGGTGAAATGTCCGATCGGCCCAAATTCTCTTCAGCCAAATAACTATTCAGCCAAATGTCTGTTCGGTGAAATATCTGTTCGGCTGAAAGCCTGTTCAACCAAATGTCTGTTCAAGGAAATGTCTGTTCGGTCAAAAATTTCATTGGCCAAATGTATGTTCAGCCAAATGTCCGTTCGGCCAAAATTCTCTTTGGCAAAATGTCCGTTTGGCCAAGTGTTCGTTCGGTGAAATGTCAGTACAGCCAAATCTACATTGGTCAAAAATATCTATTGAAGAAATGTCCGTTCGGCTACATATCCATCGGTCAAATGTCCGTCGACGAACTGTCCATTTGGCCAAATTTCTGTCGCCCATTCGTCCGGCTACACTTAACATTTTTTTCTGATACTTTTTTATTTTATTTATATTTCTAATCCCCACCCCCATAATTGTTTCCACATCTTTTTTAAAATGATCGTTGTGTATTGTTCGACTTTCATTCGTATATTTGGTCATCGTATTCTGACCAGGGGTCATTTTTGAACCTTCACTGTGTGAATACAAAAAAAAAACTGTAAGGAAGTTGTAAAATATATATATATATAAATGTATATATATATATATATATATATAATATATATATATATTCCTGGGACATTTGCCAAATACAATGGGAGTACTAAAAGTTTTTTCTGATATGAAACAAATTACAAGAAACACGTGTGAGTAACATAAAAATGAAAGGGGCAAAGTACCTGTTTATTATCATCGATAAATAGTTTCAATTCCGATAACTTCAATTACTGATTAAGTGTTGACCTTTTCCTAGACTGGTGGCCCACCAAGTCCGAGAGCAACCAGTTTGCTACGCTGTTTACCCGTAACTAAAAAGAGAAGCGTGGAGCAAGGATATGGGTTGGTAATAAGTACAGGTTACTGCAGAGAGGAATCACTACACCCAGCTGGTTTTTGAATTCAGTGTTGTCCTTCTCCTAGACTGGTGGCCCACCAAGTGTAAGAGCAACCAGTCTGCTGCGCCGTTTACCCGTGTCAGTGATGGTGCCATGAAATTCAATAGCAAATCGATTGGGTTTCCAACGGGGGAAGAATCACTAGCTCTACAACGATCTGTTTTTTTTAATTCAGTGTTGTCTTTCTCCTAGACTGGTGGCCCACAAAGTCTAACAGCATCTAGTTTGCTGTGATGTTTACCCGTAATTAAAAAGAGAAGGGGGAGCTTTTGCAAGGATATGGGTTAGTAATAAGTACAGGTTCCTACAGGGAGGAATCAGTACACCCATCTGGTTTTTGAATTCAATGTTGTCCTTCTCCTAGACTGGTAGCCCACCAAGTCTGAGAGCAACCAGTTTGCTACGCTGTTTACCCGTAACTAAAAAGAGAAGCGTGGAGCAAGGATATGGGTTAGTAATAAGTACGGGTTCCTACAGGGAAATCTGTTTTTTTTTAATTCAGTGCTGTCCTTCTCCTAGACTGGTGGCCCACCCATCCAATGTGTTGATCTTAGCAGTGATTGAGTTTTGAATGTAACTATTTGGGTATAACATAAAACTTTTTTTTTTTTAATTTTAATTTTTTTTTTTTTTTACTCCCGCCTTTATTATATGGGCAATTATCTAGAATTATTTCCAGAAAATATAGTGTCTTCGATTTCTTGGAGTTTCGGTGATTTCAAACAGGACCTGGATACATTTTGCACAGAGATCTTCAATTTCAACTGAAAAATTCCTAAATTGAATTCATATGAATTTTGTGTTGTTTTTTGTTTTCCAATTTAAAAACAAAATAAAAATCAAACGTTCCCCCAAATTTTATTGCTACCTCATCTCAGATATAAAGAAATTTAAAAAAAAAAACAAAAAAAAAACCCCGCTTTTTTTTTGTCTGTAAACAAAAAATGTGACGAGGTTGCATATTAATATCAGTTTGAATATTTTCTCTCCCTTAAATTTGGCATCGAAAAAGTCCCCAAGAAAATGCGTGATTAATGTAAAGTATTCCTTGAAAATTTTCATTTAAAGTAAAAAAACCCAAAATAAAACACGAAAACAAAACACGATTTCACGTTTTAGTACGAGGTTTTACATTCCTTTACGTGTTTTTTTTTTTTTTTTTAATTTTTAATATTACGAATTCATTTCACGTTGTAGTCCGATTTTTTTTTTACATTCCTCAACGATTTTTTTTTTTTTAATAGTACGAATTCATTCCATCAAAATCTTTCTCGAACTGTTCTAACCTGTTGTTCGTTCATTTATACGGATTCGTTCTCCAGCCATATTGTACGTTTTATTGGCAGAAAAAGAAGAAAAAAAATATTGAAAAAATTGAAAAAAAGAAACCTTAAGACTCTTGCTATAATAAATTTTGTGGAGTTATTCACTGTTCGTATGGAAAGGACAGATTTAAAAAAAAAAAATTAAAAATGGACAGTAAAAATGTATAATAATCTAAACCAGGTTCTCTCAATCGGGTGATGTTGCCCCTAGGGGGCAAAAATTGAAAATTAAATAATTGTTTTGCACAATTTTTTTATTTTCCTTTAAAAGACAAGGAGATAAACAAAGAGACTGAGATAGATAGATAGATAGATAGAGAGAGAGAGAGAGAGAGAGAGAGAGAGAGAGAGAGAGAGAGAGAGAGAGAGAGAGAGGAACAGACCAAGATAGATAGAAACAGAGATAGATAGATAGATAGATAGATAGATAGATAGATAGATAGATTGTCGGCCTTCGCCATTTTCAAACACATTGTTTGTCCACTTCATAGATAGATAGAAACAGACTGGGATAGATAGATAGATAGATAGATAGATAGAAAGAAACAGACTGAGATAGATAGATAGATAGATAGATAGATAGAAACAAACTGAGATAGATAGATAGATAGATAGATAGATAGATTGATAGATAGAAACAAACTGAGATAGATAGATAGATAGATAGATAGATAGATAGAAACAAACTGAGATAGATAGATAGAAACAGACTGGGATAGATAGATATAAACAGGCTGAGATAGATAGATATAAACAGACTGAGATAGATAGATAGATAGATAGATAGATGCAAACTGAGATAGATAGATAAATAGACAGAAACAGACTGATAGATAGATAAATAGATAGAAACAGACTGAGATGGATAGATAGATAAATAGATAGAAACAGACAGAGATAGATAGATAGATAGATAGATAGATAGATAGAATTCTGGATGGTTGGACAATGAATTAAAACTTAATTTGATTCAAACAATTTATTAAAGAACACATAAAAACAATGAGTAACAATATAAAGTCTTTCCTGTGTATAGAGTTAAGTTTGAAAGATTTAGCCGTGTGATGGAGAAGATATCTGGTATGTATCTGTTTGATTTTGGTATTTTGCGCCAAAACTTCTGGGCTCATCAAGTGATTGGTATATCCAATTACCGAAAGCCTCTCCCTCACTTAACTCCACACACAGGAATAAACATTTTACTGACCCAACAGGGTTTTGCTTCGGGGTAGGTAGGTAGGTAGGTAGGTAGGTAGGGTTATACATTTTTTTTTTAAATGTTGAGAAATCCTGGTTTAGTGAAATCCAAAACACGTAATGTGATTTTTCCAAAGTTGTGACTAAAGAAAAAACTGATGAACAGTTATTTGTTTTTTTTAACACAAATGATTTTTTAAACAAAAGAAATTTTAATAGTTTTGATGTATTTTAACGTTAAACACTTCCACTGCTAAAATATCACAGATTATATATATATATATATATATATATATATATATATATATATATATATATATATATGAAGTTGAACAAAAATGGAAGTGAATCCGAAAATATGTTGAAAAAATGAATAAAGGAAAGAAAATGTTGAATGGATAAAAATGAATAATGAAATGCCGACATGTGTTTCGGCCGAGAGGATGTTGTTGTATACAATGTATTCTACTTATTATTATTTTAAATACAAAACAAAATAAAATAAAATAATAATAATAATAATAATAATAATAATAATAATAATAATAATAATAGAAAATATATAAAAAGTTTTTTTTTTTAAGTATACAGAAGAACGGCCGTCATGAGGGCAAGATGTTTGATATTTGAAATAAAAATGGTAAAAATACAGAGAATTTGGAAGTGTTGGAAAAAAATAATTTTTTAGAAAAGTTTGAGAGACGCTGACGGTTAAAACGTTTTATGGGTAATATTCAATGAATTAAACATTTTTTTTATTATTATTATTTTATTTTATTTTGTATTTAAAATAATAATAAATAGAATACACTATGTACAAGAACATTCTCTCGTCCGAAACACGTGTTGGCATTTCATTAAACATTTTTATCCATTCAACATTTTCTTTCCTTTATTTTTTTCAACATATATATATATATATATATATATATATATATATCTTGATATAAAACTGATTTTTTTAAATAAAATATTCTGGGTTTTATTATATTGCGATACTTATAGCTTTGCGGACATTAGATATTTTTTATATTAGTCCTACCATTCATAAAAACTAGACTAGACAATTAAACATTCATGATAAAAATGCACTTTATTATCAAAAATACCGTAGACAACCGTTATCATAATCAGCAACAATGGACACTTCTCATTTATAGATGATAAGACTTTTTTCTTTCTTTTATTATTGTTTATTATTTTTTATACATTGCAGTAATGATGTTATATATTCAATACCTTTTGTTTCAATGATATATAAAATTAACTTGTGAACAATTGTGTGAGATAGTAATATTCGATTATCTTGGTAAGAGATTTTTCTTTCATGACCGGCCATATTGTTATATATATTTCAATATTAACAATAACACATTTTGTTTCAATAGATATATAAGATTAATTTGGTAAAGATAAATAGAAATATTTGATTATCTCCCCTTGGTAAGAGTTTTTTTTTTTCATGACCAGCCATATTGTTATATTAGGGTACCCAAAAATCGTCTGCTAATGTTTCTTTTTAAAAAACGAATTAGAATTAATTAAATCGATTATTTAAGGTCAAACTTTTGTCTAAATCGATAAGTAGTAATATAATGAGCATCATTAAAAAAAGAAAAATATTATTACATACGCAATTTATTTTTAATACATTTTTAACATTTTTTAGTAATATTTGATTATCTCCCCTTGGTAAGAGATTTTTTCTTCCATGGCTAGCCATAGTAATATTGTTATATATTTCAATATTAACAATAACACATTTAGTTTCAATAAATATATAAGATTAATTTGGTAATGTTGATTATCTGCCCTTGGTTATAGATTTTTTTTCATAACCAGCCATAGTAATATTGTTATATACTTCAGTATTAAAAAATAACACATTTATAAATTTAACTATGTAATGATAGTGTTAAATAGTAATATTCGATTATCTGCCCTTGGTTAGAGATTTTTGGTTATGGCCTTATCAGAGAAACGCAAGTCAGTGCAGCTCAAATGTTAGGAGTATGAAAATAACAAGCCTCTTTTTCAACCGGCACAACCTAACAAGACATCCAGCTAAGGTTCTTTTAGGGCCCAGACTTTTGTAACATAATGCTATCGCATTAAAACCAAACTTAATATGGTAAAAATTTGTAGCCAAGGGCAGATAATAAAATATTTTCTGTTACAATAACTAAAGTTTGAAATAAATTAGGATTAATTTTTATTTAAATAATACTACCTCTGTCCCATAATAGTTGGTACATTTATTGTATGAAATATAAATCACAGGACCGAGCTGATAAAAAATTAATAGTTATTATTGTAACATATTTAAAATGTAAGTAATTATTCTCTTTTGATAGGTAATTTGAATTTAAAGATATTAGACGACTTTTAAAATTTGTATTTCTAAGAAAAAGGGTTATTATTATCATATTTTTAAAATGTAAGTAATTATTCTCTTTTGATAGGTAAATTGAATTTAAAGGTTTAAGACGACTTTTAAAATTTGTATTTCTAAGAAAAAGAGTTATTATTATCATATTTTTAAAATGTAAGTAATTATTCTCTTTTGATAGGTAAATTGAATTTAAAGGTTTAAGACGACTTTTAAAATTTGTATTTCTAAGAAAAAGAGTTATTATTATCATATTTTTAAAATGTAAGTAATTATTCTCTTTTGATAGGTAATTTGAATTTAAAGATATAAGACGATTTTAAAATTTGTATTTCTAAGAAAAAGAGTTATTATTATCATATTTTTAAAATGTAAGTAATTATTCTCTTTTGATAGGTAATTTGAATTTTAAGATATAAGACGATTTTAAAAATTTGTATTTCTAAGAAAAGAGTTATTATTATCATATTTTTAAAATGTAAGTAATTATTCTCTTTTGATAGGTAATTTGAATTTAAAGATATAAGACGATTTTAAAAATTTGTATTTCTAAGAAAAAGAGTTATTATTATCATATTTTTAAAATGTAAGTAATTATTCTCTTTTGATAGGTAAATTGAATTTAAAGGTTTAAGACGACTTTTAAAATTTGTATTTCTAAGAAAAAGAGTTATTATTATCATATTTTAAAATGTAAGTAATTATTCTCTTTTGATAGGTAAATTGAATTTAAAGGTTTAAGACGACTTTTAAAATTTGTATTTCTAAGAAAAAGGGTTAGTTATTATTATCATATTTTTAAAATGTAAGTAATTATTCTCTTTTGATAGGTAAATTGAATTTAAAGATATAAGACGATTTTAAAAATTTGTATTTCTAAGAAAAAGAGTTATTATTATCATATTTTTAAAATGTAAGTAATTATTCTCTTTTGATAGGTAATTTGAATTTAAAGATATAAGACGATTTTAAAAATTTGTATTTCTAAGAAAAAGAGTTATTATTATCATATTTTTAAAATGTAAGTAATTATTCTCTTTTGATAGGTAATTTGAATTTAAAGATATAAGACGATTTTAAAAATTTGTATTTCTAAGAAAAAGAGTTATTATTATCATATTTTTAAAATGTAAGTAATTATTCTCTTTTGATAGGTAAATTGAATTTAAAGGTTTAAGACGATTTTAAAAATTTGTATTTCTAAGAAAAAGAGTTATTATTATCATATTTTTAAAATGTAAGTAATTATTCTCTTTTGATAGGTAAATTGAATTTAAAGGTTTAAGACGACTTTTAAAATTTGTATTTCTAAGAAAAAGGGTTAGTTATTATTATCATATTTTTAAAATGTAAGTAATTATTCTCTTTTGATAGGAAATTTGAATTTAAAGATATAAGAGAACTGCTAAAATTTGTATTTCTAAGAAAAGGGGATGGGGCGTTAACTGCCATTGCTGTTTTGCGTGTTTATTTAAAATTCCAATAAAATTTTCTCCACTGCTTTTAAAAGATGAAACAAAAAATAATTTTTTTAATATGAGAAATAACATTTTATATATTCCACTGATTTTTTTTTTTAAATCAATACATAAAATTTGATGTTCTTAAAATATCTAGAAAGTCTTTTTTGAAACCAAAAAAAAAAAAAAAAAATTTGTAAAAAATTTAAAAAAATAAATAAATAAGTAAAATAAAAAAATTATAAAAATTATAAAAAAAAGACAAAATTTGCACAATACTTAGGTCACCATTTGACTGTAACATTCTTTATTTTTGTCTGCAGTTAAATTTTTTCATGTGTTTATTGTGTTGCACCACTTATTCTATCTTTATTTTTTAAGAGTTCCATTTACAAGGTCCTCTTTATTATCCTGTTTTTTTTTTCACTGCGAAGGTGAATACCTTTTTATATAAATAACATTTCAATCATAATCATATTTTTTTTTCTATAGATATATATATATATATATATATATATATATATATATATATATGAATTTAAACAGGTTACAACATACAATGAACAATATATACAGGATTTGGGGGATAGAGCCTATTGTTTTAATTGATTTTTAAAAAATAAAAATGTTTAAAATGTTCAACAATAGCTTAAAAAAAAATTCAACCATTTTTTTTTTTGTTTCAGGAAAAGATATCTTTTAATTAAAAGTATTGAGAAAAAAAAAAAAAAAAAAAAAAAAAAAAACAGACAGTAAGAAAACTGAACTATTTTTTTTTTATTATAGCCACAAATTTTAATGAAAATTCAATGTATTAGACACACATAGGAAGTGATTATTTTCCTTGTTAAAGTTCCCTTAGTTGTACCTGATTAGTCATTACCAAAGGGTTATCTCTCACCGTTCTTCACAAGCTAGGACAATTTATGACCACTTAATATTTGGTGGGGTCATCCATTAGCAAAGGACTAATCACAAGTTAGGACAATTCATGACCACTTAATATTTGGTGGGGTTATCCATTAGCATCAGATAGAGTGGTTTATCTCCAGCAGCCACAACATTTATTTAGATGATAAATTCCAGTTTTCTTGTAATTTTTGAGGAAAACCTCAATTGATGAACGATAGTGATTCAATTTCATGGCAATATCGAGAAGTGACAGTTCCCAATCATTGCATGCCACAATTTGACCCTTTTTCAAACTCAGACAACTGCTTTTATAACCATTCTCAAAGAACTAATCCAAAATTAGGGTATTAAATCAAGGAAGAGAAAATTCAAAGAATTTTTCCTATTAATTATTTAATGAAACTCCAATGGCTTAGACACACATAGGAAGTGATTATTTTCTTTGATTGTTGTTAATCACAGGTTATTATCTTTAATTGAACAAAATTAACAAGAGACAATGAGGTGAATAGTTGAGACTTTAATTCATATTGTAAAATAGGGTAGGTCGATTTTTGACTTTTTAAAAAAATATCAAATTCTTTCAAACAGCAAAAGTTGTGTATTAGTATAATGAATACTGATACCAAAAAACTACATCTTTTACTTGCACCATCATTTGAGGAAATAGCATCAAAGATCGTCTGCTGAAATGCACCAAACATCCTTGTCTTTCAACATTTAGCCTAGAAATTATTTAGAAAATTTAGCAATTTTAATATTTAAAACAGAAAAAGTTGTTAGATCAAGGGAAAGAAAATTTTAAGAATTTTTTCTATTTTTTTTTTTTTGGTATTTCTGAGAATTATTTTTTTTTTTAGAAGCCATTAGTGAAGGACTAATCCAAAATTGGGATATCCTTATTTATCTGAGGTGATGACAGGGCATGACACACATAGGTAGGTACGAGTGTATTAAAATATAGAGGGTTCAGTTTTTTCACTGTCTGTTTCTTTACTTTTTTTTTTTTTTTCCAATATTATATTTTTCTTTTCTTTCAAGTAACCTATCTCAATTCATATAAATTTTGTTCATATTGTTTTTGTTTTTTTGTTTTTTTTGTATTTTACGAATTATTAAAATGTCAATTTTGAAACATTTATTATTGTAAATAATGACTCTTTTTAATGTTAGAATAAATCTTTTTCTTATATATATATATATATATATATATATATATATATATATATATGCTACTTTTAAATAACTTCTTTTTATGATATAAACAACTAGCAGGTGTTCCTGGCATTGCCTGGGACAAAAGGCCAGAGAGACAACATTAACTGCCGCACGTATGCACAGAAACTAACCTGATTTTTTTTTCCTCATAGACAATGAACATATATATATATATATATATATATATATATATATATATGTCTGGGTGAGAATGGTGATACTTGTAAAATTTTTGAAATAAAAAGGGTGTAGGAGTTCTGAATTGTTTTGTTTTGTTTGTGTTTTTTTGTTGTTGTAGGCAAAAGGTTTTCATACTTTCATCATCATCATCATCATCATCATCATCATGTTGCACAATTAGCATGGATATCCATGACAATCTCTCACCAACTTTCCCTATTGTTCATTGCCCCTATAAGTGAAACCTGGACCCTGTACTCCCACCGAGAGTGGCGGCTAAATAGCTTCTACCTTCGCTGCCTTAGACGTATACAGGGCATCACCTGGAGAGACAGGATCACTAACACAGCAGTTCTAGAGAGAGCTGAACTTCCCCAGCTTGTGTCGTCTCCGATGGCTGGGTCATGTCTGTTGGATGGATGATGGACGAATCCCGCAAAGACATCCTGTATGGGGAGCTTTTGTCTGGTAAGAAACAGATTGGTCACCTCCAGCTGCGATATAAGGATGTCTGCAAGAATGATCTCAGGTGCTTTGGCATTATCCCTTCCAGCTGGGAAAATTTGTCTCAGGACCGCCCTCGGTGGTGACAGGCTCTCTGTAGTAGACTATTTGGGAAGTCTCGCTCATGCAACACTATGAAGCCAAGAGGTCCAGAAGAAAGTGACGGCAACAGGGCACTGACACACCAATATCTTCAGGGACAGCCTTCACATGTGACATCTGTAGTCAGGGATGTTTTTCGAACATTGGCCTTCACAGTAACAGGGACATGAGAAATATATAGTCTTCCAAGACTGCAATTGTTGCATAGGGCCAAGGTCGAGTTGTAGTAGTAATCGTTAGTAGTAGTGGTCATCGTTAGTTCAGAAACAGCTTACGAAGTTGTATAGTCACAAAGGTGTTGTTTATTTCTTTCTAGACTCATGGGTTCTTTTTATTTCAAAGAGAAGGAGAGTGAGAGAGTAAGGTCGAGCTGTTGGCCAAAGCAAAAGTTTCATTATTTAAATTATATTCCAATTAATTATTTTTCTGAAGCTGTTAATTTTTTTTTTTAATGTTTGAACATGAATAACATTATATGTCACTATTAATTGAATAACAAAAAGATTTATTCTAATTTTTCCCTTCAAATAAAACATTAATCTCTTGTTTTATTTAATAGTACCTGTTCTTCATTTACAGATATCAAATGCAGTTAAGGACAAAAAAGACTGAAGAGAAAATCTCTTCTTGCAAAATGTGTGAACTTGAATATTAACAGAGTTCATGTTAAGTAGTGAAAAAAAGTGTTTCTGGCTACGTATGCCATTTAAATATGGGACACCGTGCATCTGATTGGCTGTTACTAACAACCAATCAGATGCGCGGTGCTTTGTATTTGAATGGGTTAGTTCTACCGTCCATAAATTTCTCAAAAGTCAAACGTCTTTTAGCGGTTTTTGTTGTTGGTGGTTGTATCAGAGTTTGATCACCTTTGATAGGGTCAGCAGGGTGAGGGAAGTCTGATATTGGAAGACCCGAAACTTCCCAATGAACCCTGCGAATTACATCACTGGCGACAACCACCAGCGCCCCAAATGTAGGAGCATATATTTGAAGTTGAATCCAAAAAAGAAAGAAAGAAACTTCATTTTTCCCATCCTTGTAGAGATAATGTTTCATTGTTATTGGAACAAAGGAAAAAAAAAAAAAAGCCCATAAGAATATCACTGACTATAACAATGATGATAAATTCTTCTTTGAAAATGCATCAATCTTATATATTTTTCTTCATTATTTTACTCTTTAGTTAATTTTTTTTTTTTCCTTTGAAATTCACTTTCTATTAACACTCCTATAATAATTCCAATCACACACATATATATGAATATATTATGTTTTCAAGTAATTCATTTTGTGTCAATATAATTTTTATTGAATTACTTGATTAAAAAATGATGTCTTAGTTTCTGTATTCATCTGTATTTTAAAAAAATGTTATTTGTAAGACAATACACTCTACATAAATGGGATCATAGGATTTTAATAGAGACGCTGCTTTATTATAAATCCTGAAGATTGATTACAATGAAAAAAACAGATTTTTTCTTTTCTTTTTCTTTTTTTAAAAGTTTGTTTGCATTAAGGAAACTGTGGGAGTGATATTCAAAAAGTTATCCTACCTGTAAAATGAATAACAAGGAAAAAGGTTTACAGACTTACTCTTACCACAGAGTAGCTGTGATATTTATATATACTAGCAAACATATGCACCCTTTAAGTGCAAGTATTTAAGTTTTGATATAATAAAATATCAGATTAAATTAGAAAGGCTAAAGAAACTGAATAAGAATGCAGATAAAAAGATATATATATATATATATATGGAAATACGGTGAGGAAATTAATCCGATAATATGAGAAGAAAATATTTTAAAAATATAACAAACACAGGATGTTATGATCAGGGGAAACAATTTTATGTGTCAATACTTAAGTATTTCGGTATTAAACCATCTTCAGGACACTGTTAAGAAATGTTTATGTGAGGAGAAAAATGAAAGATGTTAAGTGTATAGTGAATGTGTGAATATGATGTTATTAACCGTTAATTTTTATATGTGCGTTAATGACACATAAAATTGTTTCCCCTGATCATAACATCCTGTTTGTTAGATTTAAAAAAATATTTTCTTCTCATATATATATATATATATATATATATATATATATATATTATAATGGTATACACAGGAATAACCTACTCGAGTTTCACCATTAGGATCTTCAGAAATAAAACTTTAGGCATATATTAGCAAAATCATATTTAGTTGCACTAAACATAATAATTCAACCAGTCTAGGAGAAGGAAAACTGTAAATTCAAACCTGTTAAATTCCACCTAAAAATTGACCTTGTATCAAACCCTGCCCATATGGAGGGGTTGGGTAAATACACACTTAGTTATTTTGTTTAATGGCACACCGATCCCTGTGGGCATATTAAATGCCTAATCTTTTTTCTTGTATATATGATTTGTAAGTGAATATTTCTGTTTGGCTTTGTTTTATAAACTAGAAGAAAATCTTATTTAACTTAATGTGTATCAATATAATGCTAATAGGGTTAATACTCTTGGGAAAGGTATGCATCCAACTATACTCTCTCCAGCTTTTTTGGGCAGACCGGGCTCTTTAACCTTGGTTAGGCAACCAGTCTAGGAGAAAGAAAACTTTGAATTCAAAACAGCTTTTCTTAAGGGTTAAAAATTGAGTGTCACAGTCTGGGCACTTTAACTTTGGTTAGGCAACCACTTAAAAAAATGACCTTGTGTCACATCCTGCTCATGTAGAGGGATTGGGTAAATACATACTCCTTTGAATTAAATAAAGGGTTCGATGATGGTTGGGTTGGTTGGTATTTTGTTTAATGGCATATCAACCCTTGTTGGATTATTCAATGGTTGGATCCTAGTTCTAATTCATCAGCTATTCGGATAAATTAGATGATTACATTTTTAAGGAAACAGATGTGTCTCTAAGATGCTTAGTTCTACAGAATGGTTAACATAAACAAAAATTATTTTAATTTTAAGCTAAAAACAAAAAAACCAAAAAAACCAAAAACAGACCAAAAAGTCCCAAGGGAGAGAACCAGCCCAGAGACCCAGCTACTCAGACAGAGAATATCTTATTATAATGGAGATTGTGTGTTTTTCTGTCTGTAACCGAAACTATATTACTACTCAAGTCACAATTCCCTTAGTTATTGACATCACATTCTCAATGATTTTATTTTTAATTTAACCTCTATTGTTAATAAAATTGTTTTACATTATTAATACTGTTAACCATATCTACATACTAACAACATACAATTATGTTTATATATACAACAAAATAGCGGTTTACAGAGTGAACAGGAAGGCTAATTTGCATATTGAGATAAAAAAATCGAATTTAATTTAATAAATATGTGCTTAGTATTATTGATTTCTGTTTGGTTTTATTTTAATGAATATAAGCAAAAATCTCTTCAATGAATCTTAAATGAAATCCATTAACAAGAAAAAATAACTGTCATTTTATTATTTACTTCCTCTTTTAACTAAATACTTAAATTAGAAAAAATAACAATGAAAGACGAGAGTGATGGAAGAGTAAGTTTCAGTTGTTCTATATTTCGATTATACCCCCCTCTGTTTCAAATATTTTTATCTGCATTCTTATTTAGTTTCATTAGCGTTTCTAATTTAATATGATATTTCATTACATTAAAACTTAAATACTTGCACCTGGAGGGTGCATATATTTGCTAGTATATATAATTTCAAAAAATAAGGATTTACTCTGAGGAAGGTCGATATTTCTTTATTTTTTCTATAATTATTTCATTTTGTTATTTAAAAATAATAATAGATAGAATAATGTACACATGGATAAACTACTGACCGAAACACGTGTAAGTTAAATTAATTAAAATAATCCTATTTTATCCATTCAATACTTTCTTTCCTTTATTTCTCTTTTCAACATATATATATATATATATATAATTCTGAATTTACAAGACTGATCTTTCACTGACCTCATGTTTGGGTGGTCAGTTCAGTTCGTGGAAGAGGGAGGTGAATTTGTGATTTACCCAGTCCTATTTTAGATTTTTAAGTTGGCTATTTCTTCAGGGTGTGATGGTTAAATTGGGGCTAAGAAAAAGAAAAACCCCAAACAAACCAGACCAAGACGTTCCAATAGGTAGAACCAGCCGAGATACCCAGACAGAGTGTATATATAAAGTTTTCAGGGTGGCCTTGAGTCGGGATCACACAGACAGCGAAAAAGTCTATCCACTTTTCACTAGTGCTAGATCAAGGAGATTGTTTTAGCATCTGAGACGGAGCACCACACCTACCATCGGCTCCTCATTTTACCACACAGATTATTATGCTACTCATATGCTGAGTTGGCGAGGGCCGGTATCGAACCCAAAACCTTGTGGTTCTGAGTGGGACACTCTAGGAACTGAGATTACACTAAACACTATAATAACCATAGAGATAATCCTTATAATTCTTATAAATTATTAAAGCAATAATATAAAGAGGATTTCTCATAATGCTTATATTTTGATCCTTTGGAAAAATATCACCTCAGTTCATTTTCAAAATTTCAGCCCAGCGATCGTTAATTGCGAGTCTGTCACTAACCGTTATTGCCACTAAATACATGTGTGCAATCGGCTGTAATTAATCAATATCTATTTATCTAAGAATTTTGGATAGGGACTGGATATTTTCAACATATGGAGACGTTTTTGATGGTATAGGAAAATTCCAAGGTGAGTGCTCCATCTATATTGACCCAAAATCCTTTGAAAGTCTCTCCGAACAAACAAACCAAATCCACATTCCTTTTTTGTTCACAGTAAACAGATGTACACAAAGACAAATTATTTGGTTGAACACCTTTAATGAAAGAAAAAGAAATATCATGTACAGAAATGAAAGAAAAAGAATGGATATATAAACATATCACAACAAAAACAGGCAGATTTCTTTAGACAAACCGCACACGTTTTTCTTTATTATTCAAAGAGCGTATCGGAGGTATAAGCACCTGCCAGACGATAATCCCCGTCCACTAAAACGCAGTACATCCGCTGGGGCAGGGGTCGTGAGTAGGGAGCTGGACGGGGAATAATGGTTCGGAGAATATATTCACGAGCGCTCGCTTCCGGGAAATCTGGTACTGTACTAGGAGGTTTGATGGTCTCGGGGTCGGAACGGGATGGCGTGGTTGGTTCCTCGGGCAAATCATCCTCCAACACCAAATGGGAAGCCTAAAATAGCAGAAATTTTTTAAATCAAATCATCAGCAGCTGAACACTCTGCATATTTGCTTACTATAGTCTTTATCCCAATTAATTAATTACATATTTAGTCGAGTAGAGTTATATAATTTCCATTTTCAAAATCATCCTCCAACACCAAATCAGAAGCCTAAAATAGCAGAAATTTTTAAAATCAAATCATCAGCAGCTGAACACTCTGCATATTTGCTTACTATAGTCTTTATCCCAATTAATTAATTACATATTTAGTCGAGTAGAGTTATATAATTTCCATTTTTAAAATCTAATTTTTATTGTGGAAAGAGACCACTGCAGATTTTTAAAGATACAAAGGATACATATTTTTTTTCATGAATTCAGCAGTTGAATGCTCTGAATATTTGCTTACTATAGTCTTTATCCCAAATAAGAAGTGTCATAACACTTTTATCACTGCAGATTTTCAAAGATACAAAGGATACATACTTTGTTTATCAAATCAGCAGCTGAACACCTTACATATTTGCTTACTATAGTCTTTATCCCAAATATAAAGAGTATTTGATAGATTTACCTTTTGTGCAGCAACAAAAAGTTTATGAATAACCGATCCTGCTGGTCCGCACGGTCCTCCTCGAACAACCACCTCAGGTTGCTGTAAGAGACTTGACACAAAATGTGTCAGTTCCTCTTCAGCCTCTTTTTGGTCCAATAGATCCTTGGTAAATTTGGTCTTTAGGGATTTAGCACGAGCAATCACTGTCTCAGCCAATGAAATCAAAGTGATAATATCCTACAAAGAGAAAGAAGAAAGGAAAACAAAAACAATGCATTTTTATAGTAAAAAATAATTTACAATGCAATTTTATAGTAAAAAATCATTTCCAATGCATTTTTATAATAAAAATCATTTCCAATGCATTTTCATAGTAAAAATCATTTCCAATGCATTTTTTAATAAAAATCATTTCCAATGCATTTTCATAGTAAAAATCATTTCCAATGCATTTTATAATAAAAATCATTTCCAATGCATTTTTATAGTAAAAATCATTTCCAATGCATTTTTATAGTAAAAATCCAATGCTTTTATAGTTAAAAATCATTTCCAATGCATTTTTTATAGTTAAAAAATCATTTCCAATGCATTTTATAGTTAAAAAATCATTTCCAATGCATTTTTATAGTTAAAAAATCATTTCCAATGCATTTTTATAGTTAAAAAATCATTTCCAATGCATTTTTATAGTAAAAAAATCATTGGCTATTCATTTTTATAGTAAAAAAATCATTGGCTATTCATTTTTATAGTAAAAAAATCATTGGCTATTCATTTTTATAATAAAAATCATTGTCCAATGCATTTTTATAATAAAAATCATTGTCCAATGCATTTTTATAATAAAAATCATTGTCCAATGCATTTTTATAATAAAAATCATTGTCCAATGCATTTTCATAGTAAAAATCATTTGCAATGCATTTTTATAATAAAAATCATTTCGAATGCATTTTTATAGTAAAAATCATTTCCAATGCATTTTCATAGTAAAAATCATTGCCCAATGCATTTTCATAGTAAAAATCATTTCCAATGCATTTTTATAGTAAAAATCATTTCCAATGCATTTTCATAGTAAAAATCATTGCTCAATGCATTTTTATAGTAAAAATCATTTCCAATGCATTTTCATAGTAAAAATCATTCCCAATGCATTTTCATAGTAAAAAATCATTCCCAATGCATTTTCATAGTAAAAATCATTTCTAATGCATTTTCATAGTAAAAATCATTGTCCAATGCATTTTTATAGTAAAAATCATTCGCTATGCATTTTAATTGACTGTTGCATGTCAAAGGTTGCTTAGCCAGTCAGTGTATTCTATAGCCCCAGCCGACAGGCTGGTTAAACATTTGAATGAAAATGACTTTAGGAAATAATCATTGATTCACTAAGCTTTAGTAAAAAAAAAAAAAAATAGATGACTTGTCCGTTGAAATAATTTTGGAAATAGTGCCAATAAAATCTCTGTTTAATAATTGCTTACTTCATATCTCCTTGACGTTTGGTTACTGGCTCGAGTCACCTTGGCGGATTTTGCAACTATTTGGTTGATCAGCTGTTTCAATTTGGGAAGTTCTTCATCTTCTGTCAAGGAAAGAAAGAAAGAAAAAAGAAAGAATGAACGAATGGAAGAAATTGTGGCGAACCGAAAGTTCTTACTTCAACAAACAAAAATCAAATGACAAAAATGAATAGTTTGCACATGGGATTGCGCACCATAGTAAAAGAGAAAAATAAAAATAAAAATCTGTACAATTTCAACCAATCAGAGACGTTCGCGCCTAAAAGGAAATCTATCAAATAGACCCCTTTTTGGAGCCTACTAAAATACTATATAAAGCCAACTTTTTCATATTCCAAGCAGAAAGAAATCATTCATCTAAGCAAATCCACGCCATTTTAAAGTAAGACCAAACTCATACAATTTTAAGAAGGTAGGAACTAATATCTATCTGTCTATCTCTTTTCATCAACCTTTTACAAGATCTGCAGTACATCATGCTACTGACTGCCGTGTGACTTTGAACTCTTACCCTTTCTTTCTCACCTCAAGGCTTATAACATATTTTCTTACGTGTTATAAAGAACTAAAAATATAAAATCACCTTAGTAAAAAGAAAATTAAAATAAAAATTTGTACAATTTCAACCAATAAGAGACGTTCGCGCCTAAAAGGAAATTTATCAAATAGACCCCTTTTTGGAGCCTACCTCGGGCTATAAAAAAGCCAACTTTTTCATATTCCAACCAGAAAGATCTAACTTGCCTAAGGGAATTCACGTCACCCTTTTTAAGAACATTTTGCATACATGCTGAAGGTATGAACTATCTCTCTCTCTGTTATATACTGGGGCTTTCACGCTATCCAATCAGCATATAACGTTATATACCTTTCTTACGTCTTACTCTGGTCGTCTATTCTTCTGGCCGGCTTTGGTATTCTGATCGTCTATCTTCTAACATCTTGGTCTGGTATATCTACTAAAGTCTGGTCTTCTTGCTATGTTCCTGCTGGCTGGTCGTCCTGGATTCATTTCTTAGTCTTGTTACCAAGACATTCATCAACCACAAGAACATTTTACTTATATAAACTTTTATTTCCTTAACTATACATTTCACGTAACTAAATATCTGACTAACATAGCGCGCGTGAGTTCCAGTTTTAGGTAGAGCACAAAATGGCCGACTGCTCTGCCTGACATCTAACTGCAAACTGGGGACTCTGAAAAAGGTCCCACGTGACTTCACATATTTGGCGGGCTTCTGTAATTTTCCATAGAAGGACCCGGCCATGGTATGAAAGGGGTCATCCCCTCAGAATTACAGGGGATTGACAATAATCTTATGCAACCACATAGATTATGTAACATCTCTAAATAACCACGCTTTCGGAGATTATATTCAAATCAATTAGAATAAAGTAAAAATAAGTGTAATCTTTTTCATTTTGCGTGTGTGTGTGTGTGTTCGTATTTGATTTCATTAGTCTTTCTAATTCTATCTAATAGATAGTATATTTAATTAGAAAGACTTACTACTATATTAAAACTAAACTTAAATACTTGTGCCTGGAGGACGCTTATTTTTGCTAGTTCTAAAAACAAAGTAATTTTTTTCTCTTAACTATTTACTACTTTTTGGTTTAAGATTCAAGTTAAGTCTTAAGAATCAACGTACATTATTTTCTTTCTTTTTTTTCTTCAAAGTCGCATTTCTGACAAATTAACTTTAATTGTAATACAGACCCAAACAAAAAATGTAAAATATTTTTAGTGTAAATAAATATAAACTTTAAAAAATAGAGTTAATCAGTAGGTGCACGTGCGAGTGTATATATATATATATATATATATATATTCAATGCACATACATTAAAGAAGGAAGAAGAAGAAGACGAAAAGTTATTTGAAACAAAAACACACGATACATTACGTACGTATGTCTATGTGAAAGAAACCTTTCAATCCAAGAAAAAAAAATGTGAGGATTTTTCAGTGTAAAATTCCTTTGATAAAGTCTTATAATTGCAACAAGTAAGTTAAAACCTGTTTAAACTTTTTTTTTTAACAGTTTGGACGAAGTGGGGGGGTAGAATATTCGTATCTATTCATTCAACTTATGCCTGACTGCTTTTGTGTTGACTTTAAACTTCCACCTTTTCTTTCTCACTTAGAGATTTATAACATCTCTGCTTATATTTTACATTGAACTTTTCAAAAAGCACCTTTTTACAGAACTTTGCCAAGTATTCTTTATTACCTTTTGTAAACTTCATGTTAATACAATGTTGTTTGTTTTAATTGTGAGTTCTTGTCTTTTATGCCATGTGCTTATATAAATATATTCTTATAGTGTGATGTGTACTGTGACTAAATAACCTACAAGGTTTTGAAAACCCTAACCACTATAAATTAGTTACCCCTAACACGACCATCCTCTATAAAATAAAAGGAGAAAGAAAGAAAGGAAGAAAGAGAAATAGAAGGAAAGAAAGAAAGGGTGAATGGAAAAAATAAAAGAAGATATGAAAGAAAGAAAAATACAAAAGAAGAAAAAAGATATAAGAGAGAGAGAGAGAGAGAGAGAGAGAGAGAGAGAGAGAAAAAGAAAGAAAGCAAGAAAGAAAAGAAAAATAAGAAAGAGAGAAAGCAAAAATAATTAAAAAAAAAATATATAAAAGGAAATAAAAACAGAAAGAAAAATAGAATTAAAAAAAGAAAGAAAATAGAATAGAAAGAAAGAAAGAAAAATAGAAAAGGAAGAAAAAGAGAAATAAATAAAAGTGAGAGAGAGAGAGAGAGAGAGAGAGAGAGAGAGGGAAAGAAAAAAGGAAGAAAAAGATAGAAAACAAAAATAAAAAAATATGAAATATGAAAGAAAAAAAGAAAAAATAGAAAAGAAAGAAAGTAAAAAATGATGATTATTTAAAAGGTATGGAGTACCTTCTTGGATGATTCTGATAATGGCCGCATGAATGAGAACTGGTAACAAATGTTCAGCCAATTGAGGAGGTTTCATCGATGACAGGAAATGCAACACCTACACAAAAATAAAAAAAAAAAAATAAACAAAAATTATTTATATCATGAAATATTATGGCACCAAAAATTATTAGTTAACTAGCTTAAAAGCCGCTATATTACGTGGCAATTAAGCTAGTAAAATAATAATAATTAGCAGAACCTGCTGATGTACCAGAGTAGGCTAATTTAATTATTACATTATTTGGTATGTTTACTTAAGAGCTTTCTAATGCATTTTTATAGTAAAAAAAATCATTTCCAATGCATTTTTATAGTAAAAAAAAATCATTTCCAATGCATTTTTATAGTAAAAAAAAATCATTTCCAATGCATTTTTATAGTAAAAAAAAATCATTTCCAATGCATTTTTATAGTAAAATAATAATAATTTTAATAAAAATAATAATTTTTATAGTAAAATAATAATAATTTTTTCATAAATTTTATAGTAAAATCATTTCCAATACATTTTTATAGTAAAAATCATTTCCAATACATTTTTATAGTAAAAATCATTTCCAATGCATTTTCATAGAAAAAATCATTTCCAATGCATTTTTATAGTAAAAATCATTTCCAATGCATTTTTATAGTAGAAATCATTGTCCAATGCATTTTTATAGTAAAAATCATTTCCAATGCATTTTTATCATAAATTTTATAGCAAAAATCATTTCCAATGCATTTTTATAGTAAAATCATTTCCAATGCATTTTCATAGTAAAAATCATTTCCAATGCATTTTTATAGTAGAAATCATTGTCCAATGCATTTTTATAGTAAAAATCATTTCCAATGCATTTTTATAATAAAAATCTTCCAAAATTGTTCAATTACCTTTTCTGCTTCTTTTGTATCATCAAACAAACGTTTCTGACGACTAGCTGGTACAGATCTAGCACTTTGCCAGACTTCTGACCACATATTGCCAGGAAGCTGCATTCTCTGGCTCAGCTGACCTACATAGACAAATGAGAAAAATCTGTCAATTCCTTAAAAAAAACAAAAAAAACAAAAAAAAAAAAAAAAAAGGTAAAGGGAATTGTGATTGATATAGTTTCGGTTACAGACAAACACACAATCTCCATTATAATAAGAGATGTAGTGATACAGGATTAATGTAGAGAAGAACCAGATGTTCACCCAGTGAAGTTCAAAAGCCTCACCTTTGACAACTTTTACAGCATTTCAAAGCAACCAATTATTGGAAGAGTAGCCTCACCTTTGACAACTTTTACACCATCTTCGTCAACTTGGTCTGCCTCGATCCAGTCCCTGGGGGAATACCATCTGACAAAATCTTCCAAAGCGCAGCCAGGATTGGCAGCCTACAGAAAAAAAAACCCCAAAAAAAACAACAATTATTTCTTTTTAAGAATACAATGGTTGGCTGGTTTTACAACATGTCAACCCTTGTTGGGTTATGTAATGCCAATGTCAGTGGGTGACAATTTTACTTTTTTTTAAAGCGTATAGAACGGGGGGAGAATATATGGGGGGAAATGAATATTCGAATCAACAAGTTCCTGCTGAGTGGGGACCAAAAACAAGCGAGTTCGCCGTCTTCTCACAAGCCAGACTTTCTTTTGGTCAACACATTCTTCGTCTTCGCAGCTGGAAAATCCGTCGTCGTAGTCGAAATAATCTTTAACAGTTCAAAATCGCAATTCCTATTTAGTTTTGTTTCTGTTGGATTAAAATCCATTTCTTTACTGGGTCATTCACAAAGCGCTTCGTCGTCGTCGACTGCTTCTGCTGACTCCCAGCGCAAGACTCACTTGTCATTTATAGACATATTTACCCAAATATCCGGGCACGTCAGTCGAACCTCGGTCCCGGCAGGCAAGACAATGTCCTGCTCCCTTTCCTTTCTCCGTCAAAAAAAGCGATTTAGGTCCGAAATGTAATGCGTGCTGAGGGTGGTGTTTTACATATTAAAAACTACTTTATTTTAAGTATTCAAAAAATTTTTTTTTTTTACTTGGAATTACCTCTTTATCTTAGTTAAGAAAATAGCTCTGAATTCAAGACCGCCCTGTCGGCTGGGGCGTTAGAATGCACCGACTGCACCTCTGCAAAGGGGTAAGACTCCCCCAATGGGGCCACCTGTTAGCTGTGAGTGGCGACCCGTGATGCTTAAGGATAGAGCCCAGGTGGATGAGCAGTTCATGACATGCAATACTCCACTTTGGCCCTATCTTGGGCTAGACGGGCGGTCGGAGAGGCCCCCTCCAATCAATAGGGTGGTCACGTCAAGCCCTAGCACCTATATGATTGCCCCAACCCTATTGCTCTTGTGGCAAGCCCCATCCCTTTTTATCATATGGATGCTAGAAGGCGGTGACTGAGGGTCTATATGTCCTGGGAATGACGTTAAACTCTATCTGATGGTGAGGTTCCAGTTTTGGATGTTTGGGGAATGTGGAGCACCCCTTCATCACCATTGCTCCCTGGTCCACTCTGACCCGGAGTGGTAGTACCTGTTAGGGTCCCATCTATGGGTTAAATAGAAAAATGTATTTATAAAAAAATTGTATTATCCATTAAGAATTGATTTATTTCAAAACTTTATCGGCATTAAATGACCCACTGAGGTTGATATGCCATAAAACAAAACAAACCAAACTTGGAATTACCGCTTTATCTCTTGTTAACTTGGTTTTTAGTTTGTTTTGTTTTACGGCATATCAACCTCAGTGGGTCATTTAATGCCGATAAAGTTTTGAAATAAATCAATTCTTAATGGATAATACAATTTTGTTTATAAACTCATGTTTTTCTATTTAACCCATAGATGGGACCCTAACAGGTACTACCACTCCGGGTCAGAGTGGACCAGGGAGCAATGGTGATGAAGGGGTGCTCCACATGCCCCAAACCTCCAAAACTGGAACCTCACCATCAGATAGAGTTTAACGTCATTCCCAGGGCATGTAGGCCCGCAGCCACCGCCTTCTAGCACCCATATGATAAAAAAGGATGGGGGCTTGCCATAAGGGCAATAGGGTTGGGAAAAATCATATAGGTGCTAGGGCTTGACATGACCAGCCGATTGATCGGAGGGGGCCTCTCCGACCGCCCATCTAGCCTAAGTAAAGGCCAAAGTGGAATATTGCAAGTCATGAACTGCTCATCCACCTGGGTTCTATCCTTAAGCATCACGGGTCGCCACCCACGGCCAACAGGTGGCTCCATTGGGGTAGTCTTACCCCTCTGCAGAGGTGCAGTCGGTGCTTTCTAACGCCCCAGCCGACAGGGCGGTCTTTATCTCTTGTTAACTTGGCAAGAATTAAGGAGTTAAGAAAATAGCTCTGAATTTGAGAAGAACTTGAAAATAATTACCTTAAAGGATTCCATATCAGAAAGAAGACAAGCACTTTGCATACGGGCTCTCAATTGGGATCCTTCGGCCGAGGTACCGAGTCTTTAAAAGAAAAGAATTTGCCATTATTAAAAAAGGAAATTTTGAAATGCAAAAACATGGAAAAAAATTTCAAATTTTTTATTTAGACTTTTTTCATTCGATATTAAGGATTTCAGTATCCTGAATTTTTCCGTCACACCTAGATTACATTCTTTTTAACCATTTATGTAGCATTTATATATATTATATATACTAGCAAATATATGCACCCTCCGGGTGCAAGTATTTAAGTTTTAATGTAATAAAATATTATATTAAATTAGAAAGGCTAATGAAACTAAATAAGAATACAGATAAAAAGATTTGAAACAGAGGGAGTATAATAAAAGATTTGAAACAGAGAGAGTATAATAAAAAATGGAACAACTGAAACTTACTCTTCCATCACTCTTGTCTTTCATTGTTATTTTTTCTAATTTAAGTATTTAGTTAAAAGAGGAAGTAAATAATAAAATGACAGTTATTTTATCTTGTTAATGGATTTCCTTTAAGATTCATTGAAGAGATTTTTGCTTATATTCATTAAAATAAAACCAAACAGTTAGAAATCAATAACACTAAGCACATATTTATTAAATTCGATTTTTTAATATTAATATGCAAATTAGCCTTCCCGTTCACACTGTAAACCGCTATTTTGTTGTATATATAAATATAATTGCATGTTTGTCAGTATGTAGACATAGTTAACAGTATAAATAATGTAAGACAATTTTATTAATAATTGAGGTTTAGATAAAAATAAAATCATGGAGAATGTGATGTCAATAACTAAGAGAATTGTGACTTGAGTAGGAATATAGTTTCGGTTACAGACAGAAAAACACACAATCTCCATTATAGATATATATATATATATATATATATATATATAAGATTTCTTTTTGAAGGCAAAATAATGCAAATTTATGTTGAAAAACATATTTATTTAATTTTTTTTCTTTTTTTTTTTTTACTCTTAATATTTTCGGACAAGCTCCATCTTCAGAGAGTTGAAAAGTTTCCATCTGTGTTTGTTAAAGTCAACTGTGGTATTAATCCGTTGAATCTTCTAATGGAAATTTAAAAGTTCGGCAAAGATCGTAAAAATTCCGTTAAATCCTGTGTTGCGTTGTGTTTTGCGGGAAGTTTTGAAAATTATTTCAGATATATTTTTAATACTATAAAAATAATAAGGCCCTGCTCGGGGATATTGAAATAAAGATATTTTTAAAATGTTTATAGTGTGTTTGAAGCATTAATTATAAAATGTAATAAGATATTTTTTGAAGGCAAAATAATACAAAATTATGTTGCCGAAAAAAAAAAAAAAAAAAAAAAAAAAAAAAATTAAATTAAATAAATATGTTTTTCAACATAGATTTGCATTAGTTTGCCTTCAAAAAAAATATCTTATTACATTTTTTGATTAATGCTTCAAACACACTATAAAAAATTAAAAAAACTTAATTATATATATATATATATATATATCTATATATTATATATATATATATATATATCTTATTATAATGGAGATTGTGTGTTTGCCTGTCTGTAACCGAAACTATATTACTATTCAAGTCACAATTCCCTTTGTCATTTACATCACATTCTCCATGATTTTATTTTTTATTTAAACCTCAATTATTAGTAAAATTGTTTTACATCATTAAGACTGTTAACAATATCTACATACTAATAACATGCAATTATATTTATATATTCAACGAAATAGCGGTTTACAGTGTGAATGGGAAGGCTAATTTGCATATTGATCTTTAAAAAATTGATTTTAATAAATATATGCTTAGTATTATTGATTTCTAATTGTTTGGTTTTATCTTAATAAATATGAGCAAAAATCTCGGGGATAAATCTTAACAGAAATCTATTAACATAAAGAAATAACTGTAATTTTATTATTTTCTTCCTATTTTAACTAAATAGTTGAATTAGGGAAATTTACCACTGAAAGACGGGAGTAAGGGAAAATGGTGGAACAGTTAGTTTCAAAGTTGTTCTATTTTCCGATTATACCCCCTCTGTTCCAAATATTTTTATCTGAATTCTAATTCAGTTTCATTAGCCTTTCTAATTTAACATGATATTTTATTATATTAAAACTTAAATACTTGCACCCGGAGGGTGCATATATTTGCTAGTATATATTATATATGTATATATATATATATATCTATATATTATATATATATATATATATATATATATATATTATATATGTATAAACCTAAAATATAACTACAAACCAAATGTGAATAAGCATATCTAAAAAGAATCTGAATCCTTAATAATAGCCCAAAGTAACGCCATAAGTACCATATAAACTTTAGAATAGGTAGAAGCCAAGAAAATACCAAGAGTTGGCTATTTAGAGAGAGAGAGAGAGAGAGGATGAGAGAGACTGATAGAGGTGAAGGGAGATAGATAGGGAGAGACTTAAGAAAATTTGAAGTATGAGGCACCCAGTGAGAATCAAGCTCACTTCCAATAGTCTGCTAGCCTAGCTCATTGACCACTACACCATTATAAGATTATCATAATTCTCACTCTCACTAGCTTGGAACAAATTAGAAGTATGAGGCACCCAGTGAGAATCAAGCTCACTCACTGCTTCTACTTACTTGGCTAGAACCTCAGCATGTTCCTCCAACATATCTTCGGTCATTGGCGCCGGTTCCTGGGTGACGGGAATATAAAGACTTTCATTGCTATTCAACAACTTAACCGTTCCAAAGAGACGAAGCCTCCCCTCGGGTTCTGTGGCAGCGACCGCCTCCTTCTCCCCCAAATCCTGGGTGCCGCTGGTCGAACTCTGCGATTCGCTCGTCTCCATGTCAACTTCCATCTCCTTCTGGCTTTCATCACAGTCATAAAATTCCTCGTCACTTCCCGAGCAGCTCTCGATGCCGAGAGATGTGCGGGAGTCCGGTCTCATCAGATTTCGCTTCATGAGGGGTGAGAAACGGGGATGTCTCTCAGAAGCGGCTACGGCACTATGGCTCGGAGAGTCGTGCAGGGAAGATTCGTCGCCACTGCTGTGACGCATACGTCTTGGAGAAGTATCAAAGGGACTGTCGGGAACGCCGCCTTCGAACGACTGGATAGCTCGCTTTCTTCGTTTTTCAATGCAGCAATTCAACATCTGAAAGTATTAAAAAATGGTAATAAATAATAAACTCAGCAAGACCTGTGGATATACCAGAGTATGATAATTTAATTATTACAACATTTGATATGTCTACTTAAGAGGTATTGCTAAATAGTTCAATATGTAAAAAGTTTAATAATCTTTACTAGCAGGATCTGTGGATATACTACAGTATGATCATTTGATTATTACAATGTTTGATATGTTTACTTAAGAGCTATTGCTAAATAGTTCAATATGTAAAAAGTATAATAATCTTAACTAGCAGGACCTGTGGATATACCACAGTATGATAATTTAATTATTACAACATTTGATATGTCTACTTAAGAGTATTGCTAAATAGTTCAATATGTAAAAAGTATAATAATCTTTACTAGCAGGACTGTGGATATACCACAGTATGATAATTTAATTATTACAACATTTGATATGTCTACTTAAGAGCTATTGCAAATAGTTCAATATGTAAAAAGTATAATAATCTTTACTAGCAGGATCTGTGGATATACCACAGTATGATCATTTGATTATTACAATGTTTGATATGTTTACTTAAGAGCTATTGCTAAATAGTTCAATATGTAAAAAGTATAATAATCTTTACTAGCAGGACCTGTGGATATACCACAGTATGATAGTTTAATTATTTCAACGTTTGATATGTCTACTTAAGAGCTATAGCCAAATAGTTCAATATGTAAAAAGTATAATAATCTTGATTTAACTCTCTCTCTCTTTCTTTTTCTTTCCTCACCATTTTAACCTAACTGTAAATACATTTCAATAGTTTCTTAGAAATGAATTACACAGGATAGGTTACAAGGTAGGAGTTAGATGGCTTTAGTTAGGACCCATAAATTTTGCTGGGGACTCATTCAAAGCGAATATGTGCATCCCAGGACGCACTAAATCAAAAAGCTATTAGCATCATGGTGTATATATATATATATATATATATATATATATATGTAGCTGTCGCCTTTGAGTGTGCCTAAAGTTAGATATATTTATTTTCTACCCCAAAAATATACCCTTAAATTTGGATAGTGTAAGGGAAACAACTCTGTTAGGGTCTCATAATCGAGTGACCACAAAGCCTGAATTGCATTGTGGGAATATCAACAGGTATCCTTAGGGCAAAATATGGACTTCCGCCTGGCTGATGCAGCAAAAAGGTTGTGTGGAAAATATCGTCCTAAAATTAGTCTTTTTAGTTAGTTCTCGGTACTGGTACGGCGCACAGGTATGTTTCTTTCCAATTTTCCCGTGAAGTTGCTGGCATTTGTTCAAGACCCCTTTTGTAAATTAGTAATTGTTTTATACCCCATTTTATTTCAGTATTTCACGGTGTTTGGAAGTAAATAAAATCTTCTACGTTCAACATCAGTCGCGTTCGTGTCATCAATACATCACCAGAAAATATTACCAGGGAACTGCTACAATATATATATATATATATTTTCAAGAAATAAGACATACCTGCAGTTTCTGATGTAGAATGCAGCTACCCATATTTGGCGGACCACATTCAATACTGAAAAAGATATTAATATTCATTCAGGAATTTATAAAAATAAATAAAGTTAAACAGGTTTTTATAAAAATACTAGAAAAACGTGACTCTTTGGGTTACCCATTGAGCTCTGGGTATATAATTGAGATCAGAAAAGAAGTGAGTTTGCATAGCAAATTATTTAAAAAAAAATTTTTTTTTAAAAATAGGGACAGAGAATTTTTTTAAAATCATTAAAATCATTTTGTAAGATTTCTAGAAAAGGGAATGTTTGACCAAATTTAAATGGACCTGATTCTTAAAATTCTATTAATAGCTAAGTTGTTGAGAAGTTTGTGGGGATAACAAAATATCCCTTTTTTTTAAGTTTTTATGTAATATCAAAAATAACCCCTTTTTTCTATTCACCATAATTTTAATTGACAAAAAAAACTGTAGTAAAAAAAAGTTTTGAAAATAGAATAGGCTGGTTGTCATACCAATGCTAAAGAAGGCAGTCTGCTCTACTATTCACCCATAGCTGGAGGGAGAATGGTCGGATGCAACGGTACTAGTACTATGTGAAATACAAACGTTCTTGTCTAGGATTAGAACCTGGGTCACAGAGTATATTAGGTACTGGCAAAATGAGCCTAAATGCGTTTTTGACAAAATGACTTTAGCCCCCCCCCCCCGGAAATAATTTACCAAAAATCAAGGAATTATCGGATTTTAATGAAATTTTCAGTGTTTATTTATCAATGAATGATCTTTATAATGCATTATTTATTTTATTTCAAAACTTTCTCATTTTTTTCAGGTCACTTAATTTTGACCCCCCTTATGTTGGGGGCATAACATTTTTTGAGTTGGTCTTATAGTTTTCTAATTACAGTATAAATAAAGAGATGAATAGAAACAAAAAAAAAAATTACAGTGGCTTTTCTATGAGAAAATAAGTACCGAAAATCAAAAAATAAAATGTAAAAAAATAATAAATAATAAATTTTTTGGAGATTTCTTTTTTTACTCATTTCGATAATTATTTAATTGGCTATTATCTTATAAAAGAAAAAATTATACATTAATATTTTTTCTGCTTTGAAAGGGGGGGGTGGTTTACATTTTCAATTGAGTTTTTCTTCAAAACATTACTTTCATCTAAAAAATAAGGTTTGCATTAAGTAGATATTTATTTCTAGAATCTAAAAATATAACATTTTAAACTTAATATCAGGCTTTTCACATTTTAAATGAATATTATATTTTAATTTTTCATAGCAAAAATACTAAATTAAAGTTTTGAAATAAAAGAACTGATGCATTATAAAATTCATTAATTGATGAATCAATACTGAAAATTTCATTAAAATCGGATAATTACCTGATTTTTGGTAAATTTTTTTGCAATCGTGAATGTTACATTAAAATTGTAAACAAGCAATAAAACCACTTAAAAAGAACCAAAAATGGCGTTGGCGAACAAAATTGACCAAAACAAATCGTTTTAAATATATTAAAAATGAATTGCTAATGTAATGATATTTTTCTTTTTTTAATGATGGTCATATAATATAATAATATATTTAATTATTTTTAATTCGTTTTTAAAACTCTTAGCAATTGATTTTTTAGGCTCATTTTGCCAGTACCTAGAGTATATAATTCTATGAGGATGACGATTACACTACTTAAGGGTGGGTAACTCTATGAAAATAAAATGAATTATAGAGTAATCTCCCTTTTTTATTAATCTCAAAATGTGTAAAATGATAATGTGATAATGTAATTTATTGTGTTCAGTGCTCAGGTGCACCACAACTCATCAAAGTCTCATGTCAAGTACACAGAATAATGTAGTGTCAGGAACATGAACAGTTTACAGTAGCTCAGTTGGTAGAGTGCTCGGCTAGAAACCACAAGGTTCTTAGTTCGATTCCGGTCCTCGCCAACTCAGCGTATGAGTAGCACAGGGATCTGTGCGGTAAAGTAAGGAACTGATGGTAGGTGTGGCGCTCCACCTCAGATGCTAAAAACAATCTCCTTGGTCTAATGCTATTGAAAAGGGGATAGACTCCCTCGCTGACTGGCTGATACCGACTTTAGGCTGCCCCGACGACTTTACTTTACGACTTTATGTGTGTGCATATGTGTATGTGGAGAGTGGCATCAGGTATAGTGTTGGCGGACTACAGGAAGCATGGAGACTTTGAAAGATTCAGTGCTCCGGCAGCCTACAACAGATGCAGGCAGTTTAATCCATGTCTCCGCAATTCTGAGCATGAAAAAATGTTTCCGAAAGTCACGTGAGCAGTGCTGTTTTCTGACTTTGTAGGCATGCCCGCGTGTATTGGAGAGATGGAGATCAAAAAGGTGCTCAAGGTTGCTGTTGTTAAGATGATTAATGACCTTATGAGCATTTACCAGGTCAGTTGCCAGACACTGAAGTCTCAAATGATGACCCAATAAGAATATAAATATAAAAAGTACAGGGAGTCTGTCCCCTTTTTGCTAGCGCTAGATCAGGGAGATTGTTTTGCTGAAATGGAGTGCCACACTTACTGTCAGGGCATGTCTATTAAAAAAAAAGAAGAAAACACTTTTTTAAGAAAGATGAAATTTAGATTTTTAAAATATTCTTAAAATCATGCGCATAACGTTTAGAGCATGAGATAACGGAATTTTACAGGAAAAATAGATATTTAAATTATATATATATACATATATAGTGTGAACAAAAATTATTTTTAAGACAATCAGGAATATTTCTTGTTTGTTGTTTAATCTCAACTAGTTTCGACCTTCGGTCATCTTCAGGAGAAAATTTATTATTTGAAGAAATTGTTGATACATTATTAGAAAGGAGCATTATAGAAGAGTTATAAATGTTCAAGTGTTTATAGTTGGTTTAACATGCTGTTAAAATCCGTGTAGGTGAGTGTGTCTGATAGTAGCATGTTCATTCGTTGTGAAGAACCTCTATGAGGTAGTTTTTTTTTGGATGCTCTTATATATGTGAGGGAGGGGTTCATGGGCGTTGTGTGTATGACTGTATGTGTATACATGTATATGATTGTATGTGTTATATGTATATGTATGGTGTTTTACATATACTGTGTGGGTGGGGTGTATGTGTGTGTATACATGTATATGTATGTGTGTTACATATACTGTGTGGGTGTGGGCGCGTGTTGTATCACAGTACTGTGCGTGTGACTTCTAGATTTTTAATTGGGTCAGGAGTGGCTTGTTTGATGTTTGATGTGGGTGGTCAGTGCTTGTTTATTTTGGTGACCTCGGCCACCCTCGTAGGTGTAGACAGGTTTATTATTCAGTTAAAGAGGATTTTTTATGATTAAAGCCGTGTGTGGATGAAAGGTTTTTAATGTTTGTATCATCTGTATTCGTGCTTCTCTATTACCGTTTTGTGTCAGTGTTTGTTAGATTCTTTCAATGAGCGTAAAACTTGGCGTCTCTATTAAAATCGTGATCTTCCAATCGGAAGTGTTGTTCTTTGGAATGAGCTTATCATAGTCTGTATTTTTTATTCTGTGTCTGTAGTTGTTAAGTCTGAAGTAAAATTCCCATTCAGATTTCCCAACGTATTGTCTTTGGCATTTTAGTGCAATCTAGAAGATAAATCACGTTTTTGCTTTGCAGTTTGATTCATGGTAGATTTTAAAAGTTTGTTTTGTTGTGGAGCTTGTAAATGTGTCTGTTGTTTATTTGTTGCAGCATAGGTTATTTTTTTGTACTACAGGGCCGGCAGAATTTTGTGGAGTTTATTATAGGTCTCGTGTTGACTACTTTATTGTTTAGTATGTTGTTGCCTCCTATCATTTCTCTGAGGTTATGAGGTCGCCGATAGGTCACTATACCGGGTTTCTTGGAAAATGTCTCTAGTTCAGGGTTTATATACATATACAATATATATATATATATATATATATATATATATATATAGCTTTTGTGTATAAGTTAGGGTTGTGTGGAAATGAATTCTTATTTTTACATATAAGGTGTACTGCGGTCCACCACTTAAACTTATAGACTCTGCGTGTGCGCTTGGATTAAAACCAGTCAATCAACACACTCGAATACGTGATTAATTAACTATTCAATCGCCGATCTTCAAAGTCGTTCCATTGCACGTATTCGACACGGATGAGCAACCAAGGATTCTACCTAACACTGAGTAACAACCAAGGACTCTATCTAACACCAAGGAACAACAAAGGACACTGCTTAACACAGACCAGATTACCCAAAATGTGCTATTCATATGCTAAATTGGTGGGGACCAGTATTGAACTCGAAACCTTGTGATTCCTAGGTAGGTGCTCTACCGACTGCTAAAAGTATATATTCATCCAACCACTCCACCATGATCAATTTTTAAGCAAAGCAGTGCTGGTTTGAATCAGATTTCCCCTTCTCCTAGACTGGCTGCTTCACCAGAGCTAAAGAGCCTAGTCTGCTCCTAGTATTCAATCCATATCTACGGGGAGGGCATTCCAACTTACAGTGCTAGTATTGTCACAAGTCAGTATGTTACATATTGATGGGTGTACCGTCAGTTTGGGATGGTTAGTGTAGAAGGTAGATTTGGATTCAAATCAGGAAAATATTATTTGAATTCAGAAATTTTAGAAAGTTGGATTTGATGGACAAGTCATAACCCTAGCTTGACCTGCGCTGCCGCTTGCAATTGCAAGTGTGAGTAATCATTTTCAATCAGTTCGAGCTAGGGCATTGAATAATGAGGACAGGTGGGCTTGGCTACCACGCGTGGTTATGGTCTGGTGCAGGGCTCGGGGACGATAAAAATTACATCTGGGATGATCAATACGTCATCCGGGACAGTTTGCCGGGGACGGTATAAAATTTTCCTAAAATTTAGTACTACATTCCAATATTGTCCGTCCAGTGATTGCCCGAATGCTGACCTCAAAAAACGGTCTAGATCTAGACTTAAAATTCCTAATGGCAACAACACTGAAGAAATAGACACAGTCACACAGTATATATTTTTATGATTGGAAAATGTCCGCATAAAGATGGAAATAGAATAAATTTTAGTTTATAAAATTTTTATTTTATTATTCTTGATTATAAATAAATGTTTCTGTCAACTGCTTCAGCTTTTCTTAATGTTTTATTACATGTTATTATGCTACTGATGACTGACAAGTGTAGATGATGCTAATGAATTAAACAAAAATATTTTGATTTCGGGACGGTCCAAACCCCATTTTTTTTTAACATATATTCAGTTCAGTTCAGTTGGCAGTCGAGTTGGTCGAGTTTGCAGAGGGGGGTGTCTTGGTCCGTATTTATGATTCTGCGTTAAGAGTTACGTCCCTTAGACCAACTGTGTGTTTTTTCCTAAACGGGATTATTCTTGCATTTTCACCGCCCTTTTCCGGCTAGCATTATTCAGCGGTAAATTCAATCCTGTTTCTACCTTGCCACGACACCCATCAGACATGTTGCTGACTTCTCCCTGTCAGAAGTTTATTACGGGCACCCGGTAAGGAAGATTTCTTATCTTGTCTCCCTATCATTAAATAGCTAATTTGTTACTGGCTATTTTCTACTGTTTACTTTTATCTGTTGTCCGACCTTGAATTTCTCTGTTCTATGTGAGAAATCTTGCCCCTCGTATTATTTTCTATTATTGCCTATTATCTTCCCGACCCTTGTATGACATGTATTGTTATTATTTCTCACTCTTACTATTAGCACTTAGTAAAGTTATTTTGTATTCACTAGCCTTTGTTGACATGGTGTTTATTCCAAGAATAGATGCTATTCTTCACCGCTGCTTCACACATAGCTATGTCCGTTCGACCCCAGCCATCAGTCGAACACTTCCCTCAGAGACTTGTCTCAGAAACACCTCGCTTCATTTTCCTACTCTCAGTACAAATATTGTCTCTTCTCACTCATGTTGAAATAGCACTATTCTGAGTGAATCCCGGTCCACGTTCATAAGGGACCCTTGAGTTTATCGTTCACCTCCTCCTCCTACTCTCTCTGATCTCTACCTCTTCCTACTTCCTGTGTCCCTGCTACTATTAACGATGTTATCGTCTCTGCCTGCTCTGCCCATTTACCTTGTGTCCCTTATCCGTTCCCTGTAATTTCTTATAATTACCTTGCCCTTTGTACCTTGATTTGCCTTGTCTGTCATATGTTTATTTTTTCTTTCCAGCTTTTTACCTCTTTCCTGCTGAATAAATTCATTATAACTACACACAAAGGTTATTTGTGTTTCCTGGCAGGAGGGGTTAAACTACACTGCGACGAAATTGTGTCTCAATCCCTGGCATCTCGATCCCTGAGTCAGACACAAATTCAAGAGGCGTGATAGGGGAGTTGGGCAGAGTTGGACCGAGAGCCAAAGCGAGCATTTGGGCTCTCCCCCCTCCCTATTTGACTGGACCTAACGATGATAGATTAGCAGAATAGAACTGCCTGGTGCCATAATCTCTTCCTAACCACTTGGACTCTTCACCCTAACCTGCCTTGTCCGTCTCTCTTTGTTTGTTGCAGTTGTTTTTCCTTATGACATATGGGTGCGTTCCCAGACATGGCGTGGGGGTTGACTTTCGACGATGAGACGGCCAGCAACACTGCGAAATGACACGGGACGCGAGCCTATGTGCCATAATTTTAGAAAGTTTTTTCAGCTTATGGAAATAATGGAAATTATGATTGAAAAAAAAATGTTTTGGCTACGTTAAATTTCAGTTGATTTAACGGTGCAAAAATGAAAGATAAATTACAAAATTTCGCCATTTTTCTCATCCCCACCCAAATTTTTTTTAGAGTTTAAAATCGACATAACTTGGCAAATATTTCAAATTGGAAGCTCAAATTTGCGGGATTGTCTAACTTTAACCTAGTCTACACCTGTACAAAATTTCAGAAAAATTGAAGGGAGTGGGTAACAATTTTATTTTTTTCCTGATGATTTCACATGGAATTGCCCATGTAGATATATGTGTGTGTGTATGTGTGTGTGCATAAACAAAAAGGGTATGTGTGTGTATGTGTAAATAATATGCATATATATATATATATATATATATTAATGTGTATGGTTGGCACTAGTATACTAGAAAAAGTAATAGTAATCCAACGTACAGTGTTATTAGAAGAGTGCTCAATATCTGTGATAGAGCGTTGATAGTTCAATTTTCAAAGGAACTTTTCGTCTTACCCGATGAATGCTTTCAGCAAGAAACCGCTGGTTGTAATACCGTTCCCGTAATTAAATAAATAAAAGCAAAAACTTTTATTTGTTTTGATTTCTCATTGAACTATATATATATATATATATATATATATATATATATGTGTGTGTGTGTGTGTATGTGTGTGTAAATAATATGCATATATATAATGTGTGTGTGTGTGTGTGTGTGTGCATAAAACCATAAACACAAAAAAGTGTGTGTGTGTGTGTGTGTGCCTTACCCTGAAATAAGAAAATTGTTTTCCAGCCGATAACGTAATTCCAGGACGACTTCCTGCCACAACTGACCCACAGCTTTCCAGCCTCCATGATTCTTGTTAACAATACAGATGCAAGTAGCAAGACGTGTGGTCAAGCAATCAAGCGGAGCAGATTTCAACTGTTTTGCAAGTTCCTGAAAATAAAAGAGAGAAAAAATGATTAACAAAAAGAATATCACTATATTGTCTGATTTTTACCATAAAAATGCATTGAACAATGATTTTTACTATAAAAATGCATTGGACAATGATTTTTACTATAAAAATGCATTGGACAATGATTTTTACTATAAAAATGCATTGGACAATGACAATGATTTTTACTATAAAAATGCATTGGACAATGATTTTTACTATAAAAATGCATTGGACAATGATTTTTGATTTTATAAAAATGCATTGGACAATGATTTTTACTATAAAAATGCATTGGAAATGATTTTTTACTATAAAAATGCATTGGACAATGATTTTTACTATAAAAAAATGCATTGGGACAATGATTTTTACTATAAAAATGCATTGGACAATGATTTTTACTATAAAAAATGCATTGGACAATGATTTTTTATTATAAAAAATGCATTGGGACAATTGGATTTTTACTATAAAAATGCATTGGACAATGATTTTTACTATAAAAATGCATTTGGACAATGATTTTTACTATAAAAATGCATTGGACAATGACTATAAAAATTTGGACAATGATTTTTACTATAAAAAATGCATTGGGACAATGATTTTTACTATAAAAATGCATTGGACAATGATTTTTACTATAAAAATGCATTGGACAATGATTTATTGCATTACTTTTTTATAAAAATGCATTGGACAATGATTTTTACTATAAAAATGCATTGGAAATGATTTTTACTATAAAAATGCATTGGAAATGATTTTTACTATGAAAATGCATTGGACAATGATTTTTACTATAAAAATGCATTGGAAATGATTTTACTATAAAAATGCACCTTTAGTGGGGAAAATCTTTATAATTCTTCAGTGGACAATGCTTAACATTAGATATAGGAATATACATTTATTACATTCATTGCATTGCAGCTACAACAATTCCTAAGCGCTGTGAGAATGTGTGTATAGAAAGTGTTGAAGAATATGCGTACTAATTGAGGAACGTTACCTGTTTCAGTTCAGCCCTGCAAATAGGAACACCAAATAAATCTTCAGGGGACACAATGTCACTGCCTTCCATTTCTTTAGGTCGTGCATCCGGAAAAAGAAACTGGAAAAAAAATCAAAGATAAATGGATAAACAAATGCAATCCTATCGTGTGGGTAGCTTTTGCCCCCCATCCTGTCTTTAGTAAGTGACATTACTTTATGGACTCACCAGATCTTTCTTGTACACCATAACTTCTTTATAGTACATTTATTTATCTTCTGTATGCTTATGCAACCAGCAAAATGGGTTAGACATTTGTGTCAACACCCTTTCATGTGTGTGTGGGGATTCGCCCCCCAACACTACCTAAGTAAGTGACATTCCTTAATGGACTCTCCCTTACCTCTGTAGGACTTCGTCTTACCTTCTTAACAATACGATTATGTATCTTCTGTATACTTCTATATTGTACCGTATCACATATATGTGTTTCTTTATTTTATCTTATTTGTAGGTCTTCTACTTATATACGTATTTCTGTATAAATATTTCTCCACGTGCTTAAGTTATCTTCAACAACTTTGTCGGAATATGGCTTTTACTTATCCTATTTTAGGTGAACTTGCAGGTATGATTTTATATACCATGTAGCGATTGACTGCCCCTGTTTGGGCTGGAAGAGTTATCTTCCCTGGTTCACTGGTCTCGACCGCTAGGCATCCCTGACTATTTAATCTGGGAAGCGCCAAATTTAACTCTCTTTTGTCTCTGGGACTGCAACCAGCAAAATGGGTTAGACATTTGTGTCAACACCCTTTCATGTGGTGGTGGTGGGGAATTTGCCCCCCAACACTGTCTAAGTAAGTGACATTCCTTAATGGACTCTCCCTTACCTCTGTAGGACTTCGTCTTACCTTCTTTACAATACGTTTATGTATCTTCTGTATACTTCTATATTGTACCTTTATCTTATATATGTGTTCTTTATTATATCTTCTGCATATGCCTTCTACTCGTATATGTATTCCTGTTATATGTATTTTCTCCACGTGCTCATGTAATAAAGTCCATGTTTGTTACACTTCTCAATTCCTTTGCTGGAATATGTCTGGTACTTATATGTACCCACGTTGGGAGGCCTCTAAGCCAACCAACCAACTATAACTAACTGTAATACATTTTAAATCCAACAAATTTTCAACTTCATGCCACTCAGGCAATATCTTTCAAAAATGAATTTTTACACTGCCCAGAGGGCGTTTATTTTTTTTGTTGTAGAATTTGTAGTAGTTGGGAGGCCTCTAAGCCAACCAACCAACTATAACTAACCGTAATACATTTTAAATCCTACAAATTTTCAACTCCATGCCACTCGGGCAATATCTTTTAAAAAATGTACTTTTACACTGCCCAGAGGGCGTTTATTTTTTTTGTTGTAGAATTTGTAGTAGTTGGGAGGCGTCTAAGCCAACCAACCAACTATAACTAACCGTAATACATTTTAAATCCAACAAATTTTCAACTCCATGCCACTCGGGCAATATCTTTTAAAAAATGTAGTTTTACACTGCCCGGAGGGCGTTTATTTTTTCTAGTAGAATTAACAGAGAAAGAAGCAATGCTGAAAGAGAATACATATAACAAAATTTACAATATATGAAAAGTACAAATAAAGACAAATCTATTAGTAACGACTCATTATAATAAGTTACCTGAGAAAGATTTGGTAGTCATTTTTAATTTAGTCTGGCACAAGGCCAGAAATATTTTATAATTGATTTATTCTTAATATTTCGAGATAAAGATCTCTTTGTCATAAGATTTCTCCAGAAGGTCCGGAAGTGTTAGCTCACTGGTAGGTTCTTCCTTGGAATTCTCTGTGTGTGTGTGTGTGTGTGTATGTGTAAGTCTGTGTGTGCACGTTTATGTGTGTGTCTGTTCAACAATTTCTTAGTATCATTCCAGGTTGGGCCCAGCTTTTTTCTTCTTCTTCTTCCCTTTTTTATTATTAGGTAGGACTTGATAATTTGTGTGTGTGTGTGTGTGTGTGTGTGTGTGTGTGTGAGTGTTGAGAATTTTGTCTATATAAGGCGTGTGCTAGATTGTCGCTCCTACTTATAGACTATGCCAGAATCATGTGATCTATTCCTTGGCCAATCACTGGCAGTACTCTGAGGCTGATACAATACTTAACCAACCTTACTGGCCATAATTACATGGACATTCATGGACGACGGACATAGGATTAAATCACTGGACCTTTACCAATACGTAAGATAGGACTAATACGCTCACCAAAGGATTCCATAACATAGGACTTTCTTTAAGCCCTTTTCAACTGGTCAAGGATGGCATTTTAAAACTTTACAACCAGCATTCTACAAGTACATATTTAGAAATAGAAGAAAAGACCAGCATCTTAAATACAGACCAGACCAGTTAGAGGGTTTGAGTTTGAGTTTTGTTTAACGACATATCAACCTCTGTGGGTCATTTAATGCCAAAAAGGTTATTTTGGATTTCAGACTTTAAAGTAGTGGTTCTATGGAGATAATTGGTTATGTTCTGTTATATTTTGTTGAAAAGGTTGCTTTTTTTATAAAATTTAAAATGTTTTCAGGGTCCAGTTAGAGGGGATGTCCCAGCTAGTTAAGAAATAGACTGCAAAAGAAGGTACCAGTGTTGAGATTTTTTGTGATATAAGGTGTGTGATGGATCCCCACTCCTACTTATAGACTAGGCCAGAATCATGTGATCTATTCCTTGGCCAATCACTGGCTGTACTCTGAGGTTGATACAATACTTAACCGACCCCAATGGTTATAATTACTCTAACATTCTTTGATGACAGACATAGGATTAAATCACTGGACCTTTACCAATACGCAGGATAGGACTTATACGCTTACCAAAGGATTCCATAACACAGGACTTTCTTTAAGCCCTTTTCAACTGGCCAACGATGGCACTTAAAAACTTTACTGTTTGTGTGTGGTTTCCCCAGGAGCCGCTGTTTTCTATTAATCTATTTTTTAAATTTTTTGTATTACCTTCAGATACAGGTGATTTTTTTTATTTTTTACTACTAATATTGTTGCTGTGTGTGTGTGTGTGTATGTGTGTGTGCCCATATGTGTGTGTGTGTGTGTATGTGTGTCGTGCCCATATGTGTGTGTGTGTGTGTATGTGTGTCGTGCCCATATGTGTGTGTGTGTGTATGTGTGTCGTGCCCATATGTGTTTGTGTGTGTTGTATTAACCCCCCCCCCCACAAAAAAAAACAAACAACGTTAGAATGAAAAAATTAATTTTTACACCGCCCAGAGGGTGTTTATTTTTGCTAGAGAAGAGGCAATACTGAAAGAAAATATATATAGCAAAATTCACAATATATGAAAAATACAAATAAAGACACATTTACTAGTAACGACTCAAAAGAATATTCAAAATACTGTATGATCTGGAAACGACCTCTATGACATCAGGTGCAGATAAAGATGCAATACTGAAAGAGAATACATATAGCAAAATTCACTTTTAACTTCTACCCCATCAGGCAAATTTTTCAAAAATGAATTTTTACACTGCCCAGAAGGCATTTATATTTGCTAGTAGAAGTCACAGAGAAAGACGCAATACTGAAAAAGGATACACATAGCACAATTTATAATATGCACAATATATAAAAAATACGGACCAAGTAACCAATAAGCACCCCAGCTGGGAGCTGTTTTGAAAGGAGCACATTTTGCTTTTCACCATAAACTCCTGATTGTTTGTTTACAAACAACAGACGATTTTTTGCATTAGAATTTCACTGTAAGATTTTTTGAAAGTTTGTTCATTTATATTTACAACCCAAAGGCACGGTTTTATATTAAAATAGTTTTCGATTTTAATTTTAAAAAAAATTGTTATTTATTGGTTACTTGGTCTCAACATCCTTTCATTTAAATAAACATAAAAATATTTTGTAAATATAAACTATTTTCATTTAAATAAACATATCTGCATTTCTCTTCTGATTAAATAAAAACTATTTTAATATAAAAATGTGTCTTTCGTTTAAAGTTTTTAAAACTTAAGAAAAAATTCCTATTGAATTAACAACAACATGAAATAACTAATTTTTTTTAATTAAGATTGTAAACTATTTTAGTATAACACCGTGCCTTTGGGTTGTAAATATACACGAACAAACTTTAAAAAAATCTTACAGTGAAATTCTAACACGAATAAAATCGTCTATTTATAAACAAACAATCAGGAGTTTACAGTGAAAAGCAAAAACTGTTCCTTTAAAAACAGCTCCCAGCTGGGGTGCTTATTGGTTACTTGATCCAAAAATACAAATAAAAACAAATTTATTAGTAACGATAAGTTACCAAAGAAAGATTTGGTAGTCATTTTTGATTTAGTCTGGCACAAGGCCAGGAATATGGTGCACCAAGTAAAGATTAGAATTAAGAAAGAAAGAAGGCATATTGAAACAGTATACACATCAAAATTAAACAATATTAAAATAGATGCTCAGTGCGAAGTATGACCCATTAACCCAGAAAATGGATTTAAAAGAGAATATATCTGAATTGAAGAAAGAAATGCGCGTGACAAGACTGGATCAAAACTTGATGCAAGTGGGGGAGGGGGGGGCGACTATTTTTACGGTAGCAGATCTCATTAAGTTGTAATTAAAAGGTGTGTGTCCTGCAAATGAATCCTGGGAAATTATTTGTGGCTAAATTCAGAATTTAATCATTGCTTTTTAGAATTTAATAAAAAGAGCTAAAGGGTTTAGGGTTAGGGAAATGCTATATCATAAGAAGAATTAATTTGATGAAACAAATTTACTGGCAATAAATTTACTAGTTAAAAATCTATTGGTTTTAGATTTACAATTTGATGAATTTACTGGTTATAAATTTACCATACTATAAAGTTACTGGTTATAAATTTACCATACAATATATTTACTGGTAATACGTTTACCATATGATGAATATACTGGTTATAAATTTACCATACTATGAATTTATTGGTTATAAATTTACCGTACAATGAATTTATCGGTTATAAACTTACCATACAATATATTTACTGGTTATAAATTTACCATACAATATATTTACTGGTTATAAATTTACCATACAATATATTTACTGGTTATAAATTTACCATACAATATATTTACTGGTAATAAGTTTACCATATGATGAATATACTGGTTATAAATTTACCATACAATGAATTTATCGGTTATAAATTTACCATACAATGAATTTATCGGTTATAAATTTACCATACAATGAATTTTTAGGTTATAAATTTACCATACAATGAATTTTAGGTTATAAATTTACCATACAATGAATTTATCGGTTATAAATTTACCATACAATGAATTTATCGGTTATAATTTACCATACAATAATTTATCGGTTATAAATTTACCATACAATGAATTTATCGGTTATAAATTTACCATACAATGAATTTATAGGTTATAAATTTACCATACAATGAATTTATAGGTTATAAATTTACCATACAATGAATTTATAGGTTATAAATTTACCATACAATGAATTTATCGGTTATAAATTTACCATACCATGAATTTATCGGTTATAAATTTACCATACAATATATTAGGTTGTTACAAAAATAATGGCTGATTGAAGTGCTCGGTTTTGAAATGTCATTTTAACATAGAATTTGTTGTTTATTTCAGGTGAATCTTTGCATATATAATAATTAATGTGTGCTCAAAAATAAAATTTAATTTATTTTCAGATAGAAAGTAATTTTTGAAAAATAGGAGCCTTCAAAGATGAACATGCCTAAACATGACCTTCACCTTCTTATGTTGCGAGAGTTCAAGCTTGGGCACAATGCCTCCGAAACTGCTGCCAATATCAACAAAGCATGGGGAGATGAATCCACAAGTGATCGGACAGTACGAAGGTGGTTTCAGAAATTCTGCAGTGGAGATGAGAGTCTTGTAGATGAAGAAGGTAGAGGACGGACATGCAGTCTTGACAATGAACAATTGCAGGCAGTTGTTGAGCAAAATCCACGACAAAGTGTCAGATAGTTTCACGCCATTTACAGAGTATTGGAAAGGTGAAAAAGCTCGATAAATGGGTTCCTCATGAGCTCAATGAGCACCAAAAACTTAGGCGGTATGAAGTGTGCTCGATGCTCTGTTTGCGTAACACCAATGGCCCCTTTCTTGTGGATCCTTTAAGACAACTGTAAATGACCTGATCATTTACGGTTGTCATAAAGGATCCACAAGAAAGGGGTCATTTTCGATTTGTTTAGCCTTACATGTGAGTTTTGTTTAACAGCATATCAACCTCTGTGGGTCATTTAATGCCAAAAAGGTTATTTTGGATTTCAGACTTTAAAGTAGTGGTTCTATGGAGATAATTGGTTATGTTCTGTTATATTTTGTTGAAAAGGTTGCTTTTTTTTAAATAAAATTTAAAATATTTTCAGGGTTTGTATTCTTGAAGATGTCTTTCAGGTTTCTAGCTTGATAGTAATTTGCGCGGATATGTTTAAGTCTGTTACAATTTAGAAGGATATGCTTGGTTGTAAGTTGTACTTTGCATGTTGGGCACACTGGGGCACCCTCCCCTTTTAACAGGTACGAATGGGTAATGTTTGAACGTTTGAACAGATATACACGCCTAATTCATTAATTATCAACTAATTAATTTTCAAAATTAGGCATGACTTCAATTAAGCACATATCCTCCCAAAAATTGTCGGCTAAGGCCATATCAAACACATTGTTTGATTGTTTACTTCTCATATATATATATATATATATATATATATTGGTTCAGATGTGTAAATACAAAGTCACCTGAATATCAAGCATGTGAAACTCAGAGTTGTGAGTTTTTACCGTTTTATTTCATAGTTCAGATATATTGCTCTGCAGTTTTGTATATAGAGCACTACATTTTACAGATTTAAAATGGTCTTAGCAGTAAATTTTAATCATAAATTGAGATATATATATATATATATATATATATATATATATAAAATAAGTGTATTTAGGCAGCATTTTTTCTTTTATACATTTCATTGAATTGAACAGACAATTCCTGTCTGACAAGTCTTTCGACGATCCGTTCTAATCTTCGGGCCATCCTTCTGGTGTCAGGGTGGAACTGGTATACCAGTCCACCGAATGTTTCGTCACTAGCGCTTTCGGCAATGCACTTTGCCATCCTCAGGTGGGAAAATGATGGAATAGTTTTCATGTCTCGTTTTTAACGAGAACGAGTAGAAGCAAGGAATTAGTGGGAGGTAATATCAATAGGTAGTGGGAGGTTTTTGGAATGGTAGTAGTTTGAACAAAGCAGTGGTGAAAACTATTCCATCGTTTCCACCTGAGGATGGCAAAGTGCATTGCCGAAAGCGCTAGTGACGAAACATTCGGTGGACTGGTATACCAGTTCCACCCTGACACCAGAAGGATGGCCCGAAGATTAGAATGGATCAATGAAAGACTTGTCAGACAGGAATTGTCTGTTCAATTCAATGAAACATATATATATATATATATATATATATATATATATATATATATATATATAGAGAGAGAGAGAGAGAGAGAGAGAGAGAGAGAGAGAATAAAAAAGATGAAAATAAATCTGAAAGTATCTAAGTATGAAATATGAAAAATAGAATATTCAGAGAATGTATTCTTTATATGAAATTTGCCAATGTTTCGGTCTATAACTACCATCTTCAGGGCAATGTTATTGATGTTTAATGTTAACATACAAGAAATCTTATTATAATGGAGATTGTGTGTCTTTTTGTCTGTATCAGAAACTATATCACTACTCAAGTCACAATTCCCTTAGTTATTTACGTCCCATTCTCCATGATTTTATTTTTATTTAAACCTCAGTTATTAATAAAATTGTTTTATAATATTAATACTGTTGACCATATCTACATGGTATTTTCCTCGTAGCCCACTTGTACAAGGTCAGGCACAAAGGCCCTATTTACGTGGGACCACCCACAAGCCGAGACTCAAGGTGACAGGTGGAAAAAATTGTGTCGATCCCATCGGCATTCCCTTCAAGGGGGCGCCTCAGGCGCTGGGCAATAAACCCAGACCCACCCCTTTAAATCGGTAAGCAAGTATTGCCTGGGGGGATAGCCCCCTGGGATCAATGCTATTAACTTGTAAAGATCCAGGGCCAAAGCCACTGGAACCCCGGTCCATGAATTCCACCCAAATATCAAAAATTTGGCCAGAAAACTTGAAAAAAATCACAAATAAAATTGTTAAACAGGAGATGTGTCTTTTGTTTAATTTAACATGCATACAGTCTGTACGGTGTTCTGCATAGCGAGCCATCCTTTGCCGGGATTCACTTGTCAAGATTATTTTCTATAATTATCGAATTTTATGCGATACATGCATTATAATTGCATTCAAGCAAAATATAAATAATAATTTATTCAACAATGCTTCTAAAAAAACAAACATCCAAAAATCTTATTCACTTCGCCGAAGAGCTTACGGCCGGGTTTGTTTACTACTCAATCAACATCCCCTTACCTACTATGGTAGAGGCGTGTAAGTATCATTGACAAAGTTAATTTCGCAGGGATTGTTTGCTATGTACCGGCGGCCGAACGGATATGGTCTCTGACTATGCCTGCTGAGGTCCCGGCTTCGATTCCTGTCAGAGGGGAATCGTTAGTATACATCACTGATGAGACTTAATAAAGTCGAAACAGTCTGTACGGTGTTCTGCATGGCGAGCCATCCTTTGCCGGGATTCACTTGTCAAGATTATTTTCTATAATTATCGAATTTTATGCGATACATGCATTATAATTGCCTTCAAGCAAATTATAAATTATATATATATATATATATATATATATAATATATAGGTATATATAAAAACAAATTTTTTTTGTGCTGAAACAAAGAAAATACAGTGCTCAATCACAAATTGTGAGAGCTAATATTTATTTAATTTGCTGAGTTTTTATAGATCAATGTTTATTATAAACAGCTACCCAGGTTTCATGCTAGGGCGCAATCATCAGGTCGTTGAGTTAGATCCCATGGTGTTTATTGAAGATCTTTTCTTAATGTCACATTCTGGACCGCAAATAACGTTGGTTGCTTTCGCGGACGCTAGTGCACTTTTGCTGAGTTTATATATATATATATATATATATATATATATATATATATATATATATAGAGAGAGAGAGAGAGAGAGAGAGAGAGATACATCTTCTGAATATTATGTTTTTCATATCTTATACTTGCTATTATATATATATATATATATAAAATGATGAAAAATAGATAAAAAGCAGATAAAAAATATAATTACGAATATTAGGGAATGCTGTAAGAGAATATGCAGAAAATCACGTATGAAAAATGAAAATAAAAGTTATGACTAAAAAAAAGAAAAAAAAGTACTAAAAGATTTACCAATTCCAAGTTAGTAATTCAATAGAAAAAGAATAACGGTTAAATTCTTAACTAGTTTATAAGCAATACAAAAAGAGACAGGTTACCAATCTTCAAACAGAATCTTTAATTTAAGATGAGGGGTTTTAGCAAATTTAAATTTGTTATTATCATGAGTTGAGATGACAGGTTATTTCATTTAAATTTACTAACAGATTTCACGTCATTTTAAGATATGAAAAAAAAAAAAAAAAAAAAAAAAAAAAAAAAAATACTGTAATTATTCGAGTATAATGAGCACCTTTTTTCAGATTTTTAAACCTAAAAGCTAATGGTGTGTTAAGTAATAGAATGACTGAATCTATTATTAGGCATGTAGTGTAGTTTATTCAAAAAGAATTATTGTATTGTTAAATAATAGGTTGGCTGAATCTTTTATTTGACATGTAGTGTAGATTATAGAAAAAGAATTATTGTATTGTTAAATAATAGGTTGGCTGAATCTCTTATTTGGCATGTAGTGTAGTTTATTTAAAAATAATTATTGTATTGTTAAATAATAGGTTGGCTGAATCTTTTATTTGACATGTAGTGTAGATTATAGAAAAAGAATTATTGTATTGTTAAATAATAGATTGGCTGAATCTCTTATTTGGCATGTAGTGTAGTTTATTCAAAAAGAATTATTGTATTGTTAAATAATAGGTTGGCTGAATCTTTTATTTGGCATGTAGTGTAGTTTATTCAAAAAGAATTATTGTATTGTTAAATAATAGGTTGGCTGAATCTCTTATTTGGCATGTAGTGTAGTTTATTCAAAAAGAATTATTGTATTGTTAAATAATTGGCTGAATCTTTTATTTGACATGTAGTGTAGATTATAGAAAAAGAATTATTGTATTGTTAAATAATAGATTGGCTGAATCTCTTATTTGGCATGTAGTATAGTTTATCTAAAAATAATTAGTGTATTGTTAAATAATAGATTGGCTGAATCTCTTATTTGGCATGTGGTATAGTTTATCTAAAAATAATTAGTGTATTGTTAAATAATAGATTGGCTGAATCTCTTATTTGGCATGTAGTATAGTTTATCTAAAAATAATTAGTGTATTGTTAAATAATAGATTGGCTGAATCTCTTATTTGGCATGTAGTATAGTTTATCTAAAAATAATTAGTGTATTGTTAAATAATAGATTGGCTGAATCTCTTATTTGGCATGTAGTATAGTTTATCTAAAAATAATTAGTGCATTGTTAAATAATAGATTGGCTGAATCTCTTATTTGGCATGTAGTGTAGTTTATATAAAAATAATTAGTGTATTGTTAAATAATAGATTGGCTGAATCTCTTATTTGGCATGTAGTGTAGTTTATATAAAAATAATCATTGTATTATGAATGAAAGATATACATTGTAGTAACAAAAACATACAAATCCTAAAAGTTATGGCTATATATGTGCATATTATACACAAATAAGTATTGCCTGTAATTATCATTATTATTAGTTGTGGGTGCATAATTATTGAATTGTTAAATTATAGATTGGCTGAATCTCTTACTTGGCATGTAGTGTAAAATATTCAAAAATAATTATTGTATTGTTGATATGAATAATTACTTTTGAATTAAAAAAAAAAAAATTACGAATAAAAAATATACAAAGTTATTGCATATTATACACGAGTGCATGTTATACACAAATAATTAATGGTATTATATATAAGTGCATGGTATATAGGAATAATTACAGTAGGATAGAAAAGAAATATTTTAAAAGAAATATTTTAAAAAGTGACTTACAAAAATCATTTCATTAAAAATTGGTACGGGGATGGGACATTCGTGTGTTTTGACTTTAACTTTATTGCTCGCCTGGGACATCACCGAGGACAGTGAGGGGACAGCAGGTTCAGTGAGGCGAGTTAAGGCTTGGCTTATATCAGTAGACGGATCTAGAAAGAGAAGAAGAAAATATACATATAAATAGTTTTTTTAGGATACATCAGAAAAATATACCTTGAAAAAAAAATCAAAGTATCAAGTATCTAATAAGCACCCCAGCAGAGACCAGTAGGCAAAAGGACAGTTTTTTGCTTTTCACCACAAAAACTTCAGGTTGTTTGTAAACAAAGCCTTAGACGATTTCTGATATTACAACAATTGATTTGGTTGGTTGGTTTATGATTTTAATGGCATATCAACCTGTCCAGGGTTATGTCATGCCTAACAGTTAGGGTGTAATACATATTGTGTATTCATATATATACTTTTTAGTAATTGGTTTTAAAAATGTGTTAGCATTATTGGGGATTATGTTGTATGGCATTGATTTGTTTCATGTCTATATTCTATGGTATAATTTTATTTCCCTCAAAAAGGAGAAAATATCCTCCATGTTGACATTTTCAAACAGATCTTTCATATTGTTTGCTTTAAAATAACAGTTTCTGATGTGAGCAAAAAATACAACAATTGAATTTACTTTTAAAAAATTCTTACAGTGAAACTCTAATGTCAAGAATTGTCTATTTACCGTCTCTATCCTTCCATCTATGTATCATTATGGACTCTCTCGTCGATTTTCGACGCATGAGGGTTCATACAATGAACACCCACACAATGATTTGTTTATAGTGGTGAAGGCTTGTGTTGGACCATCCACACTTTTTGGCACAGTCGATAGGAAAGAATTGGTGCATCAAGGGTTTTTTTTTTTTTTGATATTACAACAATTGATTTGGTTGGTTGGTTTATTAATTTTAATGGCATATCAACCTGTCCAGGGTTATATGTGGTAATGATGTTAGATGTTGCCCTGCTATTTAAGATCGACCAAAGTATTAAACTTCATCAGGAGGAGGGGGAGTAAGTTACAAACTCAATATTCCGACACAATATTTACAGGGTGCCTACTCTGTGGTAGGACTCCTGTAAATTTTTTTTTACCAGCCTTGGCATTGGCCTATAAAGAGTAAGATCGAACTCACAAGAATTAAAAAATGTTTTCCAAGGTTATTGCTCAACAACTCGTTTCCAGGAGATATTTCTTAATTTTAGTTTGGCTTAAGGATATAACTATGGAATCCCCAGTGAGGATCGATCTCTTTGTACCAGCAGTAGTCTAGTCTTATACACTGTTGCATAGCGCCTTCTTTACCAGCACTAAATAGGTATATGTTATATACTGGTCTTTTTACATACCAGATCATATAACGTTATATACCTTTCTTTAATTCTTACTCTGGTCGTCTATTCTTCTGGCCGGCTTTGCTTCTGATCGTCTATCATCTATCTTGGTCTGGTATATCTTCTAAGGTCTCGTCTGGTCTTCTATTGAGGATTCCGGGTCTGGTTTCTGTTGCTAGGGATTTCTGTTATCAGAAGCCCTGTGTCATTGTTAGTTTTTAGTAATAAACACAAGACTTCGATTTACGATGATGTTACTTTATTCGTAGATCCCCAGACCAGACAATGCGCTCGGATCCTTACATCTTGCTAGCTCGGCTTCTAAGTTCTAACTGACTAACTGAGTTGCTTACTCCTTAAACCGGAAGGGCCTTCTATCGGGGTTCCCGGTTCTCACGGTTTATCCCGCAAGGCAAGGTCAGAGTGAGGTCAAGCATTGTCACTCACTCTCAAGGCCATCAGCTGCACTAATATGATTTCTACACTATTGTCATAATCATTAGGTATCTAATGATTATGTAACAATGATTTTTACTATAAAAATGCATTGGGAATGATTTTTACTATAAAAATGTATTGGAAATGATTTTTACTATAAAAATGTATTGGAAATGATTTTTACTATGAAAATGCATTGGAAATGATTTTTACTATAAAAATGCATTGAACAATGAGGCAAGGTCAGAGTGAGGTCAAGCATTGTCACTCACTCTCAAGGCCATCAGCTGTACTGATCGCCATAATGATTTCTACACTACCTTAAAAATGTATTAGGGATCCAATAATTATGTAACAACACTAGTGTTGGATGATTTTAAAGATGCTATCGAAGACATCCAACCCATTAAGTCTAGAGCTTCTGCTTTTCATTTGCAGATCTTTCATATTGTTTGCTTTAAAATAACGGTTTCTGATGTGAGCAAAAAATACAACAATTGAATTTACTTTTTTATAATTCTTACAGTGAAATTCTAATGTCAAGAATTGTCTATTTACCGTCTCTATTTTTCCATTGATTTATTAATTCTATCCTTCCATCTATGTACTGTCTCGTTAATTTCAACGCATGAGGGTTCATACAATGAACCACCCACACAGTGATTTGTTTATAGTGGTGAAGGCTTGTGTTGGACCATCCACACTTTTTGGCACAGTCGATAGGAAAGAATTGGTGCATCAAGGGTTGCCACAAACCCAATCAGCGACCGACCTCAGGAATTTTGAATTCAGAGTTATCCCTCTCCTAGACTGGTTACCTACCCAAGGCTGAAGCACCCAGTCTGCCCTACTATTTAACCCATAGCTGGAGGGAATTTTGAATTCAGAGTTATCCCTCTCCTAGACTGGTTACCTACCCAAGGCTGAAGGGCCCAGTCTGCCCTACTATTTAACCCATAGCTGGAGGGAATTTTGAATTCAGAGTTATCCCTCTCCTAGACTGGTTACCTACCCAAGGTTAAAGAGCCCAGTCTGCCCTACTATTTAACCCATAGCTGGAGGGAATTTTGAATTCAGAGTTATCCCTCTCCTAGACTGGTTATCTACCCAAGGCTGAAGGGCCCAGTCTGCCCTACTATTTAACCCATAGCTGGATGGAGAATATATGGATTCATACCTTACCCAAGGGTATTAGCGCTATGTGAAATGCCAACAGCTTCGTCTAGCAATTGAACTCGAATCGACAAGTCCATTTTCCATGACTCTAACCACTAGCCCACGCTATGTAACATATATATCCCCATATAGATCTATTATATCTATCTTTCTATAGAATCATTATATCTGTTTTTCCATCTATTTATCATATCTATTATCGGACAATACAGAAACGAATCAAGTTTTGCACTCACGGACAACAATTATGAAATGCCCATGTGGAAAGGAATACAAAAATATGCGTGGAATCCTGGATGTGGCTGTTTGCATTTCACATATCACTAATACTATTGAGAAAGGTATGAATTCAACTATTCTCCTTCCAGCTTTGGGTAAAATGGTAGGGCAGACTGGGCTCTTTAACCTTGATTGTGCAGATCCATTATTACTTATCACGAGTGAGATCCTCATAAATAAAATAACACTAATGACTTTCCCTTCAGTTACTTTTACCAGTCTAGGAGAAGGAAAACTCCACTTAAGAAATTGATATAGTGTCACATCCTTCTCAAGTGGAGGGGTTGGTAAATAAATACTTTTACCAGTCTAGGAGAAGGAAAACTCCACTTAAGAAATTGATATAGTGTCACATTCTTCTCAAGTGGAGGGGTTGGTAAATAAATACTTTTACCAGTCGGGGGAAACTAACCAGACGCAGCGCACAGGAATTTCTCCCGGTGCAGGGCCATACCCTCCAAGCTGAGGCTCAATATCCACCTGACACATCCAGTATATTGGGGGAAAAAAAATTAAATGGCCAGCAGCCATGGACAGAAAGGCTTGGCACGACTTTGACATGGACATATGTGAAATTATTGAAACATCAGCAAATGGATCAGTGGATAAACGAATTGTAACTAAGTGTTACTGTCCACGTAGTCCATTTAAATAGAATGTACCGCGCATTTGATTGGTTGTTCGCGCCAGCCAATCATATGAGCGGGTTTAGAATTTTAAAGACGTCCAAAAGAATAAAAAAGTCAAACGTCTTTTAGCATCTAATGTTGGTGGAGGTAATGTCTTTTAGCATCTAATGTTGGTGGAGGTATCAGAGTTTGATCACCTCTGATAAGGTCAGCATGGCGAAGGAACTCTGATGTTGGAAGACCCGAAACTTCCCAATGACCCATGCAGATAACATCACTGTCGACAACCACCAGTGCCCCAAATGTAGGAGTGTATATTTAAAGTATTCAAAATTTAAATCTATCCTTTTATAGATTTATAATATCTTCCTTTCTTCCATCTATACTTCAATAGATTTATGGAGAGCCACTGCCAAAGGCTTTCGGTAGGATCACAGTGGTAGGAAAGCCAGTATGAGTTGCTTAACTCTTTTGCCTATCAAATTTTCACCACTGCCGTACCAAATTTTTTTGTATTTCTTTACCTGTATGATGAGATATTTCAAAGTTCACCTGAAAACTCATTCCATTCAAATAGAGCCCTATTGTTATTGTGATCCGAGTTCTTCTGCTCAATTATAATGAGAGCTGCTGCCAGTGGTTTACAGTAGGATCACAGTTGCTGTGAGCGAGTTAACTCTTTACCTAGCAAATTTCCCCCATGACTGTACCAAATTTTCTTGGAATTTGTTTACCTATATGATGAGATATTTCAAAGTTCACTATCTATTCACCTCAGAACTCATTCCATTCAAATAAAGTTCCATTATTCTTGTAATCTGAGTCTTTCAGCCCAACTATAATAAACTAACCATCAGTTTTTGTACTTTGCTTGGGTGTGATGGGGAGAGCCACTGGGAGCAGCTTAACTCTTTGCCTACAAAATTTCTCCCATGTCTGTACCAAATTTTCTTGGTATTTTTTACCTGTATGATGAGATATTTCAAAGTTCACTATCTATTCACCTCAGAACTCATTCTATTCAAATAAAGTTCCATTATTCTTGTAATCTGAGTCTTTCAGCCCAACTATAATAAACTAACCATCAGTTTTTGTACTTTGCTTGGGTGTGATGGGAGAGCCACTGGGAGCAGCTTAACTCTTTGCCTACAAAATTTCTCCCATGGCTGTACCAAATTTTCTGGGTATTTTTTACCTGTATGAAGGGATATTACAAAGATCACTATTATAATGAGAGCAGCTCCGAGCAGTTTACAGTAGGATCACAGTCATGGGGGAGCCACTGTGAGCGGCTCTAACTCTTTGCCTACCAAATTACCCCCCAGGCTGCACCAAATTTTCTTGATATTTTTTACCGCTATGATGGGATATTTCAAAGTTCACTTTCTATTCACCTCAGAACTCATTCTATTCAAATGGAGAGTCCTATTATTATTGTAATCTGAATCTTTCTGGTGGAAGAACAGCTGTGAGTGGCTTAATTCTTTGCCTACCAAATTTTCATGGTATTTTTTTACCTGTATGATGGGATATTTCAGAGTTCACAATCTATTCACCTCAGAACTCATTCTATTCAAATAAATCATTATTCATGTAATAAGAGTCATTCTGCTCAATTATAATGAGAGTCTCTGCCAGTGGGTTACAGTAGGATCGCTGTGGTGTAAGAGCCACTGAGAGCAGCTTAACTCTTTGCCTACCAAATTTCCCCCATGACTGCACCAAATTTTCTTGGAATTTGTTTACCTATATGATGAGATATTTCAAAGTTCACTATCTATTCACCTCAGAACTCATTCTATTCAAGTCAATCCCAATCTGGGATCAAGTATCAAATAAGCACCCCAGCTGAGACCAGTAGGCAAAAGGACAGTTTTTGCTTTTCACCGCAAACTTCCTTTTTGGGCATTAGAATTTCACTGAAAGATTTTTAAAAAGTTAGTTCATGTTTATTAACAAACCAAAGACATGTTTTTGTATTAAAATAGTTTTTGATTTTAATCAAAAAAATTAGTTATTTCATGTTGTTGTTAATTCAATAGTAAAATAATTTTTGGTACTATTCATAGAGTTCCAACCCGGTCTCCTACCTTAAAAAAAAGCTAGGCGGTGTTTAGCTTAAAAACAGCACCTTAAAAAAAAAAGTAAAAAAAAAAAAAAAAAAATACGCCTTCAGACCACTAAAAAAAAAAAAAAAAAAAAAAAAAAAAATTTGTCCATAAAAACGCCTAAAAAAACAAAAACTTTTATTTTTTGGTAAAATTGTCCGTTTTTATAATTTAAAAAATTTTTTTTTTTTTACCACAGGTCCAATTTCTTTATTCATGGTTCTTTTACTAAAAAGCTCTCGCATCGAAACTTATAAAAATCTTCTGATATAATTATACAAACTTTATTGGAAAAAAGGAAAAATCGTTTTTTGTCGGTCCATTTTTTCATATTTCATTGAAGGCGGTTTTTTTTAGCTAACACCGCCTAGCATTTTTTTAGGCAGGAGACCGGGACAGAACTTGGCGAATAGTACCAAATTTTTTTTTTTTAATAATAAAACTTTAAACGAAAGACACGTTTTTATATTAAAAATTGTTTCTGTGATTTTTTTCATAATCTTATTATAATGGAGATTGTGTGCTTTTTTTGTCTGTAACCGAAACTATATTACTAATCGAGTCACAATTAACATAGTTATTTACATCATATTCTCCATGATTTTATTTATATTTAAACCTCAAGTATTAATAAAATTGCTTCACCTTTTTATTAGTGTTGTCCATATCTACATACTAATAACTTGCTATTGTATTTATATATACAAAAAATAGCGGTTTACAGCGTGAACGGAAAGGCTAATTTGCATATTGATATTAAAAATGTGATTTTATTAAATATGTGCTTAGTATTATTGATTTCTAATTGTTTGGTTTTATTTTAATGAATATAAGCAAAAATCTCTCCAATGAATCTTAAATGAAATCAATTAACAAGAAAAAAATAAGTGTAATTTTATTCTTTATTTCCTAATTTAACTAAATAGTTAAATAAGTAAAATTCAGCAATGAAAGATGGCAGTGACGGAAGAGTAAGTTTCATTTCTATTTTTCTATTATACCCCCACTCTGTTTCAAATCTTTTTATCTGCATTTTTATTAGACTTTCTAATTTAATATGATATTTCATTACATTAAAACTTAAATACTTGCACCCGGAGGGTGCATATATTTGCTAGTTTATATAATGAAATTATTGTAAGTAAAATCTTTGGGACGGCCTAAAGTCGGTATCAGCCAGTCAGCGAGAAAGCCTATCCCCTTTTCAATAGCACAAGGAGATTGTTTTTAGCATCTGAGGTGGAGCACCACACCTACCATCAGCTCCTTACTTTACCGCACAGATCCCTGTGCTACTCATACACTGAGTTGGCAAGGACCGGTATCGAACTAGGAACCTTGTGGTTTCTAGCTAAAAACTCTACCGACTGAGCTAACCTGACCCTTTTTAATAATAATAATAATAATAATAATAATAATAATTTGTTATCACACAATTATATGGTTTCATGTATTCCTGTCTAATACTAATAATTCTTATACAATTATGTGGTTTCAAGGCCGGTATCGAACTAGGAACCTTGTGGTTTTTGGCTGAACGCTCTACCAACTGAGCTAACCCATAGAAACTTATAAAAATCTTCTGATATAATTATTCAAACTCTTATCTTTATACAAAACTTTTTTTAGCGTTTCATTATTTCAGATTTCATAAAATAAAATTGCGGGGGAGAGACCTTGTAAATAAAAAATATTTTTCCTAATATATTTTAGGAAGAACCTATTTTAAACATAATTTCATCAAAAGGTGAATAAATATCAAAATTTTCTTGAAAATTTGACTCTTAATTGATTTTTCATAGAAATTTTTAAAAAAGCCTCTAGTCGTAACTTGTTTTTGGCACACATTAAATTTCAATTGATTTAACAGTGTGAAAATGTAAACATTGTTTCTTCTTTTGAATGGTCCAAAAATTTTGAATATTAACCTTTATTCACGTTTCATAGTGTTAAATATGGGGGGGGGGGGAATTTTACACATCAAATTGGACGTCCCTAATTTACAGTTGTACGTTTCCAAAGGAATCAATAGTGATGGCTCCTTTCAGAAAACGGTCAGCATGACCTTCTTTACTGACTGCTGCATCCAGAACTTTTTCTTTACCAGAAAGTGTGTTTCCACTCAAGACTTATAATGGCTGAAAAATGGCATTTTTTGGGCATCTTTGAAGCCCCATATCTCCCCCAATTCTCAACAGAATTCAACCATCTTGTACTATACGATACTCCTCATCGAACTCTATCAGAAAATCATATTAGATTGGCACTTTAGTTCTGCACGAAATTGGCCATTTTTACCCACTCTCGGGGGTGGGTGGTTATCAGGCCTCAAATTTCACGTAAAAAGTCCAAATTGAGCACTTTCATCCATCAGTGAATTCTACAAATCAGAATCCATGAGAAAAAACAATAAAATCGTTGACGTACATTTTCAGCAAGATACGTATACTTATAATGGCTGAAAAATGGCATTTTTGGGGCATCTTTGAAGCCCCATATCTCCCCCAATTCCCAACAGAATTCAACCATCTTTTACTATACGATACTCCTCATCGAAGTCTATCAGAAAATCATATTAGATTGGCACTTTAGTTCTGCATGAAATTGGCCATTTTTACCCACTCCCATATTTAGCTTATTTTTAAACATTTTTTGACTAAATTAGGCCATATTGAAGGTAGAGACGTAAATATTTTTGAACTTTAAAAAAAAAAATCTTGCAAAAAAGAAATAACAAACATAAAGAGTTGTTACAAAGAAAAACAATTAATTCAAAGATCATATAGGTTTGGTTTGTTTTACAGCATATCAACCTCAGTGGGTCATTTGATGCCGATAAAGTTGTGAAATAAATTCATTCTTAATGCATAATACAAATTTGTTTATCACCTCATATTTTTCTATTTAACCCATAGAGGGGACCACTCTGAGTCAGAGTGGACCAGTGGGCAATGGTGATGAAGGGGTGCTCCACATCCCCCAAACCTCCAAAACTGGAACCTCACCATCAGATAGAGTTTAACGTCATTCCCAGGACATGTAGACCCACAGCCACCACCTTCTAGCACCCATATGATAAAAAGGGGTTGGGGCTTGCCATAAGGGCAATAGGGTTGGGAAAATCATATAGGTGCTAGGGCTTGACATGACCAGCCGATTGATCGGAGGGGGCCTCTCCAACCGCCCGTCTAGCCCAATATAGGGCCTAAGTGGAGTATTGCATATGAACTGCTCATCCACCTGGGTTCTATCCTTAAGCATCACGGGTCACCACCCACGGCCAACAAGTGGCCCCATTGGGGGAGTCTTACCCCTCTGCAGAGGTGCAGTTGGTGCATTCTAACGCCCCACTGACAGGGCATCCGATTGGGGAAAAAACACTCACCGTTATATTGAAAAATAAGTAAAATAGTCTGTTTTTATTATAACATTAATTAATTATTTGTTGTGTTTTTTGTAAAAAATGTAATGTGTGAAAAAATAAACAATTTCAATTTCTACTCTCTCAAAAAATTCCCCTTATTCATTGAATGACCCTTGTAATATGCATTTCTATTATAAAATATGTTTTTTTTTCATTTACTTGAAACACAAGAAATTGGAAAATAAAACTTCTTGCCCAGCAACAAGAAAAATCAAAACTTTTGTTACATTGTATAATTTGTATTATTCTGTGTTTGTAATATGCATTTCTATAATAAAATCATTGTCCAATGCATTTTTATAGTGAAAATCATTTCCAATGCATTTTTATAGTAAGTCATTGTCCAATGCATTTTTATAGTGAAAATCATTTCCAATGCTTTTTATAGTAAAAAATTGTCCAATGTATTTTATAGTGAAAATCATTTCCAATGCATTTTTATAGTAAAAATCATTGTCCAATGCATTTTATAAAAATCATTGTCCAATGCATTTTTATAGTGAAAATCATTTCCAATGCATTTTTATAGTAAAAAATCATTGTCCAATGCATTTTTTATAGTGAAAATCATTTCCAATGCATTTTATATTAAAAAAAAATCATTTCCAATGCATTTTTATATTAAAAAATCATTTCCAATGCATTTTTTATATTCAAAAATCATTTCCAATGCATTTTTATATTCAAAAAAATCATTTCCAATGCATTTTTATATTCAAAAAAATCATTTCCAATGCATTTTTATATTCAAAACAATCATTTCCAATGCATTTTTATATTAAAAAAAAAAAATTTCCAATGCATTTTATATTAAAAAAAAAAATTTCCAATGCATTTTTATATTAAAAAAAAATCATTTCCAATGCATTTTATATAAAAAAATAATTTCCAATGCATTTTTATATTAAAAAAAAAAATTTCCAATGCATTTTTATATTAAAAAAAAACATTTCCAATGCATTTTTATATTAAAAAATAATTTCCAATGCATTTTTATATTAAAAAAAATCATTTCCAATGCATTTTTATATAAAAAAAATCATTTCCAATGCATTTTTATATTAAAAAAAAAATCATTTCCAATGCATTTTTATATTAAAAAAAAAAATCATTTCCAATGCAAATAGTAAAAATCATTTCCAATGCATTTTTATAGTAAAAAATCATTTCCAATGCATTTTGTATAGTAAAAATAATTTCCAATGTATTTTTATAGTAAAATAGAAAAATTAAAAAAAAGAATATAAAGTAAAAATGTTGTTAAATTTTATATTATTCTGTGGTTGTAATTCATATTTCTATAGTAAAATAAGCCTTTTCAATTTAGTTTAATCAATAGTAATTAGAAAATAACACTCTCTGACAAAGAACAAGAAAAATTAAAAATTTTGTTAAAAATTTATATTTATACATTTTAGTAATTGGTTTTAACAATGTGTTAGCATTATTGGGGATCATGTTGTATGGTATTGATTAAGTTCATGTCTATATTCTATGGTATAATTCTATTTCCCTCAAAAAGGACAGAATGTCCTCCATGTTGACATTTTTCAAACAGATCTTTCATATTGTTTGCTTTAAAATAACGGTTTCTGATGTGTGCAAAAAACCTGCATTCCATGAATAAGCGTTTAATAGTCAAAGGTGTTTGACATGTTTCACACTGTGGTTGTTGTTCTTGTTTGAGTATATAGTAGTGCGTTAGTCTTGTGTGACCAATGCGTAATCGGGACACAATGACTTGTTCCTTTCTAGACTTCCTTAAAGCTGGTTTCCAGTCTCCCAAATTGGGTTTGATTAGGAAGAGTTCATTGTGGATGTTGTTATTCCAGTGTTGTTGCCATTTTGTATGAAGGAATCTATTGATTTTAGGTTTCAAATCAATATGTTCATATGTTTGTTAGTATAACGACTGAGTACACATTCTTTTATAAAGAAATATTACTGGAGACCAGCAAAGACCTAAGTTTATGTTTCAAATCAGTATATGGTATCTTGAACTTGTTAAATCTAGAGCCAATTTAGCTGCAGAGTCAGCATTTCAAAAGGGTTAATTCTAAGCTCCCTGTTTTGTTTGTTGGTTTCTGTTCGCATCCGGATCCAGAAGAAGAGAAATTTTGTCAGAATACAAGAAATAGCCAAACAGAGAAATAGAAAAAAAAAATGCCCCAAAGAGGATTCAGTCGAACAAGAACACGTCACCCAATGAGAGTAAGAGAGTAGACTAACCGATAAAAAATGGTGACGAGAGAAAAGCAGAACCCGACAGATGAAAACTGAAGAAGTTGTATACAACAATGTGACCACTTAGTACCTGGTTCAATGAACCCCTCAGCCACCATAATCCTGTCCTCAGGCATTACAGGTTGCCACCCACAGCCAACAGAAGGCCCTATTGCGTGGGGTTGGTTGGTTGGTTGGGTTTTATAGCATGTCAACCCATTGGGTTATCTAATGCCAAAGAAATTTTTTAAAACTCATTTTTTTCTATTTAACCCATAGATGGAACCCTAACAGATACTACCACTCTGGGTTAGGGTGGACCTGAGAGCAATAGTGATGAAGGGGTGTCCACATTCCCCAAACCTAGAGGATTGGAACCTCACCATCATTAACGTCATTCCCAGGACATGTAGACCCCAGCCAGTGCCTTCTAGCACCCATATGATAAAAAGGGGCTTGCCATAAGAGCAATAGTGTTGGGGCAATCATATAGGTGCTAGGGCTTGACATGACCAGCCGATTCCAGAACTGGAACCTCAATTAGAGTTTAACGTTATACCAAGGACAATAACACCCTCAGTCACCTCCTTCTATCACATACATGATAAAAAGAGTCTGGGCTTGCCATAAAGCGCAATATGGTTGGGACAATCATATAGGGGCTAGGGCTTGATGAAACTAGACAATTGATTGGAGGGAGCCTCTCCGACCGACCGTTTAGCCTAAGTAAGGTCCAAAGTGGATTGCTGCAAGGCATGGACTGCTAAGCCACCAGGATTCCGTCTTTAAGCATCACGGGGGTTGGGTGGGTGGTCTTACCCCTCTGCAGAGGTGCAGTCAGCGTATTCTACAGCCTCAGACAATGGGTTGGTGGGTAGATGAAAAGTTAGATAGTTTAGATATTCACAAGCAATACAGTGAAAGTAAACAGAACAAAGAAGAGAATAATCCGGAAAGAAGAGGGTTAATCGTAAGATCCCTGTTTTGTTGGATCAATTTACATTCGCATTAAAAAGCTAGAAGAATAGAAAATTGCCAGAGTTAGGAAATAGCCAAACAGAGAAAACAGAAAACAGAAAAAAAAAAAAAAAAAAATCCCCAAAGAGGATTGAGTCAAATTGTTCCTAAGAAGATGTCACCCAATGATAGTAAGAGAGTAGACCAACCGATAATAAATGGTAATGAAAAAAACCACAATCCTGTCCTCAATAGGATAGAGGGCAATAGGATTGGGACACTCATATACGTGCTAGGGCTTGACTGTCAATCTAGCCTAAGTAAGGGCAAAAGTGGGGTGTTGCATGTCATGGACTGCTCATCCACCAGGATTCCGTCCTTAAGCATCATGGGTTGCCATCCATGGCTAACAAGTGGCCCCATTTGGAGGGGGGGTGTCTTATACTCTGCAGAGGTGCAGTCGGTGTATTCTAAAGCCTCAGCCGACAGGGCTGGAAAGCCTTAGGGACCTTTAGCGGAATCTTAGGGTCATCCGGAGAACCCCGGTTGAGAAATGCCGGATTAGATATTCATGAGAAATATAGTAAAAAGCAACGAGTACAAAGAAGCGAACGATCCGGAAAAAAAAAAAGGGGTTAATTCTAAGATCCCTGTTTTGTTGGATTCGATTCCATTCGCATTAAAAATCCAGAAGAATAGAAATTTGCCAAACAGAGAAACAGAAAAAAAAAAAGAAGAAAAAAATCCCCAAAGAGGATTGAGTCAAACAGTTCATAAGATGTCACCCAATGATGGTAAGAGAGTAGACTAACCAATAAGAAATGGTAGCGAAAAAGAAACAGGAACTTAAGAAAGACGTACCCCTCAGCCACCACAATCCTGTCCTCACTAGGGTAGTTTCCTCATCTTAAGATGTTGTTAAGATGCTCGGCCTTGCTGGTTTGTTTTTGATTAAACAACACAGTTCTTCTGGGTTACATTTATTAATCAAAGAAGAGAATAATCCGGAAAGAAGAGGGATAATTGTAAGATCCCTGTTTTGTTGATCAATTTCCATTCGCATTAAAAATCCAGAAGAATAGAAAATTGCCAGACAGAGAAAACAGAAAAAAAAAAAAAAATCCCATTTGTCAATCAAAGAAGAGAATAATCCGGAAAGAAGAGGGTTAATTGTAAGATCCCTGTTTTTGTTGGATCAATTTCCATTCGCATTAAAATCCAGAAGAATAGAAAATTGCCAGACAGAGAAAACAGAAAGAAAAAAAAAAAAAAATCCCCAAAGAGGATTGAGTCGAACTGTTCCTAAGAAGATGTCACCCAATGATGGTAAGAGAGTAGACTAACCGATAAGAAATGGTAATGAAAAAGAAAAAGAAACAGAAACTTAAGAAGTAGTATGCAACAATGGGAACTTTTAATACCCGGTTCACAGACCCCTCAGCCACTACAAACCTGTCCTCAATAGGGTAAAGGGTTGGGACAATCGTATAGGTGCTAGGGCTTTATGTGACCAGCCGATTGATCAGGGTAGGTCTCTCAACCACTCATTTAGCCAAAGAGCCAAAGTGGAGTGTTGCAAGTCATGGACTGCTAAGCGACAAGGATTCCGTCCTTAAGCATCACGGGTCGCCACCCACAGCCAACAAGAAGCCCCATTTGGGGGAGGTGGGCTTAACCCTCTAGGTAGAAGAAAGTTAATTTTTCAAAAAAAAAAACAAAAAAAAAAAAAACAAATTGTTAGATAAGGTTAGATAATCGAGAACAATACAGTAATAAGCAAACAGAACGAAAGAAGCGAACAATCCGGGAAGAAGAGGGTTAATTCTACGATCCCTGTTTTTGTCGGATTAGTTTCCATTCGCATTAAAATCCAGAAAGAATAGAAATTTGCCAGAATTAAGAAATAGCCAAACAGAGAAAACAGAAAACAGAAAAAAAAAAAAAATCCCCAAAGAGGATTGAGTCAAAGAGTTCTCTTAAGAGAAGATGTCACCGATTGATGGTAAGAGAGTATATACTAACCAAGACGATGTGAAAGGATCACTTTACCATACGAATAAGCATTTTTCCATTTCCTTCCTTTATTTTTTATGCGTTTTTTCAACCTTTTCAGTTTTGCCTTTGCTTCAAGTTTATTTTGGAGAAAAAGAAAAAGATAGATTAGAAAATTATATATACTAGCAAATATATGCACCCTCCGTAGGGTGCAAGTATTTAAGTTTTAATATAATAAAATATCATGTCAAATTAGAAAGGCTAATGAATCTGAATAAGAATTCAGATAAAAATATTTGGAACAGAGGGGGTATGATTGAAAAATAGAACAGCTTTGAAACTACCTCTTCCATCATTTTCCCTTACTCCCGTCTTTCATTGGTAAATTTTCCTAATTTAACTATTCAGTTAAAATAGGAAGTAAAGAATAATATTACAGTTATTTCTTTTAAGATTTATCCCCGAGATTTTTGCTCATATTCATTAATATAAAACCAAACAATTAGAAATCAATAATACTAAGCACATATTTATTAAAATCAAATTTTTAAGATCAATATGCAAATTAGCCTTCCCATTCACACTGTAAACCGCTATTTTGTATATATAAATACAATTGCATGTTATTCGTAGTGGCTTCGGCCCTGGATCTTTACAAGTTAATAGCGTCGATCCCAGGGGGCTATCCCCCAGGCAACACCTGCCCCCTTGATTTAAAGGGGCAGGGCTGGGTTTATTGCCCAGTGCCTGAGGCACCCCCCTTGAGGGGGAATGCCGACGGGATCGACGCAATTTTTCACCCGCCACCCCATGAGTCTCGGCTTGTGGGTGGTCCCACATAAATAGGGCCTTTGTGCCTGACCCGTACAAGTGGGGTACGTGGAAAATATCATGTAGATATGGTCAACAGTCTTAATGTGTAAAACAATTTTATTAATAATTGAGGTTTAAATAAAATCATGGAGAATGTGATGTAAATAACAAAGGGAATTGTGACTTGAATAGTAATATAGTTTCGGTTACAGACATATAAACCCACAATCTCCATTATAATAAGATATATATATATTTTTGGAGGATATGTGCTTAATTGAAGTCATACCTAATTTTGAAAATTAATTTAGACAGGCATATATGTTCAAATGTAAGGCTAAACAAATCGAGAAAATGTCAATCCCTATATGTACATTTCGACCTATTAGGTCTCATCAGCAAGGGAGACTGCTCCATGTGTGAATCGAAACCTCGACAGCCAAGCTGACAGGCAGGGATTCTAACCATTACACCAGCTGGCCTTCACAGATTTTTCGTTTGTTTCGAGGTTTCGAGTCACACACGGAGCAGTCTCCCATGTCTATAACTTGCTGATGAACCTAATAGGTTGAAATGTACATTCAGGGATTGACATTTTCTCGATTTGTTTAGCTTTACATTTGAACATATATGCCTGCCTAAATTCATTAATTATTAACTAATTAATTTTCAAAATTAGGTATGACTTCAATTAAGCACATAACCTCCAAAAATTGTCGGCTAAAAGCCATATAAAAAATAAACACATTGTTTGTTTACTTATATATATATATAATAAGTAGCTAAACATTAACAACTCAAGCTGAAAATTAAGTTTGTTTTTGTTTGGTTTTTACTCTTTACCTATTTTAAGCCACTCACAGTGGCTCTCCCACCACACCCAAGCAAAGTACAAAAAAACAGATGGTTAGTTCATTATAATTGAGCAGAAGGACTCGGATCACAATAATAATAGGACTTTATTTGAATAGATAGTGAACTTTGAAATATCTCATCTTACAGGTTAAAAAAAAATACCAAGAATATTTGGTACAGCTGTTTGGGGAAATTTGGTAGGCAAAGAGTTAAGCCTCTCACAGCTACTCCCCCACTACTGTGATCCTACTTTAAGCTGCTGACAGAGGCTCTTATAATTGAGCAGAAGGACTCAGATTACAATAATAATAAGACTTTATTTGAATAGAATGAGTTCTGAGGTGAATAGATATGAACTTTGAAATATCCTATCATGCAAGTTAAAAAATACCAAGAAAATTTGGTACAGCTGTTTGGGGAAATTTGGTAGGCAAAGAGTTAAGCCTCTCACAGCTACTCCCCCACTACTGTGATCCTACTTTAAGCTGCTGACAGAGGCTCTTATAATTGAGCAGAAGGACTCAGATTACAATAATAATAAGACTTTATTTGAATAGAATGAGTTCTGAGGTGAATAGATAATGAACTTTGAAATATCCTATCATGCAAGTTAAAAATACCAAGAATATTTGGTACAGCTGTTTGGGGAAATTTGGTAGGCAAAGAGTTAAGCCTCTCACAGCTACTCCACTACTGTGATCCTACTTTAAGCTGCTGACAGAGGCTCTTATAATTGAGCAGAAGGACTCAGATTACAATAATAATAAGACTTTATTTGAATAGAATGAGTTCTGAGGTGAATAGATAGTGAACTTTGAAATATCCTATCATGCAAGTTAAAAATACCAAGAAAATTTGGTACAGCTGTTTGGGGAAATTTGGTAGGCAAAGAGTTAAGCCTCTCACAGCTACTCCCCCCTACTGTGATCCTACTTTAAGCTGCTGACAGAGGCTCTTATAATTGAGCAGAAGGACTCAGATTACAATAATAATAAGACTTTATTTGAATAGAATGAGTTCTGAGGTGAATAGATAGTGAACTTTGAAATATCCTATCATGCAAGTTAAAAATACCAAGAAAATTTGGTACAGCTGTTTGGGGAAATTTGGTAGGCAAAGAGTTAAGCCTCTCACAGCTACTCCCCCACTACTGTGATCCTACTTTAAGCTGCTGACAGAGGCTCTTATAATTGAGCAGAAGGACTCAGATTACAATAATAATAAGACTTTATTTTGAATAGAATGAGTTCTGAGGTGAATAGATAATGAACTTTGAAATATCCTATCATGCAAGTTAAAAATACCAAGAATTTTGGTACAGCTGTTTGGGGAAATTTGGTAGGCAAAGAGTTAAGCCTCTCACAGCTACTCCCCCACTACTGTGATCCTACTTTAAGCTGCTGACAGAGGCTCTTATAATTGAGCAGAAGGACTCAGATTACAATAATAATAAGACTTTATTTGAATAGAATGAGTTCTGAGGTGAATAGATAGTGAACTTTGAAATATCCTATCATGCAAGTTAAAAATACCAAGAAAATTTGGTACAGCTGTTTGGGGAAATTTGGTAGGCAAAGAGTTAAGCCTCTCACAGCTACTCCCCCACTACTGTGATCCTACTTTAAGCTGCTGACAGAGGCTCTTATAATTGAGCAGAAGGACTCAGATTACAATAATAATAAGACTTTATTTGAATAGAATGAGTTCTGAGGTGAATAGATAATGAACTTTGAAATATCCTATCATGCAAGTTAAAAATACCAAGAATATTTGGTACAGCTGTTTGGGGAAATTTGGTAGGCAAAGAGTTAAGCCACTCACAGCTACTCTCCCACTACTGTGATCCTACTTTAAGCTGCTGACAGAGGCTCTCACTATAATTGAGCAGAAGGACTCAGATTACAATAATAATAAGACTTTATTTGAATAGAATGAGTTCTGAGGTGAATAGATGGTGAATAAGTAATAATCCAACTTTTTAATCAAATTCATAGTTCATTTATATAAATTCTCATTACAATCGAAAGGATTCAAATGTTAAATTATAAGGAACAGATTTTATTTATTTTATTAATATTAATATTGAATAAAATAAATAGAAAGATATATTATGTAGGATTGTTCTTTAATAATTTAACATTTTGATCCTTTCGATTGTAATGAGAATTTAATCCTGAATGAACTATGCCTTTGATTAAAAACGTTGGGATTTTACTTATTCACCATCTATTCCACCTCAGAACTCATTCTATTCAATAAAGTCTTATTATATAATTGTAATCTGAGTCCTTCTGCTCAATTATAGTGAGAGCCTGCTGTCAGCAGCTTAAAGTAGGATCACAAGTAGTGGGAGAGTAGCTGTGAGTGCTTAACTCTTTGCCTACCAAATTTCCCCAAACAGCTGTACCAAATTCCTTGGTATTTTTAACTTGCCTGATAGGATATTTCAAAGTTCAATTATTCTATTAAACTCAGACTCATTCTATTCAAATAAGTTTTAAATTATTAATTTGTAATCTGAAGTCCTTCTGCTCAATTATAAGAAGCCTCTGTCAGCAGCTTAAAGTAGGCTCACAGTAGTGGGGAGTAGCTGTGAGAGCTTACTCTTTTTGCTACCAAAATTTCCCCAAACAGCTGTAGCCAATTTTCTTGGTTATTTTTAACTTGCTGATAGGAATTCAAAGTTCACTATCTATTCACACTCAAATCATTCTATTCAATTAAAGTCCTTATTATTATTGTAATCTGAGTCCTTTGCTCAATTATAAGAGCCCTGTCAGCAGCTTAAAGTAGGATCAAAGTAAGTGGGGGAGTAGCTGTGAGAAGGCTTTAACTCTTTGCCTACCAAATTTCCCAAAACAGCTGTACCAAATATTCTTGGTATTTTTAAACTTGCATGATAGGATATTTCAAAAGTTCATTATCTATTCACCCTCAGAACTCATTTATCAAATAAAAGTCTTATATTATTGTAATTGAGTCCTCTTGCTCAATTATAAGAGCCTCTGTCCAGCATGCTTAAAGTAGGATCACAGAGTGGGGGAGTAGCTGTGAGAGGCATTTAACTCTTTGCCTACCAAAATCCCAAACAGCTGTACCAATTTTTCTGGTATTTTTAACTTTGCATGAATAGGATATTTTTTCAAAGTTCACCTATCTATTCCCCTAGAACTCATTCTATTCAAATAAAGTCTTATTATTATCTGTAATCTGAGTCCTTTGCTCATTATAAGAGCCCTCTGTTCAGCAGCTTAAAGTTAGGATCACAGTAAGTGGGGGACGTAGCTGTGAGAGGCGTTAACTCTTTTGCCTACCAAATTTCCCAAACATCTGTACCAAATTTTCTTGGTAATTTTTAACTTGCAATGATGGATATTTTCCAAATTCACTATCTACTTCACACTCAAGTAACTCATTCTATTCAAATAAAATCTTATTATTATTGTAATCTGAGTCCTTTCTGCCTCAATTATAAGGAGCCTGTCCAGCAGTTTAAAGTAGGATCACAGTAGTGGGGGAGTAGCTTGTGAGAGGCTTAACTCTTTGCCTACCAGAAATTTCCCCAAACAGCTGTACCAAATATTCTTGGTATTTTTAACTTGCATGATAGGTATTTCAAAGTTCATTATCTATTCACCTCAGAACTCAAATTCTATTCAAATAAAGTCTTATTATTATTGTAATCTGAGTCGTTTTTTTCTGCTCAATTATAAGAGCCTCTTGTCGCAGCTTAAAGTACGGATCACAGTAGTGGGGGGAGTAGCTGTGAGAGGGCTTAACTCTTTGCCTACAAATTTCCCCAAACAGCTGTACCAAATTTTCTTGTAGCTTTTTAACTTGCATGATAGGTTATTTAAAAGTTCATCTATCTATTAACCTCAGAACTCATTCTAAATTCAATAAAGTCTTATTATTATCTTGGTCATTGAGTCTTCCTGCTCAATTGATAAGAGCTCTGTCAGCAGCTTAAAGTAGGATCACAGTAAGTGGGGGCAGTCAGCTGTGAGAGGCTTAACTCTTTGCCTACCCAAATTTCCCCAAAACAGCTGTACCAATATTCTTGGTATTGTTTTTTTAAGCCTGTTAAGATAGATATTTCAGTTCAACGTATCTATTTCAATAAAGCTCCTATTATTATTGTGATCCGAGTCTTCTGCTCAATTAATAATGAACTAACCATCTGTTTTTTTGTATTTTGCTTGGGTGTGGTGGGAGAGCCACTTGTGGAGTGGCTTAAAATAGGTAAAGAGTAAAAACCAAACAACAAACTTAATTTTCAGCTTGAGTTGTTAATGTTTAGCTACTTATTATATATATATATAAGTAAACAAACAATGTGTTTATTTTTTATATGGCTTTTAGCCGACATTTTTGGAGGTTATGTGCTTTAATTGAAGTCATACCTTAATTTGAAAATTAATTAGTTAATAATTAATGAATTTAGGCAAGGCATATATGTCAAATGTAAGCTAAACAATCGAGAAAATGTCAATCCTGAATGGTACATTTCAAACTATTAGGGTCTTCATCAGCAAGGTTATAGACATGGGAGACTGCTCCGTGTGTGACTCAACCTCGAAACAAACGAAAAATCTGTGAAGGCGCAGCTGTGTAATGGTTAGAATCCCTGCCTGTCCAGCTTGGCTGTCGGGTTTCGATTCACACATGGAGCAGTCTCCCTTGCTGATGAAGACCTAAAGGTCGAAATGTACATATAGGGATTGCATTTTCTCGATTTGTTTAGCCTTACATTTGCACCTATATGCTGTCTTAAATTCAATTTTCAAAAATTAGGTATACTTCAATTAAGCACATATCCTCCAAAAATATATATATATCTTATTATAATGGAGATTGTGGGTTTAAATATGTCCTGTAACCGAAACCTATATTACTATTCAAGTCACAATTCCTTTGTTCTTTACATCACATTCTCATGGAATTTTATTTAAACCTCAATTATTAATAAAATTGTTTTTACATCATTAAGACTGTTGACGCATATCTACATGATATTTTTCCACGTACCCACTTGTAGGGTCAGGCACAAAGGCCCTATTTATGTGGCGTACCACCCACAAGCCGGACTCCATGGGGTGGCGGGTGAAAAATTGCGTCGATCCGTCGGCATTCCCCTCAAGGGGGTGCCTCAGGCACTTTATGGGCAATAAACCCAGCCCTGCCCCTTAAATCAAGGGGGCAGGTGTTGCCTGGGGGGATAGCCCCTGGGATCGACGCTATTAACTTGTAAAGATCCAGGGCCCGAAGCCACTACGAATACAGCAATTGTATTTATATTACAAAATAGCGGTTTACAGTGTGAATGGGAAGGCTAATTTGCATATTGATCTTTAAAAATTTGATTTAATAAATATGTGCTTAGTATTATTGATTTGCTAATTGTTTGTTTTATATAATGAATATGAGCAAAAATCTCGGGGATAAATCTTAAAAGAAATAACGTAAAATATTATTCTTTACTTCCTATTTTACTGAATAGTTTAAATTTAGGCCAAATTTACGCAATGAAAAGACGGGAGTAAGGGAAAATGATGGAAGAGGTGTTTCACAGCTGTTTTTATTTTTCAATCATACCCCCTCTGTTTCCACAATATTTTTTATCTAATTCTTATTCAGATTCATTAGCCTTTCTAATTTGAACATGATATTTTATTATAGTTAAAACTTAAATACTTGCACCCTACGGAGGGTGCATTATTTGCTAGTATATATAATTTTCTAATCTATCTTTTTTTCTTTTTCTCCAAAATAAACTTTGAAGGCAAAGGCAAAAACTGAAAAGGTTGAAAAAAACGCATAAAAAAAATAAAGGAAGGAAACATGGAAACAATGGCTATTCGTATGGTAAGGTGATCTTTCACATTCGTCTTGGGTTAGTAAATATACTCTCTTACCATCAATCGGTGACATCTTCCTTAGAGAAGCTCTTTGACTCATCCTCTTGGGATTTTTTTTTTTTTTTCTGTTTTTCTGTTTTTTCCTGTTTGCTATTTTTAATTCTGGCAAAATTTCTATTCTTTCTGGATTTTAATGGCGATGGAACACTAATCCGACAAAAACAGGGATCTAGAATTAACCTCTTCTTCCGATTGTTCGCTTTCTTTCGTTCTGTTTGCTTATTACTGTTGTTCTCGATTATCTAACCTTATCTAACATTTGTTTTTTGTTTTTTTTTGTTTTTTGTTTTTTGAAAATTAACTTTTCTTCTACCTAGAGGGTTAAGCCCACCTCCCCCAAATGGGGCTTCTTGTTGGCAGTGGGGTGGCGACCCGTGATGCTTAAGGACGGAAATCCTTGTCGGCTTTAGCAGTCCATGACTTGCAACACTCCACTTGGCTGCTTTGGCTAAATGAGTGGTTGAGAGCCTACCCTGATCAATCGGCTGGTCACACTAAAGCCCTAGCACTATACGATTGTCCCAACCCTTTACCCTATTGAGGACAGGTTTGTAGTGGCTGAGGGGTCTGCTGGAACCGGGTATTAAAAGTTCCCATTGTTTTGCATATACTTCTTAAGTTTCTGTTTCTTTTTTCTTTTTCATTACCATTCTTATCGTTAGTTCTCTCTCTTACGCATCATTGGGTGACATCTTCTTAGGAACAGTTCGACTCATCTCTTTGGGATTTTTTTTTTTTTTTTTTTTTCTTTCTGTTTTCCTCTGTCTGGCATTTTCTATTCTTCTGGATTTTTTAATGCGAATGGAAATTGATCCAAACAAAAACAGGGATCTCAATTAACCCTCTTCTTTCGGATTATTCTCTTCTTTGATTTGGGTTGAACATCTTCTTAGGAACAGTTCGCTCAATCCTCTTTGGGGATTTTTTTTTTTTTTTTTTCTGTTTTCTCGTCTGGCAATTTTTCTATTCTTCTGGATTTTTAATGCGAATGGAAATTGATCCACAAAACAGGAATCTTACAATTACCCTCTTCTTTCCGGATTATTTTCTTCTTTGATTAATAAAATGTAAATTCCCAGAAGAACTGTGTTGTTAATCAAAACAAACCAGCAAGGCCGAGCATCTTAACACATCTTAAGATGAGGAAACTACCATAAGTGGAGGACCGGATTGTGGTGGCTAGGGTACGTCTTTCTTAAGTTCCTGTTTCTTTTTCGCTACCATTTCTTATTGGTTAGTTACTCTCTTACAATCATTGGGTGACAATCTTATGAATGTGACTTCAATCCTCTTTGGGGATTTTTTCTTCTTTTTTTTTTTTATCTGTTTCTCTGTTTTGGCAAATTTCATTCTTCTGGATTTTTAATGCGAATGAATCGAATCCAACCAAAACAGGGATCTAGAATAACCCTTTTTTTTTTTTCCGGACGTTCGCTTCTTTGTACTCGTTGCTTTTACTATATTTCTCAATGAATATCTATCCGGCATTTCTCAACCGGGGTTCTCCGGATGACCTAAGATTCGCTAAAGGTCCCTAAGGCTTTCCAGCCCTGTCGGCTGAGGCTTTAGAATACACGACTGCACCTCTGCAGGAGTAATTAAGACAACCCCCCCTTCCAAATGGGGCCACTTGTTAGCCAGTGGATGGCAACCCATGATGCTTTAAGGGGACGGAATTCCTGGTGGAGAGCAGTTCCATGACATTGCAACACCCCCATTTTGCCCTACTTAGGCTAGATTTGACGCAAGCCCTAGCACGTATATGAGTGTTCCCAATCCTATGCCCTCTATCCTATTGAGGACAGGATTGTGGTTTTTTTCATTAACCATTTATTATCGGTTGGTCTACTCTCTTCTATCATTGGGGACATCTCTTAGGAACAATTTGATCAATTCCTCTTTTTCGCGGGGGATTTTTTTTTTTTTTTTTTCTGTTTTCTGTTTTCTCTGTTTGGCTATTTCCTAACTCTGGCAATTTTCTATTCTTCCATGCTTTTTAATGCGAATGTAAATTATCCAACAAAACAGGGATCTTACCGATAACCAACTCTTCTTCCGATTATTCTCTTCTTTGTTCTGTTTACTTTCATGCTATTGCTTGTGAATATCTAAACTATCTAACTTTCATCTACCCACCAACCCCATTGTCGAAGGCTGTAGAATACGCTGACTGCAACCTCTGCAGGAGGGTAAGACCACCCACCCAACCCCCTGATGGCTTAAAGACGAATCCTGGTGGCTTAGCCAGTCCATGCCCTTGCAGCAATCCACTTTGGACCTTACTTAGGCTAAACGGTCGTCGGAGAGGCTTCCCTCCAATCAATTGTTCTAGTTTCATTCCAATTCCCTAGCCCCTATATGATTTCGCCAAACCATAATGCGCTTTATGGCAAGCCCAGGACTCTTTTATCAGTATGGATAGAAGGAGGTGACTGAGGGTGTTATGTCCTTGGATTATAACGTTAAAACTCTAATTTGAGGTTCCATAGATGGAACCCTAACAGATACTACCACTCTGGGTTAGGTGGACCTGAGAGCAATAGTGATGAAGGGTGGTCCACATTCCCCAAACCTAGAGGATTGGAACCTCACCACCATTAACGTCATTCCCAGGACATGTAGACCCCAGCCATGCCTTCTAGCACCCATATGATAAAAAGGGGCTTGCCATAAGAGCAATAGTTGGTTGGCAAATCATATAGGTGCTAGGGCTTGACATGACCAGCCGATTCCAGAACTGGAACCTCAATTAAGAGTTTAACGTTATACCAAGGACAATAACACCCTCAGTCACCTCCTTCTATCACATACATAATAAAAAAGAGTCTGGCTTGCCATAAAGCCGCAATATGGTTGGGACAATCATATAGGGGCTAGGGCTTGATGAAAACTAGACATTGATTGGAGGAGCCTCTCCGACCGACCGTTTAGCCTAAGTAAGGCCCAAAGTGGATTGCTGCAAGGATGGACTGCTAAGCCACCAGGATTCCGTCTTTAAGCATCACGGGGGGTTGGGTGGGTGGTCCTTACCCTCTGCAGAGGTGCAGTCAGCGTATTCTTACAGCCTCAGACAATGGTGTTGTGGGTAGATGAAAAGTTAGATAGTTTAAGATATTCACAAGCAATACAGTGAAAGTAAACAGAACAAAGAAGAGAATAATCCGGAAAGAAGAGGGTTAATCGTAAGATCCCTGTTTTTGTGGATCAATTTACATTCGCATTAAAAAGCTAGAAAGAATAGAAAATTGCCAGAGTTAGGAAAATAGCCAAACAGAGAAACAGAAAACAGAAAAAAAAAAAAAAAAAAAATCCCCAAAGAGGATTGAGTCAAATTGTTCCTAAGAAGATGTCCACCCAATGATAGTAAGAGAGTAGACCAACCGATAATAAATGGTAATGAAAAAAACCACAATCCTGGTCCTCAATAGGATAGAGGGCAATAGGATTGGGACACTCATATAACGTGCTAGGGCTTGACTGTCAATCTAGCCTAAGTAAGGGCAAAAGTGGGGTGTTTGCATGTCATGGACTGCTCATCCACCAGGATTCCGTCCTTAAGCATCATGGGTTGCCATCCAATGGCTAACAAGTGGCCCCATTTGGAGGGGGGGTGTCTTAAGACTCTGCGAGGTGCAGTCGGTGTATTCTAAAGCCTCAGCCGACAGGGCTGGAAAGCCTTAGGGACCTTTAGCGGAATCTTAGCGTCATCCGGAGAACCCCGTGTTGAGAAATGCCGATTAGATATTCATTGAGAAATATAGTAAAAAGCAACGAGTAACAAAGAAGCGAACGATCCGGAAAAAAAAAAGCGGGTTAATTCTTTAAGATCCCTGTTTTGTTGGATTCGATTCCATTCGCATTAAAAATCCAGAAGATAGAAATTGCCAAACAAGAGAAACAGAAAAAAAAAAAAAGAAAGAAAAATCCCCAAAAGAGGATTGAGTCAAACAGTTCATAAGATGTCACCCAATGATGGTAAGAGAGTAGACTAACCAATAAGAAATGGTAGCGAAAAGAAAACAGGAACTTAAGAAAGACGTACCCCTCAGCCACCACAATCCTGTCCTCACTAGGGTAGTTTCCTCATCTTAAGATGTTGTTAAGATGCTCGGCCTTGCTGGTTTTTTTTGATTAAACAACACAGTTTCTTCTGGGAATTTACATTTTATTAATCAAAGAAGAGAATAATCCGGAAAGAAGAGGGGATAATTGTAAGATCCCTGTTTTGTTGGATCAATTTCCATTCGCATTAAAATCCAGAAGAATAGAAAATTGCCAGACAGAGAAAACAGAAAAAAAAAAAAAAAAAAAAATCCCCAAAGAGGATTGAGCCGAACTGTTCCTTAAGAAGATGTCACCCAATCAAAGAAGAGAATAATCCGGAAAGAAGAGGGTTAATTGTAAGATCCCTGTTTTTGTTGGATCAATTTCCATTCGCATTAAAATCCAGAAGAATAGAAAATTGCCAGACAGAGAAAACAGAAAGAAAAAAAAAAAAAAATCCCCAAAGAGGATTGAGTCGAACTGTTCCTAAGAAGATGTCACCCAATGATGGTAAGAGAGTAGACTAACCGATAAAGAAATGGTAATGAAAAAGAAAAAGAAACAGAAACTTAAGAAGTAGTATGCAACAATGGGAACTTTTAATACCCGGGTTCACAGACCCCTCAGCCACTACAAACCTTGTCCTCAATAGGGTAAAGGGTTGGACAATCGTATAGGTGGCTAGGGCTTATGTGACCAGCCGATTGATCAGGGAGGTCTCTCAACCACTCATTTTAGCCAAAGAGCCAAAGTGGAGTGTTGCAGTCATGGACTGCTAAGCGACAAGGATTTCCGTCCTTAAGCATCACGGGTCGCCACCCACAGCCAACAAGAAGCCCCATTTGGGGACGGTGGGCTTAACCCTCTAGGTAGAAGAAAGTTAATTTTTCAAAAAACAAAAAAACAAAAAAAAACAAAAAACAAATTGTTAGATAAGGTTAGATAATCGAGAACAATACAGTAATAAGCAAACAGAACGAAAGAAGCGAACAATCCGGAAGAAGAGGGTTAATTCTACGATCCCTGTTTTTTGTCGATTAGTTTCCATTCGCATTAAAATCCAGAAAGAATAGGAATTTGCCAGAATTAAGAAATAGCCAAACAGAGAAAACAGAAAACAGAAAAAAAAAAAAAAAAATCCCCAAAGAGGATTGAGTCAAAGAGTTCTCTTAAGAGAAGATGTCACCGATTGATGGTAAGAGGAGTACTATACTAACCAAGACGATGTGAAAGGATCACTTTACCAATACGAATAAGCATTTTTCCATTTCCTGTCCTTTTATTTTTTATGCGTTTTTTCAACCTTTTCAGTTTTGCCTTTGCTTCAAGTTTATTTTGGAGAAAAAAGAAAAAGATAGATTAGGAAAAATATAATATTATACTAGCAATATATGCACCCTCCGTATGGGTGCAAGTATTTAAGTTTTAAATATAATAAAATATCATGTCAAAATTAGAAAGGCTATGAATCTGAATAAGAATTCAGATAAAAATATTTGGAACAGAGGGGTATGATTGAAAATAGAACAGCTTTTGAAACTACCTCTTCCATCATTTTCCCTTACTCCCGTCTTTCATTGGTAAATTTTCCTAATTTAACTATTTCAGTTAAAATAGGAAGTAAAAGAATATATATTACAGTTATTTCTTTTAAGATTTATCCCGAGAATTTTTGCTCATATTCATTAATAATATAAAACCAAACAATTAGAAAATCAATAATACTAAGCACATTATTTATTAAAATCAAATTTTTAAGATCAATATGCAAATTTAGCCTTCCCATTCACACTGTAAACCGCTATTTGTAATATATAAATACAATTGCATGTTATTCGCTAGTGGCTCGGCCTGGATCTTTACAATGTAATTAGCGTCGATCCCAGGGGGCTTATCCCCCCAGGCAACACCTGCCCCCGGTTGATTTAAAGGGGCAGGGCTGGGTTATATTGCCCATGTGCCTGAGGCACCCCCCCTTGAGGGGGAATGCCGACGGGATCGACGCCAAATTTTTCAACCCCCACCCCATGAGTCTCGGCTTGTGGGTGGTCCCCACATAAATAGGGCCTTTGTGCCTGACCCGTACAAGTGGCGGTACGTGGAAATATCATGTAGATATGTGTCAACAGTCTTATGATGGTAAAACAATTTTTATAATAATTGAGGTTTAAATAAAATCATGGAGAATGTGATGAAATAACAAAGGGATTGTGACTTGAAATAGTAATATAGTTCTCGGTTACAGACATAAAACCACAATCTCCATTATAATAAGAGTAATATATAATATTTTGGAGGATATGTGCTTAATTGAAGTCATACCTAATTTGAAAATTAATTTTAGACAGGCATATATGTTCAAATGTAAGGCTAAACAAATACGAGAAAAATGCAATCCCTTATTAATGTACATTCGACCTATTAGTCTCTCATCAGCAAGGAGAACTGCTCCATGTGAATCGAAACCCGACAGCCAAGCTGACAGGCAGGGATTCTAACCATCTACACCAGCTGGCCTTCACAGATTTTTCGTTTGTTTCGAGGTTTCGAGTCACACACGGAGCAGTCTCCCATGTCTATAACCTGTGCTGTGATGAGGACCTAATAGGTTGAAATGTTACATTCAGGGATTGACATTTTCTCGATTTGTTTTAGCTTTACATTTGAACATATATGCCTGCCTAAATTCATTAATTATTAACTAATTAATTTTCAAAAATTTAGGGGTATGACTTCAAATTAAGCACAATAACCTCCAAAAATTGTCGGCTAAAAGCCATATAAAAAATAAACACATTGTTTGTTTACTTATATATATATATTATAATAAGTAACTAAACATTAACAACTCAAGCTGAAAATATTAAGTTTGTTTTGTTTGGTTTTTACTCTTTACCTATTTTAAGCCACTCACAGTGGCTTCTCCCACCACACACCAAGCAAAGTACAAAAAAACAGATGGTTAGTTCATTATAATGAGCAGAAGGACTCGGATCACAATAATAATAGGACTTTATTTGAATAGATAGTGAACTTTGAAATATCTCATCTTACAGTGTTAAAAAAAAATACCCAAGAATATTTGGTACAGCTGTTTGGGGAAATTTGGTAGGCAAAGAAGTTAAGCCTCTCACAGCTACTCCCCCCACTACTGTGATCCTACTTTAAGCTGCTGACAGAGGCTCTTATAATTGAGCAGAAGGACTCAGATTACAATAATAATAAGACTTTATTTGAATAGAATGAGTTCTGAGGTGAATAGATAGGTGAACTTTGAAATATCCTATCATGCAAGGTTAAAAAATACCAAGAAAATAGTGGTACAGCTGTTTGGGGAAATTTGGTTAGGCAAAGAGTTAAGCCTCTCACAGCTACTCCCCACTACTGTGATCCTACTTTAAGCTGCTGACAGAGGCTCTTATAATGAGCAGAAGGACTCAGATTACAATAATAATAAGACTTATTTGAATAGAATGAGTTCTGAGGTGAATAGATAATGAACTTTGAAATATCCTATCATGCAAGTTTAAAAATACCAAGAATATTTGGTACAGCTGTTTGGGGAAAATGGTAGGCAAAGAGTTAAGCCCTCTCACAGCTACTCCCCCACTACTGTGATCCTACTTTAAGCTGCTGACAGAGGCTCTTTATAATTGAGCAGAAGGACTCAGATTACAATAATAATAAGACTTTATTTGAATAGAATGAGTTCTGAGGTGAATAGATAGTGAACTTTGAAAATATCCTATCATGCAAGTTAAAAATACCAAGGAAAAATTGGTACAGCTGTTTGGGGAAATTTGGTAGGCAAAGAGTTAAGCCTCTCACAGCTACTCCCCCACTACTACTGTGATCCTACTTTAAGCTGCTGACAGAGGCTCTTATAATTGAGCAGAAGGACTCAGATTACAATAATAATAAGACTTTATTTGAAAAGAATGAGTTCTGAGTGAATAGATAGTGAACTTTGAAAATATCCTATCATGCAATGTTAAAATACCAAGAAAATTTGGTACAGCTGTTTGGGGAAATTTGGTAGGCAAAGATTAAGCCTCTCACAGCTACTTCCCCCAACTACTGTGATCCTACTTTAAGCTGCTGACAGAGGCTCTTATAATTGAGCAGAAGGACTCAGATTACAATAATAATAAGACTTTATTTGAATAGAATGAGTTCTGAGGTGAATAGATAATGAACTTTTGAAATATCCTATCATGCAAGTTAAAAATACAAGAATATTTGGTACAGCTGTTTGGGAAAATTTGTAGGCAAAGAGAGTTAAGCCTCTCCACAGCTACTCCCCACCTACTGTGATCCTACTTTAAGCTGCTGACAGAGGCTCTTATAATTGAGCAGAAGGACTCAGATTACAATAATAATAAGACTTTATTTGAATAGAATGAGTTCTGAGGTGAATAGATAGTGGAACTTTGAAATATCCTATCATGCAAGTTAAAAATACCAAGAAAATTTGGTTACAGCTGTTTGGGGAAATTTGGTAGGCAAAAGATTAAGCCTCTCAACAGCTACTCCCCCACTTACTGTGATCCTACTTTAAGCTGCTGACAGAGGCTCTTATAATTGAGCAGTAAGGACTCAGATTACAATAAATAATAAGACTTTATTTGAATAGAATGAGTTCTGAGGTGAATAGATAATGAACTTTGAAATTCCTATCATGCAAGGTTAAAAAATACCAAGAATATTTGGTACAGCTGTTTGGGGAAATTTGGTAGGCAAAGAGTTAAGCCACTCACAGCTACTCTCCCACTACTGTGATCCTACTTTAAGCTGCTGACAGAGGCTCTCACTATAATTGAGCAGAAGGACTCAGATTACAATAATAATAAGACTTTATTTGAAATAGAATGAGTTCTGAGGTGAATAGATGGGTGAATAAGTAATAATCCAAACTTTTAATCAAATTCATAGTTCATTTATATAAATTCTCATTACAATCGAAAGGATTCAAATTGTTAAATTATAAGGAACAGATTTTATATTATTTTATTAATATTAATATTGAATAAAATAAATAGAAAGATATATTATGTAGGATTGTTCTTATTCTATATATATAACAATTTTGGGTATTGTGACATAAGCAGTGACATAGTTTTGGTTACAGACAGATAGACACTGAATCTCCATTATTAAATACTAGTAACAGAGATTTTTGAAAAGACATTGCCTGAGAGGGTGGGAGATAAAAATTTCGGCCCCGAAACCATGCCTGAACCCAGAATCATCATCTGATAAGGCTTTGTTGGTTGCATGTGTAAACAGCATTGTTGTTTGAAATTATTATAGAAATTGATACTCACCTACTGATTCCTCTTCTGGAGTATACAAGTCACTCATAGCTTTTTATTACTGCACAAAAACATATATTCACTGAGATAGTCATCTGAAAAAAAAAGACAACAAAAAAACTACATTAGTATTATCTGTATTATTCAGACTATTGTCATCTTCATTATTATCTGTAAAAAAAAAAAAAAAAAAAATCATCCTCCAACACCAAATGGGAAGCCTAATAAATAGCAGAAATTTTTAAAAATCAAATCATCAGCTGAACACTCTGCATATTTGCTTACTAAGTCTTTATCCCAATTAATTAATTACATATTTAGTAGAGTAGAGTTATATAATTTCCATTTTCAAAATCATCCTCCAACAAGGGTTACGTTCAAAGTTCCTTGATGGCTCCCGATTACGACAAAAAAGGTTCCCAACATTTTGTTTTATTCATTCTTGATGGTATTCAAATTTTTTCTTCTAACTCAAATCTTTTTAAAAATATATTTTATATCTAACCCATAGATGGGACCCTAACACGGTAACTACCGCTCTGAGTCAGAATGGACCTGGGAGTAATGGTGATGAAGGGGTACTCCACATTCACCAGAGCTCCAAATTGGAACTTCGCCATTAGATGCAGTTTTTATTGTCATACACATGGTCCTAGTAAATACAAATAATTTTTAAACAGATCTATTTTGACCAATAGATTGAACCCTAACAGGGTACTACCACTTGGGTTTTATGGCATGTCAACCCTTGTTGGTTATTGTGTGCTGAAGATGTGTTTTTTGTTTATTTCATTCTTGATGGCTATTCAAAATTTTTTTTATAACTCATTTTTTTCTATTTTAACCCATAAATAGGACCTTAAACAGTTGGTTGGCCTGATTGGATTTTACAGCATGTTCAACCCTTGTTGGGTTATTTTATGCCAAAAACATTTTGTTATATTCATTCTTGATAGTTATTCAAACACTTTTTTAAACTCATTTTTTAAACTCATTTATTCTATTTAACCCATAGGACCCTAACAGGTACTACCACCCCGGGTCAGAAGAACCTAGGAGTAATAAACAACGAAGGGCTCCTCCACACTTCCCCAGAGCTCCAAAATTGAAAACATTCATCATACACAGGATACTAAGACCCTCAGCCCACCACTTTCTAGCACAAGGATTGGGGATTTTCCATAAGAGCAATAGGGTTGGGACAATCATATAGGTGCTAGGGCTTGACATGAGCAGCTGATTGATTGGAGGGTGCCTCTCTCTGATCGCCCATATCTAGCATAATTAAGGGCCAAAGTGGAGTATTGCTTGTCATTGGACTGCTCAGCCACCAGGGTTCCATCCTTAAACATTGTGGCGTCACCACCCATGGCCAACAGGTAGCCCCATTGTGGGGAGTTTTACCCTCTGCAGAGGTGCAGTCGTTGTATTCTAAAGCCCCAGCCAACAGGGTCCCTTTGAGTGGGGGTTACCCCTCTGCAGGATAAAAAAATTGAATATGGTAGATAAACCAAATACTTACTTAAAAGACACTGGGAATCTTCACAGTCATAGCAATTCGTTACCGACCATTGGGAGCTTGGAGCTTGGAGAGGGTCCAGATCCCTAGAAGAATAAAAAAAAAAAATAGAATCCTTTTAATCTGTAAGTTTCAAAATTTGCTTTCAGCACTAGTAAGTACCAAGAAAAAAAAACAGAGATGCTCCGAAAGTATTGCCTACTAAATCATTTCTAATTCCTTCCTATAAAAAGATAATTTCTAATTCCTTCCTATAATAAAGTTATTAATAATTCCTTCCTATAATAAAGTTATTAATAATTCATTCCTATAATAAAGTTATTAATAATTCATTACCTATAATAAAGTTATTATAATATATTCCTATAATAAAGTTATTCCTTATATTTATAATTCATTCCTATGATAAAGTTATTTCTAATTTCATTGCCCATAAAAAATCTATTTATAATTCATTCCTATAATAAAGTTATTTAATAATTCCTTCCTATAATAATTTATTTATAATTAATTCCTATAATAAAGTTATTTATAATTAATTCCTATAAAAATCTTTTATAATTCATTCCTATAATAAAGTTATTAATAATTCCTTCCTTAATAATGTTATTTATAATTAATTCCTAAATAAATATTATTTATAATTAATTCCTATAAAAATCTTTTATAATTCATTCCTATAATAAAGTTATTTATAATTCTTCTATAATAAAGTTATTATATAATTCATTCCTTAATATAATGTTATTTATAATTCATTCCTATAATAATGTGTATTTATAATGCCATCTTATCATAATGGAGATTGTTGTTTTCCTGTCTGTAACGAACTATTACTACTAAGTCACAATTCTCTTAGTTATAACGTCCACATTCTCCATGGGTTTTACTTTTTATTTTAAACCTCTCAATTATTAATAAAATTGTTTCACAATTATTAATACTGTTAACTATGTGCTACATACTAATAAAATGCAATTGTAATTTATATATACAAGAAAATAGTGGTTTCCAGTGTGAACGGAAGGTTAATTTTCATATTGATATATAAAAAATTGACTTATAATAAATATGTGGCTTAGTATTAGAGATTTTTAATTCTTTGGTTTTATCTTAATGAATAGGAGTAAAAATTCTCGGGATAAATCTTAAAAGAAATCCATTGATAAAAAGAAAATAAACAGTAATTTTATTCTTTACTTTCTATTTTTAACTCAATAGTTAAATTAGGAAAATTTACCAATGAAAAGACGGGAGTAATGGTAAATGATAGAAGAGTTAGTTTCAAAGTTGTTTTCTATTTCCAATCATACCCCCTCTGTACCAAGTCTTTTTATCTGCATTCTTTTTAGTTTCATTAGCCTTTCTAATTCAATATAATATTCTATTACATTAAAACTAAAATACTTGCACCCGGAGGGTGCATACATTTGCTAGTTCCTATAATAAAGTTATTCTATAATACATTCCCATAATAAAGTCATTCCTATAATATTTATAATTCATTCCTATGATAAAGTTATTTATAATTCATGCCCATAAAAAATCTATTTATAATTCATTCCTATAATAAAGTTATTTTATAATTCATGCCCATAAAAAATCTATTTATAATTCATTCCCTATAATAAAGTTATTTATAATTAATTCCTATAAAAAATCTTTTATAAATTTATTCCTAAAAAAAAAGTTATTTATAATTCATGCCCATAAAAAGAAAAATTTCTAATGCATTTATTAAAATAGAGATATTGGTCTCTATTTGTCTGTAACTGAAACTATGTCACTGTTTACATCACATTACCCAAAATTGTCAATGCATAGAATAAATCAACTGTTTGTAACCGTTTTAAAAATTAATTTTCGGCTTTCACCATCTCTTTTCAGTAACAAGAAGTTTAACTAAAAAGTTTACAATAAATAAATAAACACCTAGTTTAAAATTAGAGGATTTCAGTTGACGAATGCTCCTGCGTTCTCAACTCAACAACAACATAAATCAAAAGAGGCCAATACTAACATGTAAACTTGGTTTTCTAAGATAATATTTTCTAAAAAACTAAAAATCTTTCTTCTATTTACTCATGTGATTTTAAGAGGATTTCAGCTGATAAATGCTCCTGCGTTCTCAACTCAACAACAACAATAAGGTGAATACTTACGTGTAAACTTGGTTTTCAACAATAATATTTTCTGAAAGACACGGCCAGGTGCAAGAAAGGTGAAGTTCACTGAAAGAAAAAATAAACAAAAAACATAAGATATTTTGGAGAAGAGACAGAATTTTAAAAATCACATATATACAGTTTATGCCATTGACTCTTTGCCTACGGCAGTACCAAGTTTTCTGGGTATTTTTTTACCCGTATGATGGGATATTTCAAAGTTCACTATCTATTCACCCCAGAACGTATGCTATCTATTAATAATGGAGATTCGCTTCCGGTTTTTGTCTGTAACAAAAACTACGTCACTGCTTACGTCACATTACCCAAAATCGTCATAACATAGAATAAATACACTCAAAATTTGAACATGCAACATTAGACAGTCCTCATTGTTTTTTTAAAACAAGTTTTAATAAATACATGACTGGTATTATATATCTATAGTTTGTTTTATTTTAATACATATTTAAAGTTTACATTTCAAATTGTTTTATTTTTTAATCCTTTAATGAATTTGATGATTTTACTTACTTAGGGTACAAACTCGCTGACATTGAATTTTTTACTCCCACCCTCAGGCAATATGTTTCAAAAATCTATTTTTACATCGCCCGGAGGGTGTTTTTTATTTTGCTAGTTCAAGTCATATCAGTATTGTAATCGAGTCCTTCTGCTCAATTATAATGAGAGTTGGTTTACGGTAGAATCACAGTTGTGTGCGAGGTACAGTGGGCGGCTTACCTCTTTGCTTACCAAATTTCCCCATGGCTGAGGTGGAGGGGTAGGGTAAATATATACACAAACAATAAATGCCAGGTATGGCAACTAGTCTAGGAGAAAGAAAAATCTGTGGTGGAGGAGTTGGTTTGTTTTACGGCACATCAACCTCAGTGGGTTATTTAATGCCGATAAAGTTTTGAAATAAATCAAATTCTTAATGGATAATACAATTTTGTTTATTAACTCATGTTTATCTATTTAACCATAGATGGGACCCTAACAGGTACTACCACTCCGGGTCAGAGTGGACCAGGGAGCAATGGTGATGAAGGGGTGCTCCACATTCCCCAAACCTCCAGAACTGGAACCTCACCATCAGATAGAGTTTAACATCATTCCCAGGATATGTAGGCCCTCAGTCACCGCCTTCTAGCACCCATATGATAAAAAGGGGTTGGGGCTTGCCATAAGGGCAAGAGGGTTGGGAAAATCATATAGGTGCTAGGGCTTGACGTGACCAGCTGATTGATCGGAGGGGGCCTCTCCGACCGCCCGTCTAGCCCAAGATAGGGCCAAAGTGGAGTATTGCAAGTCATGAACTGCTCATCCACCTGGGTTCTATCCTTAAGCATCACGGGTCGCCACCCACGGCCAACAGGTGGCCCCATTTGGGGAGTCTTACCCCTCTGCAGAGGTGCAGTTGATGCATTCTAACGCCCCACCGACAGGGCGGGGAGGAGTTGGGTAAATACACAAAAATTAAATGCCAGGTATGGCAACCAGTCTAGAAGGAAAACTCTTAATTGAAACCAACTGTACTCTGCTTAAAAGTTGACCTTGTGTCACATCCTGCCTGTGGGGTGGAGGGGTCGGGTAAATACATACCTAAAAATAATCTCATCATTTATGACATACTAGCAACAAAGCAAAAAATTGTACCTCACAGGGTCTTCACAAGCACCAAATGGTAAAGTTCCAAATCCAGTACAGCCGACTTCTTCATCGCCCATGATGGAAAAATCTGGAAAAATGAAGTTATAGGATATTTGAAAGAAATCTGGAAAAATGAAGTTATAGGAAATTTGAAAAGAAATCTGGAAAAATGAAGTTATAGGAAATTTGAAGAAATCTGGAAAAATGAAGTTATAGAAATTTGAAAAGGAAAATCTGGAAAAATGAAGTTATAGGAAATTTGAAAGAAATCTGGAAAAATGAAGTTATAGGAAATTTGAAAGAATCTGGAAAAAAATGAAGTTATAGGAAATTTGAAAGAAATCTGGAAAAATGAAGTTATAGGAAATTTGAAAAGAAATCTGGAAAAATGAAGTTATAGGAAATTTGAAAGAAATCTGGAAAAATGAAGTTATAGGAAATTTGAAAGAAATCTGGAAAAATGAAGTTATAGGAAATTTGAAAGAAATCTGGAAAATGAAGTTATAGGAAATTTGAAAGAAAATCTGGAAAAATGAAGTTATAGGAAATTTGAAAGAAATCTGGAAAAATGAAGTTATAGGAAATTTGAAAGAAATCTGGAAAAATGAAGTTCTCCACCGACAACTGCGTGACTTCATACCATCCCAACCCTTTAGCCGACAAACAACATAAAGAGTTTGGCCCCAAACCTAATCTTGCTCAGATCTCGATCGCCAAACAACCCCTTCAGTGGTTCATGATCCGTGACCACTATGATACTTGGGCATCCCATAACAAACATCCGGCATTTCTCCAGTTCCCATGCTATTGCTGCTGCTTCACCCTCTATAGGGGCATATCTGCGCTCAGCATCGGTGCAAAATCTGCCGCCGGCAAATATCTTTATGTTGTTTGTCGGCTAAAGGGTTGGGACGGTATGAAGTCACGCAGTCGTCAGTGGAGAAGGAGTTGTGCAGGGGATAGTCCGATCTTTTGAATGGGTGTGTTCCGATATTATTCTTCAAATGTCTAGACCCCAATGTTGTGATATTCTGTGCTGGCCGATTTGAAGGGCACGAGTCAGAGACAGGTTCACAAGGACCAAAAGAAAAGAAAAGAAACACAAAATCTGATAATAGGACGCTGATGGAAGAGAGAGAGAATGTGACACTTTAGCAATCTATCTCAACTGGCCGGCTACTGACTCCACTGGTAGATTTGGGGCTAACTCTACTGCTACCGACGTTAACACCTCCAGGACCCGGGGTTGACTGCCCAAGACTTGAGGCTTAGCTGAATTTATGTAAAATTCTCCCCTACACCCCTCTACGGCTGGACCACCCAAATGGCCGGCACTTAAATCCAACGCAGACTTTTAGTCGGCATTATCCCTTAAAATTAAAGCAATTAAATCTCTTTTCAGATTTAGTGCCTTCAATACTTCAACCATTAATTTCTTCAAAAGAGATTTCCCCATAAAAATAGCCTTTTTGCTTTTAATACCTAGATGCCTAAAGATATTATCACTAAGAGGCTTCATGGTGGCTGCCATACAATTCTCAACCACCCACTCATTTGCACAATGTCTAGACCCCAACGTTGTGATATTCTATGCTGGCCGATTCGTAAGGGCACGAGTCAGAGACAGGTTCACAAGGATTAAAAACAAAACAACAAAACACAAAGTTTGATAACAGGACGCGGATGGAAGAAGAAGTTGTGACACTTTTGCAGTCTATCTCGGCTGGCAAGAAAGTTGCTGACTACTGTCTTCACTGTTGTGGATTCCTGACTATTTCTAACTCTACTGGCGACACTATCACCTCAATAACCCGGGTCCAACTGTCTAAAGGGCTGGAGCTTAGCTGAATTTATGTAAAATTCTTCCCTACACAGCCAGACCACCCAGATGTTCGGCACTTAAATTCAATTCAGACTTCCTGACTATGATTTCTCTTAAAATTAAAACACTTACTCTTGAGATCAGACTTCATGTCTTCAATACTTCGACCATTAATTTCTTCAAAAGAGATTTCCTCATAAAAATAGCCTTTTTGCTTTTAATACCTAGATGCCTAAAGATATTATCACTAAGTGGCTTAACTTCACGGTGACCGTATAACTCTCTTAAACTTCACGGCCCAATCTTTTGTGTTCATAAAAAAGACAACACCCCACACATTTACCTATGCCTGGGCTTTAACACATTTTATTTATTTATTTTTTCTGACCATGTTCTCCCTCAATCATAGTATCACACAAAAAAATCTAAAAATCATCTATTAAAACAACTGGATATTGACGGTGTAAATGAAAAACATGTCCTTTCTTAATTGAGATCAAAATGGGGTGCCTAAAGCTCATATGGTCTGAATGTTCTAATAAAAGGCATGTTATTGATTATAATCATCTTAATTGGGATTTAATAGTTATCTCCCTTGAGGAAATTGTATAATTAACATAACAATCAAAAATTGGATGATTTTAATTAACATTATTTTTATTGAAAGCAAAATTTTGTGCGAGTATAAGTGACGGAAGTGAAGGGAGGGAGGTTAGGAGTAGACATGAATGAAGTGAGGGTAGTATACAGGAAGTGGAGAGAGGATGGGAGTGGATGAGTACAGGGGTGGGTTAAGGAAGGGGGGTAAAGTTCTGGTGTGTTTGATGTCAGCAGAAGATGAGGAGGAGAGAGTTGAGTGAGAGAGAAAGGGAGAGAGAGAGAGGGAGAGAGAGAGAAAGAGAGAGAGAAAGAAAGAAAGAGAGAGAGAAAGAAAGAAAGAAGAGAGAGAGAGAGAGAAAGAAAGAAAAAAGAGAAAGAGAAAGAGAGAGAAAGAGAGAGAGAGAGAGAGAAAGAGAGAGAGAGAGAAAGAGAGAGAAAGAAAGAGAGAGAGAGAGAGAGAGAGAGAAAGAAAGAGAGAGAGAGAGAGAGAGAGAGAGAGAAAGAAAGAGAGAGAGAGAGAAAGAAAGAGAAAGAAAGAGAGAGAGAGAAAGAAAGAGAAAGAAGAGAGAGAAAGAGAGAGAGAGAAAGAAAGAGAGAGAGAGAGAGAGAGAGAGAGAGAAGAGAGAGAGAGAGAGAGAGAGAGAGAGAGAGAGAGAGAGAGAGTGGAAATTGCAATATTCGTAATGTTTACCTGGTGGTGTTTGAGGCCAGGATGAATGGATCCATTCTTGCAGGATATAGGTGAATCGGACAGAGACGGCAACAGCAGGCATTGGATTAATAGCATGGCCCTAATAAGAGAAGAATTAAAAGAATATATATATATATAAATATAACACCAGAGTGGTGTTAAGGAGTGACTGGCGATATATCATTAGATAATTGAAAAAAACAATTTTGGATATAAAAACAACAATTGTTTTTAAAATCATATAAACGACTTAGATCAGAGTACAAATCAGTGGTGGGGTAAAGTCAACACTAGATAAAATTTATTACTCGAACAAGGGAGATTTTAAAGGCTAAAAAAGTCAGTTGATATAAAGAATGGCTGTTTTATACAAATGTTATCATATTGTCATTTACGTGAAGACTGCAAAAGATAAGAAACAATTTACCCGAACAAAAGAAATTTTAAAGGCTAAAAGTGGTTGATATAAAAAAAAAAAATGACTGGTTTATACAACTGCTGACATCTTCATATCTATTGTCGTTCTTGTGAGGACTGCATAGGATAAGAGAATTTACTCAACAAAGACATTTTAAAGATTAAATCTTAAAAGTGTTGATTTAGTAAGAATAATAATTTGGCGGGTCATCTCCGGGACCAATTTCTGGGAATTATCATAGCAACTGACAGATAAGTCTGGCACAAGACCATTTGTACAATAACAAAAATATTATCAGGTGCCTCACCAATCAGGAAGCTGGGGCGGAGACTTGTTGCCCCCCCCCTCCAAGATGTGTAACCCAAGGCCATGATTTCGATTGGCCGTCCAATCAAATGCAACCGCGTGGGTGGGTTTTTGTACAACCCCTGATGTTTACACTGTAGGGACATTGGTCCGGCGTTTCTATTGGCTGGCCAATCAGAGCCCTGGATTCAGGCGTTTGGAACCCATAAAAGAGGTCCCAAAAGGGTTCCAAGCAGATCGGACAGCTGGTTCTTGACCAGATTGGACAACTGCTTCCATAGCAGATTGATAGCTCTGTCTCATAGCCCTTGTCACTGTCTTTGCTTTCTCATCTTGTTACTCAAAGTCCTGAATTTGAATCAGAACTCAACATATATCGCCAGTCAGTCCACAAAATTCCGACTCAACTTCAACTTCGATACCCCTTTGTGGTTGTACATGATTTTTTATCACTGTATAATTAATAAAGGTCGTTTTATTGTTAAAAATGCGTTCGTATTAATTGTGGAACAACATTGGTGAATTTGGTCACTTTCAGGTACAGCCTGGAACAGGCACTTCAACTTTCCTGTGGGTCAAATAACACCCATCGTGTTAGATTCGGCGCCGCGACAGCATAGTATTATATTTGGTCCCCCGACCAACATCGTATTATATATATATATATATATATATATGAGTAAGAAAAGGTGGAATGAAAACATCACACAATGCTGTTAAAGAAGAAAACAATTTATAATATAATCATAGCTGATACTGATCAATATTTCGATTTTACAAAAATCATCATCAGAGCTCATTCACTCCCGTAGTTGTTTGGGTCGGAGAGGAAAGTCAAATATATATATATATATATACACACACCATTTCAATAATTTTGGCAGTCTGACAAGACTCCTATGTATATACATTAGGGTAGGTCGATTTTTCAATTTTTTAAAATGGGTAATTCCATGTCAAATTATCCAGGCCATGTCACACAACCCCTTCAATTTTTCTGAAATTTTGTCCATGTGTGGACTATGTTAAAGTAAGACAATCCCCAAAATATGAGCTTTCAATTCCAAAAATTGGCCTAGTTATGTCAATTTTAAACTCGAAAAAATTTGGAGGGGGATGCAAAAATGGCGACCTTTTGTAATCCCTTTTTGTCTGTAAAATAAGTTCTAGAGCTTCCCTACTCCTAAAAATTGGTTTCTAAAAGCTTTTTGGTTTGAGAAATCCAAAAATGCCATCAAAAGAGGCACAAAACCATTTTAAAGTTATTAATGATGTGGACGAGCAGATTCCCAGCCCCCACGAACGGCATGAGTCCGGATATGTTTGGCCGCGAGGGGGAGGAGTGTGGCGAGTGACCATGGAAATTGAACTCGTCACCTCTTCGTTGCTGAAATGCTGGTGAAATTCCGCATGAGCAGTGCAGAGTAACCCGGATGTAAAGTCTCGTCGTGAGGACTGACATATGCTGATGAATGTCGAACATGCAATTCAGAGTAAGGAGTTCAATTTCTGTGGTCACTCGCCACACTCCTCCCCCTCGCACATATCCGGACTCGTTTCGTTCGTGGTGGCTGGGAATCTACTCGACCCCAAATGATTTCTGATTTTTTCATAGCAAGATCAATAAGTGGGAAAATCTTGATGTGGCACAGACATCGTATGTCACCCTGATAAAAGAAAAAAAAATAAATACCAAAAATCAGGGAATTAACAGAATTTAATGAAATTTTATTTAAAATTTTTTACATTTTTTCAGGTCAGTTAACTTTGATCCACATGTCTTTGAGAATCCATGTTACACCTCAAAGATACATGGTTCAAAGTTAAATGACCTGAAAAAATGTAAAAGTTTTTAAATAAAATAACTAGTGAATTATATCTTTTATTCATTGATATATCAACACTGAAAATTTCATTAAATTCGGTTAATTCCCTGAATTTTGGTATTTTTTTTTTTCTTTCGGAGGGGTGACATATGATGGTAGAATTTAGGTCTGTTAAGTTCAATTTAACCCAGTATTGATCACATCTTATACAAACCAAACCAAGCAAACAATCTGGCCATTGAAATTAATCTCTTCTCATTATGACCAGATTACGCTGAAAGCACCATGTTCCTGCCAGATCACTTAAGTTAAGCAGCGATGGTCCAGTTTAATACTTAATTGGGTGACCCTTGAAGCAATAGCTGATACTCTAAGCAATCTGTATCCTTTGTTTATAAAAAGATTTGATTCGGCATTAAATGACCCGGAAAGGGTTAATATGCCATAAAACAAAACAACCAATAAAATTTTAGTAATGAGTAATTCCATGTCAAATCATCCAGAAAAAAAAGAAAAATTGTCACTTATGTCAGTCCGTGAATGTCGGTTTATATGGAGCAAAATAACCGTCAGGGCGCAATAGGAATTATCAGGATTATGTTAATGGTTGGATATATCTTATTATAATGGAGATTGTGGGTTTGTCTGTCTGTAACCGAAACTATATTACTATACAAGTCACAATTGTCTTTGTTATTTACATCACATTCTCCATGATTTTATTTTTATTTAAACCTCAATTATTAATAAAATTGTTTTACATTTCTTACACTGTTGACCATATCTACATACTAATAACATACAATTGTATTTATATATTCAACAAAATAGCGGTTTATAGTGTGAATGGGAAGGCTAATTTGCATATTGATCTTAAAAATTTGATTTTAATAAATATATGCTTAGTATTATTGATTTCTAATTGTTTGGTTTTATCTTATTGAATACGACCAAAAATCTCTTCAATAAATCTTAAAAGAAATCCCTTAACAAAAAGAAATAACTGTAATATTATTATTTACTTCCTATTTTAACTAAATAGTTAAATTAGGAAAATTTACCAATGAAAGACGGGAGTAACGGAAAATGATGGAAGAGTTAGTTTCAAAGTTGTTCTATTTTTCAATCATACCCCCTCTGTTCAAAATCTTTTTATCTACATTCTTATTCAGTTTCATTAGCCTCTAATTTAATATGATATTTTATTATAAAATTTAACTAAAATACTTGCTAGTTTAAAATAATACAGAAACAATACATTTCCTTTGTATCAATCTTATTGCCTGCAAAATTCTGCCAATATACAAAGCTTAATACCGGCACCACATTTTCTTATGGAATTTTGAAAATTAAAAATGATAATATACAAATAAAACATGTTTATGAACTAAAAGTATTTTACAGAGGTTTAAAAGTTTAAAATACAGAATTGATTACATCTTATATTTATACAAACACAAGGAGAATTTTGGTAATGGGTAATTCCATGTCAAAAGCCCTTGAACCGGCAAAGTAAAAAGCTCATGGAGACGGCCTCAGAAAGAATCTCAAGAGCAGGATCCAGAGCTCCAAAGGTCCAACAAGTATAAACACCTGGTGGAAGGAACCGTCATTAAACCCTTCCCCAGGCAGTGGAGGATTTGGAGCCACGGGTCCTCTCTTTTATAACAACAGAGGCGGACTCGAGAAAACTCACCGGCCTCAGAAAGGAGACCGTATTGGACGTCCTACTGGCAAATAAAATACCAGCTCAACACTTTTGCAGGAGGAGGTTCGCCACGTGGGACGTCCTACTCCCTAGTGAGGCCGAGGCATTGAGGTTTGCGACCAAGAGCCTCTACCACAAGACCCACAATCTTCAGCCTGAATACAGAGGAAAGAGGAGACTCTGTATAACATCCCCGCAGCATTATCAGCTATCTAATGGCGATACTCAGCAACTACGGGTGTAATATATTCTGATCGGTGCACCCAAGGACCGGGCTGAATAGGAAGTGCATGGGGATCAGGTGCAGCCTGGAAACGAGAACAGGATGTGGCCCTGACCTGACCTTTTGCACCTGGAAATGCAGGTGGATGTTTGTCATGATTTCAGTGCAGAAATCTGTAGGCGTAGCCCTTAGCCAATGAAAACAACCTGCGTGGGCGAAGAGGCATGTCTACAGAAAAAACTGCGTAGGTGTCACGAACAAGGAGGCGTGACACCGGGGGTCAGATTACAAATAAAAGAAGCCCGTTGAGATCGATTAGGCAGACGGCGATCAGGTTCAAGATAACTCCTGAGGGCTCCACATTGCGTAACCCTGCCCACGACTCTCAGCTGTACACAACCGGGGAAAATAAACATCTCTTATATTTTCCTAAAATACAAGTGTTTGTGTTTTTGACGGGTCCAGTGTGTAACACGGGGACGTTACAGCCATGAGTACTACTGTAGAGAGGGGAGTGAAAATGGCCCAGTTCATCTTCTTGATGAATCTGAAAAAGGATGAATTTATAAACATCCCACATGGCTATACGTTCCGGGAGCAGCACATCTCGGTTGTGGTAGAGGGCCGTAAGCCTCAATGCTGGAATTGCCGTTACAGGGGCATACAGCTAAGGACTGTCCACACAGAACAGCAGTGGCTCCTGCAGCAGCTAGATAAACACCAAAAATTGTCACCCATGTCAGCCATTGTATAAAGTTTATATGTAGCAAAATTCGTCAGAATGAAATAGAAATGATTAGGATTATGTTGGTGGTGGGATATATTTGAAATAATATAGAAACAATACATTTCCCTTGTATCAATATTATTGCCTACAAAATTCTGACAATATACAAAGCTCAATATTGGCACCACATTTCATTATGAAATTGAAAATTGGAAATGATAATATACAAATAAAACAGGTTTATCTACTAAAAGTATTTATGATCGTTTGCGAAATTCACTTGTCATGGTTATTTTCTATAATTATCGAATTTTATACGATATACGCATTGTAATTGCCTTTAAGCAAAAATATAAATAATAATATATACTTATTCAACAATGCTTCTAAAAAACAAAAATCCAAAAATCTTATTTCCTTCACCGGGGCAAGGTTCTGGTTTGTTGTTATTTACTCAACGTCCGCGTACCTCATATGGTAGAGGCATGCTAGTATCATTGGCAGGTTAATTTTGCAGGGATTTTACGATGCGGACTGTTGGCTGAGTGGTAAAGTCACAGACTTTGCCTGCTGGACAACCGGTTTCGATTTCTGTCGGAAGGAAATCGTTAGTATACATCGCTGATGATACTTAATAAAGTTGAAACAGACTGTACGATGTTCTATCATCGCATGATCGTTTGCGAAATTCACTTGTCATGATTATTTTCTATAATTATCGAATTTTATACGATATACGCATTGTAATTGCCTTCAAGCAAAAATATAAATAATAATATATACTGTATTTATAGAAGTTTAAAAGTTTAAAATACAGTATTGATCACGTCTTATATTTATACAAACACAATGAGAATTTAAGTTTTGAAATAAATTTCATAATGGATACTCAATTTTCTTAATAAACACATTTTACTATTTAACCCATAGTTGGGACCCTAACAGGTACTACCACCTTGGTATATAACACGGTGACAATGCAATATACATTAATTTGTTGCCATGACTACACTACACTGCCCAGAACATGATGAAGCGCATGAATTTTTATCTAACTGGTAAAATTTTAAAAAAAAAAAACTTCTAATCAAATTTTGACCGATTGAAACAATTGAAGAAATTTACTGACCAGTTCGGACTTGAAAACATCAAGTAATCCTGCCAAATGAGTGCACTGCTGCGGAAGGCGTTTCAAATGTGCCATGTCAAAGGAGATTGTGGCCGATGGTAATACGCACGTGCCGTTGTAGAGGCGACGCCATTTCTGCTGGATCTGGACAAACATCGGGACAGAACTGAAATAGAATTAAAAACAACAAACAAAATAAAAGGAAGAAGAAAAGGAGAGTAAGAAAGTAAAGAACTAAAGGAGTGTAAGATGTAAAGAAAAGGAGAGTCAGGTGGGATGAGAGTAAGGAGAGAAAGAAAGGAGAGTAAGGAGAGAAAGAAAAGGAGAGAGGAGGAGAGAAAGAAAAGGAGAGTAAGGAGAGAGAGAGAAAAGGAGAGTAAGGAGAGAGAGAGAAAAGGAGAAAGGAGAGAAAGAGAGAGAAGAGAGAAAGAAAAGGAGAAGGAGAGAAAGAAAAGGAGAGTAAGGAGAGTAAGGAGAGTAAGGAGAGAAAGAAAAGGAGAGTTAGGAGAGAAAGAAAAGGAGAGTAAGAGAAAGAAAAGGAGAGTAAGGAGAGAAAGAAAAGGAGAGTAAGGAGAGAAAGAAAACGAGAGAAAGAAAAGAGAGTAAGGAGAGAAAAAGGAGAGTAAGGAGAGAAAAAAGAGGGAGAGAAAGAAAAGGAGAGTAAGGAGAGAAGAAAAGGAGAGTAAGGAGAGTAAGGAGAGAAAGAAAAGAGTTAGGAGAGAAAGAAAGAGAGTTAGGAGAGAAAGAAAAGGAGAGTTAGGAGAGAAAGAAAAGGAGAGTTAGGAGAGAAAGAAAAGAGAAAGGAGAGAAAGAAAGGAGAGTTAGGAGAGAAAGAGAGAAGAGAAAGAGAGAGTAAGGAGAGAGGAGAGAAAGGGAGAGAGAGAGAGAAAAGGAGAGTAAGGAGAGAAGAAAAGGAGAGTAAGGAGAGAAAGAAAAGGAGAGTAAGGAGAGAAAGAGGAGAGTAAGGAGAGAAAGAGAAAGGAGAGTAAGGAGAGAGAGTAAGGAGAGAAAGGAGAAAGGAGAGTAAGGAGAGTAAGGAGAGAAAGAAAAGGAGAGTATAAGGATAAGGAGAAAATTTTTATTGATTGATAAACTGACTGATTAAATTTAAAGGCATATGAACCTGTCCAAGGTTATTTTATGCCTAGAGGTTAGGGAATCTCGCTCATTGTACATTTATATTTACATTCTTGAGTAGCTGTTTCCCAAGTGTTTTTTTATTTTGATCATCGGGCAGTTTAGGGCATTCAGGTAGATAAAGAGTTAAAGTAATAATCCAACTTTTTAATCAAATTCATAGTTTATTTATATAAATTGTCATTACAATGGAAAGGATCCAAATGTTGAATTATAAGGAACAGATTTTATTTATTTTATTATTACTAGCAAATATATGCACCCTCCGGGTGCAAGTATTTAAGTTTTAATGTAATAAAATATTGTATTAAATTAGAAAGGCTAATGAAACTAAATAAGAATACAGATAAAAAGATTTGAAACAGAGGGAGTATAATAAAAGATTTGAAACAGAGGGAGTATAATAAAAAAATGGAACAACTGAAACTTAATCTTCCATCACTCTCGTCTTTCATTGTTATTTTTTTCTAATTTAAGTATTTAGTTAAAAGAGGAAGTAAAGAATAAAATGACATATAGTTTTTCTTGTTAATGGATTTCATCTAAGATTTATTGAAGAGATTTTTGCTTATATTCATTAAAATAAAACCAAACAGTTAGAAATCAATAATACTGAGCACATATTTATTAAATTCGATTTTTTAATATCAATATGCAAATTAGCATTCCCGTTCACACTGTAAACCGCTATTTTGTTGTATATAAAAATATAATTGAATGTTGTTAGTATGTAGATATGGTTAACAGTATTAATAATGTAAAACAATTTTATTAATAATTGAGGTTAAAATAAAAATAAAATTATTGAGAATGTGATGTCAATAATTAAGGGAATTGTGTTTTGAGTAGTAATATAATTTCGGTTACAGACAGAAAAACACACAATCTCCATTATAATAAGATTAATATTGAATAAAATAAATAGAAAGATATATTATGCAGAATTTTTTATACTACTATTTTTTGATAAAGGTGTTTGATACTACTTACCATCCTGTATTTCCCAATGCAATTGTGACAGAACTAAGTAGCAACTTGGCTCGACTTTCTATGTCAATTATATCCGAACTTGATTTGGGAGAGAGGACAATAAAATTACGAAGTCCATACCTATAAAGACAAAAAACAAAAGATTTAAAGATAAAAATCATAGAAAATTAATTCAGTATTGTTACATTATCGGGCCTTGGATAATTAAGTCTGGCAGCAAGCACCATTAAGTTTGCAACTTTTTGTACCTTTTTGAATATATGTTTTTTTTAATCTTCAATTTAATTGCCTTAACCTGCAAAATTATACGAGTCCCGCAAAACATCATACAATTAAGTTACATTTGAATAAAGCTTAGTTTACCAGTTGAAAATGCTTGGAATAAAAAAAAAATATAAAGACCCCTCAAAAATCCGGAGAACTCAAATTTCTGTCATCTAATGGGGTGTGAAGGGAAAAGAGTACAGATACCACCACTTTGAGTAGTGCTGGCCCAGTCTATGTTATATCGGAAAATTATAGATCAATTGTCTGCCCCTGGCACCAGAGGGGTGTAAAGGGAAAAGAGTACAGATACCACCACTTTGAGTAGTACTGGCCCAGTCTATGTAATATCGGAAAATTATAGATAAATTGTCTGCCCCTGGCACCAGAGGGGTGTAAAGGGAAAAGAGTACAGATACCACCACTTTGAGTAGTACTGGCCCAGTCTATGTAATATCGGAAAATTATAGATAAATTGTCTGCCCCTGGCACCAGAGGGGTGTAAAGAGAAAAGAGTACAGATACCACCACTTTGAGTAGTACTGGCCCAGTCTATGTAATATCGGAAAATTATAGATAAATTGTCTGCCCTGGCACCAGAGGGGTGTAAAGGGAAAAGAGTACAGATACCACCACTTTGAGTAGTACTGGCCCAGTCTATGTTATATCGGAAAATTATAGATAAATTGTCTGCCCCTGGCACCAGAGGGGTGTAAAGGGAAAAGAGTACAGATACCACCACTTTGAGTAGTACTGGCCCAGTCTATGTATATCGGAAATTTATAGATAAATTGTCTGCCCCTGGCACCAGAGGGGTGTGAAGGAAAAGAGTACAGATACCACCACTTTGAGTAGTACTGGCCCAGTCTATGTTATATCGGAAAATTATAGATAAATTGTCTGCCCCTGGCACCAGAGGGGTGTGAAGGGAAAAGAGTACAGATACCACCACTTTGAGTAGTACTGGCCCAGTCTATGTAATATCGGAAATTTATAGATAATTGTCTGCCCCTGGCACCAGAGGGGTGTGAAGGGAAAAGAGTACAGATACCACCACTTTGAGTAGTACTGGCCCAGTCTATGTTATATCGGAAAATTATAGATAAATTGTCTGCCCCTGGCACCAGAGGGGTGTGAAGGGAAAAGAGTACAGATACCACCACTTTGAGTAGTACTGGCCCAGTCTATGTAATATCGGAAATTTATAGATAAATTGTCTGCCCCTGGCACCAGAGGGGTGTGAAGGGAAAAGAGTACAGATACCACCACTTTGAGTAGTACTGGCCCAGTCTATGTTATATCGGAAAATTATAGATAAATTGTCTGCCCCTGGCACCAGAGGGGTGTAAAGGGAAAAGAGTACAGATACCACCACTTTGAGTAGTACTGGCCCAGTCTATGTAATATCGGAAAATTATAGATGAATTGTCTGCCCCTGGCACCAAAGAGTGAATCGCCAATATATGACATTGGTGCTTAAATTGAATTCTATGACAAAAGTCACTTGTAGTGTTGAGAGCATAGCTGCAAATCTAAACTCGGTCACTCCCTATACCTTCCAAAACTCTCAACAGATAAGTCTTGTTGCAAACGCCATTAAGTTTGCAATTTTTTGTACATTTTGAATATATATTTTTTTAAATCTTCAATTGTTGTTGTTGTCTTCTTCATCCAAATTTAATTGCCTATAACCTGGGAAATTATATAAATCCCTGCGAAAACATATTTTGCAAACTTAATGGCGCTTGCGACCAGACTTATCTGCTGAGGGTTTGAAGGTATTAGGAGCAACTGGAAAAGATGTCTTGCTGGAGTCTGCTCAACACTATAAGTAACTTGGTCACGGGATTCAATTTAGGTGCCAATATTGTATATTAGCGATTCGCCTTCCGGTGCCACGAACAGATAATTCTATTTTTGTTGAATAAAAATCAATTTCTTTGTTGTTCAAAAAGCGCTTCGTCGCTGTCTCGCATTGGTTGACTGCTTCTGCTGACTGCCCAGCGCTCCACCCACTTGGTTTTTTTATGGGCACAGTCCCCCAACATTCGGGCACATCAGTCAAACCTCACGTCCGTGCAACGCACAATTCACGTACATTCGGATGGACGCGTGTAGGTGCCAACATCCGGGCACCTGAATTGCACTTCACGTCCATCTAGTACCTAAATTGCATTTGTTTTTGCATGCGGGAGGACGCGGGTTCGATCCCGGCAGGCAAGACAAAGTCTTGCTCTTTTTTGTTCTCAGTCACACTAGTAGAGTCAACTGTAGCTCAGTCGGTAGAGCGTTTGGCTAGAAACCACGAGGTTCCTAGTTCGATACCGGTCCTCGCCAACTCAGCGTATGAGTAGCACAGGGATCTGTGTGGTAAAGTAAGGAGCTGGTGGTAGGCGTGGCGCTCCACCTCAGATGCTAAAAACAATCTCCCTGGTCTAGCGCTATTGAAAAGGGGATAGACTCCCTCGCTGACTGGCTGATACCGACTTTAGGCCGCCCTGTCGACTTACTTACTTTATAGTGTAATATATTGTCTGATCAGTGCACCCAAGGACCAGGCTGAATAGGAAGTGCATGGGGGTCAGGTGCAGCCTGGAAACGAAAACAGGATGTGGCCCTGACCTGACCTGACTTTTTGCATCTGGAAATGCAGGTGAATATTTGACATGATTTCAATGCAGAAATCTATAGGCGTAGCCCATACCCAATGAAAACAGCCAGCGTGGGCAAAGAGGCGTGTCTACAGAAATAACTGCTTAGGTGTCACGAACAAAGAGGCGTGACACCGGGGGTCAGACTACAATAAAAGAAGCCCGTAGAGATCGATTAGAGAGATGACGATCAGGTTCGAGATCACTTGAAAAGAACTCCTGAAGCCTCCACGTTTGCGTAACTCTGCCAACGACTCTCAGCTGTACACAAACGAGGGAATAAACATCTCATCTTACATTTTCCTAAATACAAGTGTTTGTGTTCTTTGACGGGTCCAGTGTGTAACAATAGTTCTAACTAGTTTTAAATTAACAGTGTGATCCCAGGGGGACCCCACCCCCACCCCCGGGGGGCAACACCTGCCCCCTTGATTTATTATCAATTTGTAAAGTTGGTTTGTAAATAAATAGTTTTTATTCATTTACTTACCATCTACAAAGGCAATGGGCTCTTGATGGAAAGTCATTATCCATTGACATCATATCTTCAAATACAGTAGGAGTGGCATCTACAATAAAAAAAATAAAAAAATAACAAGGATCTTAGATAATTGACAACAAATTTGCAAACCATTTTTGATACTTTCAAATAGTTACAGTACCTTCTTCATAAACCATTTTAACAATAAGAAAATTCAATTAGAAGTTTATGATAAAATAATAGTATAATCTAATTCTGTTATTATTGTAATTGGCAACTATAATAGAAAAACAATACAAGATTGGTTATGGTTTGTTTTGTTTTGTTTTACGGCATATCAACCTCAGTGGGTCATTTAATGCCGATAAAGTTTTGAAGTAAATCAATTCTTAATGGATAATACAATTTTTTTATAAATACATTTTTATATTTAACCCATAGATGGGACCCTAACAGGTACTACCACTCCGGGTCAGAGTGGACCAGGGAGCAATGGTGATGAAGAGGTGCTTCACATTCCCAAACCTCCAAAACTGGAACCTCACCATCAGATAGAGTTTAACGTCATTCCCAAGACATGTAGACCCGCAGCCACCGCCTTCTAGCATCCATATGATAAAAAGGGGTTGGGGTTTGCTATATGAGCAATAGGGTTGGGAAAATCATATAGGTGCTAGGGCTTGATGTGACCAGCCGATTGATCGGAGGGGGCCTCTCCGACCGCCCGTCTAGCCCAAGATAGGGCCAAAGTGGAGTATTGCATGTCATGAACTGCTCATCCACCTGGGCTCTATCCTTAAGCATCATGGGTCGCCACCCACGGCCAACAGGTGGCCCCATTGGGGGAGTCTTACCCCTCTGCAGAGGTGCATTCTAACGCCCCAGCCAACAGGGCGGAACAATACAAGAGTCTTAGAGAATTTGACAGCAACTTTGCAAACCATTTTTGACACTTTCAAATAGTCACAGTACTTTCTTCATAAATTATTTTAACAATAAGAAAATCAAATAGAAGTTTATGATAAATAATTGTATGATTTAATACTGTGATTATTGTATAAATTTAATTATTATCAATTATTGTATATTGCATAATTTAATACAGTCAGAGTTGTATTTGCAATAGAAAACAATACAAGTTTCTTTTAGAATCAACAATAACCTTGCAAACCATTTTTGACACTTTCAAATAGTCACAGTACCTTCTTCATAAATTATTTTAACAATAATAAAATCAAATAAAAAGTTTATAATAAAATAATTGTATACTTTAATACTGTCATGATTGTATATTCTGTGATGCTGATAGCTTTTTGAATTAGTGCATCCCGGGATGCACATATTGGCTTTGAATAAGTCCCCGGGAAAATTTATTGTCTCAACTAAATTTTCTTAATAAATTGTAGGGTTTTTATTTATGATCTGAGGAAACAACTAAAGCTGTCTAACTCCTACCTTGTAACCTATCCTGTGTAATTTGTTTATTAGAAACTATTGAAATGTATTTACAGTTAGCTTGAAATAGTGAGGGAAGAAAAAATAAAAACACTGGGATGCATTGATATGATTTTACAGCGATATTTTAGATTTTTGTGAGGGATGCAGGACACATACCTATCAGCATCTCTGAATACCTTTTCATAAATCATTTTAACAATAATACTCAGCCACCAGGGCTTCATTCAGACACTAACTTTTTTCATGACCGTACCGAACAATCAAATGGGGTTTGGACCGTCCTGAAATCAAAATATTTTTGTTTAATTCATTAGCATCATCTATACTTGTCAGTCATCAGTAGCATAATAACATGTAATAAAATATTAAGAAAAGCTGAAGCAGTGATAATTCTGGATATTTGGACAAAAAATCCATTTCCTAGTGTGTTTTGAGCTAAAAAAAAATCCATTTTTACTTTAAGTTACCCTGAGAAGGGTTAGTAGTACATAATTCGGTCGTTTTAAACTATCTCCCTCCACCATTATTCATTACATAGCTTTGAGAATAGACCTGCGGTGCCGTAGCCTCATTTTGAGGTCAGCATTGGGGCAATCACTGGATGGCCAATATTGGCAATGTAGTACTAACTTTTAGGAGTAATTTTTTACAGTCCCCGGCAAACTGTCCCGGATGACGTATTGATCATACCGGATGTAATTTTTATCATCCCCGGGACGGCGTTAATGTCGAGCCCTGGTTTCATCCTTAAGCTTGATGAGTTGCTCAGGTAAATACCTTCAGGTATCTGGGCTCCACAGTTGCCATCAACAATAGACTCAATGCAGAGCTTGATCTCCAAATTTCAAATGCTTCCAAAGCATTTGGCCAACTGAAGAGGCGAGTCTGGTTCAACAGAGACATCTTAAAAACTAAATGTGCAGTATTTTAAAGAGACTTTTCTTCGACATACTCAAAGCTAGAAAATAATTTTTTAAAAATAGAATGATTATAGATTCATATTGATAATGAAGTTTATTGCATAGAGTGCTCAGGTGCAAAATTGATTTTTACACCGCCTGGAGGTTTTCTTTTGTTTGTTTGTTTTTTTTCTTTTTTCTTTCTTTTTTTTTTCCCTTTTCTTTTTGCTAGTGATGATAATATTTTTTAATGTCAAGGGCAGTTAACTCTGTAAAAACCTTGACATATATTACTTTTCCTTAAAACAGCTGTAACTATGTTGAACATATGGTGGCACTATTTCAGTGTATATTGGTCGTCCCAGCTGCTACCATGAACTAATTATAAAGCTTAATCATATAAACATTTTTAAAGAGGGTTTTCCTTCATATACTCAAAGCTAGAAAATAATTTTTTTAAAATAAAATGATTATGAATTCATATTGATAATATTTTTCTAACAATAATAATGATAATAAAATTTATTGCGAGTATGGATACAGACTAGACGAGGGGCAGACCTGTTCAATATCAAACAATTCAGATCTGCAAGAAAAATCAAACGCGTCCTGGTGCGTGAACTCTTGTATGCAGATGACACTGCATTCCTGGCACACAACCACCAAGATCCCCAAGAAATAGTCACATGATTCGCAGACTCTACAAAGGCATATGGGATGAAAATAAACCTCAATAAGACCGGAGTTATGTATCGGTACCCTCCGACATCAAATGACATTGGAAAAGATATAATGATAGAAGGTCAGATTCTGGCTCAGGTAAATACCTTCAGGTATCTGGGCTCCACAGTTGCCATTAACAATAGACTCAGTGCAGAGCTTGATCTCCGAATTTCAAATGCTTCCAAAGCATTTGGTCAGCTGAAGAGGCGAGTCTGGTTCAACAGAGACATCTCCTTGAAAACTAAATGTGCAGTATACTGTGCCATAGTTCTCTCAACCCTCCTGTACGGTGCGGAAGCTGGGACGGTATACAAAGCGGATGCCCACAGACTACATGTCTATTAAACGCGTCACTTGTGCAGTATATTAAATGTCAAGTGGTAGCAACGTTTCAAACAGGACCATACTGAAGAGAACTGGACTCCCTAACATGCACGACATACTTGTCTAACGTAACAGGAGATGAGTTGGCCACCTAAACAGACTTGGGGATGACAGACTGCCAAAGCAGATTCTGTACTCTCAATTGAGAGAGGGATCACGTGGAATCGGTAGACCAAAGCTCCGGTACAAAGACAATATCAAGAGAAACCTGAAGGACTTTAACATCCCCATAGGCTGTTGGCAAGACAACCAGAAACCGAACAAATTGGAAGAAAAGGATTTGCGTGGTGTTATTATCGGATACGATGGACAGCAAGTAATAATAATAATAATGATGATGATGGATTGCTACCCACTGCCAACAGGTCTCCCCATTGGGAGGGGTCTTACCTCTCTGCAGATGTGCAAGTGGTATATTGTAAAATATCCCCAGCTGGTAGGGTTATATTAATTGTACGAATCAGTCTTGTAAAACATTGCTGAGATGCATCAAAGGAGGAGAATTGGTCATTTTAATATTTATATATATATATACATATACATATATACACACACACACACACACACAGATGCTAATAGGTACGCATCCTGCGTCCCAGATGCACAAAAATCTTAAGGTATGCAGTAAAATCATATCCATTCTCCTGCTCTCTTTCCTATTATATTTTTTCTATGTAGCATGTCTTTTTTATTCCCTTTTCTTTATATTAAAAACCGAATGGTCCCTTATTTAGCTGAGGGGACGACAATCCTGAGAAACAAGAATTTGGCAGATAAGCAATACCAGATAATCATGATTTACATTTTTGCATTTCATATTGGGCAGTCTCATTTTTAACCAAACTTGGGATATTATTATCATTAGTATTATCTATATATTAATACTAGTGTTCCTTATTTTTATGATCGTTATCATCTTGCAACACTCTATTCATTACCACATTGCATTAGGACCATTCCTTTATACAAGTGCATCTTATTTTCTTATCTATAAAGTTACTGTGTAAGCAGACCGTTGTTATGACAACAAAGCTTTAATTTTAAGTCAGGTACATTCAAGTTTTTTTGTAACTGAATAAGTATTTAAACATTACAGTTGCCATAATACAACCCCCCCCCACTCCAATTTTTTTTTTAGATACAGGTGTTGGACAAAATAATGGAAACGCCTGTAAATTCTTGTTAAACATCGCCGAGATGCATCAAACGAGGACAATTGGTGATGTTACACCTGTATCCTTACAGATTTCGGGTTTCACAACATTATATCTGTTCCACCAGTAGACCTGGCATATTATTAGGCCACCTCTTTTCCAGATTCGCCCTGTGTATTTTACAAATAGATCATAAATTCTTATATATTGGCCCAGGGATACGTAACAGCCACGCAGAGACTTACTCGGTACTTGTATACTATAGGAGACTTGAATGAAATACTTAACTAAAAGTTAGTCTTTAAATATGTACACACTTTATTACGTTTTGGAGGGCGTCATCTGTGATGTCAATGCTTGGTTCCACAGGGAGTTTCGGGTCTTACAACATTTACTCCCCTCACCAGGTGTACGCACTTTATTACGTTTTGGAGGGTGTCATCTGTGATGTCAATGCTTGGTTCCACAGGGAGTTTCGGGTCTTACAACATTATACTCCCCTCACCAGGTGTACGCACTTTATTACGTTTTGGAGGGTGTCATCTGTGATGTCAATTCTTGGTTCCACAGGGAGTTTCGGGTCTTACAACATTATACTCCCCTCACCAGGTGTATGCACTTTATTACGTTTTGGAGGGTGTCATCTGTGATGTCAATGCTTGGTTCCACAGGGAGTTTCGGGTCTTACAACATTATACTCCCTCACCAGGTGTACGCACTTTATTACGTTTTGGAGGGTGTCATCTGTGATGTCAATGCTTGGTTCCACAGGGAGTTTCGGGTCTTACAACATTATACTCCCCTCACCAGGTGTACGCACTTTATTACGTTTTGGAGGGTGTCATCTGTGATGTCAATGCTTGGTTCCACAGGGAGTTTCGGGTCTTACAACATTATACTCCCCTCACCAGGTGTACGCACTTTATTACGTTTTGGAGGGTGTCATCTGTGATGTCAATGCTTGGTTCCACAGGGAGTTTCGGGTCTTACAACATTATACTCCCCTCACCAGGTGGACCCTATCAGAAAAGATGAAACTCTGACCCAGCCACACAGACTCTTGCTCAGTACTTGTATACATATATATATATATATATCTTATTATAATGGAGATTGTATGTTTTTCTGTCTGTAACCGAAACTATATTACTATACAAGTCACAATTCTTTTAGTTATTTACATCACATTCTCCATGATTTTATTTTTTATTTAAACCTCAATTATTAATAAAATTGTTTACATTACTTACACTGTTGACAGCATATCTACCATCTAACCGCCGCCGCAGCCAACAGGGCGGAACAATACAAGAGTCTAGAGAATTTGACAGCAACTTTGCAAACCATTTTTGACACTTTCAAATAGTCACAGTACTTTCTTCATAAATTATTTTAACAATAGAAAATCAAATAGAAGTTTATGATAAATAATATGTAGATTTAATTGAAATATTGTATAATATAATTATATTATCATAGAAGCATAATTTAATACAGTCAGAGTTGTATTGCAATAAGAAAACAATACAAGTTTCTTTTAGAATCAACAATAACCTTGCAAACCATTTTTGACACTTTCAAATAGTCACAGTACCTTCTCATAAATTATTTTAACAATAAAAAATCAAAATAAGTATAATAAAATAATTGTACTTTAATACTGTCATGATGTATATTCTGTGATGCTGATAGCTTTTTGAATTAGTGCATCCCGGATGCACATATTGGCTTTGAATAAGTCCCGGAAAATTTATTGTCTCAACTAAATTTTCTTAATAAATTGTAGGGTTTTTATTTATGATCTGAGGAAACAACTAAAGCTGTCTAACTCCTACCTTGTAACCTATCCTGTGTAATTTGTTTATTAGAAACTATTGAAATGTATTTACAGTTAGCTTGAAATAGTGGAGGAAGAAAAAATAAAAACACTGGATGCATTGATATGATTTTACAGCGATATTTTAGATTTTTGTGAGGGATGCAGGACACATACCTATCAGCATCTCTGAATACCTTTTCATAAATCATTTTAACAATAATACTCAGCCACCAGGCTTCATTCAGACACTAACTTTTTTCATGACCGTACCGAACAATCAAATGGGGTTGGACCGTCCTGAAATCAAAATATTTTTGTTTAATTCATTAGCATCATCTATACTTGTCAGTCATCAGTAGCATAATAACATGTAATAAAATATTAAGAAAAGCTGAAGCAGTGATAATTCTGGATATTTGGACAAAAAATCCATTTCCTAGTGTGTTTTGAGCTAAAAAAAAATCCATTTTTACTTTAAGTTCCCTGAGAAGGGTTAGTAGTACATAATTCGGTCGTTTTAAACTATCTCCCTCCACCATTATTCATTACATAGCTTTGAGAATAGACCTGCGGTGCCGTAGCCTCATTTTGAGTCAGCATTGGGCAATCACTGGATGGCCAATATTGGCAATGTAGTACTAACTTTTAGGAGTAATTTTTTCAGTCCCCGGCAAACTGTCCCGGATGACGTATTGATCATACCGGATGTAATTTTATCATCCCCGGGACGGCGTTAATGTCGAGCCCTGGTTTCATCCTTAAGCTTGATGATTGCTCAGGTAAATACCTTCAGGTATCTGGGCTCCACAGTTGCCATCACACAATAGACTCAATGCAGAGCTTGATCTCCAAATTTCAAATGCTTCCAAAGCATTTGGCCAACTGAAGAGGCGAGTCTGGTTCAACAGAGACATCTTAAAAACTAAATGTGCAGTATTTAAAGAGACTTTTCTTCGACATACTCAAAGCTAGAAAATAATTTTTTAAAAATAGAATGATTATAGATTCATATTGATAATGAAGTTTATTGCATAGAGTGCTCAGGTGCAAAATTGATTTTTACACCGCCTGGAGGTTTTCTTTTGTTTGTTTGTTTTTTTTCTTTTTTTTTCTTTCTTTTTTTTCCCTTTTCTTTTGCTAGTGATGATAATATTTTTTAATGTCAAGGGCAGTTAACTCTGTAAAAACCTTGACATATATTACTTTCCTTAAAACAGCTGTAACTATGTTGAACATATGGTGGCACTATTTCAGTGTATATTGGTCGTCCCAGCTGCTACCATGAACTAATTATAAAGCTTAATCATATAAACATTTTTAAAGAGGGTTTTCCTTCATATACTCAAAGCTAGAAATAATTTTTTTAAAATAAAATGATTATGAATTCATATTGATAATATTTTTCTAACAATAATAATGATAATAAAATTTATTGCGAGTATGGATACAGACTAGACGAGGGCAGACCTGTTCAATATCAAACAATTCAGATCTGCAAGAAAAATCAAACGCGTCCTGGTGCGTGAACTCTTGTATGCAGATGACACTGCATTCCTGGCACACAACCACCAAGATCCCCAAGAAATAGTCACATGATTCGCAGACTCTACAAAGGCATATGGGATGAAAATAAACCTCAATAAGACCGGAGTTATGTATCGGTACCCTCCGACATCAAATGACATTGGAAAAGATATAATGATAGAAGGTCAGATTCTGGCTCAGGTAAATACCTTCAGGTATCTGGGCTCCACAGTTGCCATTAACAATAGACTCAGTGCAGAGCTTGATCTCCGAATTTCAAATGCTTCCAAAGCATTTGGTCAGCTGAAGAGGCGAGTCTGGTTCAACAGAGACATCTCCTTGAAAACTAAATGTGCAGTATACTGTGCCATAGTTCTCTCAACCCTCCTGTACGGTGCGGAAGCTGGGACGGTATACAAAGCGGATGCCGCAATGGTGCATGAAGGGGTGCTCCACATTCCCCAAACCTCCAGAACTGGAACCTCACCATCAGATAGAGTTTAACGTCATTCCCAGGACATGTAGACTCTCAGCCACCGCCTTCTAGCACCCATATGATAAAAAGGGGCTGGGGCTTGCCATAAGGGCAATAGGGTTGGGAAAATCTTATAGGTGCTAGGGCTTGACGTGACTAGCCGATTGATCGGAGGGGGCCTCTCCGTCCGACCGTCTAGCCCAAGATAGGGCCAAAGTGGAGTATTGCATGTCATGAACTGCTCATCCACCTGGGCTCTATCCTTAAGCATCACGGGTCAACACCCACGGCCAACAGGTGGCCCCATTGGGGGAGTCTTACCCCTCTGCAGAGGTGTAGTCGGTGCATTCTAACACTTGCATTTTAACAGGGCGGAGAAGAATAGAAGTAAGAAGTAAAGTAAATGAACAGGGTATACAACATGGCCATCTTTTTAATATCCAGGTGGAATTGATGTATGAATTCACCAAAGGTTTTACCACAAGCACTTTCTGCACTACCTAGTGCCATCATCAGGTGTGGAACTTGTGAGATGTTTCCATTGTTTCTTTTTAAACAAACAGTAGCAGTAGGAATTTGTAAAAATTAATTCTAAAAATTGAGTTTTTAAAAAATTGAGTTTTAAAAAAATTGAGTTTTAAAAAAATTGAGATTAAAAAAAAAATTGAGTTTTAAAAAAATTGAGTTTTTAAAGAATTGAATTTTAAAAAAAATTGAGATTAAAAAAATTAATTAAAAAATGAGTTTTAAAAAAATTGAGTTTTAAAAAAAGAGTTTTTTGAGTTTTTAAAGAATTGAGAATTTTTAAAGAATTGAGTTTTAAAAAATTGAAAAAAATTGAGTTTTTAAAAAATGAGTTTTAAAAATTGAGTTTTAAAAAATTGAGATTTTAAAAAATTGAGATTAAAAAAAATTTAGTTTTTAAAGAATTGAATTTTTAAAAAATTGAGATTAAAAAAATTAAGTTTAAAAAAAATTGAGTTTTAAAAAAATTGAGTTTTAAAAAAATTGAGTTTTTAAAGAATTGAGTTTTAAAAACTTGAGTTTTTAAAGAATTGAGTTTTTTAAAGAATTGAGTTTTAAAAAAATTGAGTTTTTAAAAATTGAGTTTTAAAAAATTGAGATTAAAAAAATTAAGTTTTTAAAAAAAATTGATTTAGAAAAATTGAGTTTAAAAAAATTGAATTTTAAAAAAATTGAGTTTTAAAAAATTGAGTTTTAAAAAAATTTTTTGAGTTTTAAAAAATTGAGTTTTTAAAAAAATTGAGATTTAAAAAATTGAGTTTTTAAAGAATTGAATTTTTTAAAAATTGAGTTTAAAAAAATTGAGTTTTAAAAAACTTGAGTACTCATCATGAATGAATAAAACAAAAATGTCTTTGGCTTAAAATGATCCAACAAGGGTTGACATGCCATAAAATCCAACCAACCAAACCAACCACCAGCCAAGAACCTAAACCTAGACTCTGACTATCCAATTATTATTGAATAGAAATATAGTAGTTCAATTCAGGTTAACATAGGTATACCCAATTTTTCCTCTGCTTTTCATTTTAAAAATTAATTAAAATTAATTAAATCGATTATTTAAAGTGATTTTTTTGTCTAAGTAGAAAAGTAGTAACATAATGAGCATCAGTAAAAGAAATTTAAAAAAATAACCAACATAATATTACACACGTAATTTATTTTTAATAAATTTAAAACTATTTTTTCGGTAAATTTTGATCAAAAGGGCCGGGTTAGCTCAGTCGGTAGAGCGTTCGGCTAGAAACCACAAGGTTCCTAGTTCGATACCCACCCTCACCAACTCAGCGTTATGAGTAGCACAGGGATCTGTGCGGTAAAGTAACGAGCTGATGGTAGGTGTGGCGCTCCACCTCAGATGCTAAAAACAATCTCCTTGGTCTAGCGCTATTGAAAAGGGGATAGACTCCCTCGCTGCATGGCTGATACCGACATTAGGCCGCCCCCAACGACTTTACTTACTTTTTATAACTTAACATGGCTGCCAAAGTTGCCGTAAAATCTGTGTTTACAAAATGAATTTAAACCTCCCAATTGAAAATATATTTACCAAAAATCAGGGAATTATCTGATTTTAATGAAATTTTTAGTGTTGATTTATCAATCAATGAATTTTATAATGCATCAGGCATTATAAAATTATTTGTGTAATATTATATTGCTTATTTTTTAAATTTCTTTTACTGATGCTCATTATGTTACTACTTTTCTACTTAGACAAAAAATTCACTTTGAATAATCGATTTAATTAATTTTAATTCATTTTTAAAATGAAAGGCAGAGGAAAAATTGGGTATACCTATGTTAACCTGAATTGAACTACTATATTTCTATTCGATTGGCTTATTCTATGTCAAAACTTTTTTATTTTGATAAATCAACACTAAAAATTTCATTAAAATCGAATAATTCCCTGATTTTTAGTAATTTTTTTTTTTTTTCAAACTGGAAGGGGAGTAAATTTGTTTTCTTAAAACAAGGAATTTTCAACAACCCATTAAATGCCAGAGGCAAAGACAAGATGTTGGACAGCTTTTTGGACAGAGAGGTTTGAGTCTGAGAAAATTTATTTGCATAAAATTTAATATCATGTCTCTTCACCGAGACACTGCATAGCCAACTGGTCCCCAACCCTATTGCCCTTATGGCAAGCCTCAAGCCCTTTTTATCATATGGGTGCTAGAAGGTCTACATGTCCTGGGAATGATGTTAAACTATCTGCTGGTGAGGTTCCAATTTTGGAGGTTTGGGGAATATGGAGCACCCCTTCATCACCATTGCTCCTTGGTCCACTCAGACCCGGAGTGGTAGTACCTGTTAGGGTTCCATCTATGAGTTAAATAGAAAAATGTGTTTATAAAAAAAATTGAGTATCCATTAAAAATGAATTTATTTCAAAACTTTGTTGGCATTAAATGACCCACTGAGGTTGATATGCCGTAAAACAAAACAAACCAAACCAAACCAATTGGTCCCCACTCTCCCAAAAGGTTGCTGACCCCCGACCTAAACTAAGTATATCCAATTTGTCGAAAAATAGGTTTTTCAATACAATTTTGACCCCCCCCCGTTTGAAAACATTTACCAAAAATCAGGGAATTATCCGATTTTAATGAGATTTTCAGAGTTGATTTATCAATGAGAGAATGCATCAGTTATTTTATTTCAAAACTTTCTGATTTTTTTTCAGGTCACTTAACTTTGCCCCTGCCCCCTGTTTTGGGGGCGCAAAATATCGGTGTGGCATATATGTGATTGATACTATTTTCAGCATAAATAAAAAGACAAAAGACCGAAGGTGTGAATAGAATAACAAATAATTTTTTAAAGAATCTGCTCGGGTAGTAAACAAGTACCAAAGATCAGAGAATAAAAACTTTTTTTTTACTCATTTCGATAATTATTTAATTGGCCATTTGTCTATAAGATAAAAGAATATACATCAATATTTGTTCCATTTAATATACATTAATATTTGTTCCGTTAAATTTCCAATACAGTTTTCCACCAAAAAAATATGGGTGGTTGATACAAAAGTAAAGCAGTTATTAAAAAGATATTTTTTAGAATCTAATAATATGACATTTTAAACTTAAAATCATACTGCTTATATTTTAAATGAATTTTATATATTAATTTATCATAGCAGAAATACTTATTTAAAGTTTGGAAATAAATAAAAAAAACTGATGCATTAATTAATAAATCAATACTGAAAATTTCATTAAAATCGGATAATTACCTGATATTTGGTAATTTTTTTTTTTTTTTTTTTTTTGCAATCGCGAATGTTACATTAATTTTGTAAACACGTTTCAGGCTAAACGTGATCGAAATTGACAAAAAAAACCGTTTTAAATGTATTAAAAATAAATTACATGTGTAATATTATTTTGCTTTTTTTTTTTTTTATTGATGCTTATTATCTTACTACTTTTCGACTTAGACAAAAATTTGACCTAGAGTAATCGATTTAATTAATTTTAATTCGTTTTTAAAATGATTAGCAGACGAAAAATTGGGTATTCCTAACCTAAACCAAGGTGAGGTTAGATGTGGAAGTAATTTTATCTATCAAATGACAAGACAGCTGTTGTTGAAAAAAAAAAAATAGAGTTGTCTCCCTTGGATCCACTTCCGGTATTCGCAGCGATGGCTGCCGACGACGTAAGTTTTTAAAGATATCCTCTCTCTTTCTTTTTATTATATCTTAAAGATTTCCTTCAATATGTCGAAATATATTTTTTTATAGACAACCTAGATTGTTGATTTATCCGAGTTATTTATTTTGTGTTGTATTTAATTCGTAAACGAAGACTGACAAAGGTCGATTGTTATTTTATTCATAAATATTGATTTAAGAAAAGAAAAATAATAAATAAAACGTCATCGTTTAGTTTTTTAATGTCAACAACAAAAATACTTTTTTTTTCTCTAAATTTTTACTTATTTATTTAATTTTAAAATAATCTGGGATTATTAATATTAGGTTTATTAATCTTTTATTTAATTATCATTGAGAAAAAAAGAATATATATGGGGAATATGACTGAATTGGAGAGCTTAGAAGGTTATTATTGTTTAATGTTAACAATAATCTATTAAATAGATAGTTAACTATTTTGTAAGTTTTAATTTTTTAAAGATATAATATATATATATTATATATATATATATATATATATATATGATTTATTAATCTAGTATTTAAGTATCTTTGCGAGAAAAATATATATATGATGACTCAATATCCATGAATTTAGAGAATTAAGAAGGTTTATTTTTTAATAAATTATGGTTAATTAATTTGTAAGTTTTAATTTTTTTAAAGATATATAATGTGTATATATATAATATATCATATATTCTATTTAATTATCCTTGCGAGAAAAAAATATATGCCTTAATATACATGAGATTAGAGAGCTTATTATATGTTATTACTAAATAATTAATTATTGTTAATTATTTTTTAAAGTTTTAATTTTTTTTTTTAAATATTTCATATTAATTTAATCTTAACATAATCTAGGATTATTAATATTGGATTTATTAATATTTTATTTTATTATCATTGCGAGAAAAAAAATATATATATATGTAGGGATGTGCAGAGATTGGTTAGAACGCTTGTCTCTAAAGGTTAGAACTCTCCTGTTTTTTTTTACAATAGGTGAAAAAAGATATGGAGGCCCAATGTTATTTAGAGTGACATAATTCTATTTCGTATGTTTCAAATACCCAGATTTGAACTTCGGTTAAACATTGCTGAATAATGAATTTTAAAAGTATTGCGTCAATTATGATTAAAAAGTAAAGATTAATTTTTAGTTTAAGAAAAAAGCGCTAAGTGTTTAAAAAAACAAAAAAAAAACAAACACGTCAAATCATTTTTTTTGTTTTCATTTTTTTTTTTTACTTTAAAACGGAAAATGTTTAAATCATGAACAAAATTATTTGTTAAGCACAACAATTTAAAAAAGAATCAGCAAAATTAAAATAATAATCCGAATTTAATGAAATGATCGGTATATCAAGAATTAAGATCTTATATTTGAAATAAATCTTTACTTTAAATTTTAATTTAAAGTAAGATAAAGTAGTAGGTATTTTTTTTTTTTGTAAAAACAAACACGAAGAAATGTTTAAGTTTTTTTTTTTTTTGAGGAAAATTAATTTTACATTTCTTGAATGAAAAATTAATGACGAAACATATTTTAAAAAAATCGCTGTTTATAAACTTTATGCATAAGTTATATTTTGCCGAAAAACAGAAGCCACAATTTTTTAATAATACTGTTAATTAATAAAAATTATGGTTTTAGCACCGGAAAAAAATTCCAGACTGACCAATTACAGAATAAACGATATTAGGAAACTTAAAAAATTTCAATAGCGAATAATTTCATAAACAAAAAGAATTCATTTGTCAATAATTTCTGTTAACGCGAATGAAAATTTACATGAAAACAGCCAAAATTTAACAAGACTTTAAGTGTTATTTGTTTGTGGTTGTTTGTTTGTTTTTTTTTGTTTATTTATTATAACTACAAAAATGTTTAATAGTTAGTGTTAAAGTGTTATTTGTTTGTGGTTGTTTTGTTTGTTTTTGTTTTTTTTGCTTTTTTTTTTTTTAAATATAACAACAAAATGTTTACTAGTTAGTGTCAGTATAACAATAAAAATATTCGTGTAAAATATATTTTTAAGAACATTCAGTTTAATTTCAGTGTTCAATAATTTAATTTTTTATTTTAATTAGATTAGGTATTAATTTCCAGTTTACTATTTTTGAAAGGAATGTAAAAAATAAATAAATAAATAAAAGAACAATGTACTTTTTGAAATAAAGTCTTCCTTTATGAATGAATTATAATAGCTTGTGAGATGCGTTGAATTCGTTCACAAACTTGTGAGATGCGTTGAATTCGTTCAAAAATCACGTGGTCAGAGAGCAAGATAAATGGCTCTTTTAGGCTTCCATAATTTTAAATTGACGATTTTAAAAAAATCGTTTTAATTCTTTTAAAAATATGTTGCCAGGTTATGCATGGTTTTTAACTTAGATTTTTTCAAAGATAAAATTCTGGGCTATCTTTTGGTTAAAATTGATAGTTAGTCCATAATAATCTTGCACATATATAATGGACCTTGAAATTTTTAAGGTAGTGAAAAACTCAGTTTAACTTAGATAGAATAATTTTTTTTTGCATCAATTTAAAGAAAACTACATTTTTAATACTATGAAAAAAACAAACTTGCTACATTATTTATTTTTGAGTTTTAAGAAAATGAATTTTAAATTTTAAAATCACTTTTTTAGGTTATTGAATTTATATTTTTTATTTTTTATTTTTCTATATATTCTTCAGGATATGATCTTTCAAGAAATGTAAAAATTAGGGACCGGGATTTTTTTTTCTTCAAATGGTCAAAGGTCAAACCCCCCCTACATTCTGAATTTATAAAAAAAGTATTTTTTCAAGTTTCTTCCATAAAATAAACTAATCCTTATAAAATTAAGTCGTGGGAAAATAATTTGGTGAAAATTTCATTAAAATCGGACAATTCCCTGATTTTTGGTAATTGTTTTAAAATTAAGAAATTAAAAAAAAAAAATAAATTACCTCCCTTTGCACTTCCTTGCACATGGCTATATATATGTGACATGACTCAATAATATACATGAATTTAGTGAATTTAGAAGGTTATTGTTTAATTAATTATTGTCAATTATTTTGTAAGTTAAACTTACAAAATTAAAACTTACTAAGTTTTAATTTGTTTTTTACAGATATTTTGTGATTGTCTTATATTTTTGTCGTGACATTAAAAACAAAATTCATTTATTTTAGGCCCGTTACAATAAAACAAAAACATTTATACTGTCCTACGTTTGTAGGCTTGTAAAATCTATTTACATAACAATAATTGGTAATCAAGGACTATTTGCTCGTAAATTGCTACTATAAAATAAACTGAACCCTCATTTTATGTCCGTGTTTTTGCAATAAATGTTTTATTTTTCTTGCACCCGTTATGTTACAATACTAAATATATTTTATTTATTTATTTTAATATTCACTTCAATGTGTATATTCTAAAAGTTTTTATTCTGTGAGAATGCTTAGTTTTAAAGTGCTGGTTCGTTTTTAAACCCTAATCCTAACTTTTTTTGTGAGAATGGTTAGTTTTAAAGTGGGGGTTCGTTTTTACGCTTCAATTTTTTACTCGTAAATTCCTATCATAAAATGCCCAAGCCTAATTTTATGGGAGGAATTTACGAGTAAAAAGTTGAATATTACTTTTTGTTTTGTTATTTCTTTTCTTTTTTTGGCTTTGGTACTCTAAAATAAAAACGTCAGATTTTAATCATCGTCGACGAAAAAACAAAATTACGGTCATAAAAGGAGGATCCAATTTATGCCTAAATTGTAAAACGAGCCCCCACTTTAAAACTAAACATTCTCACAAAATAAAAACTTTTAGAATATACACATTAAAGTGAATATTAGAATAAATAAAGAAAATATATTTAGTATTGTAACATAATGGATGCAAGAAAAATAAAACATTTAATACAAAAACACGGACATAAAATGAGGGTTCAGTTTATTTTATGGTAGGAATTTACGAGTTAAAGGACTATTAAAGGACTATCAAAATTTAAATGTTTGTTTTTTTTCTTCATACCTGATATCCAAAAAAAAAATGTATTTAATTTATGCCCATCATAAAATAAATCTTACTATGTACGTTTCATGTGCTTTTAAAATCTATTTATAATACATTAGCAAACATTTAAATAAAATTATGTTGATATTTAAGAAAAATAGTGTTTATTTTACGACCCCCCCCCCGACCAATCCTAATACGTTTCACTTGCTTGTAAAATCTATTTAGTAACTTGTTTTTTTGCTACGTTAAATTTCAATTGATTTTACGGTGCAAAAATGTAAACGTTGTTTTTCGTTCTGTAAGCTGAAAATTGTTTTTAAAAATCATCAGTTTTTTTTTCCAATGTTTCTTCTTTCGAATGGACAAAATTTTTTTAAATTATTACCTTTTATGCAAGTTTTATTGTGTTAAATATAGGGGTTGAGTCGTAAATTTCACAGGAAAAATTGGTGGTACCAATAATTAATCAAACATAAAAAAAAAATATTTTGATATTTAAGAAAAATTGTATTTTACGCCCATCATAAAAAAATTGTACTACGTTTCACTTGCTTGTAAAATCTATTTACACAAGCAAACATTTAAAAAAAAATATTTTTCATATTTTTGTCCTTTCCTGATATTTAAAAGAATTGTATTTATTTTACGCCCCCCCCCCAAAAAAAAATTGTACTGTCTACGTTACATGTGCTTGTAAAATCTATTTACCTTTAACAAACATATTGAATATTATTCTTTTTAATATTTTTCATATTTTTGTCCTGGTATTATTTTTTTTTAATTGTATTTATTTTACGCCCTACATTAAGAAAAAATATTTTTTCTACGTTTTTTTTTAAAAAAAAAGACTTATGATGTGCGATTAGAATATATGACAGAATTTTAATAAATTGTTTTCGTTATTCTAAAATCATAATGTCATTAAAAAATATGACATTTTGGCTAAACTTGCAAATCGGTCAGAAAATTAAAACATATTACAGGGTGACCCAGAAAAAACAGAACCCTAATTATTTATTTATTTTCCCATTAAACTAAACCTAACCCTAAACAACCCTAGTTAAAATTAACAGTTTTATTTTACTTTAATTAATTTTTCCTAAAAAAACTATAGCTCGGTATGTTATACAATTTTATTGATATAGTTATTCAGCCTCTTATCTTTATAGAAAAGAAAGTACATTTTTTTTCCGTGTCATTTTTTTTTTATCTCATAAAATAAAATAGGGTGGGGTGATAGACCTCGTAAAAAAATATTTCCCCTAATATATTTTAGAAAAAAATTATTTCAAATGTATTTACATCCAATGGTAAACATTTATGGAAATTTTTGTGAAAATCGGACCATTAATTGATTTTTCATAGAATTTTTAAAAAATCCTCTTATTGTAACTTGTTTTTAGCTACGTTAAATTTCAGTTGATTTAACAGTGCAAAAATGAAAACATTGTTTTTCAATCATAATTTTCATTATTTTCATAACCTGATAAAAAATTTAAAACATCATCAGGAGTTTGTTTAATGTCTTTTCTTTCGAATGGAAAAGAATTTTCAAGAAAATATTAATTTTTCTGCAAGTTTCATTGTATTAAATGTAGGGGGTGTAAATTGCACAGGGTCAAATTGGTGGTACCTAGTTTCAATCATATATAACCCCACTTATATTTTGCGCCCCACCCCCCAAAAAAGGAGGTAACCTGAGAAAAAATGAAAGATTTGAAATAAAATAACCGATGCATTATAAAATTCATTTCATTGATAAATCATAGGTATAAATAGCTAATTTGTCGACAAATCCATGTTTTTACAATACAAATTTAATCACCCACCTGTTTAAAAGACAGGGGGCACTAAATTTTCAATAGAGTTTTCGACAAAAAAATATTAGCGATTGATACTAAAGTAAAGTAGTTTTTTAAAAATATCTTTTTAGAATCTAATGATATGAAATTTTAAACTTAACATCATGCTGCTCATATTTTAAATTAATTTTATATATTAATTTATCATAGTAGAAATACCTAATTAAATCAGAAAGTTTTGACATAACCGATGCATTATAAAATTTATTCATTGATAAATCAACACTGAAAATTTCATTAAAATCGGATAATTCCTTGATTTTTGGTGAATTTTTTTTTCAATTGAAAATGTTAAATTTATTTTGTAAACACGGATTTTATGCCATCCAATGGTAAACATTTATGTAAACAGTGTTTACGGCCATATTTGATAAAAATTGCCCAAAAATAGTTTTAAATGTATTAAAAATAAATTACATGTGTAATATTATTTTGCTTTTTTTTTTTTTTTTTTTTTTACTGATGCTCACTATGTTACTACTTTTCGACTTAGACAAAAATTTGACCTTAAATAATCAATTTAATTAATTTAATTTTAATTCGTTTTTTCAATGAAAAAGCAGACGAAAAACTGGGTATCCCTAAAGATTAACACTTAAAATTTCATTAAAATCAGATAATTCCCTGATTTTTAGTAATTTTTGTTTTTCTATCAGGAGCAGGAGTAATTTATTTTGTAAAATGCGCCTATGATGTCACACACACACACACATATATATATAAAGTAAGTAAGTAAAGTCGTCGGGGCGGCCTAAAGTCTGTATCAGCCAATCAGCGAGGGAGTCTATCCCCTTTTCACTAGCGCTAGACCAAGGAGATTGTTTTTTAGCATCTGAGGTGGAGCGCCACACCTACCATCAGCTCCTTACTTTACCGCACAGATCCTGTGCTACTCATACGCTGCGTTGGCGAGGGTCGGTATCGAACTAGGAACCTTGTGGTTCCTAGCTGAACGCTCTACCGACTGAGCTAACCCGACCCATACTAGCAAAAGTACCCTTAATTGCTTATTGCGTTAAAGTGTTAAAAATTTAATTTATTTTATTTTTCGAAGTTATAAGTCGATATGTACATACCAAACTTCCTTTTTTATATATATATATATATAGATGCCATTTAGGTGAATTGTTTATATTTAATTGTTTCTTTTTGTATATTTTTTATTTATTTATAGGATGCAGATGTTTTTGAAATCACAGATTTCACCACTGCTTCCGACTGGGAAAGGTGAGTAAATGCTGTTTGTTGATATAATAATAAATGGTTATTTCCTATAAGTCTAACATAAACAAAGGGGAACCACTCTTGACTGATAAATTATTTATTTTCCCATTAAACCAACCCTAACCCTGTCTTCTTTTTTCCTAGTAGATCAATAAATAAATAAATAATTTATCAGTAAAGAGTGGTTCCCCTTTGTTTATGTTAGACTTATAGGAAATAACCTAATAAATCCATGTTTAATAATTTTGTATTTTAATTTAGTGTGGCATCAGCTTTTGTATTCACCCTCATCATTATAATCTACTTTAGGGTCAGGTTTTACACTCGCCCTTATCTTTATAATTTAGTAGCAGGGCTCGACATTAATGCTGTCCTGGGGACGATCAATACGTCATCCGGGACAGTTTGCCAGGGACGGTAAAAAATTTTCCTAAAAGTTAGTACTACATTCCAATAATGGTCGTCCAGTGATTGCCCGAATGCTGATCTTAAAATGAGGCTACGGCACCGCAGGTCTATTCTCAAAGCCATGTAATGAATAATGGTGGAGGGAGATAGTTTAAAAGGACCGAATTATGTACTACTAACCCTTCTCAGGGTAACTTAAAGTAAAAAAGTATTTTTTTTAGCTCAAAACACACTAGGAAATGGATTTTTTGTCCAAATATCCAGAATTATCACTGCTTCAGCTTTTCTTAATGTTTTATCACATGTTATTATGCTACTGATGACTGACAAGTATAGATGATGCTAATGAATTAAACAAAAATATTTTGATTTCGGGATGGTCCAAACCCCATTTGGGACGGTTGATAATTTTTGTTCGGGACGGTCATGAAAAAAGTTAGTGTCGGGGCCTGGTATAGGGTCATCTTTTGCTTTCACCCGTATCTTTGTAATTTAATTTCTTTTTTTTTTCTTTTTTTTTTTTATATATCATTATAATCATTATAATTTAATGTAAGGTCATCGTTTGCACTTGCCCTTATTATTATAATTTAATGTAGGGTCAACTTGGTAATTTATGAGGAAGTGCGTCCCGGTCTCCTGCCTCAAAAATTGCTATCCGGTGACTATCAAAATAACAACCCCAGCTTGTCGTAATTTTTGTTTATTTATCGTAATTTGTCGTAATTCTTGTTTAGATATGAAGATGGATATATAGTTTGGAATAGACTGAGATAGATAGATAAACAAACAAAATAATATAGATAGATATGAACAAATGAAGATAGATAGATAGATAGATAAACAAACAAAATAATATAGATAGATATGAACAAATGAAGATAGATAGATAGATAGATAAACAAACAAAATAATATAGATAGATATGAACAAATGAAGATAGATAGATAGATAGATAGATAAACAAACAAAATAATATAGATAGATATGAACAAATGAAGATAGATAGATAGATAGATAAACAAACAAAATAATATAGATAGATATGAACAAATGGAAATAGATAGATAGATAGATAAACAAAATAATATAGATAGATATGAACAAATGGAGATAGATAGATAGATAAACAAAATAATATAGATAGATATGAACAAATGGAGATAGATAGATAGATAAACAAACAAAATAATATAGATAGATATGAACAAATGGAGATAGATAGATATTTTTGACAAGTAAATGTATTTGGGAGGGGGGGGGTTCGCTTCTTTTTTTTGTCGTAATTCTTGTTTATTTAAACTAAAAACAAGACATTAAACAAACATGAATAAAAAAAAAATCTTAGTATTTAAAGTAATATAGATAAATATGAACAAATTGAGATAGATAGATAGATATGAAGATGGATAGTTTTGAATAGACTGAGCTGGGTTGTTATTTTGATAGTGACCGGGACGCACTTCCTCCTAAATTACCGTCAACTTTTTACACTCATCCTTATTGTTATAATGTAGTGTAATGTCAGCTTTTGCTCTCACCCCTATCTTTATAATTTATTTTCTTTTCTTTCAGATTCATTGCCCGTTTGGAGGAAATACTTCATGAATGGAGATTAGTCAATCTACCTGCCCTGCCCCCAGTGGCAAAGGTACGCAAATATTTTGTATTTTTCTCGAGTTCAAACGAAAGTCTTGAAAATCTGAAGCAGATAGTGTAATCCCTTCCGCACACTCACCCCCTCTTTCTATCTTTCCCCAACTCTCATTCTTTGTTTCTGGTCGTGTGGTCGGGTAGTGTTCACTAGCATACTGACAAATGAAGAAGCCAGAGAGGAGGAAAGTGTTGTATGCTCTTCTTTTTACTTTCTTACTTCTATTATTCTTGTCATCTTTGGTATCTTACGTTCTTCTCCTAGCGTCTCTTCTAACGTCTGGACTTTAGTAAAAATCATTTCCAATGCATTTTTCTAGTAAAAATCATTTTCTAATGCATTTTTATAGTGAAAATCATTTCCAATGCATTTTTATAGTGAAAATCATTTCCAATGCATTTTTATAGTGAAAATCATTTCCAATGCATTTTTATAGTGAAAATCATTTCCAATGCATTTTTATAGTGAAAATCATTTCCAACGCATTTTTATAGTAAAAATCATTTCCAATGCATTTTTATAGTAATGTTGTATACTCTTCTTTTACTTCTATTATTCTTCTGCTCATCTTTGGTATCTTACGTTCATCTTCTAGCGTCTGGACTTCGTCTTGGTGGTCGGTCGCACTTAATTCATTTCTTCTTCTAGATCAGTCTTGTTGCCAAGACATTCATCAACCACAAAACCATGTTATTTTCGTAAGCTTTTATTTACTAACTAAACATAGCGCGCGTATGCAGGTGAGTCCCAGCTAAGCAGACATATATTATCTGCCTGAAGGTTATAGACATGGGAGACTGCTCAGTGTGTGTCTCGAAACCTCGAATGCCAAGCTGACAGGTGGGGACTCTAACCATTACACCAGCTGAATTTTCTAGATATTTCGTTTGTTTTGAATTTAGTTATATTCCACTTTTGGTGACTTAACGCACGACAGTATGAAAGTAAGTAAACAAACAATGTGTTTATTTTTTATATGGCCTAACAAACGAAAAATCTTGGAAATCCAGCTGGTGTAATGGTTAGAATCCTCGCCTGTCAGCTTGGCAGTCAAGGTTTCAAGTCACACACGTGTTACGTTGTAATACTCACAGTACTAAAACGATACAAGCACCGTAGTCCTCTTTTCTTTCTTGGTACTAAAACTCCGATAAAAAATCATAACACGAGAAACATGTCGTCACAACTCCCAGCCTTTATTAACGTGCTCGTTTAGTGGCTTCTACCAGGGAGGAGGAGAGGCAGAGAGAAGAGAGAGAGAACACTACTAGATTCCTGGGGTCTCATCAGGTCTGTGCCCCACGACGGACGCCGGCAAAAAGAGGACGAAACCTTTTTTCCTTCCCCCACGTCACCACGTGACTTCCGGTCAACACCCGACTTCCGGTCAACACCCGACTTCCGCTTGCCCCTCAATTCTTCGTTCGGGGTCACGCTACGGTCAAAACCATCGCTCTCCTCTTTTGGGTCATCACTATTTTTTAAGCCTTTGTTATTTATTCCTCCTCCTTCCATTAGCAGTTCTAGCTCACACAAGTCATATTGCAACACACGGAGCAGTCTCCCATGTCTATAACCTTGCTGATGAGATCTAATAGGTTGAAATGTACATACAGGGATTGACATTTTCTCGATTTGTTTAGCCTTACATTTGAACATATATGCCCACCTAAATTCATTAATTATTAACTAATTAATTTTCAAAATTAGGTAGATCACTGGGTGAAGATGAAAGAAAATGAAAAGATAGACAAATACCTGGACCTTGCTAGAGAGCTGAAAAAACTGTGAAACATGAAGGTAAAGGTTGTACAAATTGTAATTGAGGCCTGGGAACGGTCCCAAAGGGTTTAGGAAACAGACTAGAGGAACTGGAAATCAGAGAAAGAATTAAGACTATCCAGACAACTGCATTGTTGAAATTGGCTAGAATACTGAGAAGAGTCCTGGAGACCTGAGGAGACTTGTTGTCTTAAAATGTTGTATTTATCAGTTTTTCTTCATCTTTCTTTCAAAAATCTGTTTTTTTTTTATAGTCTTCTATTCAAATCTTTTTTAAATTTTGAGATATTTTGTTTTTTTAGTCTCTGTATTTACCCAACCACTTCCCCATATGTAGCATGTGACACAAGGTCAATTATTAAACAGAGCACTGCTGGTTTAATCTTAGAGTCTTTCTTCTCCAAGACTGGTTGCCTAACCAAGGTTAGATAACCCAAACTGCCCAACTATTTACCTACAGCTGGCCGAAATGTTGTTTATATCTATTCTATTAATAATGGAGATTTAGTCTCTATTTGTCTGTAACCGAAACTATGTCACTGCTTACATCAAATTATCCAAAATCATCAATACATAAAATGTAGAACAACCTTGTATTATATACAATCAAAATTTGAGTACGCAAACTTAGACGGTCCTTATTGTTTTTTAAAACCAGTTTTAATAAATGCATGCCTGGTATTATATAACTGAAATAACGTTAACAGCCCAGCGTCCTGATATTGTCATTTGGTCTGTTAATCAAAAGAAAGTTTTTATCGTTGAATTGACAGTTTCATTTGAAGAAAATCTTGATTGGGCCCATCAGCGGAAGTTGGAAAAATATGAAGACCTACGTGAACAATGTATCAGAAACGGATGGATAACAAATGTATATCCCATCGAAGTCGGATGCCAGGGATTTATTACCAACTCAACCTCGGCATTTTTGTCTAAACTTGGACTTTCTCCACCAGACAAGAGGAAATACTTAAAAAAGATTCAGGAGAAAGCTCTAACTGCATCAGCGTGGATATGGCAGTCCTACATTGTGACATCAAACCGACAAAGTCTGGTGGTATCGTGAGATGTTGCTGGGGCGCTCTGGGTTAGTGGTAATGATGCTTCAGCCCTGAAACCATGCCTGAACCCAGAGTCATCATCTGGTGAAGGCTTTGTTGGTTGCAATGCTACTGTGTAAATAGCAGTCATTGTATGAAGATTATTATTTATATATAGCTGGTTTTATTTTAATATATATTTAAAGTTATCTAACGTATAGAGTTTTAAGAGAAAATTATTTACAAACAAGAAATAGTCACATAATATTCTACGTTAAATCTGAAGATGTTTGTGTATTATGTTAACTATGTAAAAATTAATACAGTCAAAATAATAAAAGTTTAGTAGTGTTACTAACCAAGACAGCAAAGTTTGTTTTATTTTAATATATATTTAAAGTTATCTAACGTATAGAGTTTTAAGAGAAAATTATTTACAAACAAGAAATAGTCACATAATATTCTACGTTAAATCTGAAGATGTTTGTGTATTATGTTAACTATGTAAAAATTAATACAGTCAAAATAATAAAAGTTTAGTAGTGTTACTAACCAAGACAGCAAAGTTTGTTTTATTTTAATATATATTTAAAGTTATCTAACGTATAGAGTTTTAAGAGAAAATTATTTACAAACAAGAAATAGTCACATAATATTCTACGTTAAATCTGAAGATGTTTGTGTATTATGTTAACTATGTAAAAATTAATACAGTCAAAATAATAAAAGTTTAGTAGTGTTACTAACCAAGACAGCAAAGTTTGTTTTATTTTAATATATATTTAAAGTTATCTAACGTATAGAGTTTTAAGAGAAAATTATTTACAAACAAGAAATAGTCACATAATATTCTACGTTAAATCTGAAGATGTTTGTGTATTATGTTAACTATGTAAAAATTAATACAGTCAAAATAATAAAAGTTTAGTAGTGTTACTAACCAAGACAGCAAAGTTTGTTTTATTTTAATATATATTTAAAGTTATCTAACGTATAGAGTTTTAAGAGAAAATTATTTACAAACAAGAAATAGTCACATAATATTCTACGTTAAATCTGAAGATGTTTGTGTATTATGTTAACTATGTAAAAATTAATACAGTCAAAATAATAAAAGTTTAGTAGTTTAGTAACCAAGACAGCAAAGTTTGTTTTATTTTAATATATATTTAAAGTTATCTAACGTATAGAGTTTTAAGAGAAAATTATTTACAAACAAGAAATAGTCACATAATATTCTACATTAAATCTGAAGATGTTTGTGTATTATGTTAACTATGTAAAAATTAATACAGTCAAAATAATAAAAGTTTAGTAGTTTAGTAACCAAGACAGCAAAGTTTGTTTTATTTTAATATATATTTAAAGTTATCTAACGTATAGAGTTTTAAGAGAAAATTATTTACAAACAAGAAATAGTCACATAATATTCTACGTTAAATCTGAAGATGTTTGTGTATTATGTTAACTATGTAAAAATTAATACAGTCAAAATAATAAAAGTTTAGTAGTTTAGTAACCAAGACAGCAAAGTTTGTTTTATTTTAATATATATTTAAAGTTATCTAACGTATAGAGTTTTAAGAGAAAATTATTTACAAACAAGAAATAGTCACATAATATTCTACGTTAAATCTGAAGATGTTTGTGTATTATGTTAACTATGTAAAAATTAATACAGTCAAAATAATAAAAGTTTAGTAGTTTACTAACCAAGACAGCAAAGTTTGTTTTATTTTAATATATATTTAAAGTTATCTAACGTATAGAGTTTTAAGAGAAAATTATTTACAAACAAGAAATAGTCACATAATATTCTACGTTAAATCTGAAGATGTTTGTGTATTATGTTAACTATGTAAAAATTAATACAGTCAAAATAATAAAAGTTTAGTAGTTTAGTAACCAAGACACCAAAGTTTGTTTTATTTTAATATATATTTAAAGTTATCTAACGTATAGAGTTTTAAGAGAAAATTATTTACAAACAAGAAATAGTCACATAATATTCTACGTTAAATCTGAAGATGTTTGTGTATTATGTTAACTATGTAAAAATTAATACAGTCAAAATAATAAAAGTTTAGTAGTTTACTAACCAAGACAGCAAAGTTTGTTTTATTTTAATATATATTTAAAGTTATCTAACGTATAGAGTTTTAGAGAAAATTATTTACAAACAAGAAATAGTCACATAATATTCTACGTTAAATCTGAAGATGTTTGTGTATTATGTTAACTATGTAAAAATTAATACAGTCAAAATAATAAAAGTTTAGTAGTGTTACTAACCAAGACAGCAAAGTTTGTTTTATTTTAATATATATTTAAAGTTATCTAACGTATAGAGTTTTAAGAGAAAATTATTTACAAACAAGAAATAGTCACATAATATTCTACGTTAAATCTGAAGATGTTTGTGTATTATGTTAACTATGTAAAAATTAATACAGTCAAAATAATAAAAGTTTAGTAGTGTTACTAACCAAGACAGCAAAGTTTGTTTTATTTTAATATATATTTAAAGTTATCTAACGTATAGAGTTTTAAGAGAAAATTATTTACAAACAAGAAATAGTCACATAATATTCTACGTTAAATCTGAAGATGTTTGTGTATTATGTTAACTATGTAAAAATTAATACAGTCAAAATAATAAAAGTTTAGTAGTTTACTAACCAAGACAGCAAAGTTTGTTTTATTTTAATATATATTTAAAGTTATCTAACGTATAGAGTTTTAAGAGAAAATTATTTACAAACAAGAAATAGTCATTTTTTCAGTAGCAAGTGGTTAACTAAAAAGTTTACAAATAAGTAGATATCTACAATTTTGTGTAAAATTTATGTATAAAATATCCAAAACAATTATTTAATTTATAATTGATAGATGTGCACAACATTTTTTTTTTTTTGGGGGGGGGGATAAGTTTTTTTGTTTTTTTTTTACTCCTTTAATAAATTTTGATGAATTTACTTATGGTACAAACCTATCTGACATTGATTTTTACCATGACTTTATCCACCAACGCGTAGCAACTTCGGACAATAGTTTTCAAAAACAAATTTTTACACTGTTTGGAGGGTGATTTAAAAAAAATTTTTTTTAGATGCCAGCACATTTTATTTGAGGGACAGTACTAAGTTTCCATTGAAAATTGTTTTATTTTTTATTTTATTTATTTTTTTTACTCCTTAAATAAATTTGATGATTGCAAAAATCTTTCAAATAATTTTTACACTGCCCGGAGGGTGTTTTTTTTTTTTTTTTTTTTTTTTTTTTCTATCGACAATAAAGATGAGGACAATCCAAATAATACAATATGTTCAGTCGACGTTGTGTTAAATTTTTTTCTTTTTTTTTTTTCTTTTCTAGGGTGAATTCACGTCGAAACATGGGAGGAGCGTACGGATGAGCTACAATTTGTGAACGTCAAATTTGATCTTACTTACCATTACCTAAAATCTGCTGAAGGTACAGTGACCGAGAAGACTCAAGAACAGGATGAACAAGACGACACGAAAAAAGGTCAGTTCTATGTTGTATACACAATTATTTGTATGAGTAGCACAGGGATCTGTGCGGTAATGTAAGGAGCTGATGGTAGGTGTGGCGCTCCACCTCAGACGCAAAAACAATCTCCTTGGTCTAGCGCTAGTGAAAAGAGGATAGACTTCTCACTGATTTGCCAATACTGACTTTAGGCCATCCCAATGACTTTTTGCATTAAAACTTACGTTTTTTTGTATAGTTAGCTTGAAGCATTGTACGTATGTGTTTAAAATAGAAATTAGAAGGCAATTGACAATGCAATGGAATAGGTGTTGAAAATGATGTTTATTTACCTTTTTTTTCCTAAATATTTTCAGGATAAATCCCATCTTCAGAGGTTTTAGAAGTACTTGTGTTTTTTTTTTTTTTTAGTACTAAAAAAAAAACAAGTACTTCTAAAACCTCTGAAGATGGGATTTATCCCGAAAATATTTAGGAGAAAAAGGTAAATAAACATCATTTTCACACATATTCCATTGCATTGTCAATTGCCTTCTAATTTGTATTTTATATACTTACGTCTGGCAGAGGGTGCATATTCTTGCTAGTTGATATACATAGATAAACAAAATAAAGTTTATTTATTATTTATTTTCCAACTTAGGTAACAGATGTATGAAAAAGCAATTCACTGTTCTATTTCGGTCATGTTTTTCACGTTGATATATTAATACTTATATAACAGTAACATATGTTGTTTATTACCCAGAACCCCCCCCCCGCGCCTTCTCACTCGGTAGAACGTCCCCGCAACTCTATATTAGCTAACTTTTATATTAGTAGCAAGGGATCTGTGCGGTAAATTGAGGAGTTGATGGTAAAAGTGTGGCACTTTGGTCTAGCACTAGTGAACTCCCTTGCCAACTCGGTGTATGAGCAACACCTGGATCTGTGCATTAAAGTGAAGAGCTGATGGTAGGTGTGATTCTCCACCTCAGCCAAAACAATTTCCTTGGTCTAGCACTAGTGAAAAGGAGATAGACTCCCTCGCCAACTCGGTGTATGAGCAGCACATGGATCTGTGCAGTAAAGTGAGGAGCTGATGGTATGTACGGTGCTCCACCTCAGACTTTACTACTTACTTACCAAGAACCAATATTTTACCAGCCCTGTTGGCTGGGGCTTTGCTTTTATTAGTTTTATCTGGTATTAATTTGTTTTACTTTTTAGTCTTTTTTTTTTTAATTTTTTTTCTTAATATATCATAGCTCCAAAACGTAATAAAGTACGTACATATATATATATATATATATATATATATATATACATACTAACAAATATATGCACCTCCGGGTGCAAGTATTTAAGTTTTAATATGATAAAATATCATATTAAATTAGAAAGGCTAATGAAACTGAATAAGAATACAGATAAAAAGATTTGGAACAGAGGGGGTATGATTGAAAATAGAACAACTTGAAACTAACTCTTCCATTATTTCCGTTACTCCCGTCTTTCATTGGTAAATTTTCCTAATTTAACTATTTAATTAAAACAGGAAGTAAAGAATAAAATTACAGTTATTTTTTCTTTTAATGGATTTCTTTTAAGATTTATCCCCGAGTTTTTTGCTCATATTCAATAAGAATAACCAAACAATTAGAAATCAATAATACTAAGCATATATTTTTTAAAATCAAATTTTAAATATCAATATGCAAATTAGCCTTCCCGTTCATACTGTAAACGCCATTTTGTGTTGTATATATATAATACAATTGTATGTTATTAGTATGTAGATATGGTCAACAGTGTAAGTAATGTAAAACAATTTTATTAATAATTGAGGTTTAAATAAAAAATAAAATCATGGAGAATGTGATGTAAATAACTAAAAGAATTGTGACTTGTATAGTAATATAGTTTCGGTTACAGACAGAAAAACATACAATCTCCATTATAATAAGTATATATAATATATATATGTATACAAGTACTGAGCAAGAGTCTGTGTGGCTGGGTCAGAGTTTCATCTTTTCTGATAGGGTCCACCTGGTGAGGGGAGTATAATGTTGTAAGACCCGAAACTCCCTGTGGACCAAGCATTGACATCACAGATGACACCCTCCAAAACGTAATAAAGTGCGTACACCTGGTGAGGGGAGTATAATGTTGTAAGACCCGAAACTCCCTGTGGAACCAAGCATTGACATCACAGATGACACCCTCCAAAACGTAATAAAGTGCGTACACCTGGTGAGGGGAGTATAATGTTGTAAGACCCGAAACTCCTGTGGAACAAAGCATTGACATCACAGATGACACCCTCCAAAACGTAATAAAGTGCGTACACCTGGTGAGGGGAGTTAAATGTTGTAAGACCCGAAACTCCCTGTGGAACCAAGCATTGACATCACAGATGACACCCTCCAAAACGTAATAAAGTGCATACACCTGGTGAGGGGAGTATAATGTTGTAAGACCCGAAACTCCCTGTGGACCCAGAATTGACATCACAGATGAACCCTCCAAAACGTAATAAAGTGCGTACACCTGGTGAGGGGAGTATAATGTTGTAAGACCCGAAACTCCCTGTGGAACCAAGCATTGACATCACAGATGACACCTCCAAACGTAATAAAGTGCGTACACCTGGTGAGGGGAGTATAATGTTGTAAGACCCGAAACTCCCTGTGGAACCAAGCATTGACATCACAGATGACGCCCTCCAAACGTAATAAAGTGTGTACATATTTAAAGACTAACTTTTAGTTAAGTATTTCATTCAAGTCTCCTATAGTATACAAGTACCGAGTAAGTCTCTGCGTGGCTGTTACGTATCCCTGGGCCAATATATAAGAATTTATGATCTATTTGTAAAATACACAGGGCGAATCTGGAAAAGGGTGGCCTAATAATATGCCAGGTCTACTGGTGGAACAGATATAATGTTGTGAAACCCGAAATCTGTAAGGATACAGGTGTAACATCACCAATTGTCTCGTTTGATGCATCTCGGCGATGTTTAACAAGAATTTACAGGCGTTTCCATTATTTTGTCCAACACCTGTATCTAAAAAAAAAATTGGAGTGGGGGGGGGTTGTATTATGGCAACTGTAATGTTTAAATACTTATTCAGTTACAAAAAAACTTGAATGTACCTGACTTAAAATTAAAGCTTTGTTGTCATAACAACGGTCTGCTTACACAGTAACTTTATAGATAAGAAAATAAGATGCACTTGTATAAAGGAATGGTCCTAATGCAATGTGGTAATGAATAGAGTGTTGCAAGATGATAACGATCATAAAAATAAGGAACACTAGTATTAATATATAGATAATACTAATGAATAATAATATCCCAAGTTTGTTTAAAATGAGACTGCCCAATATGAAATGCAAAAATGTAAATCATGATTATCTGGTATTGCTTATCTGCCAAATTCTTGTTTCTCAGGATTGCCGTCCCCTCAGCTAAATAAGGGACCATTCGGTTTTAATATAAAGAAAAGGGAATAAAAAGACATGCTACATAGAAAAAATATAATAGGAAAGAGAGCAGGAGAATGGATATGATTTTACTGCATACCTTAAGATTTTTGTGCATCTGGACGCAGGATGCGTACCTATTAGCATCTGTGTGTGTGTGTGTGTGTGTATATATGTATATGTTATATATATATTAATATTAAAATGACCAATTCCCCTCCTTTGATGCATCTCAGCAATGTTTTACAAGACTGATTCGTACAATTAATATAACCCTACACAGCTGGGGATATTTTACAATATACCACTTGCACATCTGCAGAGAGGTAAGACCCTCCAATGGGGAGACCTGTTGGCAGTGGGTAGCAATCCATCATCATCATTATTATTATTATTACTTGCTGTCCATCGTATCCGATAATAACACCAGCAAATCTTTTCTTCCAATTTGTTCGGTTTCTGGTTGTCTTGCAACAGCCTATGGGGATGTTAAAGTCCTTCAGGTTTCTCTTGATATTGTCTTTGTACCGGAGCTTTGGTCTACCGATTCCACGTGATCCCTCTCTCAATTGAGAGTACAGAATCTGCTTTGGCAGTCTGTCATCCCCAAGTCTGTTTAGGTGGCCAACTCATCTCCTGTTACGTTAGACAAGTATGTCGTGCATGTTAGGGAGTCCAGTTCTCTTCAGTATGGTCCTGTTTGAAACGTTGCTACCACTTGACATTTAATATACTGCACAGTGACGCGTTTAATAGACATGTAGTCTGTGGGCATCCGCTTTGTATACCGTCCCAGCTTCCGCACCGTACAGGAGGGTTGAGAGAATATGGCACAGTATACTGCACATTTAGTTTTCAAGGAGATGTCTCTGTTGAACCAGACTCGCCTCTTCAGCTGACCAAATGCTTTGGAAGCATTTGAAATTCGGAGATCAAGCTCTGCACTGAGTCTATTGTTAATGGCAACTGTGGAGCCAGATACCTGAAGGTATTTACCTGAGCAGAATCTGACCTTCTATCATTATATCTTTTCCAATGTCATTTGATGTCGGAGGGTACCGATACATAACTCCGGTCTTATTGAGGTTTATTTTCATCCCATATGCCTTTGTAGAGTCTGCGAATCATGTGACTATTTCTTGGGGATCTTGGTGGTTGTGTGCCAGGAATGCAGTGTCATCTGCATACAAGAGTTCACGCACCAGGACGCGTTTGATTTTTCTTGCAGATCTGAATTGTTTGATATTGAACAGGTCTGCCCCTCGTCTAGTCTGTATCCATACTCGCAATAAATTTTATTATCATTATTATTGTTAGAAAAATATTATCAATATGAATTCATAATCATTTTATTTTAAAAAAATTATTTCTAGCTTTGAGTATATGAAGGAAAACCCTCTTAAAAATGTTTATATGATTAAGCTTTATAATTAGTTTCATGGTAGCAGCTGGGACGACCAATATACACTGAAATAGTGCCACCATATGTTCACATAGTTACAGCTGTTTTTAAGGAAAAGTAATATATGTCAAGGTTTTTACAGGTTAACTGCCCTTGACATAAAAAATATTATCATCACTAGCAAAAAGAAAGGGAAAAAAAGAAAGAAAAAAGAAAAAAACAAACAAACAAAGAAAACCTCCAGGCGGTGTAAAAATCAATTTTGCACCTGAGCACTCTATGCAATAAACTTCATTATCAATATGAATCTATAATCATTCTATTTTTAAAAAATTATTTTCTAGCTTTGAGTATGTCGAAGAAAAGTCTCTTTAAAATACTGCACATTTAGTTTTTAAGATGTCTCTGTTGAACCAGACTCGCCTCTTCAGTTGGCCAAATGCTTTGGAAGCATTTGAAATTTGGAGATCAAGCTCTGCATTGAGTCTATTGTTGATGGCAACTGTGGAGCCCAGATACCTGAAGGTATTTACCTGAGCAACTCATCAAGCTTAAGGATGAAACCAGGGCTCGACATTAACGCCGTCCCGGGTGATAAAATTACATCCGGTATGATCAATACGTCATCCGGGACAGTTTGCCGGGGACTGTAAAAATTACTCCTAAAAGTTAGTACTACATTGCAATATTGGCCATCCAGTGATTGCCCCAATGCTGACCTCAAAATGAGGCTACGGCACCGCAGGTCTATTCTCAAGCTATGTAATGAATAATGGTGGAGGGAGATAGTTTAAAACGACCGAATTATGTACTACTACTAACCCTTCTCAGGGTAACTTAAGTTAAAATGGATTTTTTTTTAGCTCAAAACACACTGAGAAAGGATTTTTTTGTCCAAATATCCAGAATTATCACTGCTTCAGCTTTTCTTAATATTTTATTACATGTTATTATGCTACTGAGATGATGACAANCAAGTCACTTTTTATTAATCTATATATGTTCAGAGGGAGGTCTTAGTGTCCTGGGAATGCCTAGACAAACTGGACCTTTTTATCATATAGGTATCGCAGGTGGCTGCAGCGAGAATGCCCCGCATGACAAACTGAACCCTTTTTTACCATATATGATACAGACGGCAAGTGGCTGATGGGTCTTAGTGTCCTGGGAGCCCACGATGACAAACCTGAACCCTTTTATCATATATGTTACTAGAAGGCCCAGAGTGCTGAGGGTCTTAGTGTCCTCGGGAATGCCCGATGACAAACCTGAAGCCCTTTTTATCATAATGTACTAGAAGTACAGTGCTGAGGGTCTTAGTGTCCTTGGAATACGACTTTATCATATTAAGTACATGAAGCTGGCTGAGGGTCTAGTGGTCCTGGGAAGCCCCTGATGACAAAACCTGAACCTCCTTTTATCAGAAGGCAGCTGAGGGTCTTAGTGTCCTGGGAATGCCCCGAGACAAATCCTGAACCCTTTTATCATTATATGTACTAGAAGGCAGTGGCTGAGGGCAAAGCATAGCCCAGCCCGATGACAAACCTGAAACATTTAGAATGTACTAAAAGGAGTGGCTGAGGGTCTAAGTGTCGCTGGGATATGCGATAAGTACACTCTGAACCATTTTTATCATATATGTATACCTGTAGAGAGGACGGTGGATGTTCCCTAGGAAGCCTACCGATTGAGACAAATCCCTGAACCCTTTTATTCATATATGTACTAGAACGAGTGGCTGAGGGTCATTTAGTCCTGCGGGAAGCTCCCGATGACAACACCTGAACCCTTGTATTGATATCAACATAATGGATGCTATGAGTCTTTATGGAAGACGACCCTTATGTGAGGTGCTGAGGGTCTTAGTGTCCTGGGAATGCCCACGATGACAAACCTGAACCCTTTTATCATCATATGCTATAGAAAGGCGTAGCTGAGGGTCTTGTGTCCTGGGAATTGCCCGATACAAAACTGAACCCTTTTTATCATATATGTACTAGAAAGGCGTAAGGCTGAGGGCTTAAGTGTTCTCTGAATGCCCGATGACAAACCTGAACCCTTATTTATCATATATGTATACTTAGAACTGGATGGTCTAGAGTCCTGGGAACCCCGGTGACAACCTGGAACTCCTTTTTAATCATAATGCTACTAGAAGGAGTGGCTGAGGTCTTAGTGATTCTGATGGATACAAACTGAACCTTTTTCATATATGTATCTAGAAGCACGCGGCTGAGGTCAGTTGTCCTGGGAATCCCCCGGAGACAACCTGAACCCTTATAATGACCATATATATTAGAAAGCGCGGAGTCGTGAACGGGTACTTAGTGTCCGGGAATGCACCCAGATTGAGCAACCACTGAACTTATCATTATAGTACTAAACCGGTCGAGCTAGGATTCCTTAGTGTTCACCTAGGAAACTCCTACCGAGGACAAATCCCTGAACCCTTTTCTATCATTATCGTATTAAAGAAGTGGTGGCTGAGGGTCTCAGGCTCCTGGAAGCCACGATGACAAACCTGAACCTTTTTATCATATATGTTACTAGAGAGGCGGATGGCTGAGGGTCTTATGCCTGTGATTGCCCACATGACAAATACCTGAACCCTTTTTATCATATATGTACTAGAAGCAGTGGCGAGGGTTTTAGTGTCCCTGGGAAATGGCCCCGATGACAAACCTGACCTTTTATCATAATATGTTATCTTAGAAGACCAGATGCATGAGGGTCTTAGTGATCACTTGGAATGCCCGATGTTACAATGAAGTATTAATAAGCACATGCAAACGACACGCTGTTGTCTATATATCATATATGTACTAGAACCATGAGAGGTGAGCTGAGGTCTAAGTGTAACGGGAATCCACTCACTGTTAATACATTTAGAGCCGTGGAACCCAGGTTTAATTACATATTTAAATTCTATACTAGACAGTAGATGCGTCGTGTAGAGCACTAGACGGGGCTCCTTAGTGTCCTTGGAATGCCCCCTGAATGACCATAACCTATATACCTATTTATCATAATATATATGTAACTAGATAGGTCGAGGTGGCTTAGAGATGAGGTCTTAGTGTCTATGGGAATAGCCTATACAGAGATAGTACAAACCTAACCCGTTTTATATACATATATAGTACTAGTAAATACAGTAGGCTGAGGGTCCTTAAGTCCTGGAATAAATGCACCTCCAGAGATGTACTATAACCTATGAACACCTACTTTATTTATTCATATATGTATATATACTAGATAAGTATATAGTCAGTAGCTAGTATAGGTACTACTATAAGTGTCTATATATATATTAGTTTAACCTGAGTAAGCCAACTTAACGACCTGATGAACAATCAATATGAACCCACACACTTCTCGGTAGTCTATACTATCGCGTATACTGAGAAAAAGACAGATGTGACCCTGGTCTAAAAACAGTGAATCGACAATATTCCGAGACACAAACCTGACCCTCTTTATGAATTTATAATGAGAATTAATTCTAAAGCACGTGTCTAGTATGACTAGAGGGTCTAAGTATCCTGGAAATAAACCATAAATGTAACCGATGACACAACCAGCTCCATTTTATCATTATTATTAAAAAAGAAACTTTACTTACACAAATAGGTTCATACTGCAGTGCTTGAAGACGTTCATGTGTCCGGAAGAAGGCCCCCAGACTGGTAACACTTAACCCGAGAACCCTCGGTTTTATTTATCACTACTAGTCGTACATATGAAGACGTAGCGGCAGCTAGAGAGGTGATACTCTGAGATGCTCGCTGCGGATATGGAGCCCACGATGAACAAAACACTATGAATCGTTTATATAAAGCTATATTATATACTAAGAAGTAAGAATAGAGCCTGATGCAGGTCTTAGATGAGTCCCTGGAATCGCCCGATGACAAACCCTGAATCCATTCATTTTAAATAGATAGTATCCTAAGCAAGAAGGGCGGGGCGTTGAGGGGTCTTAGGTCCGGTGGTATGCTTCCCGATGACAAACCGAGTCCTATTCAATATATCTGTATCTCAGAAGCCGTAAGTTCTAGCAGTCTCTAAGTGTCCTCGGCGTGGGAGATGACCCCCGATTGAACACAGAGAAATAGATAACCCTTCTATACTAATCAGATAGTGTTTCATCTCACTGACGAATTCACATGGATAGAGCAGCCGTACTGGAGAGGTCTTAGTGATCTGGAAGAAAAATGGGTCTCTCCGAAGACAATATTCCTGTAACTCCTTCTTTATCTATATATGTACTCAGATAGGCGGTGGGCTGAGGGTTCTTGAGGCGCGATGCACACCTGCCTTTCTACGATGACAACTCTAACCGGCTTATATACGCGATAAGTATGCACAACTGAAGACACGCTGTCAGAAGGACGTGAGAGAGCGATGCTCTATGAGGTCGCGGTCTTCTTCTCTTAGTAGCCAGGGATATATATAGAGCTATATATTAATGTGGCACGAGAGTTCACATAGATCAGCGCCTATTGAGATCTAATCACTCACAAGCCTTGGTTGTATGCAATCAATATAGTTATCTTCTAGAGGAAACAACAATCTAGTAGGGCCATTGTATGAAGGTTCTTGCCTACTCTTGAGTTCCAGTGCGCTTCCGAATTTCGTATATCTATTAGTATAAGAGAGATCAGATACCACCTAAAGTCTTTCCAGGAATACGTAAAAACAACTCAAGAAATGATTGTTTCCACTGTCCGAAAATGCCAATTCGCTGGGAAAAAAAATAATTATTATTTTTAAGAACCATGTAATTATATAAAATGCTTAAGGTCCTCAGAGGTGCCCCAGAGTTATGAAGTAACATCACCTGAACCCATTTTTTACTGCATAGTCCTATCGTACGTGGCTGCTGATGCGTTTTAAAGTTGCAAATATTGAAAAATAACGATTGAGCGTTTTTAAAATCGAATAGGACTGTTAAAAGATGCATGTTGAATTAAATTAGTAAGTTAATGTAACATTATGTAGTCCTGTCATCAATAATCACCACATGGAAAATGGTGTCTTTAGAGTGGTCCCTAATCAATGTTCATTTTTCATAAATTCTGCTTTTTTTATCTTTTATTCTAATAAATCTATGTCTATTTTTTATTTTTTTTTATCAGGTTTTTTTTTTTTGCTTGAGGGTTTTCCTTTTTTTTTCCTTATACTAATGTTATTTTATTTTTTTATTTTTTTAGTCTAATGTATTTCCTTCCTTCCTCCTCTTGTTTTTTCTCTTTTCTTTTTCCATCTTCTTCCATTCTTTCTCTCCCTTCCGCTCCGTTCCGGCGTCCCTTGACACCTTCTTGGCTACCTGGGAGACCTCGTAACTGTAACACGCGTCGCCTGGGGGAAGCCCCCGATGCAAAACCTGAACACCACCACCCCTTTTATCATATAACGTAACTAGGACAGAAAGCAGAAACGCCAGTGTCAAGCAGGTCGGTTAAGTGTGGCAGCATTGGACATAAGGGCCCCCACATGGACAAATCTTCGATACCCCTTTTATCATATATGTATAGAGAAGTACAGTGACAAAGAGAGGTGTGCTAACGTTAGATTGTCCAGGGAACAGGATGTGTAGAGTTGTGAATTGCAATTCTGGAGCTCTAACATGTGCTAAGCCCGCCTTCTATCACGCATACTCCAGTTCACTTCACCCGTGATGGATGACTGTGTACAGTCCTATACTAGGTCAGGATTGATGAGAAAAATGAGTATTGGAATAATTGTTGAAATAATAATTGAGCTAATAAAAAAAAAAAATTAGAATTTAAAAAAAAATTACCCATCAAGAATGGAATAGAGGAACAAATCATCTTCAGCATCCGCAAGAGAAGAGATAACCGCACAAGGGTGACATGCCATAAAATCCAACCAACCAACCCATGAAGAATGAATAAAACAAAACATCTTTGGTATAAATAACCCAACAAGGGTTGACATGCCATAAAATCCAACCAACCAACCCATGAAGAATGAATAAAAAACAAAATATCTTTGGCATAAAATAACCCAACAAGGTTTGACATGCCATAAAATCCAACCAACCAAACCCATGAAGAATGAATAAAAAAAACGTCTTTGGTATAAAATAACCCAACAAGGGTTGACATGCCATAAAATCCAACCAACCAACCCATGAAGAATGAATAAAACGAAACGTCTTCGGCATAAAATAACCCAACAAGGTTGACATGCCATAAAACTAAAAAAAAATGAAACCCATGAAGAATGAATAAAACAACATCTTTGGCATAAAATAACCCAACAAGAGTTGACATGCCATAAAATCCAACTAACCAACCAACCCATGAAGAATGAATAAAACAAAACATCTTTGGCATAAAATAACCCAACAAGGGTTGACATGCCATAAAAATCCAATCAACCAACCCATGAAGAATAAATAAAACAAAATATCTTTGGCATAAAATAACCCAACAAGGGTTGACATGCCATAAAAACTAAAAAAAATGAATACCCATGAAGAATGAATAAAACGAAACGTCTTTGGCATAAAATAACCCAACAAGGGTTGACATGCCATAAAACTAAAAAAATGAATACCCATGAAGAATGAATAAAACGAAACGTCTTTGGCATAAAATAACCCAACAAGGGTTGACATGCCATAAAAACTAAAAAAAAATGAACCCATGAAGAATGAATAAAACAAACGTCTTTGGCATAAAATAACCCAACAAGGGTTGACATGCCATAAAATAAAAAAAAAAACCCATGAAGAATGAATAAAACGAAACGTCTTTGGCATAAAATAACCAACAAGGGTTGACATGCCATAATGAAGACCAAAAATAACCCAACAAGGGTTGACATGCCATAAAAATCCAACAACCAACCCATGAAGAATAAATAAAACAAAATATCTTTGGCATAAAATAACCCAACAAGGGTTGACATGCCATAAAAACTAAAAAAAATGAATACCCATGAAGAATGAATAAAACGAAACATCTTCAGTATAAAATAACCCAACAAGGGTTGACATGCCATAAAATCCAACCAACCAACCTATGAAGAATGAATAAAACGTCTTTGGTATAAAATAACCCAACAAGGGTTGACATGCCATAAAATAAAAAAAAATGAATACCCATGAAGAATGAATAAAACAAAGTCTTCGGTATAAAATAACCCAACAAGGGTTGACATGCCATAAAATCCAACCAACCAACCCATGAAGAATGAATAAAACAAAACATCTTGGGCATAAAATAACCCAACAAGGTTGACATGCGTAAAATCCAACCAACCAACCCATGAAGAATGAATAAAACAAAACATCTTGGGCATAAAATAACCCAACAAGGGTTGACATGCCGTAAAATCCAACCAACCAACCCATGAAGAATGAATAAAACAAAACATCTTGGGCATAAAATAACCCAACAAGGGTTGACATGCCATAAAATCCAACCAACCAACCATGAAGAATGAATAAAACAAAACATCTTGGCATAAAATAACCCAACAAGGGTTGACATGCCGTAAAATAAAACCAACCTATGAAGAATGAATAAAACAAAACATCTTTGGCATAAAATAACCCAACAAGGGTTGACATGCCATAAAATCCCAACCAACCCATGAAGAATGAATAAAACGAAACGTCTTTGGCATAAAATAACCCAACAAGAGTTGACATGCCGTAAAATCAAACCAACCAACAAACCAGCCAGAACAACAGGATACCATTAATCTCGGGAGCCTGGCATCCTAGTATCTAAAAAAAATAATTAATTATTCTTTGTTTCTAATTAAAAACTGAATTTTTACGTTGTTGTGTATTTTTTGGGGGGTCTTTTAGAGAAATTCCAAAGGTGGAGTGGAGAAAACCCAAAAGCTTATATATTCTAGATTATTGAACAGGGGTTCGTAAATTCTATATATTCACATTCTTTAGATTGGAGGATCTGAGTGATGTACGAGAAATCTTTAAACAAACAAAAAAAAGACAGGCAGTTAGCGGAGATCCCTGCAGAGTAAACCTGACAAGTGAAGAGGCAAACAGAACTCAGTCCATACCCCCCAAGGAAACAAACTCACTCATTAGATTAAAAATCTGCACTGTGTCCCATCGACACTGCAGATTTTTTTTTTTTTTAAATCAAAATAAAATAAACCTTAATCTGCTCATATTTCTATATGAAAGATCTTTCCACAGGATTTTTTTTTTTTTTAACTCATTAAATCTGACTATTGCTACCACCGAAAAAGTTCAAACGAACTGAAAAGGGCAATCTAATTACTTAGCCCAATGGTGATAGCTGGTGGCAATATGAAGAGAGGTGCAGTTAGAAAAGAAAAGGGATGAAAAAGGCCCTTTTTCAAGGAAGAGATGTAAATTTAAGATGTTTTTGTTTTATTCATTCTTGTTGGGTATTAAAGTTTTTTTTAAAACTGATTTTATGATCTATCTAAACCATAGATGGGACCTTAACAGGACAGAGTGGACATGGGAGTAATGCTGATGAAGGGATACACCACTCTCCCTAAAAGTGCTGGTAAAGCTCATAGAGTTCTCTGGAAGTCAGTGGTTGGTCGGTTGGTTTTTTTTTGGCATGTCAACACTTGTTGAGTTATTTTATGCCAAAGATCTTTTTTGTTTTATTCATTCTTGTTAATATTATCAACGTTATTCGGACTATTGTCCCCATCTTCATTGTTACTTGTACAATGTTTCGGCCGATATGCCCTCCGGCCTTCTTCAGGTATTTCTTGTCGGACTCGGGAACCTTCTTTTCGAACTCGGGAACTTTCTTGTCGTATTTGGGAGCCATCACGGAACTTTGAATCTAACCCTTTATTTAGTCTACTGGGGTATCCTGTTCTCATTCCGCTAACCATAGCTGGGGTAGGAGTTGTGTTAATTAATTATTTTTCTAACTGCTTTCACTCAGGATTGAACACGTGTTCCAGAGATAACTGTCACTTAGAACTGTCTTAACCTAACTACCTTATCCACTCGGCCATGTGTCTTGTTAGAGATATTCAAATTTAAGCTGAATACAACTAATTTGAATTCAGAGTTGTCCGTTACCTATCCAACAAACCAAACACATACCACCAATTTTGGGCCCTGAATTATTGTGACTTTAATGTTTTTCTTTTTTGTTTTTATTCTAAAAAAATGTTTTTCTTTCTGCCCAGGTGGTGTTTACGTGTGCCAGCAAAAATCAAGTCAATGACGTGTCCGAGCCGGAATTATGTCACTACCTTCTCCACTTTGAAACTCCACTAGTTTGTCAAAAGCGAACCATGTTTGTTTATCCGTATTTAAGTTCGGAACTGAAAGATGCCTGGGATGTGATTGAAGGTGAACTGCTGAGAAAAGAACTTACTCAAAAGGTAAGCATGTATCAATATATATATATATATATATCTTATTATAATGGAGATTGTGGGTTTGTCTGTCTGTAACCGAAACTATATTACTATACAAGTCACAATTCCCTTTGTTATTTACATCACATTCTCCATGATTTTATTTTTATCTAAACTTCAATTATTAATAAAATTGTTTTACATCATTAAGACTGTTGACCATATCTACATGATATTTTCCACGTACCCCACTTGTACGGGTCAGGCACAAAGGCCCTATTTATGTGGGACCACCCACAAGCCGAGACTCATGGGGTGGCAGGTGAAAAATTGTGTCGATCGCGTCGGCATTCCCCCTCAAGGGGGGGGGCGCCTCAGGCACTGGGCAATAAACCCAGCCCTGCCCCTTTAAATCAAGGGGGCAGGTGTTGCCTGGGGTGATGGCCCCCTGGGATCAACGCCGTTAATTATATCAATGGTCCAGAGGCCGAAGCCACTGTTGACCATATCTACATACTAATAACATGCAATTGTATTTATATATACAACAAAATAGCGGTTTACAGTGTGAATGGGAAGGCTAATTTGCATATTGATCTTAAAAATTTGATTTTAATAAATATATGTTTAGTATTATTGATTTCTAATTGTTTGGTTTTATTCAATTAAATATGAGCAAAAATCTCTTCAATAAATCTTAAAAGAAATCCCTTAACAAGAAGAAATAACTGTAATATTATTCTTTACTTCCTATTTTAACTAAATAGTTAAATTAAGAAAATTTATCAATGAAAGACGGGAGTAATGGAAAATAATGGAAGAGTTAGTTTCAAAGTTGTTCTATTTTTCAATCATACCCCCTCTGTTCCAAATCTTTTTTATCTGCATTCTTATTCAGTTTCATTAGCCTTTCTAATTTAATATGATATTTTATTATAAAATTTAACTAAAATACTTGCACCCGGAGGGTGCATATATTTGCTAGTATATATAAAGTATATTTTGGCAGCATTTTTTCTTTTAAACATATTTTGTTGAACTCAATGGACAATTCTTGTCTGATGAGTTTTTGTTCGACCCTTTCTAACTGTCTGGCCATCTTTTTAATATCTGGGTGGAATTGGTGTATGAATCCACCAAAGGTTCTAACACAAGTACTTTCTGCACAACTTAGTGCCATCATCAGGTGTGGAACTGGTGAGATGTTTCCATTGTTTCTTTTTAAACAAACAGTAGCAGTAGGAATAAGTAGGAGGAAGGGCTCACAAGTTTATAAGAATGTTACGGGGAATGGTGGGAGGAGAATTGGCGGGAAATTATAGGCATTTGAGAACATGTTAACTGGTTTCAAAGTTTATCTTGTTTAAGGTGGGGTTTGTTTTTGTTTAATGTATAAGGCTTCAAGTATTTGAAGTTTTTGTTTGTTTTTTTTTTTCTTTGTGCTGTATAAGTGTATTTGCAATTAAAATTTTTCGGTAATTAGAGGGGCATAAATGTGATTTTAAGATTATGGAGCTTGTATTCTTTAGATAATGATGTTGAAAAGAAAATTGTGAGCCCCTCCTCCTACTAATTCCTACTGCCCAAACAAACCAAACCGGAGTGGTAGTACCTGTTAGGGTCCCATCTATGGGTTAAATAGAAAAATGTGTTTATAAAAAAAATTGAGTATCCATTAAGAAATAATTTATTTCAAAACTTTATTGGCATTAAATAACCCACTGAAGTTGATATGCCATAAAACAAAACAAACCGACCCGGAGTGGTAGTACCTGTTAGGGTCCCATCTATGGGCTTAAATAGAAAAATGTGTTTAAGAAAAAAATTGAGTATCCATTAAGAATGACTTTATTTCAAAACTTTATTAGCATTAAATAACCCACTGAGGTTGATATGCCATAAAACAAACCAAACCAAAACAAACCGATCCGGAGTGGTAGTACCTGTTAGGGTCCCATCTATGGGTTAAATAGAAAAATGTCTTTATAAAAAAAATTGAGTATCCATTAAGAATGAATTTATTTCAAAACTTTATTGGCATTAAATAACCCACTGAGGTTGATATGTCGTAAAACAAAACAAAATAAACCAAAACAACAGTTTAAATCTTTTCAACCAAACTACACTATGTGTCAAATAAAAGATTCAGCCAATTTATTATCTAATGACAACGTTTGACATGATTCTGTAAAAAATCCAACCGACCAACCATTTCATTTAAATGTTGCATTTGTTTTCTGTTACAGGGTTACAACAAAGAATTAACCAGAATCCTAACAAGAGCCGGGTTATTTCTGTCAAACGAAACAAAAAAGAATTTGGTAAAAAATGCTCCAGAAAAACCTTCAGAATCCGAAAAAACAGACAACAAATTTGATTCTCTTGAAAAATGTTCTGCGGTAAGTTTTTTTTTTTATTTCAGACTCTTGTCAAACTTTCCTTTAATATATACTAGCAAATATATGCACCCTCCGGGTGCAAGTGTTTACATTTTAATATAATATATTATATTATATTAGAAAAGCTAATGAAACTAAATAAGAATGAAGATAAAAAGATTTGAAACAGAGGGGAGTATAATTGAAAAATAGAACAACTGAAACTTACTCTTCCATCACTCCCATCTTTCATTGCTAAATTTTCCTAATTTAACTATTTAGTTTAAATAGGAAGTAAGAATATAATTACAGTTATTTGTTCTTATTAATTGATTTCTTTTATGATTTATCCTCGAAACTTTTGCTCATATTTATTAAAATAAAACCAAACAATTACCAATCAATAATACTAAGCACATATTTATTAAAATCAAATTTTCAATATCAATATGCAAATTAGTCTTTCCGTTCACACAATAAACCGCCATTTTGTTGTATATATAAACACAATTGTATATTATTATGTTGTAGATAAGGCCAACAGTATTAATCATATAAAACATTTTTATTAATAATTGAAGTTTAAATAAAAACAATATCATGGAGAATATGACGTAAACACCTAAGGGAATTATGACTTGAATAGTAATATAGTTTCGGTTACAGACAGAAAAGCACACAATCGCCATTATAATAAGATATATATATATATATATATATATATATATATATATATATATTAATGTACATACATTAGTTAAGAACAGGGAAATTTGGGAACCATATTGATATATATATTTATATATATATATATATATATATATATATATGTTGAAAAAAGAAATAAAGAAAAGAAAGTATAAAATAGGATATTGTAATCAATTTAACTTACACGTGTTTCGGTCAGGAGTTTATCCATGACCGAAACACGTGTAAGTAAAATTAATTAAATAATCCTATTTTATCCATTTTATACTTTCTTAAATAAAACTCTTGTGTCATAAGGAAGATTTCTTTTCTGGACTTTTGGATTATATATATATATATATATATATATATATCATAGCATTACATATTATAAATACATAACAAATTTTTGGTCTGAAAATTTCCCTGTTCTTATCTATCTATCTATCTATCTATATCTATATATATATATATATATATATATATATATTTAATTTGCTGAGTTTTTATAGATCAATGTTTATTATAAACAGCTACCCAGGTTTCATGCCAAGGGGCAATCATCAGGTTGTTGAGTTAGATCCCATGATGTTTGTTGAAGATCTTTACTTAATGTCACATTCTGGACCGTAAATAACGTCGGTTATTTCCGCGGACGCTATTGTACTTCGGATTTATTAAAAATTTAAATTTTTTCAAAAGTTGCATTTTTTTGTAACAATGCCAACGAAGTTACCTCCCTTTATTCGTTAAAAATAGAAAAATTTTTCTTTTGAAAAAATTTTTTTATTTTTTATTCTTAAATTAATTCCGTTTGATAAAGGATGTATATGTTTTCAAAAAACCTTTTTTATATATATGGTAGCTCTCACAATTTGTGATTGAGCACTGTATTTTCTTTGTTTCATCACAAAAAAAATTTGTTTTTATATATACATATATATATATATATAGTATTAAGGTGTACATAGAAATAACCCACTCAAGTTTCACCATAAGTGATCTTCAGGGTTAATTGCAATGAATTAATCAAGATTTTGATTAATTATGGTCAATTGTGGAAGTGAATGATTCAATTATAACTATTGAAAATCGTTTTGCAGTGAAGGTGAACGCTACGTAGTTGATTGCGTCATTCAAAAGTTAAATGTCAAACCTGATGTTGTTGAATGCTGAACGTGATTGTTGACGTGGAAAAACTCCCATCTAAGCCAAAATCTGCAATCTGCCACCGAGCGTTGCTTATATCTGTTTGTAATTTTTCTTTTTTTAGGAATATGCCAGGTTGCAAGCTGAAATTGAAGGGCTTCGTACGTTGATCTCTTTAACTGCTCAGTCAAAACATATGGAAAGGAAAAGTGAGTAGCCATTCAAAATAATTAAAAGGATATATATATATATATATATGTGTGTGTATTTGTGTGTGTGTGTATTTGTGTGTATGTGTATTTGTGTGTGTGTGTGTGTGGTATTTGTATGTGATTGTGTGTGTGTGTATTTGTATGTGTGTGTGTATTTGTATGTGTGTGTATTTGTGTGTGTGTGTATTTGTGTGTGTGTGTGTATTTATGTGTGTGTGTATTTATATATATATATATATGTGTGTGTGTGTGTATATGTCTATATATATATATATATATATGTGTGTGTGTTTATATATATATATGTGTGTGTGTTTATATATATATATGTGTGTGTATTTATATATATATATATGTGTGTGTGTGTTTATATATATATATATATGTGTGTGTGTGTATTTATATATATATATATGTGTGTGTATTTATATATATATATGTGTGTGTGTGTTTATATATATATATATGTGTGTGTGTGTGTGTATTTATATATATATGTGTGTGTGTGTGTGTGTGTGTGTATTTTATATATATATATGTGTGTGTGTGTGTATTTATATATATATATATGTGGGTGTGTGTGTGTGTATGTATTTATATATATATGTGGGTGTGTGTATTATATATGTGTATATGTGTATGTGTATTATATATGTGTGTGTGTATTATATATATATGTGTGTATGTGTATTTGTTACATATGTATGTATATATATATATATATAATGTGAGGAGTGAAGAATTTGAATAAATCTGACAAAATGTGGTTGAGAATAGTGGAAAATATGGATAAAACAACACAAACAGCTAAATTCAATTGATATTTGCCTCATTAGTGGCTGAAGCTTTCTCAAAACTTTATCGACTCAAGTGATTGTACATTCTGCTTTTATAGTGCAAAGGTAAATGGGTGAGGGGGGTGAGAGAAAAAGTTGGGCGGGGGTTGGTGTGTTGGGAATGGTACTTTTATTTTTATGGGGTCAGACGGTTGACTTTGAAGAGTGCGGGTCAAAAGTGTGATGTCCAATGTAGAATGTTTTGGAGAAGTCCTTAAAGATTTTGTTGAGATAAATGCGTTTTATGTTTAAGAGTTGATTGGATAAGGGAAGGACAGAGGGAGAGTAAGAGAGGAGGGGGTGGGGATTTTTTTTGTATGTGGGAAGTGTGTTACCTTTGAAGAAATTTGATAGTTGGGGTAGGTCAGTGTATGATGATGTCGGTCAGGCCATTGGCAGAGCCTTTTTTTTTCGGGGGGGGGGGATATTACTGTTTGGATTTTTTTGTTGGTTTTTAGTGTTTTAGTTGATAATAAAGAAATTAATGATAGCAATCGTCACTTTGTTCTGTTAATGTAGAAGAAGGATTTAAAGACTTAGTTGTCATGTGCAGCCCTCATGACATACATGTGTAATCCATGCATCCCTAAGGGGCTACACAGTTTGACATGACTGGTTTATGGTGTTTTAGTTGATAATAAAGAAATTAATGATAGCAATCATCACTTTGTTCTGTTAAGGTAGAAGAAGGATTTAAAGACTTAGTTGTCATGTGCAGCCCTCATGACATACATGTGTAATCCATGCATCCCTAAGGGGCTACACAGTTTGACATGACTGGTTTATGGTGTTTTAGTTGATAATAAAAAAATTAATGATAGCAATCATCACTTTGTTCTGTTAAGGTAGAAGAAGGATTTAAAGACTTAGTTGTCATGTGCAGCCCTCATGACATACATGTGTAATCTATGCATCCCTAAGGGGCTACACAGTTTGACATGCCTGGTTTATGGTGTTTTAGTTGATAATAAAGAAATTAATGATAGCAATCATCACTTTGTTCTGTTAATGTGGAAGAAGGATTTAAAGACTTAGTTGTCATGTGCAGCCCTCATGACATACATGTGTAATCCATGCATCCCTAAGGGGCTACACAGTTTGACATGACTGGTTTATGGTGTTTTAGTTGATAATAAAGAAATTAATGATAGCAATCATCACTTTGTTCTGTTAAGGTAGAAGAAGGATTTAAAGACTTAGTTGTCATGTGCAGCCCTCATGACATACATGTGTAATCCATGCATCCCTAAGGGGCTACACAGTTTGACATGACTGGTTTATGGTGTTTTAGTTGATAATAAAAAATTAATGATAGCAATCATCACTTTGTTCTGTTAAGGTAGAAGAAGGATTTAAAGACTTAGTTGTCATGTGCAGCCCTCATGACATACATGTGTAATCTATGCATCCCTAAGGGGCTACACAGTTTGACATGCCTGGTTTATGGTGTTTTAGTTGATAATAAAGAAATTAATGATAGCAATCATCACTTTGTTCTGTTAATGTAGAAGAAGGATTTAAAGACTTAGTTGTCATGTGCAGCCCTCATGACATACATGTGTAATCCATGCATCCCTAAGGGGCTACACAGTTTGACATGCCTGGTTTATGGTGTTTTAGTTGATAATAAAGAAATTAATGATAGCAATCGTCACTTTGTTCTGTTAATGTAGAAGAAGGATTTAAAGACTTAGTTGTCATGTGCAGCCCTCATGACATACATGTGTAATCCATGCATCCCTAAGGGGCTACACAGTTTGACATGCCTGGTTTATGGTGTTTTAGTTGATAATAAAGAAATTAATGATAGCAATCATCACTTTGTTCTGTTAATGTAGAAGAAGGATTTAAAGACTTAGTTGTCATGTGCAGCCCTCATGACATACATGTGTAATCCATGCATCCCTAAGGGGCTACACAGTTTGACATGCCTGGTTTATGGTGTTTTAGTTGATAATAAAGAAATTAATGATAGCAATCGTCACTTTGTTCTGTTAATGTGGAAGAAGGATTTAAAGACTTAGTTGTCATGTGCAGCCCTCATGACATACATGTGTAATCCATGCATCCCTAAGGGGCTACACAGTTTGACATGACTGGTTTATGGTGTTTTAGTTGATAATAAAGAAATTAATGATAGCAATCATCACTTTGTTCTGTTAATGTAGAAGAAGGATTTAAAGACTTAGTTGTCATGTGCAGCCCTCATGACATACATGTGTAATCCATGCATCCCTAAGGGGCTACACAGTTTGACATGCCTGGTTTATGGTGTTTTAGTTGATAATAAAGAAATTAATGATAGCAATCATCACTTTGTTCTGTTAATGTAGAAGAAGGATTTAAAGACTTAGTTGTCATGTGCAGCCCTCATGACATACATGTGTAATCCATGCATCCCTAAGGGGCTACACAGTTTGACATGCCTGGTTTATGGTGTTTTAGTTGATAATAAAGAAATTAATGATAGCAATCGTCACTTTGTTCTGTTAATGTAGAAGAAGGATTTAAAGACTTAGTTGTCATGTGCAGCCCTCATGACATACATGTGTAATCCATGCATCCCTAAGGGGCTACACAGTTTGACATGCCTGGTTTATGGTGTTTTAGTTGATAATAAAGAAATTAATGATAGCAATCATCACTTTGTTCTGTTAATGTAGAAGAAGGATTTAAAGACTTAGTTGTCATGTGCAGCCCTCATGACATACATGTGTAATCCATGCATCCCTAAGGGGCTACACAGTTTGACATGCCTGGTTTATGGTGTTTTAGTTGATAATAAAGAAATTAATGATAGCAATCGTCACTTTGTTCTGTTAATGTGGAAGAAGGATTTAAAGACTTAGTTGTCATGTGCAGCCCTCATGACATACATGTGTAATCCATGCATCCCTAAGGGGCTACACAGTTTGACATGACTGGTTTATGGTGTTTTAGTTGATAATAAAGAAATTAATGATAGCAATCGTCACTTTGTTCTGTTAATGTAGAAGAAGGATTTAAAGACTTAGTTGTCATGTGCGGCCCTCATGACATACATGTGTAATTTATGCATCCCTAAGGGGCTACACAGTTTGACATGCCTTGTTTATAGAATGTTGTAACCTGTTATTAAACATCAATTTTTATTGTTTTTTTTTCCTTACAGAAACAGAAGAAGAATCCACAAAGAAAAAAGTGGTTAGTAATTCCATTCCATTCTTTTATATTTTAATTAATTCAAATTTACTCGCTTCTTTTCCTGGCTTTTCTTACATCTAAAAATTCTCTGCGAAATATCAAAAAAAAAAAAAAAATGATCATTCTTTTTCTAAAACATTTTCCATCAAGAAAAATATTTTTTTGTCATTTTCATTTGCCATTAGAAGACAACAGAATGTTGACATTTAAAATTCCCAAAATTTTTTAGTAAAAATCATTGTCCAATGCATTTTTATAGTAAAAATCATTTCCAATGCATTTTCATAGTAAAAATCATTGTCCAATGCATTTTCATAGTAAAAATCATTGTCCAATGCATTTTTATAGTAAAAATCATTTTTAATGTATTTTTATAGTAAAAAATCATTTCCAATGCATTTTTATTGTAAAAATCATTGTCCAATGCATTTTTATAGTAAAAATCATTGTCCAATGCATTTTTATAGTAAAAATCATTGTCCAATGCATTTTTTTTTAGTAAAAATCATTTCCTATGCATTTTTATTTTAAAAATCATTTCCAATGCATTTTTATAGTAAAAATCATTGTCCAATGCATTTTTATAGTAAGAATCATTTCCTATGCATTTTTATAGTAAAAATCATTTCCTATGCATTTTTATAGTAAAAATCATTTTCAATGTATTTTTATAGTAAAAATCATTTCCAATGCATTTTTTTTAGTAAAAATCATTTCCAATGCATTTTTTTTAGTAAAAATCATTGTCCAATGAATTTTTATAGTAAAAATCATTTCCAATGCATTTTTATAGTAAAAATTCATTGTCCAATGCATTTTTATAGTAAAAATCATTCCAATGCATTTTTATAGTAAAAATCATTGTCCAATGCATTTTTATAGTAAAAATCGTTTCCAATGCATTTTTTAAATTTTTTTTTTAGTAAAAACCGTTTCCAATGCATTTCTATAGTAAAAATCATTTCCAATGCATTTTTATAGTTAAAATTTTTTTTTTTTTTCAGATTTTTAAATTATTTTGATGTACATTATATCATTATCATAGTTCCTTTCATAAATTGCCCTTATTTCTAGTGGAA
>CM042177.1:39374389-39410916 GCA_023376005.1 Doryteuthis pealeii
GTTGGCCAGAAAGTTTGAAAAGATCGTTGATAAAATTGTTAAACAAAACAGGAGATGTGCCTTTTGTTTAATTCTTCATGTATAAATGAAAGAATGCTGCCCAAATACACACATATATATAATTGTAACCCCGAAAAAACATCACTTTAGAGTGAGATTTTTTATTAGAGCAACTTGAAAAGTTATTTTCAACATTTTTTTCCCTCGGGATTTCAGTACGGTACGTGTTTTCATTAAAAAAAAATTTTGTAGTCTGTATAAGAAATCGTGTAAGGGAGATAATAAGAATCATTATATTCACAATAACTTCTTAAAAAATTGCAGAGTTATTTCCCTTGAAAATTGGGTAATTATTTATCAGGCCAATCTATCGATAAAAGTAAAATAGTTGGAATGGCCTATTGTCAGAATTAGCCGGACAACGAGGGAGTCTATAGCCTTTTCGCTAGTGTTAGCCCAAGGAGATTGTATTTGCGTCTGAAGTGGAGCGCCACACCTACCATCAGTTCCCCACTTTGCCGTACAGATCCAAGCTGTGCTACTCATGCACTGAGTTAGCGAGGGGTGATATCGAACCCGAATCCTTGTGGTTCCTCGCCTGATACTCTACCAACTGAGCTAAGCCTGCCCCTAATTTTCCCTGATTCCCTTGTCAAATTAAATTATATTCAGATAGCAGGATTCATTGCAAATGATTTTTACTATAAAAATACATTGGACAATGATTTTTACTATAAAAATGCATTGCAAATGATTTTTACTATAAAAATGCATTGCAAATGATTTTTACTATAAAATGCATTGCAAATGATGCAACAATGATTTTTACTATAAAAATGCATTGCATTGCAAATGATTTTTACTATAAAATGCATTGGAAATGATTTTTACTATAAAAATGCATTGGAAATGATTTTTACTATAAAAATGCATTGGACAATGATTTTACTATAAAAAATGCATTGGAAATGATTTTTACCATAAAAATGCATTGGAAATGATTTTTTACTATAAAAATGCATTGGACAATGATTTTTACCATAAAAATGCATTGGACAATGATTTTTACCACATTGGAAATGATTTTTACCATAAAAATGCATTGGAAATGATTTTTACTCTAAAAATGCATTGGACAATGATTTTTACTCTAAAAATGCATTGGAAATGATTTTGACTATAAAAATGCATTGGAAATGATTTTTACTATTAAAATGCATTGGAAATGATTTTTACCATAAAAATGCATTGGACAATGATTTTTACTATAAAAATGCATTGGAAATGATTTTTACTATAAAAATGCATTGGACAATGATTTTTACCATAAAAATGCATTGGACATGATTTTGACTATAAAAATGCATTGGAAATGATTTTTACTATAAAAATGCATTGGAAATGATTTTTACTATAAAAATGCATTTGACAATGATTTTTACTATAAAAATGCATTGGAAATGATTTTTACTATAAAAATGCATTGGATAATGATTTTTACTATAAAAATGCATTGGATAATGATTTTTACTATAAAAATGCATTGGAAATGATTTTTATTATAAAAATGCATTGCAAATGATTTTTTATTATAAAAATGCATTGCAAATGATTTTTACTATAAAAATGCATTGGACAATGATTTTTACTATAAAAATGCATTGGAAATGATTTTTACTATAAAAATGCATTGGAAATGATTTTTACTATAAAAATGCATTGCAAATGATTTTTTATTATAAAAATGCATTGCAAATGATTTTTTATTATAAAAATGCATTGCAAATGATTTTTACTATAAAAATGCATTGGATAATGATTTTTACTATGAAAATGCATTGGAAATGATTTTTACTATAAAAATGCATTGGAAATGATTTTTACTATAAAAATGCATTGGAAATGATTTTACCATAAAAATGCATTGCAAATGATTTTTACTATAAAAATGCATTGGAAATGATTGGAAATGATTTTTACTATAAAAATGCATTGGAATGATTTTTACTATAAAAATATATTGGAAATGATTTTTACTATAAAAATGCATTGGAAATGATTTTTACTATAAAAATACATTGGACAATGATTTTTACTCTAAAAATGCATTGGAAATGATTTTTACTATGAAAATTCATTGGAAATGATTTTTACTATAAAAATGCATTGGAAATGATTTTGACTATAAAAATGCATTGGAAATGATTTTTACTATTAAAATGCATTGGAAATGATTTTTACCATAAAAATGCATTGGACAATGATTTTTACCATAAAAATGCATTGGACAATGATTTTTACTATAAAAATGCATTGGAAATGATTTTTACTATAAAAATGCATTGGACAATGATTTTTACCATAAAAATGCATTGGACATGATTTTGACTATAAAAATGCATTGGAAATGATTTTTACTATAAAAATGCATTGGAAATGATTTTTACTATAAAAATGCATTTGACAATGATTTTTACTATAAAAATGCATTGGAAATGATTTTTACTATAAAAATGCATTGGATAATGATTTTTACTATAAAAATGCATTGGATAATGATTTTTACTATAAAAATGCATTGGAAATGATTTTATTATAAAAATGCATTGCAAATGATTTTTTATTATAAAAATGCATTGCAAATGATTTTACTATAAAAATGCATTGGACAATGATTTTTACTATAAAAATGCATTGGAAATGATTTTTACTATAAAAATGCATTGGAAATGATTTTTACTATAAAAATGCATTGCAAATGATTTTTTATTATAAAAATGCATTGCAAATGATTTTTTATTATAAAAATGCATTGCAAATGATTTTTACTATAAAAATGCATTGGATAATGATTTTTACTATGAAAATGCATTGGAAATGATTTTTACTATAAAAATGCATTGGAAATGATTTTTACTATAAAAATGCATTAAAGCCAAAATTGAATTCAAGTTTTGACATCAGACATTGTTCAACTTCATTAATGAATGAAAACTATTTTTACATTTTTGCTAGACAGACTGATTGGCATTCTACACTGTTTGTGTCTTGTTTGTATTTGTCGTCAAATATTGTATTACATCCTAACGAATATCCCGTGAGTTCTTCAAAACTTCTTCAAGTGAATTAGGATTGATTATTTGTATCTTCTTGTTATCATTTATTTCATATATTGTTGGTACTTCAGAAGAAGAAGAGGAAGAAGAAGAGGAAGAAGTTGGTAAAAGAAAGAAGCAAAAGAAAGAAAGAAAGAAGAAGGAGGAGGAGGAATGAGGTGGTAAAAGAATGAAGCAGAAGAAGAAGAGCTTAGTGAATGAAGAAGAAGAAGAAGAGAGAGCTTAGTGAATGAAGAAGAAGAAGAAGAAAAAGAAAAAGAAGAAGAGCTTAGTGAATGAAGAAGAAGAAGAAGAGCTTAGTGAATGAAGAAGAAGAAGAAGAAAAGAGAAGAAGAAGAAGAGCTTAGTGAATGAAGAATAAGAAGAAAAGAAGAAGAAAATGAAGAAGAAGAAGAAAGAAGAAGAAGAAGAGCTTAGTGAATGAAGAAGAAGAAGAAAAAGAAGAAGAAGAAGAGCTTAGTGAATGAAGAAGAAGAATAAGAAGAGAGCTTAGTGAATGAAGAAGAAGAAAAAGAAGAAGAAGAAAGCTTAGTGAATGAAGAAGAAGAAGAAGAAGAAGTAGAAGAAGAGCTTAATGAAAGAAGAAGAAGAAGAAGATGAAGCTTAGTGAATGAAGAGAAGAAAAAGAAGAAGAGCTTAGTGAATGAAGAAGAAAAAGAAAAAGAAGAGCTTATTGAATGAAGAAGAAGAAGAAAAAGAAGAAGAAGAAGAGCTTAGTGAATGAAGAAGAAGAAGAAGAAGAAGAAGAGCTTAGTGAATGAAGAAGAAGAAGAAGAAGAGCTTAGTGAATGAAGAAGAAGAAGAAGAAAGAAGAAGAGCTTAGTGAATGAAGAAGAAGAAGAAGAAGAAGAAGAGCTTAGTAATGAAGAAGAAGAAGAGCTTAGTGAATGAAGAAGAAGAAGAAGAAAGAGCTTAGTGAAGAGAAGAAGAAGAAGAAGAAGAAGAAGAGCTTAGTGAATGAAGAAGAAGAAGAGAAGAAGAGCTTAGTGAATGAAGAAGAAGAAAAAAGAAGAAGAAGGCTTAGTGAATGAAGAAGAAGAAGAAGAAGAAGAAGAGCTTAGTGAATGAAGAAGAAGAAGAAGAAAAGAAGAAGAGCCTTGTGATGAAGAAGAAGAAGAAGAAGAAGAGCTTAGTGAATGAAGAAGAAGAAGAAGAGCTTAGTGAATGAAAGAAGAAGAAGAAGAAGAAGCTTAGTGAATGAAGAAGAAGAAGAAGAAGAAGAAGAAGAGCTTAGTGAATGAAGAAGAAGAAGAAAAAGAAGAAGAGCTAGTGAATGAAGAAGAAGAAGAAGAAGAAGAAGAAGCTTAGTGAATGAGAAGAAGAAGAAGAAGAAGAAGAGCCTAGTGAATGAAGAAGAGAAGAAGAAGAAGAGCTTAGTGAATGAAGAAGAAGAAGAAGAAGAAGAAGAGCTTAGTGAATGAAAGAAGAAAAAGAAGAAGAAGAAGAGCTAGTGAATGAAGAAGAAGAAGAAGAAGAAGAAGAGCTTAGTGAATGAAGAAGAAGAGAAGAAGAAGAGCTTAGTGAATGAAGAAGAAGAAGAAAAGAAGAAGAGCTTAGTGAATGAAGAAGAAGAAGAAGAAGAAGAAGAGCTTAGTGAATGAAGAAGAAGAAGAAGAAGAAGAAGAGCCTAGTGAATGAAGAAGAAGAAGAAGAAGAGCTTAGTGAATGAAGAAGAGAAGAAGAAGAAGAAGAGCTTAGTGAATGAAGAAGAAGAAGAAGAAGAGCTTAGTGAATGAAGAAGAAGAAGAAAGAAGAAGAGAAGAGCTTAGTGAATGAAGAAGAAGAAGAAGAAAGAAGAAGAGAGCTTAGTGAATGAAGAAGAAGAAGAAAAGAAGAGCTGTGAATGAAGAAGAAGAAGAAGAAGAAGAAGAAGAGCTTAGTGAATGAAGAAGAAGAAGAAAAAGAAGAAGAGCTTAGTGAATGAAAGAAGAAGAAGAAGAAGAAGAAGAAATGAAGAAGAAGAAAGAAGAAGAAGAAGAGCTTAGTGAATGAAGAAGAAGAAGAAAAAGAAGAGCTTAGTGAATGAAGAAGAAGAAGAAAAAGAAGAAGAAGCTTAAGTGAATGAAGAAGAAAAGAAAGAAAGAAGAAGAAGTGAATAGAAGAAGAGAAGAAGAGAAGAAGAGAATGAAGAAGAAGAAGAAAGAAGAAGAAGAAGAGCTTAGTGAATGAAGAAGAAGAAGAAGAAGAAGAAGAGCTTAGTGATGAAGAGAAGAAGAAGAAGAAGAAGAAGAGCTTAGTGAATGAAGAAGAAGAGAAGAAAAAGAAGAAGAGCTTAGTGAATGAAGAAGAAGAAGAAAAAGAAGAAGAAGAAGAGCTTAGTGAATGAAGAAGAAGAAGAAGAAGAAGAAGAAGAAGAGCTTAGTGAAGAAGAAGAAGAAGAAGAAGAGCTTAGTGAATGAAGAAGAAGAAGAAAAAGAAGAAGAGCCTAGTGAATGAAGAAGAAGAAGAAGAAGAAGAAGAAGAAGAAAAGAGATTAGTGAATGAAGAAGAAGAGAAGAAGAAAAAGAGCTTAGTGAATGAAGAAGAAGAAGAAAAAGAAGAAGAAGAAGACTTAGTGAATGAAGAAGAAGAAGAAGAAAAGAAGAAGAGCCTAGTGAATGAAGAAGAAGAAGAAGAAGAAGAAGAAAAAGAGCTTAGTGAATGAAGAAGAAGAAGAAAAAGAAGAAGAAGAAGAGAAGAAGAGAAGAAGAAGAAAAAGAAGAAGAGCCTAGTGAATGAAGAAGAAGAAGAAGAAGAAGAAGAAGAAAAAGAGCTTAGTGAATGAAGAAGAAGAAGAAAAAGAAGAAGAAGAAGAGCTTAGTGAATTGAAGAAGAAGAAGAAGAAAAAGAAGAAGAGCCTAGTGAATGAAGAAGAAGAAGAAGAAGAAGAAGAAGAAAAAGAGCTTAGTGAATGAAGAAGAAGAAGAAAAAAGAAGAAGAAGAAGAGCCTAGTGAATGAAGAAGAAGAAGAAGAAGAAGAAGAGCTTAGTGAATGAAGAAGAAGAAGAAAAAGAAGAGAGCTTAGTGAATGAAGAAGAAGAAGAAAAAAGAAGAAGCTTAGTGAATGAAGAAGAAGAAGAAAAAAAGAAGAAGAAGAGCTTAGTGAATGAAGAAGAAGAATAAGAAGAAGAGCTTAGTGAATGAAGAAGAAGAAGAAAAAGAAGAAGCGCCTAGTGAATGAAGAAGAAGAAGAAGAAGAAGAAGAAGAGCTTAGTGAATGAAGAAGAAGAAGAAGAAGAAGAAGAAGAAGAGCTTAGTGAATGAAGAAGAAGAAGAAGAAGAAGAAGAAGAGCTTAGTGAATGAAGAAGAAGAAGAAGAAGAAAGACTTAGTGAATGAAGAAGAAGAAGAAGTGAAGAAGAGCTTAGTGAATGAAGAAGAAGAAGAAAAAGAAGAAGAGCTTAGTGAATGAAAGAAGAAGACGAAAAAGAAGAAGAAGAGCTTAGTGAATGAAGAAGAAGAAGAAGAAGAGCTTAGTGAATGAAGAAGAAGAAGAAAAAGAAGAAGAGCTTAGTGAATGAAGAAGAAAGAAAAAGAAGAAGAAGAAGAGCTTAGTGAATGAAGAAGAAGAAGAAAAGAAGAAGAGCCTAGTGAATGAAGAAGAAGAAGAAAAGAAGAAGAGCCTAGTGAATGAAGAAGAAGAAGAAGAAGAAAGAAGAAGAGCTTAGTGAATGAAGAAGAAGAAGAAGAAGAAGAAGAAGAAGAGCTTAGTGAATGAAGAAGAAGAAGAAGAAAAAGAAGAAGAGCTTAGTGAATGAAGAAGAAGAAGAAAAAGAAGAAGAAGAAGTGAATGAAGAAGAAGAAAGAAGAAAAAGAAGAAGAGCTTAGTGAATGAAGAAGAAGAAGAAGAAAAAGAAGAAGAGCCTAGTGAATGAAGAAAAGAAGAAGAAGAAGAAGAAGAGCTTAGTGAATGAAGAAGAAGAAGAAAAAGAAGAAGAGCTTAGTGAATGAAGAAGAAGAAGAAAAAGAAGAAGAAGGAGAGCTTAGTGAATGAAGAAGAAGAAGAAAAAGAAGAAGAAGAAGAGCTTAGTGAATGAAGAAGAAGAATAAGAAGAAGAGCTTAGTGAATGAAGAAGAAGAAAAAGAAAAAGAAGAAGAAGAAGAGCTAGTGAATGAAGAAGAAGAAGAAGAAGAAGAAGAAGAGCTTAGTGAATGAAGAAGAAGAAGAAGAGGAAGGAGAAGAGCTTAGTGAATGAAGAAGAAGAAGAAGAGGAAGGAGAAGAGCTTAGTGAATGAAGAAGACGAAAAAGAAGAAGAAGAAGAAGAAAAAGAAAAAGAAGAAAGAAATCCGTAACTAGAAAAAACCAGATTGATGAAATATTAATGTACAGTCATTCACTAATGTTCAGATGGACATGCTTCCAATAGGGTTATCTTCCCTTGCTGTAGGTTTTCGTCAATAGGTGGCTAGATTATTTAGGCAGCAGCCCGCTAGAAAATCATCCTCTTTCTTTGAGTCCGGCAACCATTGCACATGGGTTAGGTGCTTGATGCCTCTGCCCCTTAAATGTGGGGCTTTGCCCCAACCAACTATCAGTAAGTGACATTCATTTAGAAATTCTGTATCACTTCTTTAGGACATAGTCCTACATTCTTTATGTATTATGTTGAAGAAGAAGAAGAGCTTAGTGAATGAAGAAGAAGAAGAAGAAGAGCTTAGTGAATGAAGAAGAAGAAGAAGAGCTTAGTGATGAAGAAGAGAAGAAGAAGAAGAAGAAGAAGAAGAGCTTAGTGAATGAAGAAGAAGAGAAGAAGAAGAAGCTTAGTGAATGAAGAAGAAGAAGAAGAAGAAGAAGAGCTTAGTGAATGAAGAAAGAAGAAGAAGAAGAAGAGAGAAGAAGCTTAGTGAATGAAGAAGAAGAAGAAGAGAAGAAGAGCTTAGTGAATGAAGAAGAAGAAGAAAGAAGAAGAAAAGAGCTTAGTGAATGAACCTTCCAACTTATTATAAGAACTTTACATCTTATACTAAGCTTAGCTTAGATGTGGCACAAGGCCAGAAGTATGGGGCACTCAATGAGAATCAAACTCACTATCAATGGTCTGCAAATCTAGCTTACTAACCATTACACTACGTGAGGTGCCCAAAATATTAATGTATAATAACTAAAGCAGTAAAATATTAATCTATATATCTAAAAGAAAGCTTCTGTCTGTCTGTTTATATTATGGGAATTAAAACTGTAAAAGGGTTAACTCTCACTTGTGGGGAGAATTGTCGCGTCCACTACTACGCTCCAATTTACTCGCTTCCTTACTCGCCTCCTTCCTCTCTCAGACTTCCCACTTAACTGGGTCACGCTCGCGGCCAGCAGCCGGCCAAGTTCCAACCAAGGTCAAGTTCGCCTCGCAGACTTCGTTCTCCCACTTCCGTCGCTAAACTGACCAAAATACCCACATTCTTGCACGAATGTGCGCTTTCTGTGCATTACGACCTGCACCTGGCGGTAACGACCTCAACGAGAGGTTATAGATGGTCACGGCTTTCTGCCTTGCGAAAGTCCGTTTCTAACCGCTTGCGTGTAATTAATTCTGCCAGCAAACGCATTTTCACCACGAAACTCGGCGTGTTAGAGTCGGGATTTTACAGTTAAGAAATGGGTTTTTTGGGCAACGACAGCGACCCTACGGGGTCGGGCTGACCGGATTCTGTCCGGCTTCCCTGCGCTGGGCATGCGCACTTGGGCTCGCTGCAGCGGTCGTCACCTCGGTGACTCGATCAAACCGACCCAAGTTGCCTCCAGTTGCTAAAGAGCAAGTCCAGTTTGGTGAGCCTTAGGGCAAGATTCCATTCCTGGCAAAACACTCTCTCTCTTCTCCTTTCGGCCATTTCTCGGCCTCGGCTTGGCTCGCATACACATCTCGGCTCCCGGTTCTCGCCTCCAGTCTCCTGCCTCCAGCTAGCTGTTACTACTCCGTTCCTGCCCGCCGAAGTTCCAGTCCTTCCGACGACCTATGCCTGCCCTTCCAGTGCGACCCCGCTCGACCAACTCCATGCGCCAGCCTCTCCTTCTTCAACGGTCCTTTTCAGGACCAACTTAGTCGTTTCATTTCTCTTCTCCTCTGGCCTCTCCTCTGGCCACCTTCGGCTCCGGTTCGATCCTGTACCTAGGCCCTGCCTGGGTCTCTCGGTACCCGCTCGTGGCTACCTCGGTCACGGCCCTTTCGTTCGGTTTCGTCTCGGTCCACGCTCCCCGCCGACCTCACACGGTATCACCGACCCGCTGGTGAACCGCTCACACGTGCCTACGGTATCCCAACATACCGGCAAACCGTACACGTTCCGACTGACCACCGACCAGTCCGCTGCCATCGCTCGACTACGCCTTGGTACCCCGTTCCTCGACCCTCGCTGTCGACGCATCCTGCAGTATCCCACGCATTGGCAACTGCACACGTCCCAGCTAGCCGACGACCAGACCTACCTCGACTCGGCCCCGCCAGGTTTCTACTTCTCGCTACCGACGACCTGACTACTGCCGATCCAGCTTCGAACCAGCCTTCTCATTCGACTCTTCCTTCAGCGACCAGCTACTACCTTCGTCTACCAGCATTACTTCACATTGGTTCATCGACGCATCTCCAGCCTCCGGAAGACCCATCACGTTCAGCTCTGATCTACACCGACCTTCGACCCGCAGTGCCCATCGCGCACATTCCCGATCGTCTACGCAACCGACCATCTGACGCAATCGACCTCTTCCTGGACTAAGATACCAATGACCCGACCAATATCCTTCGACTTTCAACCTTCATCTTTTTGTACTTTGGTAATAAAGATTTCTGTTTCTGGTTAGCCAAAATCTCCTCGTTTGTCCTCCTTTACCTGGTTTGTGTCAGTCAATCGCTTTTAAACAAAAGTCCGCGGAGTCGATGCACGTAATCGACCTCCGCGACAGAATTACCGCAACTTTCAAGTTCGGACACTGAATGAAAAGACAAGACAAGACAAATTTATTTAACAACAAATTTAATATGTATAAACAAACAAAAAAGGGAAAGATAGATTTAAGGATAGTTTTTGCAAATTTTGGTGTGATTTGCGGAGAACTTAACTCAGAGTCCGGTTAACAAAGTTCTTTGAAGTGAAGAATGACCCGCCAACCTATCGGCAGAGGCGGGTTGAAAATTTCGTTTGTTTTGTTGGTTGTTGAATTTTAGAGGTTGCTTTTAGGGAAGCTGTCTTTGAGTTGCAAACCCTAATTGAGTTGAGATGTTTCTGACAATTCTTTCCAAAGTTGAATTTGTCGAATTTCAGGTTTGCTCCTGGAAAGCGAGTGGCAAACTATTTACCAATTCAGTCTGAGCGGAGTCAAGCTCACTTCAGGTCCTTACAGGTATAGCCGAACTCGACCACTNTTTTTAAACTACTGAAAACTGCAATGGACAATCGAACTTTTTACTAATAAAATGCATTGGACAATGATTTTTACATAAAAATGCATTGGAAATGATTTTTTACTTAAAATGCGTTGGAAATGATTTTTACTATAAAAAATGCGCATTGGACAATGATTTTTACTATAAAAATGATTGGAAATGATTTTTTACTATAAAAATGCATTGACAATGATTTTTACTAAAATGCATTGGAAATGATTTTTTACTATAAAAATGCATTGAAATGATTTTTACTATATAAAACAAACATTTTTAACTCATTGGCAAATGATTTTTACTAAAAATGTAATTGGACAATGATTTTTACTATAAAAATGCATTGGACAATGATTTTTACTATAAAATGCATTGGAAATGGATAATTTTTTATTAAAAAATGCATTAGAAATGATTTTTACTATAAAATGCATTTAAATGATTTTTACTATAATGCATTGGAACAATGTTTTTTACTATAAAAACGCATTGAAATAATTTTTACTATAAATGCATTGGACAATGATTTTTACTATTATGAAAAAAACGTATTAACAATTTCGATATCTCCAGAAGAAACCTTCTATCCATTGATATGGACAGACAAACAAAGCTCTTGACAATTAGCAATATAAATTGAATCCGAACTATTAAGACGTTCTTGTAACGGAAACCAACAGGAGAATACGGAGCGAACCATGCATATTAATAAGCCACTCTTTTGAAAACGGACACATTCCAAGTAGCACCTGACTTTTACCGTTAGTCTTGGCAAAAGACCAGAATCGATGCTTTCATCTTGGATTTATGCAGGCATCTCTTCTCCGAGTCAATAGGAAGATTCCCTGAATACAATGGAAATATCCGCGGATCCCCAAGATGACATTTGATGCTTCAAAAGGCAGGCAATGAAGCCGAGAAAGCTCTTCACTATAATTCCATATGAATGGGTATCGGTAAATGTATATTTACTTTCAGGGGTGGGGATTTGTGTGTGTGTGTGTGCGTGGGTGGTTGTTGTCCTTTTTATCAGCAGGTGCTTGTTCTCATACAAGGACTTTCTTTATGAAGCTGAAGCCTTAGAAGGACACAAGATCTCTTTATAGAAATATAAAGGAAGCTTATTAATTCTAAAAGAAAATACTATAATAAAGCATTGGAAATGATTTTTACTATAAAAATACATTGGAAATGATTTTTACTATAAAAATGCATTGAAATGATTTTACTATAAAAATGCATTGAAATGATTTTACTATAAAAATGAATTGGAATGATTTTTACTATAAAAATGCATTGGACAATGATTTTTACTATAAAAATGCATTGGAAATGTTTACTATGAAAATGCATTGGAAATGATTTTTTCTATAAAATGCATTAGAAGATTTTTACTATAAAATTATTATGATTTTACTAAAAATATAAAATGATTTTTATTGGAAATGATTTTTACTATAAAAATGCATTGGAAAATGATTTTTACTATAAAAATGCATTGGAAATGATTTTTACTATAAAAATGCATTGGAAATGATTTTTTACCTATAAAAATGCATTGGAAATGATTTTTTACTATAAAATGCATTGGAAAATGATTTTTACTATAAAAATGCATTGGAAATGATTTTTACTATAAAAATGCATTGGAAATGATTTTTACTATAAAATGCATTGGACAATGATTTTACTATAAAATGCATTGGACAAATGATTTCTACTATAAAAATGCATTGGAAATGATTTTACTATAAACTGCATTGAAATGATTTTACTAAAATGCATTTGATTTTTACTATAATAAAGCATTGGAAATTTTACTATAAAATGCATTTGAAATGATTTTTACTATAAAAATGCATTGGACAATGATTTTTACTATAATAAAGCACTGGAAATGATTTTTACTATAAAAAAGAATTGGAAATGATTTTTACTATAAAAATGCATTTGAAATGATTTTTACTATAAAAATGAATTGGACAATGATTTTTACTATAAAAAATGCATTGGAAATGATTTTTACTATAAAAAAACCTTTAAAGTGAATTCGAGCCGATTCCTAACTATAAAACAGCTGTCGATAAGCAGTTGACTGTGGACCTTCATGCCAAAAACATCGCTCGACAGGCAAGATCAAAAAACCGCCGCACATCCGATCCACACCACACCCCACGTCACACTGAGGATAGTCATCAGCCAGAATTGACTTTCAACCCCACGCCTACCCTCATTTCACCGAGCAAAAAGGAATTATCGTCTCCACAATTCGAGCTTTTGTTTATTTTAAAATAAACGAAATTAATCCAAACCTTCTCATCTATTTTTTCTTTTGCAAACCATACGCATTTTTGAGATATTACAGTAAGTAGTGATGTAATTTCAGTTACAGACAGACGCCGAACCTCCATTATGTTAAGATTATATTATATATTATAGATAGTATTGTTGGGTTGTCTGCCCTTTGCCTGGAAGAGTTATATTCCCTCTGGGTTCCCGTTTTTTTACCACCAGGGGTCTGTTGTATTTCAAACTCTCTCCCACTCTTGCTTCTTGGGAATTGACAACTATGGGTTAGATACTTGTCTACACCCTCCCTGTGTGGGGGTTCTGCACCCCCAACACACTGCCACTAGTAAGTGACTTTAGTCTATGGACTCTCCATAACTAAACATATCTTTTACTTATCTTATTGTATAGGCCTTTTCTATATTTGATGATTTGTTGGGTTGTCTACCATTTGACTGGAAGAGTTATCTTCCCTCTGGGTTCCCGTTTTTTTGACCACCAGGGGTCTGTTGTATTTAAGCGCCTTTTTCAAACCCCCCTCTCTCTCTCTATCTGGCTTCTCGGGAATTGACATCTATGGGTTAGACACTTGTCTACACCCTCCCTGTGTGGGGGTTCTGCACCCCCAACACACTGTCACTAGTAAGTGACTTTAGTCTATGGACTCTCCATAACTAAAACATATCTTCTATGTAACTCTTTTGTATTTATCACTTTTCTATGTACGTATATTATCCACTATGTATCTTGTTTCATGTATATGTATTATGTCGTAAATGTTTCTTCCATGTGCTTTTATTAAAGTCCATTTTGTTATTTGCAACACTCGTGTCGGAGTTGTTTGTTTCAACCAATTATAATTGATATTGTAACCTTGAACTTTACCTCCATTAAAGTGAGACGAGTCTCTTTCAAGTCATGGTCTATGGTTGCCATTAAGCTGCGGTTTTGGGACAGGACTTTATGGTGGTTTGTTCTAAAATCGATGGCTGCAGAAGAGAGCGAGAGAGAGAGAGAGAGAGAGAGAGAGAAAGAGAGAGAGCGGGGGAGAGAAAATAAAGAAGGAGAGAGAGAGAAGAGAGAGAAACAGAGGAGACAGTCAGAGAGAGAGAGAGAGAGAGAGAGAGAGAGAGAGAGAGAGACAGAGAGAGAGGAGAGAGAGAGACTCAGTCAGATAGAGAAGAAAGAAAGAAGAAAAGAGAACAGACAAGAGAACAGAAGACATGTCGTAAATGTTCCTTCCATGTGCTTTTATTAAAGTCTATATGTTATGTTTTAACACTCGTGTCGGAGTTGTTTGTTTCAACCAGTTATAATTAATATATAACCATGAATCTTTACGCATATATATTTCTTTCTCTCTCTCTCTCTCCTCTTCCTTTCTTTCTCTCTCTCTCCTCTTTTCCTTTATCTTTCTCTCTCTCTCTTCCTTTTCTCTCTTTTCCTTTTCTTTCATCTCTTTCCTTATCCTTCATTCTCTCTCACTCTCTCTTATTCCTTTTCTCTCTCTATCTTTCCTTTTTCTTTCTCTCTTCTCTATCTTCCTTTTCGTTTCTCTCTCTCTCATCTTTTCCCTTATTTCTACCTCTCTCTCTTTCCCTTTTCTTTCTCTCTCTCTCCCTCTTTATTGCCTTTCTTTCTCTCTCTCCTCAAGTCTTTCCTTTTCACTCTCTCTCTCTTTCCTTTTCTCTCTCTCTCTTTTCCTTATTCTTTCTCATCAATCTCTCCCTTTTCTTAAATCCTTTTCTCCTCTCTCTCTTCTTTTCTCTCTCTCTCTCTTTCCTATTTCTCTCTCTCACTCTCCCTCTTTCCTTTTCTCCTCTCTCTCTTTTTTCTCCATGTTTCTTACTCTCTCTCAAGAAATCTCTATTTTCATTTAATCTTCTCAAAATCATCTCAATCTCTCAATGACCATATATATCTTTAATTAATGTAATCATAAAAAATCAAAAATATAATAATATCCCACATATTTCTCTCATCATCTCACATATTAAAATAATACTTTCATATTTCTCTTCTCTCTCCATTTCTTTCTCAAAAGACATCATACTCTCTCTCTATATTCCTAATTTTCTTATTCTCTGTCTCTCTTGTCAACTTAATTCTCTATATCATCTTCTCTCATACTTTAATTCACCTTTTCTCCATCTCAAATACTCCGAATCATTTCCTTTATACCACAGCTCCAAACTCAAACAATACATTACATCCTTTATAATAGTTCTCGTCAAACTCAAATCCATACAAATCTCGAAAATCATCTCATTTCCTTTCGCATAATCTATAACAATCATTCATAAATTTATATAATTTGATCACACAATTTTCATCTCTCACATCAAATCTTACTCAATAAATCATTTCTTTCCTGCTCAAAAATCTCTCAATCCTCATTACCTTAAATTCTATTCTTCTCTCCTCTCAGCGTCTAATTACAAACTCTTCTCATCATCTTAATACACTTATTCTCTCTCTCTACATTTCCATTATTCTATACTTTTCTCTCAATCTCTCTCTTATCCTTTCTATTTATTATCTCATCTCATACTATTTCCCTTTTCCATCCTCTTACTCATCAATCTAATTCTATATTCTCCTCATATTTCTCTAATATATTTCATCCAACTATAATTCATCTACTTATCTCTCAATCTCTCTTTCCTTTTCCTCTATACTCAACTCTCAATTTTCCTTATTCCATAACACTCTACATCCCTCTCATTATCCTTTTACTTTCTCTCTCTCTCTCTCTTATTCCTTATTTGCTTTAAACTCTCATCTACTCTTAATCCTTTTCTCTCTCTCCTCTAAACCTCTCATAATAATTAAGTTCCTAATTCTTTACTAAATCTCTCTCCTCTCTTTTTCTTTTCTTCATTCTCTCTCTCATATATTTATTACATTTATCTCATCAATACAAATTCATCATAAATTTCCCTATTTATTCCTTATCATACTCATAATCAAATCTCCACAAACACAACTCTCTGTTTTTCCCAATTTTTTCTTTCTCTCATCTCATTATTTCCTTTATCTCTCTCCTACTAAATACTATATACATATTTTCTATCAATCACTCTACTCATCTCTCATTATCCTTATTCATCCTCTCTATATTCACTTTATCTATATTCTCTCTCTCTCTTATTCCTTTTCATCTCTCTCATCTCTTTATACCTTATTACTCTATAACATCTTCTCTAAATTCCATTTATATTCTCTCTCAAATAACAATAATTTCTTTTCAAATCAATCTCTTTACCCTAATTTCTACTCTCTCCTCTCTTTAATATACATATTTTCTTTCTCTCAAATCCTTATCTCTCATCCTTATTCCATACTAAACATCTCAACATCAATGATCAATAATCTCTCATAAAGTCTATAATAAAAATATAATAAAATCTATATTCAATCACCTCTACACTCAAGAAAATCTTCTCATAACACGATTAAATTAATTTAAAATAAATCTTTTCTCTTTACTCTTCCTCAAATCACAAACAATATAAGTCACAAACACAGAATTCATCTTTATACCTTTATACTTTCTCATCATACAATACATCTTTCTCTCTATACTCAAATCCTCTCATACCATCTTTCCTAATATTCTTTCTCTCATCTCTCATCTCTAAGAAAAAATCAATTTCCTTTTCTACAATCTCTCTCAATATTCAAACTTTTCAACTCCTACCCAATCTCAATCACAATACTCAAATCTTTACCGATATATTCTACTCCTTCTCAACAATCCATTAATTCATTATTCACTCTCAATCTCTAACAACAACCTCCGTCCTAAACTTTCCATATTTCTTTCTCTCTCACTATCTCGATCTTTCCTTTATCTCTCTCTACTATCTTTTCCATTTTCATTTCTCTCTCTTCTATCTTTCTTAATCCTTTTCTTTCTCTCATACTCAAACCTTTATCCTTTATACTTCTCTCTCAATCCACAAACAAAACCTTGCAATAATCTATCAATTTTCTATATCATATTCATCAAAATCAAATTCTATCTCTCATCTTTCCTTTATTCTTCTCTACAAATCTCTCATTTCCCTTTTCGTTCCATACTCATCATAATCTCTATCTTTCCTTTATCTTTCTCTCATCAATCTCTCTTTCCACATTTATCTATTAAATCTCATCTCTCATTTTTCCTTTAATAACTACCTATCACAATCTCTCGTCTTCCTCTTTCTTTTCTAATCTCTCATCCATACAAACACATCTCTTATACTATTATTCTAATATAACATACATCCACTCCCTCCCTTCCTTTTCTTATCTCTCATCATCACTCCTCTAACTCTTAAATTAATTAACCTTATAAATCACATTACTCCATAAATCAGGTACAATAAACGTAACTCATAAAAAAATCCAAACAAAAATCCAAAAATCTAAAAAAAATAAGTAAATCAATTATATATTTCCTCCTCTTATCTCTCTTTCCTTTAAATCCTTATCTCATCATAAAACCTCACCTCTCTATATCCCTTTTCTCATACAATCTTTCTATTTCTAATATATTCTCTATTCTTTTTTACATCCTTTCCTTTTCTACACCTCTGTTATGTATATGTTATGTTCAAACACTCGTGTCGGAGTTGTTTGTTTCAACTAGTTATAATTTATATATATATAATTTAACCCTACAGTATATTTATATAAATCTGTTGTAACAAAATTGTACGTAAGAATGTTATATCAGAGAAAAGATATCTCTTATGATTCACAATCCTTACACACAATATATCCACTCGCTAACAAAACAAAGCAAAACACAAGTCACAGACGCCGACCAGCGGAAGTTAACCCAACGGTACCCTAAAACAAAGTGACCAAATTGACGCAGTTCTGCGCATAGGCTCGGATTGAGTTACGCTTGAAAGGAATTCCTAAACAACAAAAAAATAATATTGTAAACGGAATCCGGATTTTCAGCCAATAAAAAACTCTCCCGCTAAAACGCTCCAAAGACATTTCTGGAGCCTACCTCGTTAGTATATAAACTAGGACATTTTGAGGATCGGCAGTTGACTGAGGGCTTTCAGGCCATTCGTATCGCCGATCGACCGACAGGCAGGCAGGATCAAAGAGCCGCTACACCTACCCACTACCACACACGCCCGCACCTACCCTGACACTCAACCTTACTTCAACTCTTCACCACAGCCGGCACGATATCCTTACCTCCCTGACCACCACGGCACTATCCACCACAACTCACTGGGTCCTTCCTGACTTATTTCCCACACCAAGTGACCGTATCAACTTACAACTTCTATCTACCTACATCGTACCTACAACAAGATACTACCCCACGCCTCACACCAGGCCACAGAGAGATTCCTGACGCATTATCATACGATACCCACACCCCACTGCATCTCACGACCCCAGGGTCATTCCTGACAGCCCACTCGTGCTACCAGGCCTATCGCGACTCCTACTTCGTCGCTCATATCTTTTCCAAAGTGTATGAACGACTTTTCGTCTCACGTAGTCTAACTCCCTCTGGCATAGAATAACAAACACCGTAGATGAGGTAATCTCTTTATTCCTTCCACCAGAAAGTGTAAAAAACTGAAATAGGAAAGAAAACAGGTTTATAACAACAATGTCTGAAGAAAGCAGTGAATGGGTGTTAATAGAACAACTCGGAGGCAGTTCGTAGATAAAGACAGTGAAATAATAATGACGTACAATAACACCACCAAACAGGCTTAGAAGTTAAGAAAGGTACAAACGAGGGACAGAGTCTATGAGAGAAAGTCAATCGAGCGACAAGGGAGTGAACATTACAAAATCTGTCTTAGTGTACAAGGTTCAGCGAAACGTCAAATAATATAGTCAGATACACAAGGTAAAAGTCTATTACAAAATTTAATAAGAAGGTTACTGAGAGTCAAGTGACGTATCTGTTCTCTTTAAGGAAGAACACAGAAGAGGAATTGAACGCGTGTGGATAAGGCCTTGAATTTACCGCTGAATAATGGTAGCCGGAAAAGGGCGGTGAAAATGCAAGAATAATCCCGTTTAGGAAAAAACACACAGTTGGTCTAAGGGACGTAACTCTTAACGCAGAATCATAAATTACAGGCCGAGACAAGGCCGCTGAGATATTCCTGACTTACTCCACTCGGCCATTCCAGAGTTGACTACTAATACTTCTGACGACAACAACAACGTTTCAAACCCTTGTTTATTTTAATAAACGATTTTACACGCATTCAAAGATACATCGTTTTATTTCAAGAATAAACACGTATACTTAGATTTTATTCATGTCCTGCGGCTCTCAACCATCTGGGCTTTATCATTTGCGGCTGTAGCGTTAAGCGGATTTGGCCATCCCTGCTAATATTGATAGCCGGCAGGTGCGATGTATCAATTCCACAGGTGAATCAATCAAAAAGGGAATGGTGATAACAATAGAAAGGGAAAACTATTGTTGGTTTAATTAATTATAATATTGTTTAATTATTCCTTTCTTAACAGAGGCAGCGATTTGCTCTTGGAGCCAAGACAATTCCCAGTGGTGGCCTTGCCAGATAATATTGATTTCGGAGGAAAATGGGTTAAAGCAGTTAATTATTTACTCACGCTCATAATCCAATAAACAAAGGATTCTCTTGGGATATAATGGCTACAGTGGTGGACAAAGAGCAGCTGTACAGCCACTTGCTTCCTATCACTCAAAACGTATAAATAAGACTTATTATGGTGAAGTCTTGATAGTAAAAATCATTGTCCAATGCATTTTTTATGGTTAGAATCATTTCCAATGCATTTTCATAGTAAAAATCATTGTCCAATGTATTTTTATAGTAAAAATCATTTCCAATGCATTTTTATAGTAAAAATCATTGTCCAATGCATTCTTATAGTAAAAATCATTGTCCAATGTATTTTTATAGTAAAAATCATTGTCCAATGCATTTTATAGTAAAAATCATTGTCCAATATTTTTATAGTAAAAATCATTGTCCAATGTATTTTTATAGTAAATCATTGTCCAATGCATTTTTATAGTAAAAACATTTTTATAGTAAAAATCATTGTCCAATGTATTTTTATAGTAAAAATCATTGTCCAATGCATTTTTATAGTAAAAAATCATTTCCAATGTATTTTATAGTAAAAATCATTGTCCAATGCATTTTTATAGTAAAAATCATTTCAAATGTATTTTTATAGTAAAAATCATTTCCAATGCATTTTTATAGTAAAAATCATTTCCAATGCATTTTTAGTAAAAATCATTGTCCAATGCATTTATATAGTAAAAATCATTTCAAATGTATTTTTATAGTAAAAATCATTTCCAATGCATTTTTATAGTAAAAATCATTGTCCAATGCATTTATATAGTAAAAATCATTTCAAATGTATTTTCATAGTAAAAATCATTTCCAATGCATTTTTATAGTAAAAATCATTTCCTATGCATTTTCATAGTAAAAATCATTGTCCAGTGCATTTTTATAGTAAAAATCATTACCAATGCATTTTTATAGTAAAAATCATTTCCAATGCATTTTTATAGTAAAATTAATTTCCAATGCATTTTTATAGTAAAAATCATTACCAATGCATTTTTATAGTAAAAATCATTTCCAATGCATTTTTATAGTAAAAATTATTAAAAAATGAGTTAAAGCAGTTAATTATTTACTCACGCTCATAATCCAATAAACAAAGGATTCTCTTGGGATATAATGGCTACAGTGGTGGACAAAGAGCAGCTGTACAGCCACTTGCTTCCTATCACTCAAAATGTATAAATAAGACTTATTATGGTGAAGTCTTGATAGTAAAAATCATTGTCCAATGCATTTTTTATGGTTAGAATCATTTCCAATGCATTTTTATTGTAAAAATCATTGTCCAATGTATTTTTATAGTAAAAATCATTGTCCAATGCATTTTTATAGTAAAAATCATTGTCCAATGCATTTTTTATGATTATAATCATTTCCAATGCATTTTTATAGTAAAAATCATTGTCCAATGCATTTTTTATGATTATAATCATTTCCAATACATTTTTATAGTAAAAATCATTGTCCAATGCATTTTTATAGTAAAAATCATTTCCAATGCATTTTCATAGTAAAAATCATTGTCCAAATTTTTATAGTAAAAATCATTTCCAATGCATTTTTATAGTAAAAAATTGTCCAATGCATTTTTATAGTAAAAATCATTTCCAATGCATTTTCATAGTAAAAATCATTTCCAATGCATTTTTATAGTAAAAATCATTTCCAATGCATTTTTATAGTAAAAATCATTTCCAATGCATTTTTATAGTAAAAATCATTTCCAATGCATTTTATAGTAAAAATCATTTCCAATGCAATGCATTTTTATTGTAAAAATCATTTCCAATGCATTTTCATAGTAAAAATCATTTCCAATGCAATGCATTTTTATAGTAAAAATCATTTCCAATGCATTTTCATAGTAAAAATCATTTCCAATGCATTTTCATAGTAAAAATCATTTCCAATGCATTTTCATAGTAAAAATCATTTCCAATGCATAATGTAATGGCAATAAAGAGATACTCCACATTTCCCAGGGTTACAGAATTGGAACTTCACTACTAGATTCAGTTTAACGTGCTACCCAGTATATTACCACCCTCTAGCATATATATGTTAAAAGGTGTTGGGGGTTGCCATAAAGGCTATAGAGTAGGGATAATCATACAGGTGCAAGGTGACCCGCCGATTGATTGGAAGAGGTCTCTCTGACCCCCGTCTTGCCTAAGTAATGGTCTAAATGGTGTGTTGCATGTCATGGACTGCTAAGCCACTAGGATTAGATCCTTATCCATCACGGGTCGCCATCCACAGCCAAGCGTAGCCCATTGGACGAATTTTACCCCTCTGCAGAGGTGCAGTCGGTATTCTACAGCCCCAACCGATAGGGCATTCTTACCTCTCTGCGAGGGTTGCACTCGACGTTTTCTACAGCTCCAGCTGACAGGCCAGTCTTAGTCATCTGCAGGGGTGCAGTTGGCGTATTATATAGTCCCAGCCGACAGGGCGGGTGCTGACTCCTCTGCAGATGTGCAGTTGGTACACCACTCTACAGTACCAAACGACAGGACAGTCTTACTCGTCTACAGGTGTTCAGTCTGTGTATTTCATAGCCCCAGCTGACAGGTCGACTTCTCTGCAGGGGCGCAGTTGGCGTATTCCATAGTCCCAGTCAACAGGCCGGTCTTACTCCTCTGTAGGGTTGCAACGGCATATTCTACCATTCCAGCTGACTGACCGGTCTTACCACTCTGCAGGGGCACTGTCGGCATACTGTCACAGCCCCAGCCGACAGACCGGTTTTACACCTCTGCAGAGGCACAGTTGGCATATTCTACAGTCCAAGCCGACAGGCCGGTCTTACTCTTCTGTAGGGGTAAGTCGGCATATTCTATAGTTCCAGCGGACCGGTCAGTCTTACTCCTCTGCTGGGGTGCAGTTGGCCTGTTCTACAACCCCAGCCGACAGGACAGAAAAAGATGAAAATGATATTTGAATTGTCTAGCGTGATTAAGTGTTTTGATTTGATTGTTTGAATCATTCACAATTGTTCCGTTGATTTATTTATCAATTTGACAGAAAGGCGGACATGTTTCCCATTCAACCATGAATAATTCAACAAACCAAGACGCGTCAATGACCACGACACGCTTGAAGTTGACAACTATGAAAAAAAAATACTATTGTTGGGAGACAAAATCGAATTGTCTTTCTTTTCACACACACACACACACACACACACACACACACACACACACACACACACAGCTAATATTATATTATGATTTTTTATCATAAAAATACATTGAAAATTAAATTTACTATAAATATGCATTGGAAATGGAAAATGCATTGGAAATGATTTTTACTATAAAAATGCATTGGAAATGATTTTTACTATAAAAATACATTGGAAATGATTTTTACTATAAAAATGCATTGGGAATGATTTTTACTATAAAAATGCATTTGAAATGATTTTTACTATAAAAATTCATTTGAATCTGTAGAGTGATTCGAAGGTAACATGAAATAAAATGAATATCTTTTAAAGATTTGAATGATCATTTGTACGCTTTAGTTGGTTGTTTAACTCTGTCTATTGTATGAAAATGTGTATTGCTTTTATGTGGATCCAGCCACTTTGTCTTGTCAAAATCGTCCCCAGAGTTTATATCATTTCGTAATTGAATAACTCGACCAATTCTTGTTCAAGTGATTCCAAATTTTAACAGCATGTGTAGAAACAACTTGATATTCTATGTTTAAGGTTTTATGTTTTTCTTTTTCATTTTAGGTATAGAAATAATAACACTGGATACCGTGATGAGAACTTGGAAGGATTTTACCCCTCTGCAGAGGTGCAGTTGGTGTGTCCTGGTATAATGTGGTGGTTAACAAGTTTGACCCACTGACGTCTCCCCTATGTAATTAGTTTTCACCCATTATTGCACGATTATAACACTGGTTTACAGTTTGAAGCACTTCTATATAGTGTTAATATTTCAAATGCCCACTGTTTGTTTCCTCTTGCGCAGAACAATACCATTTCTATAAAGCCTAAGTATATATATATTTCCATTATACTGTGAAGGTTTTCGTTAAATTGGTAGTTTTTGGAGGAATTGAAAAAAATCTAAACTTGTTAATAATTTGAAACGGAGTGTGGGTTACAATGTAATGGCTTTTTTCTCCCGACTAAACAAAGCAAGAGTGAGGGTTGACAAGCTAGTTTTCCAAAATATTAGTTAATATAGTAAATTAATTCCGAATAGTCTAGAAGGAAATCTCTCATTTAAAAATTATGTTGTGTCCGAGAAGTTGCATGAATCCATATATTTATTTTTTGAGTATTACTAGCAAATATATGCACCCTCCGGGTGCAAGTATTTAAGTCTTAATGTAATAAAATATCGTATTAAATAAGAAAGGCTAATGAAACTAAATCAGAATGCAGATAAAAAGATTTGAAACAGAGGGAGTATAATCGAAAAATAGAACAACTGAAACTTACTCTTCCATCACTCCCGTCTTTCATTGTTATTTTTTCTAATTTAACTATTTAGTTAAAAGATGAAGTAAAGAATAAAATGACAGTTATTTTTTCTTGTTAATGGATTTCGTTTAAGATTAATTGAAGAGATTTTTGCTTATATTCATTAAAATAAAACCAAACAGTTAGAAACCAATAATTCTAAGCATATATTTATTAAAATCACGTTTTAAATATCAATATGCAAATTAGCCTTCCTGTTCACACTGTAAACCGCTATTTTGTTGTATATATAAATACAATTGCATGTTATTAGAATGTAGGTATGGTTAACAGTATAAATAATGTAAAACAATTTTATTAATAATTGAGGTTAAAATTAAAATAAATTCATGGTGAATGTGACGTCAATTACTAAGGGAATTGTGACTTGAGTAGTGATTTAGTTTCGGTTACAGACAGAAAAACACACAATCTCCATTATAATAGGATTTGTATTATTCGGACAGCTGACAGGACAGTCTTACACATTTGCTGGGGTGCAGTCGGTATATTCCACAGTCCGAACCGACAGGCCGGTCTTACATCTCAGCAGGGGTGCAGTTGACGTATTCTACTGCCTCAGCCGACAGGACAGTCTTACACCTCTGCTGCATGCAATTGTTTCTACAATCCGAGCTGGGTGATATTACACCTCTGCAGGGGTGCAGTCGGCGTATTCCACAGCCAGAGCCGACAGGACAGTCTTACACCTCTGCAGGGGTGCAGTCAGTATATTCCACGGTCTGAGTCCACAGGCCGGTCTAACCCCTCTGCAGTGGCGCAGTCGGTGTATTCTACAACCCCAGCCAACAAGGCCGCCCCACATCTCTACAGAGGTGCAGTCGGCATATTCCATAGCCCGAGCCGACAGGATGGTCTTACCCCTCTGCAGAGGTGCAGTTGGCGTATTCAACAGCCCCACCGACAGGACAGAAATGATGATGATGATGATGATATTAAAAGTTTCTAGCGTGATTAAGTGTTTTGATTTGATTGTTTGAATCATTCATGTTTCACAACCATGCCGTCAATATATTTATCAATTTGACAGAAAGGCCGCCATGTTCACCATTCAACCATAAATAATTCATCACACCTAGATACCTCAATAACCATGACACGCTTGGAGCTGACAACTATGTGAAAAAAATACTATTGTTGGGAGACAAAATCGAATTGTCTTTTTTCACACACACACACACACACACACACACACACACACACACACACAGAGCTAATATTATATTAAGATTTTTTATAAATAAAAATAGATTGAAAATTAAATTTACTATAAAGATGCATTGGAAATGATTTTTACTATAAAAAATGCATTGGAAATTATTTTTACTATAAAAAATGCATTGGAAATGATTTTTTACTATAAAAATACATTAGAAATGATTTTTACTATAAAAATGCATTGGAAATGATTTTTACTATAAAAATTCATTTGAATTGATTTTTAGCATAAAAATACATTGGAAATGATTTTTACTATAAAAATGCATTGGAAATGATTTTTTACTATAAAAATACATTGGAAATGATTTTTACCATAAAAATGCATTATAAATGATTTTTAACTATAAAACTTTTAACTTCTTCTTCTTCTTCTTCTTCTTCTTCTTCTTCTTCTTCTTCTTCTTCTTTAAAATACATTTTATAGTTAAAAATCATTTACAATGCATTTTTATAGTAAAAATCATTTCCAATGCATTTTTATAGTAAAAATCATTGTCCAATGCATTTTTATAGTTAAAAATCATTTCCAATGCATTTTTATAGTAGAAATCATTGTCCAATGCATTTTTATAGTAAAAATCATTTCCAATGCATTTTTATAGTAAAAATCATTGTCCAATGCATTTTTATAGTAAAAATCATTTCCAATGCATTTTTATAGTAAAAATCATTTCTAATGTATTTTTTTAGTAAAAATCATTTCCAATGCATTTTTATAGTAAAAATCATTTCCAATGCATTTTTATAGTAAAAATCATTTCTAATGTATTTTTATAGTAAAAATCATTTCCAATGCAGTTGGCTGGGTGAGGAGGTTTACCAACGCCTATAAAATTGGCTTCCCTCACCGTTCAGTATTACTTTTGCTCCAGCTGATTAAGCAAATTGTTACAGAAGTTTCTTCACATCGAGCATACCTCCCTGTGTTACCAGACCCTAGGCAGGAGTGGGCCAGCTCCACCTGGGTCACCAGAGTTAACTATTTTCTTTTTTTTAATCACAGGTAGAATAAGTACAAATATAAACTCGTTTACTACTTGTTTGTTCTTGTTTTACGGCACATCAACCTCAATGGGTCATTTAATGCCGACTACGTTTTTTTAAATGAATTGGTGATAATGTTTAATTTTCTAAAGATTTTTTGTTTTTGACATATTTTTTGTGAATGGAACTTTTAGATGATTTTTTTTAACATATATTTTTGTGTTTTCATTTTTTTGGGAAGATTTTTAGATTTTGTTGTAGATGTGTGCCTCTTTTATGTATCCGAGTAGTTTTTTCTGGGTTTACTACTGTAAGATTCAAAGGTTATGACAAAGTCATAACTCGTTGGAACGCAAACAAACTCCGACACAGGTTGAGGGACGAAACATTTTATATAACAGCACAAGAATAAACAAGGTACTTAATACATAGAAGTGTACATAAACATACATACATAAGTAATATAAAGTTACATGTAAAAGGGATAAACATAAAAGCACAGACATGAGACTAAGAATAGTCCATGCTGTAAAAATCACTTACAGTAATGTAAGAGGGGGGGGGGCAAAGCCCCAACAAGAAAGGGGTGGTCATAAGACTACCTCATTGTGTCTCGTAGGTCGAGCAGCAGGCAAAGAGGAAGAGAAGTTCAAATCAGCCGCTTATGTTACATAATTATGGATCCCTAATATCTTTTTAAGGTAGTATAGAAATCCTTATGGCGATCAGTACAGCTTATGGCCTTGAGAGTGAATGACAATGCTTGACCTCACTCTCACCTTGCGTTCTGGGGATGGGACGTGAGAACGGAAGTCAATAGAAGCCCTTCCGGTTTAAGGTGTAAGCAACTCAGTTAGTTGCAGTTAGTCAGTTGGATAGTTAGGACTTAGAAGCGAAGCTAGCAAGATGTGAGCTGACTGCGCAGTTGTCTGGTCTGGGGTTCTGGAATAAAGTAACATCAAAAGTAAATCGAAGTCTTGTTGTTATTACTAAAAGCTAACAATGACACAAGGCTTCTGATAAGAAATGATCCCCGACAAAGACCCGGAGTCCCCAACAAACACCACGACAAGACCAGACCAAGATAGAAGATAGATGATAGAAGGTATACCAGATCCGGCCAGAAGAATAGACGACAAGAATAAGAAGTAAAAGAGAAGTATACAACATATAGATATATAGTGCCGGTAAAGAGGTATGCAACATATACCTATTTAGTACTGTCAAAGGAAAGGCACTACGTAACAAATATATCTATTTGGTACCGTGACGACGCCGCTACGTTACACTTAAATACACGAGGCCCCTAGCGGGAACCAGCGACACTAAACGGGCAGACAACTCGCCAGGCAAATACGAAAATAACTCCCACACTACGATGTCGGAAACCATCATGTTAGCCACTGCGCTCCTGATACTCCCGCCTTGGTTATAAATTTCAGAATCGATTAAAAAGATGAGTTAATACTGAGACAATTATGGGATATAAATCAAAAAGCAAAAACAAAAACCAATCTTTTGAATTTAATTATTTTTGTGCAAGTTAAATTGAACTTTAAACGGTTTTTTTCATTTGGGAGGTTTCGCGCGATTATCATTTCGGCGAAATTGAATTTACCGCGCTTTTTCGGTAATCTAAATCGTTTTAAGCTTTAAAATCGCAACCAGTTTCCGCTTCTCAAATATTAATGGCCGTTAATGTCAAGCGATTGAGGAATCATTTCCAAATCTGATTTGGCTGCTGTGCTTTTGGACACAGCTCAATTGTAAGACACTGGACTGAAGGCTATTTCTCTGAATTTTTGACATAAGGCTTAATGATTAGTATTATCTGTATTATTCGGACTATTGTCCTCATCTTCATTGTTATCTGTACAACTGGACACATGGCCTAGTGGATAAAGAAGTTACGTTAAGACAGTTCTAAGTGACAGTTATATCTGGACTGCAGGTTCAATCCTGACCAGAGGCAGCAGTAACATAAAATAATAATTAACACAGTTTAACGCCTCAACCCCAGCTATGGTTAGCGGAATGAGAACGGGATACTCCCATGGATTGAATACAGGGTTAGGTTCAAAGTTCCGTAATGGCTCCCGATTACGACCAGAAGGTTCCCGATTATGACAAGAATGTTTCCGAGTTCGAAAAAAGGTTCCGAGTCCGAAAAGAAGGTTCCTGAGTCCGACAAGAAATACCTGAAGAAGGTTGGTGGACTGAAGGCCATTCGATATTTGTTTGGTTAGTTGGAAATAATATAAAGTGGATTTATGCATTCTTGGCAGGGACGTGTATTTAAACAACAGATAACACATCTATATATTATAATACTCATGCTCCTTAATTGAACGACCGTTATCATCTTGCAAAACCCTCTGGTTAAAAACAAGGCTATACCAATCGACCAAGATGAAATGCAAAAATGTAAATCCTGATTATCTGGTAAAATTAAATACAGAGTGTTTCAAATAGTTTTGTAACATAAAAATAAAATACTGAACAAGTTATCACCCCCCCCCCAAAAAAAAAAACCAACAAAAAAAAACGTGTATTTAGATAACAGATGACACAAAGAAATTTAAATACAAAAAAGAAAAGCATAACAAATGAAACGAAGAATTTGCACAAAAACAATATCAGACACTCGTTCAACATAGCGACTGACACTAACTGATGCTGCTTGGGTAGATTCATTATGAACTTAGACATACTGTGGAAACTCAGTTCTCGAACAAAATTAATTCAAAATTATGTTCGAGAACCTATTTAGTCGCAAACTGAAACAATATTTCCCATAAGAAATTATCGAAAATTTGGGTTATCTGCCCCTTAATCAGTTCCGGGAAGTCGAGACGTGTTGGATATTGTACAAACGGAAATAGGAATTTCCGGTTAGATTAAACAAAGCAAAGGAATTGAAAGCAAAATGACGAAGGAGTCAAAGAAGAACCGGAACTAGAAGGTTCCGCTAGAGAACAATGAATATGTGGGCGTTTGGCGGAAAAGCCAGACAAAGAGGAAATAGAACAAAGGAAACAATAGATAGGGTTGCGCTTACTTAAGCAGTCAGTGGTCAGTAGTGAACAGAGACCCCCAGGAGACGGCGAACGGAGTGGGCTGTGAACCATCAGGTAGCCACCCTCCACCCCACCAACGCATTGTCAACCCTTGGGCAGATTCCCATTGTCAACGCTCGCCACCCACACGCACCACGAGAGAATGTAAAGAAATAAACTAAGGTTTGTTACAATGCCCATGTGTTGAGTCTCTACGCTGACTACTAACCTACCCGCAGTATACCAGCAACGTATACGATTCAGCATGAGTTTGAAGATGCCAGTAGATAACATATACGATTTAGTGCCGAACAAAGAAGGCGCTATGCAACATGGTTAGCCGTATAGATCGAGACTTTATTGATTAGACCGTTAACTCTGGACACTAGAGTCCAGACGCTCAGAACTTTTTATTTATTTAAATTTAATTTTGATTTAACTCTTAACTTCCCGGAAGCAATTCTAGGCCCAAACCCCTCTGTTCGCATAAGGATTTGGTAAAAAACAGCTAAAAATCCCAGCAGCGGTGGAAGTCATTGTCAACCCTCGGTCATTTCATTGTTCACCCACCACGAGAGAATGCAAAGAAATAAACTAAAGTTTGTTACAATGCCCATGTGTTGAGTCTCTACGCCGACTACTAACCTACCTGCAGTATACCAGCAACGTATACGATTCAGAGTAGCGAAGAAGGCGCTATGCAACAGACGCTTGGGGGTAGAGATAGCCATAAATGAGCAGAACTGTTTTAGCAGCGGCCGAATTAAAGTCAGCATCATCAGTCTATGCACCCACAGGGATAAGACCAAACAAATTCTACGGACGAGGCAGCAGTCCGAAACGAACAACCACAGCGCAGACAATATTCTCCTAATAAGAAACCATCAAAATACAATTCTACAAAGCTAAGTAACAAGTTGTCTCTTGCATTTAACTTTTCTACATCCGCCAACTGAACGTATCTGGCAACTTTTCTATCTTTATATGTTTCTATGTTTCTGTGAACTTTTATGAACTTTTTCGCACACAACTTTGAACATAAGTTGTGAACACTAAGAGGGATTTTACTGTCTTTAGGGGAGCTCTTATCTCCCAGTTGTAGGCAAATTATTCGGACGAAAGAATACAAACAACACAATGGAATTTAACACTGTGAAATTTTAAAACTTTTAAAGTTTTTATTCATTTTAATAGTAAATGTCTTCGGTTTTGGTATTAATTTTTAAAATTGAAAAGGAAATGAAAATTTGAATATTTTTTCTAAGAGAAAAACTGATAAAATGATCAATATATACTTACTCTTTTTTTACAAATTGTGTGATACTATTTCTGAACAACATTCTTTTATTTAAACAAACATAAAAATATTTTGTAAATAAAAACTGACTAATTAAAAGGAATTTTACGGTCTTTAGGGGAGCTCTTATCTCCCAGTTGTAGGCCAATTATTCGGACGAAAGAAGACAAACAACACAATGGAATTTAACACATATATTGACAAATAGTACAAAAAATATTGTTGCAAATTTTGTTGGCATTTGCTACAAGACTTATCTGAGAGGTGAAAATTACAGTTCGTTGGAGAATTGGCTGTAGCAAGGGTACTATGGTCGCCGTAGTTTGTAGAGTGCTGATAAACGTTTCTCTTAGGAGTTCTTAGAAAGTCAAGTGTTGGGAATTACTTGCGTCGCGTCCGTGCAGTCGGTTCTCTGGTGCGCTAGGTAAAAAGTAGGGAGTGCTTATTAGAAGCTACACGCCTGGGTAACTACCCTTTTTATGGGCAAGGTGTTGGGAGTGCTTATTTTAGCGACTCGCCTCGGTGAAATAGAGGTTATATAGGGGTGTATTCATTCTATACTATAAATCATATACCAACTTTTTTCGCATATTTCTGACTGTTTTATTCTTTTCTAAAAACCCTGACCATGTTTGTACAATATACAAAGCATATATACCTATTTGGACAGGGCTGTATTTTGCATAAAATTCATATATGTGAAGCTAGTTTTGTGATTGTAAAATCTTTTTTTGAAAGTACCTTGGGTAGAGCCGAAATATATATTTCTTTTAAGTGTATAATAAATGGAAATTACTCCCACAGTATGGTAGAAAATAGATAGAAAAAACAAATGATAATATTAGTATGCTGACAGATATCTGTTTCGACCTTTTAATAAAGCAGTCATCCTCAAGAGCAACTATATTTATGAAAGGAAGGAGGACTCGTAAACCGTTTGGCACAAAAGGCACAAACAACGCTCTCGTTCTGAGCTGGAATGTCTTTAAAAATTCTTATAAAAATGTGTATTTTGTGTTAAAAATAAAATAAACATTTATCTTGTATTGTATTTTGACTTCAAACCTTATTGAGTTTATCTCATGGATGTTAATACTTTTAGTCTTAAAAATAAAATTCATATATATATATATATATATATATATATATATATATATATATATATATATTTTAAGAAATTTGAATAACAAAGTGTTCCAAAAATAAGATGAATTTATTTATCGACGCTTAAACGTTTCGGTTTATTTAAACCTTCGTCAGGATTGATTATGGGGTGAAGAAATTGATGGATGTTTTGTAGATGACAGGCGTTAGAAAAATCTTTATAAAAAGTTTGTAACTGTGTTTGTTAATACAACAGCGTTATAGTTTTTGAAAGACGAGCCGCGATCTGCACACGCAAAGATGTCATGACGCTTGACGTAACTTTGCATTCAACAAAAGACGAGAAAAAGTATTAATGGACTGATTTTATGAGAACAAAGGAAACAAAGCAGGAATGATAACTAAATAATTAGATAAATTTTAGATAATTTTAGATAATTTTAGATAATTTTGTAGCTATTTAAAACTATTTTAGCTAAAAATAGTGATATATTGAAAAATCCAGGTCGATTATTAAGATATATATATATATATATATATATATATATATATATATATATATATATATATATATATCGACCATGACAAGCCAATCTTACGAAATAGAAGACAAGAGATTGTGGACTCATTGCTAAATTAAAATATACTTTTTAATTGTATCGCCTTGCATTTTATAATATTATTTTTTATTATTTAGTGATTTAAATTGTCATAACTTTTAATTTCATTGACATTTAACAATATTAATCTTATTTACTTGTTCATTTTTCTCTTTAATATTTGAATAGGTCTTATTGTTTTTTGGTTTTTTAAAAAAAAGTAATATATGGTGAAATTATAAAATTGTATGTCACCTATTTAATAGAAAAGTGTACGTGTGGACGTTAAAACTTAGAAAATATTAGGGAACATTTTTTTCACGGTGTGGTGGACCCGTAGATCACACCAGATCATCCACCTGCGTTTCCCAAAGTCTCCCAGTCATCTTGGTTCGGCTTGTCACTGATACTTGACTTTGGGGAAGGAGAGCATGCGGTGCGTGTCGCACAAGCGCACAACATGTAAAACAAAAAACATGTGCAGATATTTCTACAAGTCCCAGAGTGATGGAGGAATGGTGAGGTGTGCAGGCCTGACGGGTTGGAAGTACGCAGATATGAATCTACATACAGCGTGACTCGTGACCTACTTAACGTCACCGCCTTGCTGATTGAACAGCAACGTGCCACGGCGAGGTTGTGGGTGAATGAGCAGCCCCTTGGTTAACACTGTTCACCCAGCCATTTGAGAAGTGTCTAGAAAAGGTGACCTAAACAAATGCCGGTTCACCTATCAAGCAGGCCAGAAACAAGCGTTTCGACAAATCTCCACATTAGCTGGGTGAAAACAAGAAAATACTACAACACAAGACAAGGCTAAGAATAGCCACCTGGAATGTCTGGACACTTCCTGATCTTGAGAGATTGGGAAACCCCAAACTACGTACTGGTATCGTGACAGGGGAGCATCTCGATATGGAGCCGACATCGATGCCCTTGCGGAAGTCAGTTTCAGTGATAATGAGCAATTGACAGAAGGATGTGGGCTGGATACACATCCTCATGGAAAGAGGCCGATGGTAGCTGTAAGAAGTTTGACTCGAGTCCTCCATTTTGAAACGACACATGACGGACGCCATGGAAACATTTCCTACATTGGAGTCTGAGCTGTGTGGCAGCGCGTGTATGTCGAGGATTTCATATGTATGACAGGGTGCATAAAAACAAGCTGGATCCGTGGGCCATCTGCGTGCTCACAACTGCTCACATCTTGACTACTTGTAGAAATGGCCTTATTCTGTCAAGAAGCGGCAATCACCATATATATATATATATATATATATATATATATATATATATATATATATAATCTAAGCCGGTTTTGCTTAGGGTCACCGAATATTTCTTCTTTATGATTTTGATTATATATAATTTTTTAAACGGACTGAATGACAAGGATTACCACTCGCTTTTCTCGTTATTCTGTGATAATAATTTCTTATCTTATGCCCTGAAGATAATCTAATTAATAGATCGAAACACTGCAGCGTCGGCCAATAAACTCACCACTTAACCCATTCAAACCTGTGTTTTTTCATTCTTTCTTAATATACTACATACCGTCGGATTCACTTCCTTTTCTTCACACACACACACACACACACACACACACACACACACACTCTCTCTCTCTCTCTCTCCCACACACACACACACACACACACACACACATATATATATATATAAAGTGTGTATTCATTCTATTCTATAAATCAAGCACCAACCTGGTTGTATGTTTCTGAATGTTTTATTTTTTTCTAAAAACACTAACCATGTTTGTACACAATATTCAATATGCAGACTTCATTCAATTTTATGAATGAATCCTTATCAAATGGTATGAATGAAACTGTCCATTTCATCTTTTCTAATACAATGTCGGGAGTTAGAAGCAATTTGGGCAGAAGGAACGGAAAATGCTCGTCTGCCAATAATTAATAAAACGCAAATCTTTCTTTTCATTATTATTATTTATAGTAATGAGTAATTTTCTATTCATACGGTAAGTGTAACATTATCTATACTGCATTTGATGGTGAGGCTACAGTTTTTAAGTGATAATAAATGATTTTGTGATGCTTTTTTTTTATAGTAAAAATCATTTCTAATGCATTTTTACAGTAAAAATCATTTCCAATGTATTTTGATAGTAAATATCATTTCCAATGCATTTTTATAGTAAAAATCATTTCCAATGCATTTTTATAGTAGAAATCATTGTCCAATGCATTTTTATAGTAAAAAATCATTGTCCAATGCATTTTTATAGTAAAAATCATTGTCCAATGCATTTTTATTGTAAAAATAATTTCCAATTAATTTTTATAGTAAAAATAATTTCCAATGCATTTTTATAGTAAAAATCATTTCCAATGCATTTTTATAGTAAAAATCATTGTCCAATGCATTTTCATAGTAAAAATCATTTCTAATGCATTTTTACAGTAAAAATCATTTCCAATGTATTTTTATAGTAAAAAAATTTACAATGAATATTTATAGTAAATATCATTGTCCAATGCATTTTTATAGTAAAAATCATTGTCCAATGCATTTTTATAGTAGAAATCATTGTCCAATGCATTTTTATAGTAAAAATCATTGTCCAATGCATTTTTATAGTAAAAATCATTTCCAATGCATTTTTATAGTAAAAAAACTCATTTCCAATTCATTTTTATAGTAAAAAAAAGTCATTTGCAATGCATTTTAGAGTAAAATCATATTCAATCATTTTCAAAATACCATAAAAATGCATTAGAAATTATTTTTTTATTAAAAAAAAGAAAAACTTTGTTGGCACTGATGTTGAAATGCTCTAAAACAAAACAAACAAAACCAAATCAAGCAATATGTAAGGGTGACAATAACATATATATATATATATATATATATATATATATATATATATAATTATATATATATTGTACTATGCGGGGATTTATTATTTAAGGTCAAACTTTGTCTAAATCGATAAGTAGTAACATAATGACCATAATTAAAAAAAGAAAAATATCATTACATATGCAGGTTATTTTTAATAGATTTAAAACAATTTGTTTGGTCAATTTCGACGCGATCCGCCATTCTGTCTATTTTTCAATGGTTTTACGCGGTTGTTTACAATTTTAATGTAACATTCGCGATTGCAAAAAAAATTACCAAAACTCAGGTAATTATCCGATTTTAATGAAATTTTCAGTATTGATTAATGGATTTTATAATGCATCAGTTATTTTATTTCAAAACTTTAATTTCGTATTTTTGCTATGAAAAATTAATATATAAAATTAATTTAAAATATGAAAATCCCTATGTTAAGTTTTAAATGTTATATTTTTAGATTCTAGAAATAAATATCTATTTAATGCAAACCTTATTTTTTTAGATGAAAGTAATAAGTTTTGAAGAAAAACTCGATTGAAAATGTACCCCCCCCTTTTAAGCAGAAAAAAACATCGATGTATAATTTTTTCTTTTATAATTAAATAATTATCGAAATGAGTAAAAAAGAAATCTCCAAAAAATTAATTATTTATTATTTTTTTACATTTTATTTTTCGATATTCGGTACTTATTTTCTCATAGAAAAGCCACCGTAAAAATAAAATTGTTTTTTGTTTCTATTCCTAACTTCGGTTTTTTTTATCTCTTTATTTATACTGTAATTAGTACAGTATAAGACCAACTTGAAAAAAATGTTACGACCCCAACATAAGGGGGGTCAAAATTAAGTGACCTGAAAAAAAATGAGAAAGTTTTTAACTAAAATAGATAATGCATTATAAAGATCATTCATTTATAAATAAACACTGAAAATTTCATTAAAATCCGATAATTTCCTGATTTTTGGTAAATTATTTTCTGTAGGGGGGGAGCTAAAGTTATTTTGTCAAAAACGCATTTTAGGCTCATTTTGCCAGTACCTACTTAATTAATAGGTAATCAAGGACTATTTGCTCGTAAATTCCTACGATAAAATAAACTGAACCCCCATTTTATGTCCGTGTTTTTGCAATAAATGTTTAATTTTTCTTGCACCCGTTATGTTACAATACTAAATATATTTTCTTTATTTATTTTAATATTCATTTCAATGTGTATATTCTAAAAGCTTTTATTTTGTGAGACTGCTTAGTTTTAAAGTGGGGGTTCGTTTTTACACTTCAACTTTTTTCTCGTAAATTCCTACCATAAAATGCCCAAGCCTAATTTTATGGCAGGAATTTACGAGTAAAATGTTGAATATTACCTTTTGTTGTTGTTATTTCTTTTCTTTTTGTCTTTGGTACTCTAAAATAAAAACGTCAGATTTTAATCATCGTCGACGAAAAAACAAAATTACGGTCATAAAAAGGAGGATCCAATTTATGCCTAAATTGTAAAACGAG
>CM042177.1:39411016-39416016 GCA_023376005.1 Doryteuthis pealeii
CATTCAATGTGACTTATTTTTTAAAAAATATTCGCCCCCTTTCTCAGAGAATGTTTACGTTTAAAGTGGGGTCGTTTTACAATTTTCATCTTAGGCATAAATTGGATCCTCCTTTTATGACCGTAATTTGTTTTTTCGTCGAACGATCGATTAAAATCTGACGTTTTATTTTAGGTACCAAAGACAAAAAGAAAAGAAATAACAACAACAAAAAGGTAATTTCAACATGTTTACTCGGTACAATTTCCGCACATAAAATTAGGCTGGGCATTTTTATGGTAGGAACACTTTACGAAGAAAAAAGTGAAGTGCTAAAAACGGAACCCCACTTTCAAAACTAAGCAGTCTCAAAATAAAAGCTTTAGAATATACACATTGAAATTGATATTAATAAATAAAGAAAAATATATCTTAGTATTGTAAACATAACGGGTGCAAGAAAAATTAACATTTATTGCAAAAACACGGACATAAATGGGGTGCTCAGTTATTTTATCGTAGCGAATTTACAGCAAATAGTCCTTGATTACCTATTAATTTAAGTAGGGTACTGCAAAATGAGCCCTAAAATGCGTTTTGACAAAATAAACTTTAGCTCCCCCCCCCCCTACAGAAAATAATTTACCAAAAATCAGGAAATTAATCGGTTTTAACTGAAATTTTTCAGTGTTTATATTTATAATGAACTGATCTTTATAATGCATTATCTATTTTTATTAAAAACTTTTCTCATTTTTTCAGGTCACTTAATTTTGACCCCCCTTATGTTGGGGTCGTAACATTTTTTCAAGTCTGCGTCTTTACTGTACTAATACATATAAACTAAAGAGATAAAAAAAAAACCGAAGTTAGGAATAGAAACAAAAACCATTTTATTTTACGGTGGCTTTTCTATGAGAAAATAAGTAACCGATATCGAAAAATAAAACTGTAAAAAAATAATTAATAATTAATTTTTGGAGATTCTCTTTTTACCATTTTCGATTAAATTATTTAATATAAAAGCAAAAAAATCTATACATTCGATGTTTTTATTTTTCTGCTTAAAAGGGGCGGGGGTACATTATTCTCAATGAGTTTTTCTTCAAAACTTATTTACTTTCACCTCTAAAAAATAAGGTTGCATTAAATAGATATTTATCTTCTAGGAATCTAAAATTATACATTTAAAACTTAACATAGGGATTTTCATATTTTAAATTAATTTGTATATAATTTTTTCATAGAAAATACGAAATTAAAGTTTGAAATAAAATAACTGATGCATTATAAAATCCATTAATCAATACTGAAAATTTCATTAAAATCGGATTAATTACTTGAGTTTTTTGTAATTTTTTGCAATCGCGAATGTTACATTAAAATTTGTAAACAACCGCCGTAAAACATTGAAAAAATAGACAGAATGGCGTTAATCGCGTTCGAAATACCAACAAATTGTTTTAAATCTATTTAAAAATAAAACCTGCATAATGTAATGATATTTCTTTTTAATTATGGCATTATGTTACTACTTATCGATTTTAGACAAAGTTTAGACCTTAAATAATATCCCCGCATAGTACAATATAGTATATATATATATATATATTATATATTATATTATATACTATATATATATATATATATAATATGTTATTGCACCTTACATATTGCTTGTATATTGGTTTTGTTGTTTTGTTTTTAGAGCATTTCAACATCAGTGCAACAAAGTTTTCTTTTTTAATAAAAAAATAACTTTCTAATGCATTTTTATGGTATTTTTGAAAATGATTGAAATATGATTTACTCTAAATGCCATGCAAATGACTTTTTTTTTCACTATAAAAAATGAATTGGAAATGAGTTTTTTTACTATAAAAATGCATTGGAAAATGATTTTTACTATAAAATGCATTGGACAATGATTGTTTACTATAAAAATGCATTGGACAATGAATTTCTACTATAAAATGCATTGGACCAATGATTTTTACTATAAAAAATGCATTGCGACAACTGAATATTCTTACAATACTAAAATATATCATCTGTAAATCTTTATCTACTATTAAACAAAACATTGGAAATGATTTACTGTAAAAATGCATTAGAAATGATTTTTACATGAAAATGCATGGACAATGATTTCTTACTATAAAAATGCATTTTGGAAATGATTTTTACTATAAAAATGCATTGGAAATATATTTTACTATTAAAAATTAATTGGAAATTATTTTTACAATAAAAATGGCATTTGGACCAATGATTTTTTACTATAAAAATGCATTTGGACAATGATTTTTTACTATAAAAAATGCATTGCGACAATGATTTCTACTTACTAAAATGCATGGAATATGATTTTTACAGTAAAAATCATTTCCAATGTATTTGATAGTAAATTCATTTCCAATGCATTTTTATAGTAAAATCATTTTCCAATGCATTTTTATAGTAGAAATCATTGTCCAATGCTTTTTATAGTAAAAAATCATTGTCCAATGCATTTTTATAGTAAAAATCATTGTCCAATGCATTTTTATTGCTTAAAAATAATTTCCAATTAATTTTTATAGTAAAAATAATTTCCAATGCATTTATAGTAAAAATCATTCCAATGCATTTTTATAGTAAAAATCATTGTCCAATGCATTTTCATTAGTAAAAATTCATTTCTAATTGCTTTTACAGTAAAAATCATTTTCCAATGTATTTTTATAGTAAAAAAACTTTACAATGAATATTTATAGTTAAATATCATTGTCCAATGCATTTTTATAGTAAAATCATTGTCCAATGATTTTAAGTAGAATCATTGTCCATGCATTTTTCATAGTAAAAACATTGTCCAATGCATTTTTATAGTAAAATCATTTCCAATGCATTTTTATAGTAAAAAAACTCATTTCCAATTCATTTTATAGTAAAAAAAAGTCATTTGCAATGCATTTTTAGAGTAAATCATATTCAATCATTTTCAAAATACCATAAAAATGCATTAGAAATTATTTTTTTATTAAAAAAAAGAAAAAACTTTGTTGGCACTGATGTTGAAATGCTCTTAAAACAAAACAAACAAAACCAAATCAAGCAATATGTAAGGGTGACAATACTATATATTATATATATATAATATATATATATATAATATTATATATATATATATATATACTATATTGTACTATTGCGGGGATTTATTATTAAGGTCAAACTTTGTCTAAATCGATAAGTAGTAAACATAATGACCATAATTAAAAAAAGAAATAATTATCATTAACATATGCAGGTTATTTTAATAGATTTAAAACAATTTGTTTGGTCAATTTCGACGGCGATCCGCCATTCTGTCTATTTTTCAATGGTTTTACGCGGTTGTTTACAATTTTTAATGTAACATTCGCGATTGCAAAAAAAATTACCAAAACTCAGGTAATTATCCGATTTTAATGAAATTTTCAGTATTGATTAATGGATTTTATTAATGCATCAGTTATTTATTCAACTTCTAACTTTTCGTATTTTTGCTATGAAAAATTAATATATAAAAATTAATTTAAAATATGAAAATCCCTATGTTAAGTTTTAAATGTTTATTTTTAGATTCTAGAAATAAATATCTATTTAATGCAAAACCTTATTTTTTTTAGATGAAAGTAATAAGTTTTGAAGAAAAACTCGATTGAAAATGTACCCCCCCCCTTTTAAGCAGAAAAAAACATCGATGTATAATTTTTCTTTTTATAATTAAATAATTATCGAAATGCAGTAAAAAAGAAATCTCCAAAAAATTAATTATTTATTATTTTTTACATTTTATTTTTCGATATCGCGTACTTATTTTCTCATAGAAAAGCCACCGTAAAAATAAAATTGTTTTTTGTTTCTATTCCTAACTTCGCGTTTTTTTTATCTCTTTATTTATTACTGTAATTAGTACAGTATAAGACCAACTTGAAAAAAATGTTACGACCCCAACATAAGGGGGGTCAAAATTAAAGTGACCTTTGAAAAAAAATGAGAAAGTTTTTAACTAAAATAAGATATGCATTATAAAGATCATTCATTTTATAAATAAACACTGAAAATTCATTAAAATCCGATAATTTCCTGATTTTTTAAATTATTTTCTGTAGGGGGGGGGTGAGCTTAAAGTTATTTTGTCCAAAAACGCATTTTAGGCTCATTTTTGCCAGTACCTACTTAATTAATAGGTAATCAAGGACTATTTGCTCGTAAATTCCTACGATAAAATAAACTGAACCCCCATTTTATGTCCGTGTTTTTTGCAATAAATGTTTAATTTTTCTTTTGCACCCGTTATGTTACAATACTAAATATATTTCTTTATTTATTTTAATATTCATTCAATGTGTATATTCTAAAAGCTTTTATTTTGTGAGACTGCTTAGTTTTAAAGTGGGGGTTCGTTTTTACACTTCAACTTTTTTCTCGTAAATTCCTACCATAAAATGCCAAGCCTAATTTTATGGCAGGAATTTACGAGTAAAATGCTTTGAATATTACCTTTTTGTTGTTGTTATTCTTTTTTTTTGTCTTTGGTACTCTAAAATAAAAACGTCAGATTTAATCATCGTCGACGAAAAAAACAAAATTACGGTCATAAAAGGAGGATCCAATTTATGCCTAAATTGTAAAACGAACCCCCACTTTAAAACTAAACATTCTCACGAAATATTTTTTAAAAAATAAGCACATTGAAATGAATATTAAAATAAATGAATAAAATATATTTAGTATTTAAAATAACGGGTGCAAGAAAAATAAAACATTTATTGCAAAAACACGGACATAAAATGGGGGTTCAGTTTATTTTATGGTAGGAATTTACAAGCAAATAGTCCTTGATTACCGATTAATATATAGCGTGGTCCGTAAGTCTTGTCATCATCTACCCCTGCTAAAGTATGGCACTCTATAGCCCTATCCCCACCCCCGAAAAAAGTCGCCATTATTAAGTAGATAATCTTTTATGGATTAGGACATGTAGATCCAAA
>CM042177.1:39421016-39443516 GCA_023376005.1 Doryteuthis pealeii
GATTCCCCGATTTTTGGAATTTAAGTCCGTTAAGTTCGATTTAACCATTTTGACATGTCTACACAGTGGCCACATATTGGCAACATTTGACCGGATGTCAGCCGATATTAAGAATATTTGTTCTCAACAAACTTTTGAAAAGAAAGAAAAAAAAAAGAGAGAAATAAGAAATTACAGTTATTCGCCCATTTCATTCATAAAGGAGGAGAAGAAGAAAGAGAGGAAAAAAAGGAGAAGAAAAGGAAATAAGAAAAGAAATTATAACCACACAGATAAAAACATAAGCATGTCCATTTCTGAAAATAGACTCTGAGGATGAAGCTCTTGCTTCGAAATCGATAAGACATAAAAACATCTTTTTGTCTTTATTTTTTATACGCATTGTATTGCTTTCGAATTTTAACATTTATATATATATATATATATATATATATATATATATATATATATAGATGAGAGGTATCCAAAACTTGGTAGTAAGGGATGATTCTATATGTGATATCTAAGACACACTGTATTATTATTGTATGATCCAGTATGTATAAATACAGTGAATCTTTAAATCACTAAAAGAGCTCAATGTATAATAAACTTTTTAGATTATACACAGAGCAATATTTATCTTTGAAAGGAAGGAAAAACTCAACACCGTAATTCCATAATAAATTTATTTCGACCAAAATTGGGGCCTTTATAAATCTAAGTTGATTTAATATAGCTCCCCAAAATTTCGTCTTGATCTACCATCTGATGAGATGAAATTTTGGGAAACTATATTAAATCAACTTAGATTTATATAGGCCCCAATTTTGGTCGAAATAAATTTATTATGGAATAATGGTGTTGAGTTCTTCCTTCCTTTCTAAGATATATATATATATATATATGAAAAATAGATGGAAATTAATCCGACAGTATGAAATTTAGCATTATGAAAAAACATATGATGTTTGTTATGTAATTGCTGACAGTACTGTTTTGACCAAATCGATAAGTTGGTCTTCATCAAAGAGCGACATAGATGGGAAGAGAAGATATCCGTTAAAAAAGACTGTTTACAGAAACGAACGCTGAGTTCAACCGCTGAAATTTATATATATATATATATATATATATATATATATATATAACATATATATATATTCATATAAAACCGCCAGGAGACAAAAGCTAATAAGTAAAAAGTGCTCAATACCTAAGTAGAGCAAATAATAAAGATAAATCTAATGAGTCAGACGAACCTACTAAAAGTTTCGCTTAATGCTCTTCAGGGCTGACATCTGACTCTTAGCCCTGAAGAGCATTAAGCAAAACTTTTAGTAGGTTCATCTGACTCATTAGATTTATCTTTATATATATATTCCAGTTTATTCATATCTATCTATCTATCTATTCTAGTTTGTTCATATTTATCTATCTTGTCTTGATGATTGATTGATCAGGTAACTTATGATCGATCATAGTGGAGATATCTGATGTCGTACAAGGTTGACAAGAGAATCTGTCTCAACAAGCATAGTTGCACGCACCCCCCCCCCACAAACAAATAACCACGTCAATCCCTCTTTGGTCAACTGGTGTGACTGCATTCTTTCACCCGTGAAAAATCGGCCACATTGTTTCCATCCCCCTGAAAAATAATGAGGTACAAATTTACATTTGGCTTCATTGCAAATGTTTACGACATATTTTTCACTATTTCCCATTTCAAAATGCGGTCCATATCGCAATTCCTGGCATATCTAAGAATAGTGCAAGTATGACTAGGAATTACACAAGACAGGAGCATGTAAATTTGATGCATTACTTGAATTTTAAAGACTTAATTTTCATGGAAATCTGATGTCACTTATAGTAAAAATCATTAAATAATGATAATATAAAAATGCATTGGAAATGACTTTTACTATAAAAATGCATTGGAAATGATTTTTACTATGAAAATGCATGGGAAATGATTTTTACAATAAAAATGCATTGGAAATGATTTTTACTATGAAAATGCATTGGAAATAATTTTTACTGTAAAAATGCATTGGAAATGATTTTTACTATAAAAATGCATTGGAAATGATTTTTACTATAAAAATGCATTAGAAATGATTTTTACTATAAAAATGCATTAGAAATGATTTTTACTATGAAAATGCATTGGAAATAATTTTTACTATAAAAATGCATTTGAAATGATTTTTACTATAAAAATGCATTTGAAATGATTTTTTACTATAAAAATGCAGTGGACAATGATTTTTATATAAAAATGCATTGGAAATGATTTTTACTATAAAAATGAATTGGAAATGATTTTTACTATAAAAATGAATTGGAAATGATTTTTACTATGAAAATGCATTGGAAATGATTTTTACTATGAAAATGCATTGGAAATGATTTTTACTATAAAAATGCAGTGGACAATGATTTTTATTATAAAAATGCATTGGAAATGATTTTTACTATAAAAATGCATTGGAAGTGATTTTTACTATAAAAATACATTGGAAATGATTTTTACTATAAAAATGCATTGGAAATGATTTTTACTATAAAAATACATTGGAAATGATATTTACTATAAAAATGCACTGGAAATGATTTTTACTATGAAAATGCATTGGAAATTATTTTTACTATGAAAATGCATTGGAAATGATTTTTACTATAAAAATGCATTGGAAGTGATTTTTACTATAAAAATACATTGGAAATGATCTTTACTATAAAAATGCATTTTTATAGTAAGAATCATTTCTCGTAGGAGTAATGGTAATAAAGGAGCTCCAGAATTGGAAACCTCACCACTACATGCAGTTTAACGTCATACCCAGGACACATCATACCCAGGACATATAATATGGCAAAGCTTATGCGGCTTTGAGATATGAACTCTGAATGTCCGAAGGTGGTTTCAATATTCCCACAGCTGGAGAGAGGGCACAAAAGTCAATTATGTAAGTACACCAAGAATTTTGTTTAACACTTGACTCTGAATTCTGATATGAAGTATTGATGAAGTCGTCCTCACACCCCAAGACTGATTTGACTCTGGGAGGTCAGCTTTCTTTTATGGAGCTCTCGGACAAAGAAATATCAATTTGCTGTGTGCGTGTCGGTCAAGAGTTACGTATAAAGTGGCAACCGATGATAGAATTTTTGGCAAGAGAAAGTTGTAGTCAAATTGAAATTCATGGACGTGTGAGAGCAATTTATGGCGACAGCTGTGTTGAAGGGTATGAATGAAAACTAGATTTAATAGATATGAACAGATTGAGATAGATAGATAGATAGATAGATAGATATGAATAGACTGAGATAGATAGATAGATAGATAGATATGAAAAGAGTGAGATAGATAGACAGATAGATAGATAGATAGATATGAACAGAGTGAGATAGATAGACAGATAGATAGATAGATATGAACAGACTGAGATAGAGAGATAGTAAATAGATAGATATGAACAGGCTGACATAGATAGATAGATAGATAGATATGAACAGATTGAGATAGATAGATAGATAGATAGATAGATAGATATGAATAGACTGAGATAGATAGATAGATAGATAGATAGATATGAACAGGCTGAGATAGATAGATAGATAGATAGATAAATATGAACAGACTGAGATAGATAGATAGATAGATAGATAGATACATAGATATGAACAGAGTGAGATAGATAGACTGATAGATAGATAGATAGATAGATATGAACAGACTGAGATAGATAGATAGACATGAACAGAGATAGATAGATAGATAGATAGATAGATAGAAACAGACTTAGATAGATAGATAGATAGATATATGAATAGACTGAGATAGAGAGATAGATAGATAGATAGATAGATATGAACAGGCTGACATAGATAGATAGATAGATAGATAGATAGATATGAACAGAGTGAGATAGATAGAGAGATAGATAGATAGATATGAACAGACTGAGATAGATAGATAGATAGATATGAACAGGCTGAGATAGAGAGATAGGTAGATAGATAGATATGAACAGACTGACATAGATAGATAGATATATAGATAGATAGATAGATAGATATGAACAGAGATAGATAGATAGATAAATAGATAGATATAAACAGACTGAGATAGATAGATAGATAGATAGATAGATATGAACAGACTGAGATAGATAGATAGATAAATAGATAAATATAAACAGACTGAGATAGATAGATAGATAGATAGATATGAACAGACTGAGATAGATAGATAGATAGATAGATAGATAGATAGATATGAACAGACTGAGATAGATAGATATGAACAGACTAGATAGATAGATAGATAGATAGATATGAACAGACTGAGATAGATAGATAGACAGATAGATAGATAGATAGATATGAACAGACTGAGATAGATAGATAGACAGATAGATAGATAGATAGATAGATAAATATGAACAGACTCCTATATGATAAAAAGTGTTTAGGCTTTTGCCATAAGAGCAATTTAAAGAATACAGCTGCGACAATTATGTAGATAGGTAATTCCATGTTAAATCATCCAGGCCATTTCACCCACCTCCTTCAATTTTTCTGAAATTTTATCCAGGTGTGGATTATTTTAAAGTTGAACAATCCCCAAAATTTGAGCTTCTAATTCCAAAAATTGGTGGAGTTATGTCGATTTTTAACTCTCAAAAATCTTTTTATTGGGGAGGTTATAGGCAAAAAAAAAAATGGTGACTTTTTGTAATATATTTCTGCATATAAAATGAGTTCTAGAGCGTTCCTACTCCAATGCATTTTTATACTAAAAATCATTTCCAATGCATTTTTATAGTAAAAATTATTTCCAATGCATTTTTATAGTAAAAATTGTTGTCCAATGTATTTTTATAGTAAAAATCATTTCCAATGCATTTTTATAGTAAAAATCATTGTCCAATGCATTTTTATATTAAAAATCATATCCAATGCATTTTTATAGTAAAAATCATTGTCCAATGCATTTTTATATTAAAAATCATTTCCAATGCATTTTTATAGTAAAAATTATTGTCCAATGTATTTTTATAGTAAAAATCATTTCCAATGCATTTTTATAGTAAAAATCATTGTCCAATGTATTTTATATTAAAAATCATTTCCAATGCATTTTTATAGTAAAAATCATTTCCAATGCATTTTTATAGTAAAAATCGTTGTCCAATGCATTTTTATAGTAAAAATCATTTCCAATGCATTTTTATACTAAAAATCATTTCCAATGCATTTTTATAGTAAAAATTATTTCCAATGCATTTTTATAGTAAAAATTATTGTCCAATGTATTTTTATAGTAAAAATCATTGTCCAATGCATTTTTATAGTAAAAATCATTTCCAATGCATTTTTATAGTAAAAATCGTTGTCCAATGCATTTTTATAGTAAAAATCATTTCCAATGCATTTTTATAGTAAAAATCATTTCCAGTGAATTTTTATAGTAAAAATCATTTCCAATGCATTTCTCTAGTAAAACACTTTCCAATGCATTTTTATAGTAAAAATCATTGTCCAATGCATTTTATAGTAAAAATCATTGTCCAATGCATTTTTATTGTAAAAATCATTTCCAATCCATTTTTATAGTAAAAAATCATTTCCAATGCATTTTTATAGTAAAAATCATTGTCCAATGCATTTTTATAGTAAAAATCATGTCCAATGCATTTTATAGTAAAATCATTGTCCAATGCATTTTAATAGTAAAAATCATTTCCAATGCATTTTTATAGTAAAAATCATTGTCCAATGCATTTTCATAGTAAAAATTATTTCCAATGCATTTTTATAGTAAAAATCATTGTCCAATGCATTTTTATAGTAAAAATCATTGTCCAATGCATTTTCATAGTAAAAATCATTGTCCAATGCATTTTTATAGTAAAAATCATTGTCCAATGCATTTTCATAGTAAAAATCATTTCCAATGCATTTTTATAAAAGTATTTTTGCCTGAGGAAGCCAAAACTGCTATCAAAAAAGTCTTAAAGTCAACCAATTTTAAGTTATTAATGATTTCTTATTTGCAAAATTTTTACTGATGTTGCAGGTTTGGTTCTGAGTAAAAATCAAACTATCTTTTTGGTACAAATAAATATCCAATAGATATAAAATAATAATAGAAAAAAATTATGTCATAGATACAGTGCCGCATTGGAATATTGATCTTGCTAGGAAAAAAATCAGAATTACAAAAAGTCAACATTTTTTGCCAACCCCACCAAATTTGGAGAGATAAAAATTGTCATAACTCCACCAATTTTGGGAATTTGAAGCTCAAATTTTGGGGATTGTCACATTTTAACATTTCTTTGGAAATGATCTTTTATTTTAATATACGCATTACCTGAAAAAAAAAAAAATGTACTTTACATAACAAAAGCAATATATATATAATATTGGTAGATGAAAAATTAAGGGTTTAGCATGGTTTCAATCAGGACCCTATATTTCAGATAATACCATAGCATTCAACTGTTATCATCTGAGATATATGAGTTTAACTAAGGAATTACATCGACTTAGTTAAGCGTAGGATAGTGTCCTGATGAAATTATTTGGATTGAAACCATGGTAGACCCTTAATTTTTCATATACTAATATTATATTATTATTACAATGTTTTTAATATATTGAGCACTTTAGGATTATTTACTGATGCCACTGCAATGGAAAAGTTAAAGTGGCAATTGTATACTTATATATATATATATATATATATATATATATATATATATACTTTGGTGCGGTACCAAGTTTCTTGGTACAAGGTGATTCTAGGTGGGTCCTAATTCTCTACCAGTAGTCTGATGTAGAGTTCAGGTTCCGTATGAGAGCTCAATGTTTAATTATTGTAAACAGAGCAAAGTTATTTGGGTATAAAAGGCCTTAAATACCATGGGTATCGTGGTTATGGACCATTTCCACTTTATTCCCAAAATATATATATATATATATATATATATATATATATATTTACCAAGTCCTTCGCACAACCAGGATGCGACACAAGGTCAATTTATAAAGCAGTATTTAACAGGTTTGAATTCAGAGTTTTCCTTCTCCTAGACTGATTACCTAGCCAAGGATAAAGAGCCCTGTCTGCCCTACTATTTACCCATAGCTGGAGAGAGAGTAGTTGGATGCATACCTTTCCCATGGGTATTTTTAAAGGCAATGCGTATATCGTATAAAATTTATTTTAATTTTAAAATGATCAAAATGCATTTCAACTTTATTGTTAAATGGCTTTGTAATTGAGCAGACTTACCCAAAAGTTAATAATTCCTTATTCTAACAAAAGAATGTAATAAAGAGAAATTCGAGATGAAAAATTCTCCCCCCCCCATATATATATATATATATATATATATATATATATATAAATAATAATAATAAGTCATATATATTATTATATATATATTATTATATATATATATATATATATAAATAATAATAATAAGTCATCCACAGACACGTGTTCCGGTGTTACACTCCTCTTCAGTGTGGATAGACACGACTATCTTTGGCTCGGACTGAACTCAGACTGACCGTTTGGCAGCCTGATGTCTAATCTCCTCGGCCAATGACAGCTGTAGCGGGACTGGTATTTTTAAACTATTAAGTACATAAGCTTGTTTATGTATTTTACGGTCACAGAGAGATCAAATTTCCGGAGAAACCATATATATATATATATATATATATATATATATATTAATAAGTCATCCACAGACACGTGTTTCGGCATATCATGCCTCTTCAGTGTGGCTAGACACAACTATCCTTGGGTAGGGTTCGAACTCAGACTGATATATATATATATATATATATATATATATATCTTTGAAAGGAAGGAAAAACTCAACACTGTTATTCCATAATAAATTTATTTCGACCAAAATTGGGGCCTTTATTATTATTTATTATTTAAATAAAGGCCCCAATTTTGGTCAAAATAAATTTATCATGGAATAAGGATGTTGAGTTCTTCCTTCCTTTCAAAGATAGATATTGCTCTGTATATAATCTAAAAAGTTTATTATACATTGAGCTCTCTTCAGTGATTTAAAGATTCACTGTATTTATACATACTGGATCATACAACAATATATATATATATATATATATATATATATATATATATATATATATATATATATATATCTTAGAAAGGAAGGAAGAACTCAACACCATTATTCCATAATAAATTTATTTCGACCAAAATTGGGGCCTATATAAATCTAAGTTGATTTAATATAGCTTCCCAAAATTTCATCTCATCAGATGGTAGATCAAGACGAAAATTTTGGGGAGCTATATTAAATCAACTTAGATTTATAAAGGCCCCAATTTTGGTCAAAATAAATTTATTATGGAATAACGGTGTTGAGTTTTTCCTTCCTTTCAAAGATAAATATTGCTCTTAATATTAATCTAAAAAGATTATTATACATTGAGCTCTCTTCAGTGATTTAAAGATTCACTGTATTTATACAGACTGGATCATACAATAATAATACAGTGTGTCTTAGAAATCACATATAGAATCATCCCTTACTACCAAGTTTTGGATACCTCACATGAATTCTAAATGGAAGAATATTCATCAAACAATGAAAATAGGTTCAGTGTTATCCTTTATATATTTGGTTTGATTTGTTTTACGGCATCTCAACCTCAGTGGGTCATTTAATGCCGATAAAGTTTTGAAATAAATTCATTCTTAATGGATAACCAAATTTTTCTTTTATAAATACATTTTTCTATTTAACCCATAGATGGGACCTTAACAGGTACTACCATCCTGGGTCAGAGTGGACCAGGGAGCAATGGTGATGAAGAGGTGCTCCACATTCCCCAAACCTCCAGAACTGGAACCTCACCATCAGATAGAGCTTAATGTCATTCCCAGGACATATAGACCCTCACCACGCCTTCTAGCACCCATATGATAAAAAAAAGGGTTGGGGCTTGCCGATTGCAATTATATAGATGCTTAGGGCTTGACGTGACCAGCCGATTGATCGAAGGGGGCTTCTCCGACTGCCCGTCTAGCCCAAGATAGGGCCAAAGTGGAATATTGCATGTCATGAACTGCTCATCCACCTGGGTTCCATCATCCCAGGTTGCCACTCACGGCCAACAGTGGCTACATTGAGGGAGTCTTGGTGCAATCAGTGCATTCTAACACCCCAGCCGACAGGGTATATAATATATATATATATATATATATTATATATATATTATATATAAAGATTTTTGGATGTTGTTTGTTATAGAAGCATTGTTGAATAAATATTATTTATATTTTGCTTGAAGGCAATTATAATGCATGTATTGCATAAAATTCGATAATTATAGAAAATAATCTTGACAAGTGAATCCCGGCAAAGGATGGCTCGCTATGCAGAACACCGTACAGACTGTTTCGACTTTATTAAGTCTCTTCAGCGATGTATACTAACGACTCCCCTCCGACAGGAATCGAAACTGGGACTTCACAGGCATAGTCAGAGACCATATCCGCTCGGCGTCCGGTACATAGCGAACAAGGGGAGTCGTAGTATACATCGCTGATGAGACTTAATAAAGTCGAAAACAGTCTGTACAGTGTTCTGCATAGTGAGCCATCCTTTGCCGGGATTCACTTGTCAAGATTATTTTCTATAATTATCGAATTTTATGCGATACATGCATTTATAATTGCCTTCAAGCAAAATATAAATAATATATAAATATATATATATGGTATTTGTAGAAAAGGTGACTTACCGGTGAAACAGGTCACAATGGTTAGGATGCAAGATTCACAATGATAAGACAGCAATATAACAAATATAAAGTGCTTAATACATTGGTAGGGCAAATGTATTATGATAATGGTACACGGTAATAACCTACTCGGAGTTTCAACATAAGGATCTTCAGGTTAAATCCACTGGATTAATCAAGATATTGATTAATTGCAATCAACTGCAATTAATCAATATCTTGATTAATCCAGTGGATTTAACCCTGAAGATCCTTATGTTGAAACTCGAGTAGGTTATTACCGTGTACCATTATCATAATATATATTATATATATATATATATATATATATATACTAATATATTTTTGAAGGCGAAATAATGCAAATTTATGTTAAAAACATATTTATTCAATTTTTTTTTTCTTTTTTTTTGGTTCCCTTAATATTTTCAGGCTATGCCCATCTTCAGACAGTTGAACAAATTTAAAAAAATTCATCTGTATTTGTTAAACTCAACTCTGATGTTAATCCGTTGAATGTTTTAATGTAATGCAAACGTTCGGCAAAGATGTAATGTTCTGCTTGGCAAGATAGTGAAACTTCGTTAGATCCCGTGCTGCGTCTTGTTTCGCGGGATGTTTTGAAAATCATTTCATATATAAAATATATATATATTTTTTTTTTAATACTATAAAAATACTGAGGCCCTGCTCAGGGATATTGAAATAAAGATTTTTTTAAAAATCATTTTTTAAGTGAGTTAGAAGCATTAATTAAATGTAATAATATATTTTTGAAGGCGAAATAATTCAAATTTATGTTTAAAATATATAATATATATATATATATATATATATTTCATTATTATTAGAAGAACAATAGTCTATTCAACCGATTTTGTAGGGATTTTGCTTTCCGCAATTGTTCACAGAGAAATTGATTCACAACTTTTTTTTCTGATTCTTTGTGAGAAAATCTTTGAATTATTCAAGGGAAAGTCTGCTGACAGATTATCTCCCCCGGGTTGTCTTAATGTTTTAGATAATCCTTCGATAAGATTAAGTAGGATTATAGATTTGTTTGCTTTGCTTTGGTTTAATGGCATATAAACCCTGTGGGTTATTTAATGCCAGTTCTTTTTATATATATTTGATATACATAGCATAATAAATATAATATAAGAAAATATATATAATATAACATAATATGAATTAAATTTTTTTATAGTAAAAATCATTGTCTAATGCATTTTTATAGTAAAAATCATTGTCCAATGCATTTTTATAGTAAAAATCATTTCCAATGCATTTTTATAGTAAAAATCATTGTCCAATGTTACGTTATTTTTTATAGTAAAATCATTGTCCAATGCATTTTTATAGTAAAAATCATTTTCCAATGCATTTTTATAGTAAAAATCATTTCTAATGCATTTTTATAGTAAAAATCATTCCAATGCATTTTCATAGTAAAAATCATTTCCAATGCATTTTTATAGTAAAAATCATTGTCCAATGTATTTTCATAGTAAAATCATTGTCCAATGCATTTTAATAGTAAAATCATTGTCCAATGCATTTTTATAGTAAAAATCATTTCTAATGCATTTTTTATAGTAAAAATCATTGTCCAATGCATTTTTATTAGTAAAAATCATTTCTGATGCATTTTTATAGTAAAAATCATTGTCCAATGCATTTTTATAGTAAAAAATCATTCCAATGCATTTTTATAGTAAAAATCATTGTCCAATGCATTTTTATTCTAAAAATCATTTCCAATGCATTTTTATAGTAAAAATCATTTCCAATGCATTTTTATAATAAAAATAATTTCCAATGCATTTTTATAGTAAAAAATCATTGTCCAATGCATTTTTATAGTAAAAATCATTGTCCAATGCATTTTTATATAAAAATCAATGATTAATGCATTTTTATAGTAAACTGGTATTGTTTTGACAGCCTTTAACATAGAAAGCCTTTTTCTGTTGAATAACCATGCATCAATAATGATCATATAAAGAAATAAATAATGCTTCGGTGATCGATAGGACTGCGTATCTCCTTGTATATTTTTATGCTTACATTGTTTCTAAAAATGTTCCACTGAATCGGCAAACCATAGAATCTATTCTTTCCAACTCAGAGGACATCAGAAATACAATTCCTTCCGAACACAAGAATTTCCACTTATTCCCAAAGCAAATATATCTATAATGTAATCCCTAAAAATTAGGAACCATACCATTTCTATTTGAAACGAAGCAGGAAACCACTAAAGAAGAAAAAATATGTCAGTTATCTAAAATTCTTGTTTGATATTTTACCATGATTTTTATTTTTCGGACTGTGCCCTCATCTTTATTGTGGTATATACAAACACAACATTTGTCCTTGATACTCTTGGTATCTTTAACCTGTATGATGGCATATTTCAAAGTTAACTATCTATTCCCCTCAGAACTCATTATATTCAAGTCCTTATTATTGTAATCTGGGTCCTAAACAAGTAACACGTGTGAGAGCTGCTGCCATGGTTTATGGTAGGATCACAATGTTGGTAGAGCTAATGTGAGTCAAGTAGATAGCTATTAACTCTTTGCCTACCAAATTTCCCCTTGGCTGTACCAAATTTTCCTGGTGATTTTTACTTGTATGATGTGGGATATTTCAAAGTTCACTATCTATTTCACTTCTGAAACTCATTCTATTCAAATAAAATACTATTATTATTATTGTAATCTGAGTCCTTCTGCTCAATTATAATGAACTAACCATCAGTGTGGTGGAGAAGCTGATGCGAGCGGGTTAAAGTAGACAAAGAGTTAACTTTCTTTTGTCTTTCCCTCTCTGTTGTTCCCCTCTCTCTCTCTCTCTCCTCTCTTCTCTCTCTCTCTCTCTCTCTCTCTCTGTGGCTAACTCTTTACCTACCAAAATTTCCCCCACAGCTATACCAAATTTTCTTAGTATTTTTTACCTGTATGATGGACACTTTCAAAGTTAACAATCTATTCACTTCTGAACTTATTCTATTCAAATAAAATCCTGTTATTATTATAAATGTAATCTGAGATAGATAGATAGATAGATAGGTAGATAGATAAAAAAATAAATATATATATATATATATATATTTGGGAATAAATAAGGCCTTAAACACCATGGTATCGTGGTTATGGACCATTTCCACTCGCGAGTATGCTCACGAGCTTCTTCAGACCACTGATATATTTATTTAGACAGCACATGGCCAAACTCATTTTATATTCATACATTTCACCTCCCTCATTTAGGGGTGTCATATTGCCTTCTTTCTTTTCAAGTGTCTTTTTTATTGGTGGAAATTTTTTTTTTTTTTTTTTTCTTTTTTTGGTTGGCGGGTAGAGAATTAGGACCCACACTAGAATCACCTTGTACCAAGAAACTTGTACCGCACCAAAGTATTATATATATATATATATATATATATATATACATATGAGGAAAAGGGGGTTGGAATGAATCCGACACTCCCCTGCCCTATCAGGTATTTCTCACCATTCATTTTTTCTACCTATCTCCCTCAAATCTCTTCTCATCTATTTTCCTTCTTTCATCTTCCCCAAAGATTTCCCTATAACCAATCAAATCTTCCCTCACCACAAAACTTACCCACCTACCTACTTCCCCCTTCTATAAACAAACACTTGTGTGATCCTGATGATTCAATAAAAGCTGAAGAAGTCAAGTCAATACTCCAGCGATATATACTACACACTTTTGTCTGAGTTTTGTTCTTTCATATATATATATGTGTGTGTAGAATAATCATACTAGTTCCAATTACCGTCGAATTGGTAAGACAAAGCAGCAAGTAGTCATAACTTAATATGAATCTGTCTTGCTGCAGGACTACTGCAAAATTCCAGGTTATTTATGAAGCCTCATAAGAATGTAGAACACAAGCAGCCAATCAGGATCAGGGAATGGAATCACCCAAATGCATGAGTGGACTGTTCTGGATTCGCATAAGTACCACTTGACTTGGCACTGGTTCAGTGGTGCTTGCTTGTTGCCAAACCAACAGTACGCTAATTCACTTCAACAATATATATATATATATATAATATATATATATATATATATATATATATATAAGTAAAAGTAAAGTCGTCGGGGCAGCCTAAAGTCGTATCAGGCAATCAGCGAGCACTAGACCAAGAAGATTGTTTTTTAGCATCTGAGGTGGAGCGCCACACCTACCATCAGCTCCTTATTTTACCGCACAGATCCCTGTGCTACTCATATGCTGAGTTGTCAAGGACCGGAATTGAACTAGAACCATGTGGTTTCTAGCCGAACGCTCTACCGACTGAGCTAACCCGGCATATATATAATATATATATATAATATATATATATATATATATATGTATAAAAGTAAAAAGTAAAGTCGTTGGGGCAGCCTAATGTTGGTATGAGCCATACAGCGAGGAGTCTATCCCCTTTTCACTAGCTCTAGACCAAGGAGATTATTTTAGCATCTGAGGTGGAGCGACACACTTACCGTCAGCTCCTTACTTTACCGCACAGATCCCTGTGCTACTCATACGCTATATATATATATAAATTAAAATATATATATATATATATAATTCATATATATACATATATATAGATAGATATGAACAGACCGGGATATTCAAAGTTCACTATCTATTCACCTTAGAACACATTCTTTCAAATAAAGTCCAATTATTATTATTGATAATCTGAGTCCTCCTGCTCAATTATAATGACCTGACTATCAGTTTTTGTACTTTGCGTATGTGTGTGTGGTGTGAGAACTACTGTGAGCGGGTTAAAGTAGACAAAAATTAACTCTGTGCTTATTAAATTTTCCTCCATGTCTGTACCAAATTTTCTCGGGTATTTTTTACCCATATGAAGGGATATTTCAAAGTTCACTATCTGTTAATCTCAGAACTCATTCTATTCAAATAAAGTCCTATTATTATTGTAAGCTTCTACTAAATTATAATGAGAGCTGCTGTTAGTGGTTTACAGTAGGATCACTGTACCAAATCTTTTTAGTATTTCTTACCTGTATGATGGGGTATTTCAAAGTTCACTATCTGTTAATCTCAGAACTCTATTCTATTAAATAAAGTCCTATATTATTGTAACCAGAGTCCTTCTACTCAATTATTATGAACTAACTATCAGTTGTTTGTATTTTGCTTGGGATGTAGTGAGAGAGCCGCTGTGAATGGTTTAAAGTAGACAAAGAGTTAAATAGTTGGTCAGGCTGGGCTCTTTTACTTTTTGCCTACCAAATTTCCCCTCATGACTGTACCAAATCTTCTTGGTATTTTTTATCTGTATGAAGGGATATTTCAAAATTCACTATATATTCATCTCACAACTAATTCTATTTCAAATAAAGTCTTATTATTATTACTAGCAAATATATGCACCCTCGGGTGCAAGATATTTAAGTTTTAATATATAAAATATCATGTTAAATTAGAAGGCTAATTAAACTGAATAAGAATTCAGATAAAAATATTTTGAACAGAGGGTATGATTGAAAAATAGAACAACTTCAAACTAACTCTTCCATCAATTTCCCTTACTCCCTTCTTTCATTTGGTACATTTTCCTAATTTAACATTTAGTTAAAATAGGAAGTAAAGAAATAAATTACAGTTATTTCTTCTGTAAATAATTTTCTTTTAAGATTTATCTCCGAGATTTTTGCTCATATTCATTAAGATAAAACCAAACAATTAGAAATCAATAATACCAAGCACATATTTATTAAAATCAAATTTTAAATATCAATATGCAAATAATCCTTCCGATTCATACTGTATGCCGCTATTTTGTTGTATATAAAAATACAATCACATTTTATTAGTATGTAGATATGGTCAACAGTATTATAATGATAAAACAATTTTATAATAATTGAAGGTTTAAAAGAATGAAACCATGGATAATTGACGTAAATAATCAAGGGAATTGTGACTTGAGTAGTGATATAGTTTCGGTTACAGACAGAAAACACACAATCTCATAATAAGATTATTGTAATCTGATTCCTTCTGCTCATTTATAATGAGAGGCTCTGACAGTGGTTCAAATGGTGAGAGCTGCTGTTAGCAGCTTAATCTTTGCTACAATTTCCCTACGGCTGTACAATTTTCTGGGTATTTTTTACTGTAATGGGATATTTCAAGATCACTATCTATTACCTCAGAACTTGTTCTATTCAAATAAAGTCCTACTGTATCTAGTCTTGACTACTACATCATGTATTTCTTTGTAAGATGGGCATGGGAGCGCTTATCTTGCTCAAATCCCCAGGCTGCAAATTTTCTTGTATTTTACCTGTTGATGGAGTATTTCAAAAGTTCACTATCTATTCACCTCAGAACTCATTCTATTCAAATAAAGTTTCATTATTCTTGTATCTGAGTCTTTCAGCCCAACTATAATAAGACTAACCATCAGTTTTTGTTACGTTTGGGATGTGATGGGAGAGCCACTGGAGCAGCTAACTCTTTGCCTACAAAATTACCCCAGGCTGCACCAAATTTTCTTGGTAATTTTTACCTGTATGATGAGATATTTCAAAGTTCACTATCTATTCACCCAGAACTCATTCTCATTCAAATAAAGTTCCATTATTCTTGTAATCTGAGTCTTTCAGCCCAACTATAATAAACTAACCATCAGTATTTTGTACTTTGCTTGGGTGTGATGGGAGAGCACTGGAGCAGCTTACTCTTTGCCTACAAAATTCCCATGGCTGACCAAAATTTTCTTGGTATTTTTTACCTGTTGATGAGATATTTTCAAAGTTCACTATCTATTCACCTCAGAACTCATTCTATTCAAATAAAGTTCCATTATTCTGTAATCTGAGTCTTCAGCCCAACTATAATAAACTAACCATCAGTTTTTGTACTTTGCTTGGGTTGTATGGAGGCCACTGGGAGCAGCTTACTCTTGCACAAAATTTCCCCTACGCTGTACCAATTTTTCTGGGTATTTTTTACCTGTATGATGAGATATCAAAGTTCACTATCTATTCACCTCAGAACTCATTCTAACAAATAAAGTCATATCATTATTGTAATTCTGAGTCTTCTGCTCAATTATATTGAACTAACTATCAGTTTTGTACTTTGCTGGGTGTGGTATGTGTAGTGGTGGAGAGACTACTTGAGCGGTTAAAAGACAAGAATTAACTCTGGCTATTAAATTTTCCTCCATGTCGTACCAAATTTTCTTTGGTATTTTACCTGATATGATGAGATATTTCAAAGTTCACTATATATTCACCTCTGAAACTCATTCTATTCAAATAATAGTCCTATTATTATTGAAGTTCTGCTAAATTATAATGAAGTGCTGTCAGTGGTTTACAGTAGGATCACTGTAGTGGAGAAGCTGCTGTCAGTGCTTTACCTCTTTGCTACCAAATTTCCCCCACGGCTGTACCAAATCTTTTAGTATTTACTGTATGAGGATATTTCAAAGTTCACATCTATCACTCAGAACTGATTCTATTCAAATAAGCCCTATCATTGAAATCTGAGTCCTTCAGCTCAGTAAACAGTGATGCATGTGAGAGCTGCTGCCAGCAGCTTATGGTAGAGGTGACAGTGGAGGAAAAGCCGCAGTGAGCGGCTTTAAATAGGCAAATTATTAATTCTAATAAAAACAAGTGATATCTCCACCTTCACCTCAGACAAAACCAAAAATGGCCAGGTTTTATGGTAGGATTGCAAGCTAGTGCGAGAGCCGTCGTGAGCGGCTTAAAGTATGGAAAAGGGTTAAACAAAGGAAACCAAACCAGAGTGAATTTTAAAAGAATACTTTTTTTTATTATTATTTTCTACTCCTGTTACTCATCATTGAACAAATCCACTAAATTTGTACGTGCGGAAAAAAATCGATTCTTTTTTTTTATTCCCACCAAAATTCATCAATAAAAGTCAAACCGATTTTCCCTTCCTGATCGTTTTTTTTTTTGTAACTGGGAAATCTTCAGACTTCGCACTTGATTAACTCTTGTAGGAAATTCTGTTGCTGACAGTAATCTAGAAAATCTGGAATCTAGAAATCTGGAAAATCTTAAAACTGAAATCTGGAAACTAGAAATTCTGAAATCTAGAAATCTGGGAAAATCTGAATCAGGTGATTTTTATGGTTTTATTCTTTTAAATCCCATCAATAATAAAAACTGTATCAAAGACATTTCACCAACGTTTGCCTTTCTTGAATAATCCGGAGATGAATTTCAGTTTTGAAATTATAGAGTATTATTATATAATATATATATATATATATTATATATACTTAATATCATATATATATATATATAAAAGTAATTGGTAATTTTGCTTGAAGCATTGTTAAGTATGTTATAATATATTAATGATTTGAAGGCAATTACAATGCGTATAAAAAATAAAAAAAAAGATGTTTTTTTTGTCTTATCGATTTCAAAGTATAGAATTTATCTTCAGAGATGAATATCAGAAATGTACGTGCTTAATATTTTTTTTTGTGGTTATAATTTTCTTCTTCTTTGTTTTCCTCTTCTTTTTTTTCATCTTTCTCCTCCTTTCTTTTTTCTTTTGAAATGTGGCGAATAACTGTAATTTTCTTCTTTTTGAATATCTGTTGAGAACGAATGTTTGAATCCCTACGCTTGTATATGTAACCAATATTGTCTGTTTATCATCCGGTGAATATTGCAACAATGTAGCCAGTTGAATCAAAATAAAACGGTCACATAGAAAATTCATATACTTAGCTTTATTTTATTTTATTTTTTATTTTTTTTTTTTTTTTTTCTTTCAATTTTTTCTTTTTTTCTTTTTTTTCAGTTGTAAAATAAAATAAAATTGTATAATTTAATTAATGGACCAGAAATAAGTAAATAAAAAATTATCTTAATTATATATTAGAGGAGGAAAAAAGAAAAAAAAGATTTACGAGTTAATTTTAACAATACTGACATACTTATTAACTTCTTTACATGACATTATTTCTTTAAACCATGACGTCATTTCTTTAAACCATAATACCCTCTTAAGATTATGTTCAGTCTAGAACTATTAATATATAAAAAAATACAAATAATAGAAAAAAAAAAAAATTAAAAAAAAAAAACACTATGCCTTTGTAATTTAAATATTAATTTAATAATATTAATCTATTTGAAATTAAAAAGAAAATACTCATAAATCATCAATCCTTCTAATATATAATTATTATATAAATTTTAAACATAATTAATAATATAATAATTTAAATCTATTTAAAATTTTTAAATACTCATAAAAACATATTTGTCTTTAAATTTTCCTAATATTTCCTTCAATCCTCAAATATCTTATTATAATGGAGATGTGTGTTTGTCTGTCTGTAACCGAAACTAAATCACTACTCAAGTCACAATTCCCTTAGTTATTGACGTCACATTCACCATGAATTTATTTTTATTTAAACCTCAATTGATTGATAAAATTGTTATACCTTATTAATACTGTTTGATTAATCTACATACTAATAACATGCAAGTATATTTATATATTCAACAAAATAGTAGTTTACAGTGTGAACGAGAAGGCTAATTTGCATATTGATATTAAGAATTTGATTTTGATAAATATATGCTTAGTATTATTGATTTCTAATTGTTTGGTTTTCTCTTAACGAATCTGAGCAAAAATCTCGGGTATAAATCTTAAAAGAAATCCATAAACAAAACCAAAGAACTGTAATTTTATTAAATACTTCATAATCTAACTAAATAGATTAATTAGGAAAAATGAAAGACGGGAGTAATGGCAAATGATGGAAGAGTTAGATTTAAAGCTGTTCTATTTTTCGATTACACCCCCTCAGTTTATCATTTTCTAAATAGTTTCTAATTTGATACAATATTTTATTACATCAAAACCTAAATACTTGCACCCGGAGGGTGCATATATTTGCTAGTATAATTAAATATAATCTTTTATTTACTTATTTACTGGTCCATCTAATTAAATTAATACATTTTTATTTTATTTTACAACTGAAAAAAAAAAAAAATTAAAGAAAAAAAATGAAAAAAAAAAAAAAAAAGCTAAGTGTTGTACCGGCCGTTCCTACAGTGGAGAATATACACCGGTTCTCACTATAAATAGTGAGACACCGAGTGAAAAGATTGTACTGTTACCGTTTAGCGGCAAGCTAGCCGTTCTTGTACCTTATTGTAAATACACTTGTCTCATTTTACCCTACCTCGACTTGACTACTTTTTTTACTGTTGAATTAACATCACAACACTAAGTATATGAATTTTTCTATGTGACCGTTTTTATTTTGAATTCAACATGGCTACATTGTTGTAATATTCACCGGAAGATAAACAGACAATGTATCTAGAAGTATACGACACCCGGTGAGAATCATACTCACTTGTACTGTTAGATTGTTTCATGATATTAAACAACATAAGACTGAGTTGGAAAGATGAGTCACTGAGAATTGAGCAAAAAACTTTTTTTGACCATACAACAAAACGGTATATGCATAAATCAAAATCTGTTCTTGAGAATGAAACACATAAAATTCTCTGGGACTATGAGATAAAGACTTGGCCTAAAATATGCAGTCTCTCTGTCTCTCTGTCTCTCTGTCTGTCTGTCTGTATGTATGTCTCTCTCTCTCTATATATATATATAAACGCAACGCTCTCCTATATAAGGGATGGAGCACTATGACGGCCGTTACATACAAAGCAATGTATGTATTAAAACAGTTAAAACCCCTTTCGCATTCTGTAGGTGATGACAGCCTAATGGTTAAGGTGTCGGACTGACACCCAACCGATCGGATTTCAATCCCGACTGTAGGTAGCTTACAAATGTCTAGCCACACTGAAGAGACTTGATAAGTCGAAACACGTGTTTGTAGATGACTATATATATATATATAAGATTTTTTGGATGTTTGTTTATTTTTTAGAAGCATTGTTGAAAAAGCATATATATTAATATTTATATTTTTGCTTGAAGGCAATTACAATGCGCATATCGCATAAATTTCCCTCCGACAGAAATCGAAACCGGGACTTCAGCAGGATAGTTAGAAACTATACTGTTTCGGCCACGATACAGCACCGAAAAATTTCTGCGAAATTAACCTGTCAATGATACTGAAACGTCTCTACCATATGAGGCAAGGGGGCGCTGAGTGAATAATAACAAACAAATCCGGGGCCTTATGCTCTTCGGCGAAGGAAATAAGATTTTTTGGATGTTTGTTTATTTTTAGAAGCATTGTTGAAAAAGTATATATATTAATATTTATATTTTTGCTTGAAGGCAATTACAATGCGTATATCGCATAAAATTCGATAATTATAGAAGATAATAATGACAAGTGAATTTCGGTAAAGAATTATTCTGTGTGTAGAACATCGCACAGACTGTTGAAATAGACTGTTGAAACAGTCTGTACGATGTTCTACACACCGAATAATTCTTTACCGAAATTCACTTGTCATTATTATCTTCTATAATTATCGAATTTTATGCGATATGCGCATTGTAATTGCCTTCAAGCAAAAATATAAATATTAAATATATATATATATAATATATATATATATATGGGAGTAAATATGGAAATTAAATCCGACAATATAAAGAAAAATTTGAAAAAACAAGTATTCCGAAATTGGGATGAATTTAATAATCGATGTTTAAAACATTTCGGTTACATTGAACCTTCATCAGGATGTCTCTTGGGGTGAAGAAAATGAAGGATGTTTTTATATGTGACAGGAGATGAAAATCTTTTTAGTTATGTAACTGTATTTGATCAGCGTTTTAATTATATCTCCGTTTCTAGTTAAATAGTGTTAAATAATTACTAAATACCGGGCTTCATTTAATTATTTATTTAGTTATCATTCCCACTTTGTTTCCCTATGTTCTCTTAAAAATAATCAGTCCATTAATACTTTTTCTCGTCTTTTGCATTTCTTCGAGTGGCGTCACGCGTCATGACACCTTCGCGTGAGTAGATCGCGACTTGCCTTTCAAAATTAAAACGCTGATCAAATACAGTTACATAACTAAAAAGATTTTCATCTCCTGTCACATATAAAAACATCCATCATTTCTTCACCCCAAGAGACATCCTGATGAAGGTTCAATGTAACGAAATGTTTTAAACATCGATTATTAAATTCATCCAAATTTCGGAATACTTGTTTTTTCAAATTTTCTTTATTATTATAATATATATATATATATATATATATATATATATATATATATACACTCACTTTCTATATATTCCTTTCTTAAGTAAACATATCAAACGTTGTTATCAAACTGTGGTATATCCAAAGGCCCTGCTATCCAATTTAGTTTATATGTATCTATTCTAGAATGTTCGTTGTGTCCTCTTTCGAGTACAACAACACCTTGGCCACACAGGATCTTAAAATACGCCTCGGTTGGCTCCCAATACATCAATATTCCCGACCAATCAACATGTTAACAGGCCTGATTGATTGTATCCAACCGATGCGGACATTTTTATTTAGGGAAACAAATCTCAAATTGACCGTCTCATGAGAAGGAGTGACAGTGACGTGTACGGTTTCAGCTTGTCAGAATAATGGGGGTGGCCGAAAAGGTTTTATGATGAAATACACAGCAACAGG
>CM042177.1:39448516-39508516 GCA_023376005.1 Doryteuthis pealeii
AGTCACGTCCCTTCCTGACCGTGAATCGTAGACTACGATTCACTGCTTGTTTGTCTTTTTTCCCTTCCCCCTTTTAATGTAAGGGTGTAGACAAAATGAACCTTAAAATATCTTCTCTCACGCAGGAGGGACAATAATTCTTGCTTCTCTCAAGCTAGACTTTTATAGAGATATTGATAATAAATAAGATGCCAATTAAGATTAGATAAAGATCATTAAATAAGTATTGATAATATAACGTAAATAAATTAGGGAATTGTGACGTTAGTGGTGACGTAGTTTCTGTTACAAACAGACCCTTCCTCTTCATTGTAATAAGATTACAGTGTTACCTTGACTTACGAGTCCAATTCAATTTCCTCGTATATCAAATCAAATTTTCCCAATTAGATAAACTGAAATGCTATTAATCCGTTCCAAGAACATTTGGTAAAACCGTGGGCGAAATTTGGTAGGCAAAGAGTTTTTTTTTAATAAAAAAGATAGCACCGTATTGTTTTAATGCTTATTTCTTGTAAATAGTATTTTCTTTGACGAAGTGAATTTGGAGACTTAAATGTTTTTAGTGAATTTATTAACATAAGCGTACCAGAAGCTCGCTAGTACCTCAACACAAAGAAAAAAATCGATAGTGTTATTGCTCAAGCTTAAGGATGGAATCCTGGTGGTTAAGCAGACAATGCAATTAAACACTCTACTTTGCCCGTTATCTAGGCTAGGGGGCGGGCGGAAATGCCTCCTCCGATCAATCGGCTGGTCATGTCAAGCTGTAGTACCTATATGATTGTCCCAACCCTATTCACCTTATGGTAACCCCAACCCTTTTTATCATATATGTAATAGAAGGTGGTGTCTGAGGTATGTCGTTAAACTCAATTTGATGGTGAAATTCATATTCTAGAGCTCTGAGGAATGTGAAGTACCCCTTCATCACTATTGCTCTCTTGTCCACTCTGATTCGGAGTGGTAATACATGTTGTTTTGCTTCACTTTCAGGAATCAGGATCCAGGAACCCATCGTGGTATAGTTATTTACTAAGCTTAGCTTAGATGTGGCACAAGGCCAAAAGTATGGGGCGCCCAAGGAGAATCGAACTCATTAACAATGGTTTGCGAATCTAGATTGCTAACCATTACACCACATAAGGAGCCCAAACCCATCGTGGTATAAGGTTTAGCAAGCAAGTCTCGCAGATCCATTACTAAATAGCGAATTTAATTCTTGCTGGATACCACATATTGGCGACCCTGTCGCATCTTACCAGTGGCGAACATGATAGGTAAATGAAGGGTGTCCTTATTGTTAGCAAGTTAGTCTTGCAGATCCATTACTAAATAGCGAATTTAATTCTTGCTGGATACCACATATTGGCGACCCTGTCGCATCTTACCAGTGGCGAACATGATAGGTAAATGAAGGGTGTCCTTATTGTTAGCAAGTTAGTCTTGCAGATCCATTACTAAATAGCGAATTTAATTCTTGCTGGATACCACATATTGGCGACCCTGTCGCATCTTACCAGTGGCGAACATGATAGGTAAATGAAGGGTGTCCTTATTGTTAGCAAGTTAGTCTTGCAGATCCATTACTAAATAGCGAATTTAATTCTTGCTGGATACCACATATTGGCGACCCTGTCGCATCTTACCAGTGGCGAACATGATAGGTAAATGAAGGGTGTCCTTATTGTTAGCAAGTTAGTCTTGCAGATCCATTACTAAATAGCGAATTTAATTCTTGCTGGATACCACATATTGGCGACCCTGTCGCATCTTACCAGTGGCGAACATGATAGGTAAATGAAGGGTGTCCTTATTGTTAGCAAGTTAGTCTTGCAGATCCATTACTAAATAGCGAATTTAATTCTTGCTGGATACCACATATTGGCGACCCTGTCGCATCTTACCAGTGGCGAACATGATAGGTAAATGAAGGGTGTCCTTATTGTTAGCAAGTTAGTCTTGCAGATCCATTACTAAATAGCGAATTTAATTCTTGCTGGATACACATATTGGCGACCCTGTCGCATCTTACCAGTGGCGAACATGATAGGTAAATGAAGGGTGTCCTTATTGTTAGCAAGTTAGTCTTGCAGATCCATTACTAAATAGCGAATTTAATTCTTGCTGGATACCACATATTGGCGACCCTGTCGCATCTTACCAGTGGCGAACATGATAGGTAAATGAAGGGTGTCCTTATTGTTAGCAAGTTAGTCTTGCAGATCCATTACTAAATGGTGAGTTGAATCCTCGTTGTAAGTCTCATACTTATGATCTTGCATCTCATCGTACCTGTAGCAAACGGGCTGGGTAAATAGGGCGGTCGTGGTGTAATGGTTAGTCAGCTTATCTCGCAGACCCATTACTAAATAGTGCGTTCGCTTGCTGTATGCCTCATACGACCTTGTGTTACATCCTCCCCGTGACGAGGGAAGAATAGAAAACTTTCCACTTGAAAGTTTTTCTTCTTTGCTTTTGTTTTTTGTTTATTGTTTGTCTTATTTTTGAACTTTTTGCTTTTTTGCTGGAGATTGTTACTTTAATCTATAAATGAAATATATGGACAATCCTGGAGGAAGCTGTTTGCATTTCATATAGGACTAATACCCTTGGGAAAGGTATGAATCTAGTTACTATCCTTCCAGCTATAAGTAAATAGTAGGGTGGCCTGGGTTCTTTGACCGTGGCTTGGTAAGCAGTCTAGGAGAAGGAAAACTCTGAATTCAAACCTGGTAAACTCCGCTTTTCCCTTGGCACGTGCAGGTCGCTGCTTGGTTCTTCTCCCGCCAGAAGTTTTTAGGTTTTTGCTCGACGTGTTGCAATAAAATCTCTCGTAGGGCCAGACGGGTTGATATCTTATTATAATGGAGATTGTGTGTTTGTCTGTCTGTAACCGAAACTATATTACTACTCAATTCACAGTTCCCTTAGTTATTTACATCACATTCTCCATAATTTTATTTTTATTTAAACCTCAATTATTAATAAAATTGTTTTACATCATTAAGACTGTTGACCATATCTACACACTAATAATACGCAATTGTATTTATATATACAACAAAATAGCGGTTTATAGTGTGAATGGGAAGGCTAATTTGCATATAGATCTTTAAAACATTGATTTTAATAAATATGTGCTTAATATTATTGATTTCTAATTGTTTGGTTTTATCTTATTGAATATGAGCAAAAATCTCTGGGATAAATCTTAAAATAAATTCATTAAGAAGAAGAAATAACTGTAATATTATCCTTTACTTCCTATTTTAAGTAAAGAGTTAAATTTACCAGTGAAAGACGGGAGTAATGGAAAATGATGGAAGAGTTAGTTTCAAAGCTGTTCTATTTTTCGATAATACCCCCTCTGTTCCAAATTTTTTTATCTGCATTCTTATTTAGTTTTATTAGCCTTTCTAATTTAACATGATATTTTATTATATTAAAACTTAAAAACTTGCACCCTACGGAGGGTGCATATATTTGCTAGTGCCGTTAAAATCAATTAACCAACCAATCTAAAGGTTTTGATGTAAAAAAAAAAAATTTAAATGCAGATTCTATTTTGAATGGATTTTTTTTGTTGTATAAAAAGATTGAAGCAAAAATTATGACCAAAGCTTGAACACAAAATGTAAAAGCGTCACTGTAGCTGTCGCCTTTGAGTGTGCCTAATAGTTAGATATATTTATTTTCTACCCCAAAAATATACCCTTAAATTTGGACAGTGTAAGGGAAACTTTGTTAGGGTCTGATAATCGAGTGACCACATGGCCTGAATAGCATTGTGGGAATATCAAAAGGTTTCCTTAGGGCAAAATAGGGACTTCCGCCTGGCTGATGCAGCAAAAATATTAAGAATTCTGGGGTATGGGGTTATCGTCCCTTGTCTGCGAGCCTCTGTTTCAAACCAACCAATCATGAGCCAGCATACTTTGGCGCCAAACCCAAAGTGCAGACTCATTCCATCTCTTCTGTACCAGCAACGAAAGGGAACGGACCGAAAAAAGGTGGCTCCCACTATTCTTCAACAGAACTGGAGTCGGACACAAACAGAAGTCCATCTATATCCGAACTATAAACAGAAGGCCATAGCAAGGGGCTCCGTTAATACCCCATATCCCAGGATAAACAGCTAAGTGACATTTATATAAATATTATATACATATTATATAAATATTATATACATATTATATACTTGACCGCAAACGAGACTAAAGTTTGCAAGTTTTATATCTAATACAAGTCTTTTATTCATATCTTGTCGTTCGTTTTATTTCTTTAACTCTTAACCTGTCTGCCACATTCGCGATTAACTCCATTCAAACCTCGGAGTACTGCCGCTGGTGTTAATTTCTTTTAAAAAGGTTGTGTGGATAATATCGTCCTAAAATTAGAACTTTAGTCTTTTAGTTAGTTCTCGGTACGGTGCACAGGTATGTTTCTTTCCAATTTTCCCGTGAAGTTGCTGGCATTTGTTAAAGACCCCTTCTGTAAATTAGTTATTGTTTTATACCCCATTTTATTTCAGTATTTCACGATGTTTGGAAGTAAATAAAATATTCTACGTTCAACATCAGTCGTCTTCGTGTCATCAATACATTACCAGAAAAATATTACCAGGGAACTGCTACAGTCACTTTATTTTTATATCATAACCTTCAAAATGAAATTATATCTGAAGTGGTAGAAAATTAACAAAGACGACATCTATACATGCATATAGGGCAGTTGTGTGTATATGTTTGTCCTGAAGAAACTTCGAAAATAAAACAATTAACGACAATATATATATATATATATATATATATATATATATATATATTGTCGTTAATTGTTTTATTCTAATACTCTTCCAGCTATCCCACATAATCGACAAGAGAGACATGGGCCTGTACAGGGACGACGGCTTAATTATGATAAAAAATCCCAATGGCCCCGCACTAGATAAATATAGAAAAAACATAACCAGCATACTAAAATCACTAGGATTTAAAATCAAAATAGACATAAACCTAAAAATAGTAAATTTTTTAGACGTAACGCTAAATCTAGAAAAAGGAATATTCGAACCTTACAAGAAAGAAAACGACACACCTCTCTACATACACACCTCTTCAAACCACCCACCATCCATAATCAAACAAATACCGAAATCAATTAGCCGCAGGCTATCTGACAACTCCTCTAGCATCAGCATCTTCAACAAAAATAAAAATATATACGACAATGCATTAAAAACCAGTGGTTATAAGCAAAAATTAGAATACACACCACCAATAAACAAAACAAGACACAGACAAAGAAATATCATCTGGTTCAACCCACCATACAACAAATGTGTAACATCCAACTTTGGTAAAGATTTCTAAAACTCATCAACAAACACTTTCCAATACACAGCCCTCTAGCCAAAATTTTTAACAAAAACACCTTAAAAATCAGCTACAGTTGCACAAGGAATATAGCCCAAATCATGAAAAGCCATAATAAAAAGTTGGAAAACCAACAAAACACCACGCGAAGTAACAACCAATGCAACTATAGGACAAGAGTTCGTGCCCTCTACAAGGAAACTGTCTCCAGAAAAATGTGGTGTACAGAGCTACTGTGAAAACAGACACCTCCATCAAACAATACATAGGAGCAACGGAAGGAACCCTGAAACAAAGAATTTACAACCATAGACTTTCATTTTCGAACAGAAAATATTCTACACAAACAACACTATCCACACATATATGGAACTTGAAAGATATGGACATTTCGCCAGATGTGAGCTGGGAGATTCTGAAAGTTGCACCCGCTTACAGCAAAACATCTAAAAGATGCCTTCTTTGTCTCCAAGAAAAACTTTATATTATTACTCATCCATCACAACAGACTCTACTAAACAAAAGATCGGAAATCCTATCAAAATGCCGACATGAAAATAAACACCTGCTATCACACTTCGATCCATATACATAACCCACACACACCTCTTCTACCCAATTATAATATATATATATATATATATATATATATATATATATATATATATACTAGCAAATATATGCACCCTCCGGGTGCAAGTATTTAAGTTTTAATGTAATGAAATATCGTATTAAATTAGAAAGTCTAATAAGAAGGCAGATAAAAAGATATGTAACAGAGTGGGGGTATAATAGAAAAATAGAAATGAAAATTACTCTTCCATCACTCCCGTCTTTCATTGCTGAATTTTACTTATTTAACTATTTAGTTAAATTAGGAAATAAAGAATAAAATTACACTTATTTTTTCTTGTTAATGGATTTCATTTAAGATTCATTGAAGAGATTTTTGCTTATACTCATTAAAATAAAACCAAACAGTTAGAAATCAATAATACTAAGCACATATTTAATAAAATCACATTTTTAATATCAATATGCAAATTAGCCTTCCCGTTCACACTGTAAACCGCTATTTTTGTATATATAAATACAATTGCATGTTATTTGTATGTAGATATGGACAACACTAATAAAAAGTGAAGCAATTTTATTAATAATTGAGGTTTAAATATAAATAAAATCATGGAGAATGTGATGTAAATAACTAAGGGAATTGTGACTTGAGTAGTAATATAGTTTCGGTTACAGACAGAAAAACACACAATCTCCATTATAATAAGATATATATATATATATATAAAATAGTAATATAATTTGTAAACACTACAACAGATCCGCCAAACTGTAAGTATCTTTCCCTCTACCTATATACATTGTACAATAATATCATACAAATGTAACGTCCACATTGCACCACCAACGCAATAAATAACATGTTCATTATTATTAACAGCACAATTTTAAAAATACATTTAAAAAATACATTATATTAATTTGCACATAACATACGTAACCAAGAATACCAAACACAAATACGCATATTTATACGCACACACGCGCGTGGAGACAATTATATCATCACAGCCTTCATACATTCCCACGCGCACACGCATGACATCACATACATACGCACAAACAAAAATACGCACACACGCGCGTGGACACAATCATATCATCACAGCCTTCACGCATTTCCATGCAAACGCGCATGACATCATACACATACGCACAAACAAAAATACGCACACGTAAGAAGAAAAACATTCCGCATCACGTAAACACGCAAACACGAGAATACAGTTAAAAAAAAAAAAAACGCACACATTTGACCATTTACACAATTTCTGTCATTTTTAAAGGAACTTTTCGTATTACCCGATGAATGCTCTAAGCAAGAAACCGCTGGTTGTAATACCGTTCCCGTAATTAAATAAATAAAAGCAAAAACTTTTATTTGTTTTGATTTCTCATTGAACTATATATATATATATATACATTAAATATCACCAGGGCTTGGTTTTTGAGCAAAAATAATAAAGGTTTGAAATAAATTGAATTTCCAATACGTTTTTTTGTTCATGTCTTCGATGTTGAATTTCTTGAAGAGTAAATCTCTATTTAGACACCCCCACCCCCGCAAAAAACAAAAACAAAACAAAACAAACAAAACAACTAACAAACAAAAACAATGAAAAAAAAGAAAAAGAAAAAGAAAAAGAAAAAGAAAAACGTCAGCCGGAAGTTTGGTCATTGCGCATGTCTGCCTTTATAATCAGAATTCTTGTAACGATCAATAAAAATGAGATAGATAGATGAATAGACATGCCGTAGAAATCCAACCAACCAGCCAACCAGCCAACCAGCCACAGTTATCAGAAAGATCGTTTTTTTCCTCACACGTATTCAGTTCATTTCTTCTTCAATCAGTTCGATTTCTTGAAAAGTAAATCTGTATTAAGACACCCTCAACCCCCGCCCCTAAAAACAAACAAACAGACAAAAAACTAACAAACAAAAAAAAGGAAAAAAAAGAAAAGAAAAGAAAAAACTCAGACTGTCTGCTTTTGTAATCAGAGATTTTGTTAAGATAAATAAAAATGAGATAGATAGATAGATAGATAGATAGATGGATAGATACATACATTGATATGCCGTAAAATTCCAACCAACCAACCAACCAACCAACCTCAGTTATCAGAAAGATTGTTATTTTTTTCACACCTATTCAGTTCTTTTCTTCATTGTTAGATTTCGTGAAGAGTAAATCTCTATTTAGACCCCCCAACCCCAGCACCCCCCCAAAAAAAAAACCAAAAACCAAAACAAAAAAAACCCCAAAAACTATCAAACAAACAAACAAAAAATACAAAAAACAAAGAAAAGAGAAAGAAAAAGAATCGTCAGACGGAAGTTTGCTCTCTCTCTTTCACTCTCTCTCTCTCTCTCACTCTCTCTCTTTCTCTCTGTCGTTCTCTCTCTCCATACTTCTCTCCTTGCTCTCTCCCTCTCTCTCTTCTCTCTCGCTCGCTCTCTCTCTCTCTCTCTCTCTCTCTCCATATTCTCTCCCCACACACACTCTCTCTCTCTCCATACTTCTCTCCTTGCTCTCTCTCTCTCTCTCTCTCTCTATCTTTCTCTCTCGCTCTCTCTCCATACTTCTCTCCTTGCTCTCTCCTCTCTCTCTCTTTCTCTCTCTCTCTCTCTCTCTCTCCATATTTCTCTCCTTGCTCTCTTTCTCTGTTTCTCTCCATACTTCTCTCCTTGCTCTCTCTATATATATCTTTCACTCTCTCACTCTCTCTCTCTCGCTCTCTCTCTCTCTATCTTTCACTCTCGCTCTCTCTCTCTCTCTCCATATTCTCTCCTTGCCCCTCTCTCTCTCTCTCTTCTCTCCATACTTCTTTCCTTGCTCTCTCTCTCTCTCTCTCTCTCTCTCTCTCTCTCTCTCTCTCTCTCTCTCTCTCTCTCACACCCTCCATATTTCTCTCCTTGCTCTCCTCAGCCGGAAGTTTGGTCATTGCGCATGTCTGCCTTTGTAATCAAAGTTTTTGTATAGATCAATAAAAATGTCTTTTCTTGTAGACAGTAAGATTTTTCAAATTTTCTTTCTACACAACTGTGTATTTTTTCCCTCTTTCTTCATTTTCATAACAGCATTTTTAGATAACAAAATCAATTTAGAAACCGAGGAATTCAAATAAAACATTGCCCCCCCCCCTTTTTTTTTCACTCGCTTCAATGAGCAGATCTTGTCGTCGTTAGAAAACAAATACCATATTGGAAAGAATATACGTGCTATTTTAGAATATATATTATAAATAAAAAACAATTGTTATATATTGTTGGGCGTACCGTCGTTTTTAGACGGTTAGTGTAGAAATAGATCTAAATTCAGATATTGTTGAGACTGTTAGACTGAGTGACATTGAATCCCCTCAATATGACCCCTGACATCCTGCTGCAAGCACATGGTGGGAATAGAAGGCTTAGTTATTCTGTTATATATCAATGGGCGTACCGTCGTTTTTGGACGGTTAGTGCAGAAATAGATTTAAATTCAGGTTTTCTTCAGACCGTTAGATTGAGTGACATGGAATCACCTCAATCTGACTCCCGACTTCTTGCTATTAGGCAAATGGTAGAAATAGAAGGCTTAGTCATTTTATCATATTTTGATGGGCGTACCGTCGTTTTTGGACGGTTAGTGTAGAAATAGATTTAAATTCAGGTGTTATTGAGACTGTTAGATTGAGTGACATTCACTGATCTCAATCTGACTTCCTGCTGCTAGGCAAACAGTAGGAATAGAGACAGTCTGATGCTGTAATCTAGAATGTAAGGATATATCTAGCAAGGGCCCCCCTTCTTCTTCTCTATATATATATATATATATATATATATATAATATAATATATATATATATATATATATATGAAAAGTTTATTTACAGTACAGAATTTAATAAGGACGCGTAAAAGCATATGCATTTTGTAAAATAAATTGTTTTTTTTTCTTAAAAAGAAAGGAAAGGGTACCCTAGTTCGATTTAAAATCAGAAATGATTTTCTTTTTTTCGATCAATGCTCCTCAGAGAAAAAATTTCATTGAAAGATGGTGATATAGTTTAGTTTTTTTTGTTGTTGTAGACAACGGAAAAGACAGAAAGCAGTGAGAACAAGGGAAAAATTTTTCTCAATAAGAGAATTCGTAAAATTACGAAACTTACAACTCACGTGGGGGGGGGGGTCGAAAATTACGAGTTTGATAAGTTGAGGCTTGAAGTGCCAAAAAGGAGTGGTTGTTGGGACTGCTTCTGAACGCACAGGAAGGGTTGAGTGCGGGAGATGAAAAGGGACTCGAGAATCTGTAGTTGTAGTTCGCTGTTGGAACTGCAAAGGACTGAAAACATAGCTGGGTGGTAGGACCGAGCGCAAGTAGAATTTCTTAATAGATGTTGTCCAATGGTGGACGGAGTATTTATGCCAGCAGCTGTATATATATATATATATATATATATATATATATATATATACGTTAATGTATGAGTAGTGGCTTACCGGTGGGTACGGGTACGATCGTTGGGAGCGCACAGTATCCAGGGGTTAAGACCGTGAAAAAACAAATACAAAGTGCTCAATACAATGTAGAGCCAAATTTATTTAAGAAATGGATATAAAGTAACCTACTCGGGTTTCATCATCTGAATCGTCAGGGTTACATCCGCTGAATTAATCGAGTTTTCGATTAATATCAGTTGATACCACGTATGTCTGTTGAAACGGGTCTTATCTTTTATAGATCTATAAAAGACCCGTTAAATAGTAGGGCAGACTGGGCCCTTCAACCTTGGGTAGGTAACCAGTCTAGGAGAGGGATAACTCTGAATTCAAAATTCCTGAGGTCGGTCGTTGATTGGGTTTGTGGCAACCCTTGATGCACCAATTCTTTCCTATCGACTGTGCCAAAAAGTGTGGATAGTCCAACACAAGCCTTCACCACTATAAACAAATCACTGTGTGGATGTTCATTGTGTGTGTGAACCCTCATACGTCGAAAATCGACGGGAGAGTCCATTTTATATATATATATATATATATATATATATATATCTTATTATAATGGAGATTGTGTGTTTTTTCTGTCTGTAACCGAAACTATATTACTATTCAAGTCACAATTCCTTTAGTTATTTACGTCACATTCTACAGGATTTTATTTTTATTTAAACCTCAATTATTAATAAAATTCTTTTACATTACTTACACTGTTGACCATATCTACATATTTATAACATGCAATTGTATTCATACATACAACAAAATATCGGTTTACAGTGTGAATGGGAAGGCTAATTTGCATATTGATATAAAAAATCTGATTTTAAAAAATATGTGCTTAGTATCACTGATTTCTAATTGTTTGGTTTTATCTTAATGAATATTAGCAAAAATCTCGTGGATAAATCTTAAAAGAAATCGATTAACAAGACGAAATAACTGTAATTTTATTCTTTACTTTCTATTTTAACTAAATAGTTAAATTAGGATTATTTAGCAATGAAAGACGGGAGTAATGGAAAATGATGGAATAGTAAGTTTCAGTTGTTCTATTTTTTGATTATACCCTCTCTGTTTCAAATCTTTTTATCTGCCTTCTTATTTAGTTTCATTAGCCTTTCTAAATTAATCTAATATTTTATTACATGTAAACTTAAATACTTGCACCCGGAGGGTGCATACATTTGCTAGTATATATATATATATATATATATATATATATATATATATATATATAATATTGCTCGCATAAGAAAGGCATGGTCCGCTATTAATAAATTATCAGTCATATGGAAATCCAAACTCACAGACAAGTTAAAGAGCCAATTCTTCCAAGCCGTTCTCATGTCCGTACTGCTGTACGGCTGCACCACCTGAACCCTAACGAATCGACTAGAGAATAAACTAGATGGGAGCTACCCAAGAATGCTGCGCGCGATCCTAAACAAAGCGTGGAAAGAACACCCCACAAGAAATCATATAACCCAAACCATCTGAGTAAGACGGACAAAACACGCAGGACACTAATGGAGAAGCAAGGACGAACTCATAAGTGACGTCCTCCTGAGGAAGCCAGCACATAGGCATGCCAGTGTGGGCCGGCCAGCAAAGATGTACATTGACAGGCTCTGTGCTGATACTGGATGCTACGTAGAGGACCTCCCGAGAACGATGAGAGATAGGAACGGCTGGAAAAAGATTGTCATGGATATCCGTACCTGATGATATCTATCTCTCTCTCTCTCTCTCTCTCTATATATATATATATATATATATGGCTGATTTAGCTCAGTCGGTAGAGCGTCTACCTAGGAATCAGATTATCCTTATTTCGATACCGACCCTCGCCAACTCAGCGTAAGAGTAGCACAGGGATCTGTGCGGTAAAGTGAGGAACTGATGGTAGGCGTGGCGCTCCACCTCAGATGCAAAAACAATCTCATTGGTCTAACGCTATTGAAAAGGGGATAGACTCCCTCGCTGACTGGCTGATACCGACATTAGGCCGCCCCGCCGACTTCCTTATATATATATATATATATATATATATATATATATACTTCAAATATACGCTCCTACATTTGGGGCGCTGGTGATTGTCGTCAGTGATGTAATCCGCAGGGTTCATTGGGAAGTTTCGGGTCTTCCAACATCAGACTTCCCTCGTCATGCTGACCCTATCAGAGGTGATCAAACTCTGATACAACCACCAACAATAACCGCTAAAAGACGTTTGACTTTTGAGAATTTTTTGGACGGTTGTAGAACTAACCCATTTAAATACAAATCATATATATATATATATATATATATATATATATATATATATATATATATATATATATATATATAAGAGATTGCATGAACACATCAGGTGAATCTATTCTTCCTAATATATAAAATTATCCTTTATTATGAACTTAGAGAAACAATTAAGGATGGTTCCAAACTTTTGATCGTTAGTGTATATATATATATCGTCATCATCATGTCGTGTTGACAGCACGGATGCGCATAAATCGTTAAGAGACATCGTAATTACAAGGCAGGTGATAAATTTTGCTTTCTCTAGTTGGAGAAGGAAGCTGGCTATTGTCACATACCCTAAAGCTGAAGAATTACTAAATCACAGATCGGAGACATCGAACGGATGTAGGCACGAAAATAAATGGCTGCCAAATCATTAACTGCAAATTCCTTTGCATGCACCGACTGCACCTCTGCAGAGGGGTAAGACTCCCCCAATGGGGCCACCTGTTGGCCGTGGGTGGCGACCCGTGATGCTTAAGGATAGAGCCCAGGTGGATGAGCAGTAGTTCATGACATGCAATACTCCACTTTGGCCCTATCTTGGGCTAGACGGCCGGTCGGAGAGGCCCCCTCCGATCAATCGGCTGGTCACGTCAAGCCCTAGCACCTATATGATTTTCCCAACCCTATTGCCCTTATGGTAAGCCCCAACCCCTTTTTATCATATGGGTGCTAGAAGGCGGTGGCTGCGGGTCTACATGTCCTGGGAATGACGTTAAACTCTATCTGATGGTGAGGTTCAAGTTCTGGAGGTTTGGGGAATGTGGAACACCCCTTCATCACCATTGCTCCTTGGTCCACTCTGACCCGGAGTGGTAGTACCTGTTAGGGTCCCATCTATGGGTTAAATAGAAAAATGTATTTATAAAAAAATTGTATTATCCATTAAGAATTGATTTATTTCAAATCTTTATCGGCATTAAATAACCCACTGAGGTTGATATGCCGTAAAACATAACAAAACAAACAAACCAATCAATATCTATCTATCTATCTATATGTCTATCTGTTTGACTGTCAGTCTCTTTCATTGTAGTTTTGTATATCTATCTATATATCTATGTTCTACCTCTCTCTCTCTCTCTCTCTCTCTCTCTCTCTCTATATATATATATATATATATATATATATATATATATATATATATATGAGGTTAAATAAACAAACAAATGTGTTTATTTTTTAAATGGCTTTAAGCCGACAATTTTTGGAGGATATGTGCTTAATTGAATTTTGAAAATTAATTAGTTAATAATTAATGAATTTAGGCGGGCATATATGTTCAAATGTAAGGCTAAACAAATCGAGAAAATGTCAATCCATGAATGTACATTTCCACCTATTAGGTCTTATCAGCAAGGTTATAGACATTTTATCCGTTTGTCTCAATATCTATGGCAAGCTAGTGTAACGGTTAGAGTCCCCGCCTGTCAGCTTGACAGTCGAGGTTTCGAGTCACACACGGAGCAGTCTCCCATGTATATAACCTTGCTGATGAGACCTAATAGGTCGAAATGTGCATTCAGGGATTGACATTTTCTCGATTTGTTTAGCCTTACATTTGAACATATATGCCCGCCTAAATTCATTAATTATTAACTAATTAATTTTCAAAAATTAGGTATGACTTCAATTAAACACATATCCTCCAAAAAATATATATATATATACATAAGGTATCCAAAACTGGTAGTAAGGGATGATTCTACATGGGTTCTTCAAAATTTCACTGTAATTAAAAACAACCTTAATCCCCAAACCCCTAAACCATAACCCAATTTGCAAAAAGTTAATTCATACACTGTAGTTAAACTGTCATGGGGGACCACCAAAAAACTTTCCATTTTAATTTTCCGGCCAATTTGCAAGTTTAACCCTTCATACTTGCGACCTTTTATCTTTCTTCTTCTTTCTTCCTTTCTTCTTTCTTTTCATTATTTTTTTTTTTCTTTCTTTCTTCTTTCTTTCTTTTTCTTTCTGTCTTTTTTCATTATTTTTCCTTTTTTTCTTTCTTTATTTTCTGTAATTTTCTTTCTTTCTTTCTTTTCTTTCTGTCTTTTTCATTATTTTTTCTTTCTGTCTTTTTCATTATTTTTCCTTTTTTTCTTTCTTTATTTTCTGTAATTTTCTTTCTTTCTTTCTTTTTTCTTTCTGTCTTTTTTCATTATTTTTTCTTTCTTTCTTTATTTTTCTTTTCTTTCTTTCTTTCTTTCTTTCTTTCTTTTTTTCTTTTTTCTTTTTTTTTTTTTCTTTATTTTCTGTAATTTTCTTCTTTCTTTCTTTCTTCTTTCTTTCTTCTTTCTTTCTTTTTTCTTTCTGTCTTTTTCATTTTTTCTTTTTTTTCATTTTCTGTAATTTTCTTTCTTTCTTTCTTCTTTTTTCTTTTTCTTTCTTTCTTTTTTTTTTCTATCTTTTTTCATTATTTTTTTTTTTTCTTTCTTTCTTTTTTCTTTTTTTTTCTTCTTTCTTTCTTTTTTTCTTTTTTTCTTTTTTCTTTCTTTTTTCTTATTTTTTCTTTTTTTCTTTCTTTCTTTCTTTTTTTCTTTCTTTTTTTTCATTATTTTCTTTTTTCTTTCTTTATTTTCTTTCTTTTTTTCTTTCTTCTTTCTTCTTCTTCTTTCTTTTTTTTCATTATTTTTTCTTTTTTTCTTTTTTTTTTCTTTTTTTCTTTTTTCTTTCTTTCTTTTTCTTTCTTTCTTTTTTCTTCTTTCTTTCTTTCTTTTTTTCATTATTTTTCTTTTTTCTTTCTTTCTTTCTTTCTTCTTTCTTCTTTCTTTTTTTCTTTCTTTTTTCATTATTTTTCTTTTTCTTTCTTTCTTCTTCTCTTTCTTTCTTTTCTTTCCTATTTTTTCATTATTTTTTCTTTTTTCTTTTTATTCTGTAATTTTCTTCTCTTTCTTTTTCTTTCTTTCTTCTTTCTTTTTCTTTTTCTTTTTCATTATTTTTTTTTTTTCTTCTTTATTTCTTTATTTTCTTTTTCTTTCTTTCTTTCTTTCTTCTTTCTTTTTTTTTTCTTTTCTTTTTTTCATTATTTTTCTTTCTTTCTTTCTTTCTTTCTTTCTTTTCTTTTTCATTATTTTTTCATTATTTTTTCTTTTTCTTTCTTTCTTTCTTTCTTTATTTTCTGTAATTTTTTTCTTCTTTTCTATCTATTCAATTGTCTTCTTTCTTTCTGTCTTTCTATCTTAACTTCTTCTTTGCTATTTCTTTACTTTTCTTTCTTTCTTTCTATCTTTCTTTCTTTCTTTACCTTCTTTTCTTTCCTTTTTCTTTATCTAATTCTATTTTTCATTCCATCTATTCAACTTCCTTCTTTCTTTCTTTTTTTCTTTACTTTTGTTATTTTTCTTTCTTTCCTTCTTTCTTTCTTTAAATTTCTTTCTTTCTTTCTTTCTTTAAATTTCTTTCTTTCTTTCTTTAAATTTCTTTCTTTCTTTCTTTAAATTTCTCTTTTTTTCGTTCTTTTCCTAATTGTATTCATTTCTGCTATCTATGTTTAGTAAATTATTATGGAATAAACATCTACAGAATTTTTTTTCAATACTAATTTTGATATTCTATCTTATATAAAGTGTCCATTTGTAATTTATGTGTGGCCGCCAAAATTTTGATATTTCTTTTTCCAAGACGTAAACCCCAACCCCACAGAAAACGATTCCGCAGAAATTCTATGTTAGTTAGCTATTCTTAAACTAAAAACTTTCAAAATTAGATTGTTGCATATCATAATGCACAAAATTCCGGTGAACCCTTCACTGCATCAGCGCGAGACATTCCCCCCTTAAATGGGGCATAGCTGATAACATGCTTTACAAAGACTCTATTCATATCGAAGGGGGTGGTGGTGGATGTAGGACGAGGTGAAAATTTATTTCGGCTCGACCCAAAATAGCGGGAAGACACAAAGTATGTGCACCACTTATTTAGAAAACTATATTGTATATATATAATATATATATATATATATATATATATATATATATATATATATATATATATATATATATATACTAGCAAATATATCCACCCTCCTCCGGGTGCAAGTATTCAAGTTTTGATATAATAAAATATCGTATTAAATTAGAAAGGCTAATGAAACTGAATAAGAATGCAGATAAAAAGATTTGAAACAGAGGGGGTATGATTGAAAAATAGAACAACTTTGATACTAACTCTTCCATCATTTTCTGTTACTCCCGTCTTTCATTGGTAAATTTTCCTAATTTAACTATTTAGTTAAAATAGGAAGTAAAGAATAATATTACAGTTATTTCTTCCAATTAATGGATTTCTTTTAAGATTTATTGAAGAGATTTTTGCTCATATTCAATAAGATAAAACTAAACAATTAGAAATCAATAATAATAAGTACATATTTATCAAAATCAAATTTTTAAGATCAATATGCAAATTAGCCTTCCCGTTCACACTGTAAACCTCTATTTTTTGTATATATAAATAAAACTGCATGTTATTAATATGTAGATATGTCAACATCTTAATGATGTTAAAACATATCTTCATGTTATTAATATGTAGTTATGGTACAGCTTTGAATGATGTAAATAGCATGTTTATTAATAATTGATATGAGTATAAATAAAAAATATGTATGATGATTGTAATAACTAAAGGAATTGTGACTTGATATCTATAATATCAGTATTACGGTTACAGACAGACAAACATACGATCTCCATTATTATAAGAATAATATAATATATATATATATAGATATATTATATGAACTGAGATTGTGTGTTTTTTCTGGTCTGTAACCGGAAACGTAATATTCTACTCAAGTTCACAATATATTTCGTTACCAAATTATTTACGTCAAATCATCTCCCATATTTCATTCTTTTTAACCTTCAGTTATTAATAAAATTTTGTTTTACGATTATCAATACTTGTTGAACCATATCTACGTACTGAAAATTACATGCAATTGTATTTATATAATACAACAAAATAGCGGTTTAACGTTGTGAACGAGAGGCTATTTGCATATTTATATTAATAATTTATTTTAATAAATATGTGCTTGTATTATTTTCTAATTGTTTGGTTTTATCTTAAGAAATATAAACAAAAATCTCGTGGATAAACAATTAAAAGAAATTTAATTACAAGAAGAAATAACTGTATATTATATTTCCTTTACTTCTCCATTTACTAAATACGATAATATTAAATTAGGAAAAATTTACCAAATGAAAGAGGGGAGTAATGCGAAAATGACTGGAATTAGTTAGTTTCAAAAGTTTGTCTTATTTTTTCGAATTATATCACCCTCTGCATTCTTATCTGGCATTCATTACTTCCACCAATGTTTTTTCATTATTTCATTTTTAATTAACATATTTATATGTAAATTAATATATTGCATCGGAGGGGGTTCTGCATTATTTTGCTAATATAATATATATCATTAGTCTATTATAGTATGTTTTGAGATTCTATAAGGTGACCGTAAAAAGGTATCGTGTTCGTTGGTGTTGTGCGTCGGTGTGTTGTTGTGTAGTTGGCTTCCTAGTGTAAGAATGAAATAAAGGAGAAGTGAAATGTAAATACCTGTCCCTCAAGAATAATGCTAGATTGTGGGCTGCACTCTGTTCTCCGCCGCAGTTACCAGTTCATACAAATCTATTATATATTTTAGAAGACTAGAAATAAAATCCTTATTAATATAATAATATTATTATAATAATAATTATAATCATTAATAATAGAAATGNGAGAATTGCATATGTGGTAAGTGCACCACATATTTGCCAGCCGACAGAGCGATATATATATACTATATATATTATTATATATGACGTAGTATATAAAATTAATAATTAATTATAATACGTATAAATAGTTCTAATATGTTTATAATATTATATATATAAATTTTAATATATATCTTATATATATTTTTTTGTTTAACTGATTATATATATATATATATATATATATTATATATATATATATATATATATTTAGTTGAACAAAAATATCGGTGAAAAATTAAAATTTCTAAAATTGATTTATATTTTCTCAAACGCCACAAATTAAATGACCAATAAATTTGCAGTTTTAAAAGCTTAATTAATTTTATCACTTTCATCTATATTTCAATGCTAATAAGTTATTATATATATATATATATATATATATATATATATATATATATATATATATAATATTAATGCAATAAATTTGCAATTTTAATAGCTTAATTTTTTCCAATGTTGCAAACTTTGCTAATAAATAACATCTTATATATATATATATATATATATATTATATATATTATTATATATTATATATATATATATAAAATTTACATAACACCGTATGGAAAGGTAATAAACGATGCAACAAGCCTACATGCCAAATTTGCAGCCACATACATACGGAAACCGAAATAAAAATACCCTACACAAACATAACAATCCATCCGCCACACCTAACAAGCGATAGCGCTAACATCATATTATTATATATACTGCACACAATGCAGAAATAGCAGATATGTGGGAGAAACATCAACACCCTTTAGACTAAGACTAAATAACCACAAATCCACTATAAATCTCAAATCCCCGCATATTACAATAGCACTTCATTTTAACACCTTATCACACAACCTTACACACCTCAAATGCATTTTATTAGAACACGCATTTCCAACAACGCAATCTAGAAAACAATCAGAAACTAAATGGATTCTAAAATTACAAACGCACGTGATGGGTTTAAACGCAGACATCGGAAATTCTCCGTTATTAAAAATATTTCACAAACGCTGCCACTGTCGATAACAACAGAGACAAGGAACCGTTAAACAGTAATAACATTTGACAAAGGGTATCTAACGAACCTGAAAATTTATGGAAAAAATAATTAAAAAATAAGTGAATCCAATACTCCATAATATCGAGTTCATTCATTTATTTATTTTTAATGCTTCACAATAACGCCCAATTTAAAAAAAACATTTATATATATATATATATATATATATATATATATATATATATATATATATATATATATATATCTGTGTGTGTGCGTGTCTGTATAAATTTAGTGTTGGAAATTATTCTAATCAGTGCCTTTTTAACACGTTGCCTTCGTTTGCTCAAATGGCAGTTTCTTCTCACTGATCTAACCACCTCTCTTTTATTGCATCAGTTTTAAAAGTATTGCTGGTACACGTAGTGGCCCAAAATATAAAACGCCAATTTCATGTATGAAAATGAGAGTTTTGGACAGTTTAGCAATTTTGGTTTCACTATCGATTTCGGTAGCTCAGTCGGTAGAGCGTTCGGCTAGAAACCACAAGGTTCCTAGTTCGATACTGGTCCTCGCCAACTCAGCGTATGAGTAGCACAGGGATCTGTGCGGTAAAGTAAGGAGCTGATGGTAGGTGTGGCGCTCCACCCCAGATGCTAAAAATCTATCTCCTTGGTCTAGCGCTAGTGAAAAGGGGATAGACTCCCTCGCTGACTGGCTGATACCGACTTTAGGCCGCCCCGTCGACTTTACTTTACAGTTTGGTTTAATTTTTAATTTATTAAAAAAATTTTTTTTATAAGGAAACCATTAATTCTCTTGTGTAATAACGATTAGAAAATTAGAGGAAAAAATTATTTATTTACTTTTACCACTAAAACAAATAGATAATAAATCATCAGGGTTTTCTTTTTGGTTTGAACATGACTCTTCCTCACAACCCATCTATTGGCATCGTTCCTGGAAGGTCCTCTGTGCAGTGTCCAGTATCCATTCAGTTTGGCCAACTCATTCATTTCTGTTGGCCAACCCTCACTTTTGTGTTCATGCCCATTGGAGAATGTCGCCCATGAGCTTTGTTGGAAAATGTTGTGTATACAAGGCGTGCTCCAATTGCCCACCTGAATTCATAGACTAGCCTGAGTCACGTGGTTTATTACTTCGCCAATCACCAACCATACCGCATGGCTAATACACTACTTAAACCCCCCGCACTGGCCATAATTCTAATTGCACTCATTGAGGAGGGACTTACAATACTCGGGATTATGTGTTTCTGCTCTCTTCACATTTCTCAACCACAGTCTGAAAACATTACCAAAAGTATTGAATAAGGTCAGTTTTCTTTTCTTTCTTTTTTTTTTTTTTACATGCAACCAATTTTCTACTACTACTACTACTACTACTACTACTTTTCTCTTTCTCTTTCTTTCATTTTCTGGGTTATTTTTTTTTTTTTTTTTTGTTTTTATTCTGTCTCGCTTCCATTTTCTCTATTTTCCTCGTGATGAAGAAGAGATTTGTTTTCTGTGGATAAAACCAGGAATTCTGCGAAGGAAAAAATATTATTGAAGCAGGAATTCTTCAAAGCAGTAGCTGTATCAGTACTACTGTATGGCTGCACCACTTGAATTTTGAAAAAAAAAAATGCTTGGAGAAGAAGCTGCATAAAGGATGATGCTTGCTGTCTTGATATTTCCTGGGAGTAGCACCACAAAAAACAGCAACTAGACAGCCAATCACACAAATCGTCCAAATAAGATGAGCCAGTTGATGAGCGAATCACGTGAAGTCACACGAGAGCTAGTTAAGTCATCAGTTCTAACGAGGATCTTATGGCTTAGTTGGATCACCGGCACGCAAGCTGTATTTTAAACTTAGTTAAGAATAAAAATTTAAAGAACAGCATGGCGTTGTTGGTTGATGCATGTCTTAGCAAGAAGACTGACCAAGAAAGATCATGGCGACCATGAAAGAAAGAATAGAAGCTACACGATCGAATGGCCAAAAAACGAAGAAAGAAAGTATGCATCTCTCTCTCTCTCTCTCTCTCTCTCTCTCTCTATCTCTCTCCCTCTCCTCCCTCTCTCTGACACAAAAGAACACTTAAACAGGAGGGTATATAACAGATTAAAGAAATCGCTTGGAATAGTTGATTTGCTTTAGAAGACGAAATCAATCATGACTCGAAATAAAAAGATCGAGAAGTAATTCTCTACTGTATATTTTAGCTATACCCAAAATGGCCTAAAATGCGTTTTTGACACAGTAAATAAGAATATAATGCAAACATTGGTACGCCAATGGTAAATTGACTGTGTTTTGTGTTGGTACACGAGGTCACAAGTTTGGGGCATCCGGCAAAGATTAAATTTGCTATTTAGTAGTAATAACACCACGATTTTCTCATTTCTAGTGGAACATTATAAAATTAAAACGGACATTGTTGAGTATTATTCATTACCAAATTCTACAGCAGTTAAACTCTTCACTCAAAAAATAAAATTGTAACGCTAAAACTCTATAACCAAAAATAAAATTGCATAAATAAATATAAGAGGTGTACTTATTTTTGAACTGTCGTAGGGTTTGAACTTTAGAAATTCTAGGACTCTGGTGAGTCTATTGAGCTAGATTTTTTAAATATATACTTGGTGCATTTTTTATATTATATCTATATTAATTTTAGTGATACATTAATGCCTTACGTAAGCTGTGCCTGCATTTCCCAAGGAATTCATCATTTTTATTCATTAATTCACTCTTATTTGGGAATCTAATTATCTCTAACTTTTATTTTAAACACAATTTATATTGCTTTATTGATCAATATATATATTTATATATATATATATATATATATATATATATATATATATATTACAATATAGGTACAAGTGATAACATACTCGAGTTTCACCATAAGGTTCATATGGGTTAAATCCACTGAATTAATCGAGATACTGATTAATTGCAGTCGACTACACGTGTGTGTTCTTCGTGTTAAACGGATCGTTATATATATATATATATATATATATATATATATATATATATAACGACCCGTTTAACGCAATTAATCAGTATCTCGATTAATTCAGTGGATTTAACCCTGAAGATCCTTATGGTGAAACTCGAGTAGGTCATCACTTGTACCTATATTGTAATAAATTTGCTCTACTAACGTATTGAACACTTTGTATTTGTTATATCGCTGACTTACCTTCCTGAATTTTGCACCATCTAACCATCGTGACCATATTCACCGGTAAGTCACCTTTTCCATTATATATATATATATATATATATATATATATATATATATATATATATATATATAGTGTGAGATGGTCACTGTTTCAGCTTTTGCTGGAATGGTGTACCAAAGGCAGTATTATTGGTAGAGTGCTCAATATAAAATAGAGCTGTTATATAATATAATAAGATAAATATATAAAGGTTTTACATATCTATTTATTTGGTGACAAAGGAACATTCACGACCATATTGGTTTCATGCGATACAATCATCAGGTGAAGATGTTTCAAAATGTAAGGAAAATCGAAAAAATTTCAAAAAATTTCAGAAAATTCAATAGACATGGGATACGTATGATTGGATAAAATGATGTGTGTGTGTATGTGAAGGTGAATTTGAATGTATGAGAGTGTTTATGGACAGCATAAAGGTTGCGTACGCGGGGTAACTGGTCACACACATAATACATTGTTCTGTGAATGTGCGACATTTGAACAATGCTTACGTGCGAGCGTTTGTGTTTGTGTGTGCATGTGTGTGTGGGTGTGTATATTTTTTTTGCATGTCTGGATGTGGAGGGGAAGTATATTGTCGGGTCGAGTTAATTCGATAATAATAATGACTTATACCAAAAACTAGATCTCTTACTTGCACGATTATTTGAGGAAATAGCCTTAAAGATCGTCTACTAAAATGCCCCCAAAATCCTCGTTTTTGCAACATTTAGCCTAGAAATTGGTTAGAAAATTTAGCAATTTCAATATTTAAAATAAAAGGGTTGTCATTTTAAACGAAGGGAATAAATACCTCTGATGTACTGTTTTTTACCTAATAATTAAGCTGTAGCAGTAATAACATTTTAAAAGATTGAAATCTATTTCCTCAAAGGAAGGCAAAGTTTTGAAGAAAAATATTTTGTGTGGTAATTTCTTTATGTTAACTAGCAAATATATGCACCCTCCGGGTGCAAGTATTTAAGTTCTAATGTAATAAAATATCATATTAAATTAGAAAGGCTAATGAACTGAATAAGAATGAATAAAAAGATTTGAAACAGAGGGGGTATAATTGAAAAATAGAACAGCTGAAACTAACTATTCCATCTTTTCCATTACTCTTTCATTGGTAAATTTTCTAATGTAACTATTTAGTTAAAATAGGAAGTAAAGAATAATATTACAGTTATTTCTTCTGTTAATTTTCTTTTAAGATTTATCTCAGAGATTTTTGCTCATATTCATTAAGATAAAACCAAACAATTAGAAATCAATAATACTAAGCATATATTTATTAAAAATCAATTTTTAAATCAATATGCAAATTAGCCTTTCTTTCACATTGTAAACCGCTATTTTGTTGAATATATAAATACAATTGTATGTTATTATATGTAGATATGGTCAACAGTATTAATGATGTAAAACAATTTTATTAATAATTGAAGTTTAAATAAAAAATAAAATTGTGGAGAATTGATGTAAATAACAAGGGAATTGTACTGTATAGTGATATAGTTTCGGTTACAGACAGACAAACCCACAATCTCCATTATAATAAGATTTGCAACTTTCGACACATTGGAGATGATACAGTTCTAAAATCGACCTGCCCTACTGTACAATTTCTAGGATCAAAATATTGCTTGCATGCTCTCAGGTCCGTGACCAGAGCATGTAAATCTCCCAGTGTCTTTACAAGGGCGTGGCAAGTAGAAAAAAACAATGTGACACTCTTAAGGAACGTGAGCAAGAACAGAAAGAACATGATGATATTGTTTTTATTATTTTCTCATTTTAGGATCAGAGTGTAGAACCTGTGCAATTTCTAGGATTAAAATATTGCTTGCATGCTCCCTGGCCCGTGACCAGAGCATGCAAATCTATGTCTTTATAAGGGCGTGGAAAACAGAAAAAATATGGTAATTCTTTATGTTAATTTGCAACTTTCGACATATGGAAACGATACAGTTCTAAAATCGACCTACCTTACTGAGCAAACCCTAGGATCAAAGTATTGCTTGCAGCTCTCTGGTCCGTGACTAAAGTATGCAAATCTCCCAGTGTCTTTACAAGGGTGTGGCAAACAGAAAAATCATAGTAATTCTTTATGTTAATTTGCAACTTTCGACATATGGAAACGATACAGTTCTAAAATCGACCTACCTTACTGTGCAAACCCTAGGATCAAATATTGTTGCATGCTCTCTGGCCGTGACTAACATGCAAATCTCTATGTCTTTACAAGGGCGTGGCAAACAGAAAAATCATGGTAATTCTTTATGTTATTTGCAACTTTCGACATATGGGAAACGATACAGTTCTAAAATCGACCTACCTTACTGTGCAAACCTAGGATCAAAGTATTGTTGCATGCTCTCTGACCCGTGACAGACATGCAAATCTTGTGTCTTATAAGGGCGTGGCAAACAGAAAAAAACATGGTAATTCTTTATGATAATTTGCAACTTTCGACACATGGGAAACGATACAGTTCTAAAATCGACCTACCTTACGGTGCAATCTCTAGGATCAAAGTATTGCTTGCAAGCTCTCTGGCCCGTGACCAGAGCATACACGTCTTCCAGTGTCTTTATAAGGGCTTAGCAAGTAGAAAAAACAATGTGTCACTCCTAGGGAACGTGCACAAGAGCAGAAAGAACATGGTGATACCATGTTTAAAAAAAAAAAATATTTTCTCTTTTTTCTTTACGAACTTGTTCAACCTCAAAGCACGATATGTACGAACCTATTTTTCTTCTATCACAGAAGTGTCTATTAACATGAATTATTTTTGTGGTGACAAGAATAAATACAACACGTTTTCTGATGTGTCATACACTTTGTTCTGCCCAATGAACAGGGGCGGGGCTAATGTGTGTGTAAATGGAGTCAAGGTATTTAGGCGTTCTATCATAAGTGTTCCAGTCCGTTTCTTTCTTGTTTTTGTGAAACGCAGAAGAGAGATCTCGGCATCAAAGGAGAAGATTATTAAACGGCTGATGGGAATGATTATGAAATATGCCAGATAAAAAAAGATGATGAATTCATAGATAAATAACAATAACCATTGCATCTTGGAGAATACCTTAAACTAGTTGAAGTACCCGTCGAACGTCGGGTTACGAGATAAATACTTTATCACTCCTGTCTTTCATTGCTGATTTATATTTGCCTCAAAACAACTAAAGTTATTTGTTGTGTGTATTTGTGTGTTTGTAATGTGTGTTATATATCACTAAGAAATAAAGTTTTACATAATATATGGTATGGTTAATGTATGGAAAAATATGAAGACCTACGTGAACAATACATCAGAAACGGATGGATAACAGATGTATTTCCCATTGAAGTCGGATGTCGGGGATTTATTGCCAACTCAACCTCGACATTTTTGTCTAAACGGACTTTCTCTACCAGACAAGAGGAAATACTTAAAAAAGATTCAGGAGAAAGCTCTAACCGCATCAGCGTGGATATGGCAGTCCTATATTGTGACATCAAACCGACAAAGTGTGGTGGCATCGTGAGATACTGCTGGGGCGCTCTGGGTTAGTGGTAATAATGCTTCGGCCCCGAAACCATGCCTGAACCCATAGTCATCATCTGATGAAGGCTTTGTTGGTTGCAATGCTACTGTGTAAATAGCAGTCATTGTATGAAGATTATTATTGCATACTGGTTTTAACAAAACCGGGTTTAATAAATAATTACTTGGTGTTATTGATTTCTAATATTTTTATTTTATTCTCCAACGTATTAAAATCAATCCTATGAATGATTTTTATATAGAAACATAGTGTGGTTAATTTGTATACCGGTTTTAACAAAACTGGGTTTAATAAATAATTACTTGGTGTTATTGATCTCTTATATCATTGTTTTATTCTCCAACGTATTAAAATCAATTCTATGAATATTTTTTTCATAGAAACCAATTAAAATTACCAATTACTTTTACCCCTACGTCTGAGCGAGGCAGAAATTGCGATCTGCACCTCTGAAGATGAAGTTTCTACTTCGAAATCGATAAGACAAAAAATAACATCTTTTTGTTTTTATTTTTTATACGCATTGTAATTGCCTTCAAATCATTAATATATTATAACATACTTAACATTAAATTAAAATATAATTAAAACAAGTGTAATCTTTTTATATGCAATCTTATTTAATTTTGTAAGTCTTCCTAATTTAATATATTTCATTACATTAAAATTTAAATACTTGCACCCTGCGGAGGGTACATATTTTTGGCTAGTAGCAATAATGATTGCATCTTGGAGAAAAACTTAAACTAGTTGAAGTACCTGTCGAACGTCGGGTAAAGAGGTAAATACTTGAACATAAAGACACAGTGAAACTAACAGATAAGAAATCCCTCCTATATAGGTTTCTTCATTAAGTTTGGTTTCTTGGAATTTTACGGCATGCCAATCCTTGTCGGAGTATTTTATGCGTTAAAATTTTGTTCTATTCATGGTTGATGGGTATTCAATTAAAAGAAATTAGAAATATTTCATAAATACAGATTAGATTGAAGTCGTATCTGCAATCATCTGGTACCTCTACACTAAGAAGTAAAACCAACAAAGCCTGGATGTATTATGGGGTAGAGCGGGGGTTCACTGGTTTTTGGTTTTGTTTTGTTTTACGGCATATCAACCTCAGTGGGTCATTTAATGCCGATAAAGTTTTGAAATAAATAAATTCTTAATGGATAATACAATTTTTTTATAAATACATTTTTCTATTTAACCCATAGATGGGACCCTAACAGGTACTACCACTCCGGGTCAGAGTGGACCAGAGAGCAATGGGGGTGAAGGGGTGCTCCACATTCCCCAACCCTCCAAAACTGGAACCTCACCATCAGATAGAGTTTAACGTCATTCTCAGGACATGTAGACCCTCAGTCACCGCCTTCTAGCACCCATATGATAAAAAGGAGTTGGGGCTTGCCATAAGGGCAATAGGGTTGGGATAAATCATATAGGTGCTAGTGCTTGACGTGACCAGCCGATTGATCGGAGGGGACCTCTCCGACCGCCCGTCTAGCCCAAGATAGGGCCAAAGTGGAGTATTGCAAGTCATGAACTGCTCATCCATCTGGGTTCTATCCTTAAGCATCACGGGTCGCCACCTACGGCCAACAGGTGGTCCCATTGGGGGAGTCTTACCCTCTGCAGAGGTGCAGTCGGTGCATTCTAACGCCCCAGCCGACAGAGCGAGGGGTTCACTGGATTAGTTATTATGATGACATGGCCCCGAAACCATTCCTAAACGTAGAGTCATCATTTGACGAAAACTTTGGGATAAAAAATATTTAACAGGGCTGCTGAGCGGCGACGCCTTCGTCGTCATGAACTACCTAATGCCGATGGGAAATTCCCTTGCAATGTGTGTGACCGCATCTGCAAGTCCAGAATTGGACTAACTAGCCACCAGAGGGTCCAAAAACTGTTGAACGACATGGAGAGACATCATAGTCATCTGCGATTAAGACAAAAGGATTGACCCAAAGGATACCAGAAGGTGGTGCCTGGGGGCCCTTAGTGAGTTATTAGGTTACACAGAATGTTATGAACTGATATTTTATGTAATCTCTCCACCCGGGCAATGTTGGGTAGCTCTGCTAGTATATATTAAAGTCATCATACCTAGATATGTAGACTTCTCTGTAAGTGGCTAATAGGTACACAAGTTTTTTTTTCTATAATTCTACAACACAGACACTATATAGTGATTATTGGCCCAAAAGAAAAGAAATATCACTTTTCCAGACATGTTTTTGGCCTGGGATTGCTTTTCAAATTTCTAGTATATCACTTCAAAGTATGAATGTGTAGATCACATATCAGTTCTAAAAATGAAATTGGAATGTACCAATGCATTCTTATCGTAAAAATCATTTTTATAGTAAAAATCATTGTCCAATGCATTTTTATTGTAAAAATCATTTCCAATGCATTTTTATAGTAAAAATCATTGTCCAATGCATTTTGATAGTAAAAATCATTGTCCAATGCATTTTTATAGTAAAAATCATTGTCCAATGCATTTTTATAGTAAAAATCATTTCCAATGCATTTTTATTGTAAAAATTATTTCCAATGCATTTTCATAGTAAAAATCATTTCCAATGCATTTTTATACTAAAAATAATTTCCAATGCATTTTCATAGTAAAAATCATTTCCAATGCATTTTTATTGTAAAAATCATTGTCCAATGCATTTTCATAGTAAAAATCATTGTCCAATGCATTTTTATAGTAAAAATCATTGTCCAATGCATTTTTATAGTAAAAATCATTGTCCAATGCATTTTTATTGTAAAAATCATTTCCAATGCATTTTTATTGTAAAAATCATTGTCCAATGCATTTTTATAGTAAAAATCATTTCCAATGCATTTTCATAGTAAAAATCATTTCCAATGCATTTTTATAGTAAAAATCATATGCAATTCATTTGTATAGTAAAAATCGTTTCCAATGCATTTTTATAGTAAAAATCATTTCCAATTCATTTGTATAGTAAAAATCATTTCCAATGCATAACGTAGCCAAAAACAAATGATGACTACCGGCTCTTTAAAAAGTTGTGTCGTAGTAGGAGGGTTAGCTAGTGGGTCACAAATAGACAACAACATTCACAGACAGCGTGTTACAAAAAAACCCAAAAAAACAAACAAAACAAAAGCAAAAACAAAAAAAAAACAAACAAAAAACAAAAACAAAAGCAAAAACAACAACATACGTAAGGATAGTGGGCCATGGTAACTTTCTACTGAACCTTCCCATTATATTTAAATAGGGACACCACAGTCAGTGTGAGCCAATAAAAAGTCCACCACCCCCTACCACAAATATATAATGGAATCAACTGTTCAACTGGCATGAAATAACCCAATAAGAATTGACATGCCATAACATCCAACCAACCAACCCGCACCAGCGGACTCACCTGAGAAGTTACGAGAATTAGGTGAATGTGGGTTTGTAACAAAGACCTACTCTGTAAAAAGTGGAGATTTTTTTATTTTTATCAGAGATCAAATTTGCCCGTTTGGAACTAAGTGCAACTCATTGTATTCAGAAATTGGCGCTATGCCATCTTACGATAAACCGTTTGTGATATCTGCAGCGAGCAAGCTGTGTGCTATTTGGTTTATAAAAAACCTCTGTCAAGTAGAACTGGGGATTGTTCTAATTTAAGTTGGCATCTGAAGGTGAGACTCCTGTTCAGATTTATTTTGTTTTGTTTTGTTTTACGGCATGTCAACCGCGATGGGTCATTTAATGCCGATAAAGTTTGTTACGATTTTGTGGGCCACCCTTCAGGCTTCAAGCAAGAGCGCTTGTCCAGCGGAAACCCTTGGTAAAGAATCCTTTAGCTGTTCCTTGGTGCTCCTCACTATTGCAAATCCTTCGGCAATGATTGCAAATGGACGTCCCTCTGTATCAGTGATTAAGTAGTCAACCAGCCACGCATTATGACTGTTGATTGGCTGAGGTTTAAACCACGTGACCTTCAAATAAATTCAAGTGGTGCATTGTAGCACATCTTATATCCAAAATAATCCAACAAAGTTTTGAAATAAATTCATTCTTAATAGATAATGGATCTTTTTTTATAAACACATTTTTCTATTTAACCCTTAGATGAGACCCTAACAGGTAATACCACTCCGGGTCAGAGTAGACCAGGGAGCAATGGTGATGAAGGGGTGCTCCACATTCCCCAAACCTCCAGAATTGGAACCTCACCATCAGATAGAGTTTGTCATTCCTAGGAATGCACCGATATGATAAAAAGGGTTGGGGCTTGCCATAAGGACAATAGGGTTGGGGCAATCATATAGGTGCTAGGGCTTGACGTGACCAGCTGATTGATCGGAGGGAGCCTCTCCGACCGCCCGTCTAGCCCAAGATAGGGCCAAAGTGGAGTGTTGCATATCATGGACTGCCCGGCCAATTGGGTTCCATCCTTAAGCATCACGGGTCATCACCCACGGCCAACAAGTGGACCAATTGGGGGAGTCTTACCCCTTTGCAGAGGTGGAGTCGGTGTATTCTTACGCCGCAGCCGACAGGGCGGCATTGTATTCTGAATTGGCTGTGTGCCATCTTACGATGAACCGTTTGCGATATCTGCAGTGAATAAACTGTGTGCTATTTGATTTAAGAAAACAACTATGTTAAGATAGGAACACGTTTTAAGGCATGTCAACTCTTGTTGGGTTATTCTATGCCAATACTGTTTTTATTCTATTTATTCTTGTTGGGTATTTAACTGACAGGGATATATAGATAGACAGATATTATAGATAGACAGATAGATTTTCGGAACTTTCACACGAAAGGTTTTTTAGCGTGCACATTTTAAAAAAAAAATATCTTGTCAAGGATTTTTAATAGAATAGTAGGATATTTCTACCGGAATACACGCTATTTATTTTTTTTAAATGTATAAATATGCAAATAGATAGATAGATGTGAACAGACTGAGAGCGATAGATATGAACATACTGTAATAGATAGATAGATGGATATAAACATACTGGGGTAGATAGATATGAATATACTGTAATCTTATTATAATGGATATTGTGTGTTTTTCTGTCTGTAACCGACACTATATTACTACTCAAGTCACAATTCTCTTAGTTATTTACGTCACATTCAACAGGATTTTATTTTTTATTTAAACCTAAATTATTAATAAAATTGTTTTACATTATTAATACTGTTGACAATATCTACATATTAATAACATGCAATTTTATTTATATATACAAAAAAATAGCAGTTTACAGTGTGAATGGGAAGGCTAATTTGCATATTGTTATAAAAAATCTTATTTTAATAAATATGTGCTTAGTATTATTGATTTCTAATTGTTTGGTTTTATCTTTATGAATATTAGCAAAAATCTCAGGGATAAATCTTAAAAGAAATCCATTAACAAGAAGAGATAAGTGTAATTTTATTTTTTACTTCCTAATTTAACTAAATAGTTAAATTAGGAAAATTTAGCAATGAAAGGCGGGAGTGATGAAAGAATAAGTTTCAGTTGTTTTATTTTTCGATTATTCCCCCTTCAGTTTAAATTTTTTTTATCTGCATTCTTATTTAGTTTCATCAGCATTTCTAATTTGATACACTATTTTATTACATTAAAACTTAAATACTTGCACCCGGAGGGTGCATATATTTGCTAGTAGATAGATAGATAGATAGATAGATAGATAGATATCAATAAACTGGGTTAGATACATAGATAGATAGAGGTGGTGATAGATTAACAGACTTAGATGTGTTACATAATCTATGCGGTTGCATAAGATTATTGTCAATCCCCTGTAATTATAAAGGGATGGCCCTTTTCATACCACGGGCGGGACTTTCCGTAGAATAGTACAGAAAGCCCGCGAAATACGTGAAGTTACGTGGGACCTGGTTGGGTCCTCAGTTTCAGTTTGGACGTCGGGCAGATAAGGTCTTTCTGAAGCTCACTGCATACGCGCGCTATGTTAGTCAGATATTTAGTTACATGAAATGTTTAGTTAAGGAAATAAAAGTTTGTATAAGTAATATGTTCTTGTGGTTGATGAATGTCTTGGTAACAAGACTAAGAAATGAATCCAGGACGACCAGCCAGCAAGAACATAGCAAAAGAAGACCAGACCTTAGGAGATCCGAGACGCTAGACCAGACCAAGTCAAGATGAAGATATACCAAAGACGATCAGAATACTAAAGACGGCCAAGAAATAGAATTAAAGAAAGAGGTATGCAACATTATAATTATTTAGTGCCAGTGAAGAATGCGCTATGCAATAAAGGGAAGATAACCCTATTTGGAATTATGTCCACCCAGAATTACCATTTTACTAACCCATCAACAAAAGTCTTATACCATGAAATGAGGCCTTCCTTTGCTTCAAAGGGCTCTTATGTAGAGCAGTTTAATATGATGGCATGATAAAAGTTACTATTATCCCCAGAACATTCATGTATCTTTGTCATGTCTTTTATAACTTTATGCATACTAGCAAATATATGCACCCTCCGGGTGCAAGTATTTAAGTTTTAATGTAATAAAATATTGTATTAAATGCTGACTGATGATTTGCACTCTATCTATCTATCTATCTATCTTTCTCTCTCTCTTAGCTTCATACTTCCGGCCTTGTTCCAGGTAATACTTCATCATTGCACTTATATGGGTTAGGAGTCATGGTCCATTTCTAGTGCCTGAGGTGTCCCAAAGGAAAGTGATGGGGATGATGATCACAAACACATTAAGATTTCAAGGAGAAAGAAAGAAAGGATTTAAGAATTGACAAAGAAAAAAAGAAAAAAAAAAAGATATTACTTTTGTTTTCTTTTTTCAATGACAATGTTAAATTTATTCATATCGACCAAAATGTAAATTATTTATTTTCTAAAGGAAAATAATTTAATTTTTTTTCTAAAGAGAACCTTTATAAAAAAAAAACTTTATATCTTATGCCTTGCTTCAATTCCATAAAACGATTTACATTATTTTACGAAAGATGGTGGCAAAAAATTAATTTTTACAACGCCCGGGGGGAGTTTTTTTTTTCTGTTGGTGTTTGTAATAAGGAAAAATACAAGCTTTTATCTTTTCTTTTTTTAAAAATTTTTGATATTTTCTGATTAAATGATTTGATCTAATAACGGTAGCCAAAACGAGAGGGAAAAAAATGGAAGAAAGAAACGTGTCTCGGATTCCAGGAGATTCTCAAACTGTTTTGTGCCATTCCCAGATGATATTGCCAGAAACGATTTTAGTAGTAAGCAAAAAAAAAAAAAAAAAAAAAAGAAAAAAAAAGAAAGAAAAAAAGAAGAAAGAGAACCAAGAGGCCAAAACGCGGTATCCTATTACCTGCTGCAAGGGAAAACAAATATATATATATATATATATATATATATATATATATATATATATATAAATTATACCGCAATATATATATATATATATATATATATATATATATATATATATATATATATATATATATATATTGGGAGAATATGTGCTTAATTGAAGTCGTACCTAATTTTGAAAGTTAACTAATTAATAATTAATTAATTAGGCGGGCATACCTATTTAAATGTAAGGCTAAACAAATCGAGAAAAATCAATCTCTGTATGTACATTTCGGCCTATTAGGCCTCATCAGCAGAGCTATAGATAGGAAGATCGCCTTGTGCGTGATTCGAACCTTGGCAAGGCGGTCTTCCTATCTATAGCTCTGCTGATGAGGCCTAATAGGCCGAAATTTACATACAGAGATTGATTTTTCTCGATTTGTTTAGCCTTACATTTAAATAGGTATGCCCGCCTAAATAATTACTTATTAATTAATTAACTTTCAAAATTAGGTACGACTTCAATTAAGCACATATTCTCCCAAAAATTATCGGCTAAAAAAAGCCATATCATAAACACATCTCTTGTGTATTTACTTCTCATATATATATATATATAATATATATATATATATATATATATATATATATATATTGTGATATTAATTTTCCGTAATTATAGTTTCATGCAATCCTCAGACGTTTAGATATTGAAAAAGTAGCTTGAAACTGCTCTGCTATTTCAGCATTGAGCACCTTTACATGCTATCAATTTTCATATTTATTCTCCATTTTATATATATATATATATATATATATATATATATATATATATATATGAGAGTACGTAAATATACATTGTGTTTATTTGATATGGCTTTTAGCCGACAATTTTTGGAGGATATGTGCTTAATTGAAGTCATACCTAATTTGTGAAAATTAATTAGTTAATAATTAATGCATTTAGGCGGGTATATATGTTCAAATGTAAGGCTAAACAAATCGAGAAAATGTCAATCCCTGAATGTACATTTCGACCTATTAGGTCTCATCAGCAAGGTTATAGACATGGGAGACATCAAGGAAATGCTAAATTAGTAATTTGTGTTTGCTTCAGAAAATAATTTTTTATACGTATAATCCTCCATACTAAGAAAAGGTGCACACATCAAGATACGATAACTGTCAACAAAGATTGGGAATGTACGGCAATTTACGGCTATTTACTTTAAAATGCAAAAATTTAGGTTTTATGTAAGAGAAATTTCTTTCTTTCTTTTTTATAACACATAAACTTGGAATTGTTCTTTATATTAAACGTAAAAGAAAACATTAAAAAGTTAATTTTCCATTTTTTATTGACGTTTTAAAATATTTTTAACAATTAAGTGGACATTTTGAAATTCCGCGGTTTGCACATCCCTACCTATATACAAACTTATATATAAAATAACTTGGATTTTATAAACATATATATTTATATATATGAAATGGATTTACTTTATTCATTTACTGCTGTTCTTTTCTGGTTTGGTTAGTAGCTACGATGTTATGCAAGTAGTGTACGAGAAAAATGAAACAAAACCTATATATATATATATATATATATATATATATATATATATATATATCAGGGTGTTATGCCTTTTCGGGCCCTAGAGGGCGGAGCGGGTGCGATAGCGGGGTACTTGACTGATGCAAATGTTAAAATAATTTCGTTTAACCACCACCACCGCCACAGCCCACTTCTTGCTCATTCATTCATGATGGGGTATCAAGAAGCAGGGTACGGCACCCGGTGCGAGGGTGGGGGGTGCAGAGGGGGTGGGGAGTGGTGTTGTGGTGCTAACTCTTTCAGACATCTTCTCATTTGGGCAGTGGTTTGAAACATCACTAGAAGACAAAGAGCCAGAAGAAATTGTGTTACGAAATATCGTAAAAAAGTGTGTTGCAGGAGAAAAAGGTGAATTTATAATAGACTGGCTCTAACACTACTTGGCTATCACAGAGTTCAAATGCACATACACAAACTGATGGCATATATATATATATATATATATATATATATATATATGTTACTGATGATTCCAAATAGAATTATCCCCCTACATACTAGTCAGTTGGATACTTTTACCTATATATATATATATATATATATATATATATATATATCTTATTATAATGGAGATTGTGTGTCTGTCTATCTGTAACCGAAACTATATTACTATACAAGTCACAATTCCTTTAGTTATTTACATCATATTCTCCATGATTTTATTTTTATTTAAACCTCAATTATTAATAAAATTGTTTTACATTACTTACACTGTTGACCATATCTACATATTTACCGCGTACCCCACTTGTACGGGTCAGGCACAAAGTCCCTATTAACGTGGGACCACCCACGAGCCGAAGCCCAAGGAGTGGCAGGTGAAAAATTGCGTCGATCCCGTCGGCATTCCCCCTCAAGGAGGGCACCTCAGGCACTGGGCAATAAACCCAGCCCTGCCCCTTTAAATCGAGGGGGCAGGTGTTGCCTGGGGGGATGGCCCCCTGGGATCGACGCCGTTAATTATATCAAAGGTCCAGAGGCTGAAGCCACTGTTGACCATATCAACATACTAATAACATGCAATTGTATTTATATATACAACAAAATAGCGGTTTACAGTGTGAACGGGAAGGCTAATTTGCATATTGATATTAAAAATGTAATTTTAATAAATATATGCTTAGAATTATTGGTTTCTAACTGTTTGGTTTTATTTTAATGAATATAAGCAAAAATCTCTTCAATTAATCTTAAATGAAATCCATTAACAAGAAAAGATAACTGTCATTTTATTCTTTACTTCCTCTTTTAACTAAATAGTTAAATCAGAAAAATAACAATGAAAGACGAGAGTGATGGAAGAGTAAGTTTCAGTTGTTCTATTTTTCGATTATATCCCCCTCTGTTTCAAAACTTTTTATCTGCATTCTTATTTAGTTTCATTAGCCTTTCTAATTTAATGCGATATTCATTACATTAAAACTTAAATACTTGCACCCGGAGGGTGCATATATTTGCTAGTATATATATATATATATATATTATATATATATATATATATATATAAGTGGTCGGGCGGCCGAATTTCGGTATCGGCCATGCAGCGAGGGAGTCTATCCCCTTTTTACTAGCGCTAGACCAAGGAGATTGTTTTAGCATCTGAGGTGGAGCGCCACACCTACCATCAGCTCCTTACTTTACCGCACAGATCCCTGTGCTACTCATAACGCTGAGTTGGCGAGGATCGGTATCGAACTAGGAACCTTGTGGTTTCTAGCCGAACGCTTTACCGACTGAGCTAACCCGGCCATATTACCTCGTAAATTGGGTAATCCGTAACTATTTCCTCGTAAATTCCTACCATAAAATAAACTGAACCCTCATTTTATGTCCGTGTTTTTGCAATAAATGTTTTATTTTTCTTGCACCCGTTATTTTACAATACAAAATATATTTTCTTTATTTATTTTAATATTCATTTCAATGTGTATATTCTAAAAGTTTTTATTTTGTGAGAATGTTTAGTTTTAAAGTGGGGGCTCGTTTTACAATTTAGCCATAAATTGGATCCTCCATTTATGACCGTAATTTTGTTTTTTCGTCGACGATGATTAAAATCTGGCGTTTTTATTTTAGAGTACAAAAGCCAAAAAAAAAAAAAAAAAAAAGAAAAGAAATAACAACACCAAAAGGAGTTGGAAGAGTAAGTTTCAGTTGTTCCATTTTTTATTATACTCCCTCTGTTTCAAATCTTTTTATCTGTATTCTTATTTAGTTTCATTAGCCTTTCTAATTTAATACAATATTTTATTACATTAAAACTTAAATACTTGCACCCGGAGGGTGCATATATTTGCTAGTATATATATATATATATATTTGTTTTCCCTTGCAGCAGGTAATATGATACTTTTTTCTTTTTTTCTTTCTTTTTTCCTGTTTTTTTGCCGACTATTAAAATCGTTTCTGGCAACATTAGCTGGGAACAACTCAAAACAGTTAAAGATCATCCCGGTAATCGAGACAGGTTTATTTCCTTTTATTTTTTTAATTTTTTTGTTTGTTTTTGTTTGTTGTTTTGGCTACCATTTTTATCAGAGGGGCAATTTAGAGCCCCCCCCCGCCCTCCGCCAAATAAACGCGTTTTTATCCCGGGGGGAGAAATTTGTGATTGTCGTAAAATAAATTCAGGCGTCTCACACTCCCCGCCCCCTCTCACTCATCCCCCCGCTACTGCCATCATCATCATCATCATCATCATCATCACCACCATTGCCATTAACAACAACAACAACAACAAGAGTAAGAAATGTGTGTGTGTGCGGGGCGCGCGGAAGAAGGAGTCCACGTGACCCGGTGGTTACTGTGCTCGTCTTTGTAGTAAGCGATTTTGGAACCCCAGTCACGCTGTTATATACTGGCATCAAATTCTATATGTTATATAGCGGACTTCTTCTTCACGTTGCTAAATCGCGTATCTGTATACGTAGCGGGTATATATATATATATATATTTACGCATTTACGTTTTTTCAGCTATCACCGTCTAGTGATTTTAAAGGCAGGAGGCCGGGACAGAACTCTGCGAATAGTACCAAAATTGCAAATCGTTGTCAAAATTAAAACGGAAAAATTTGGCTCGGGCATAGATTTTAATGAATTTAATTATTACTAAGGACACGATTTACGTTACTTTTTACTTAAATCTTAACCGTTAGTTGTGTTTTTAACCGTTTTTCATTGGACGTTATTTTCCTACAGAGGGCCGCAAGATAACTAAATTTTAAGAGAGATAAATATTTTCCGAGAATTTATTAACATAAAAAACACGGATTATTACGTTTTGGTCATCCATACTTAAGAAAAGCACGCGTCGCTTGTAATATTGAAATAGAAAGTATGTTTTTTTTTGTACATGTTTATTAATTCTGACTAGTCATTTGGACAATGATTTTTACTATAAAAATGCATTGGAAATGATCTTTACTATAAAATGCATTGGAAATGATTTTTACCATAAAAATGCATTGGAAATGATTTTTACCATAAAAAATGCATTGGAAATGATCTTTACTATAAAAATGCATTGGAAATGATTTTTACTATAAAATGCATTGGAAATGATTTTTACCATAAAAATGCATTGGAAATGATCTTTACTATAAAAATGCATTGGAAATGATTTTTACCATAAAAATGCATTGGAAATGATTTTTACCATAAAAATGCATTGAAATGATCTTTACTATAAAAATGCATTGGAAATGATTTTTACTATAAAAATAAATGATTTTACATATGAAAATGCATTTTTTTACTATAAAAATGCATTGGAAATGATTTTACTATAAAAATTCATTGGAAATGATTTTTACTAAAAAATGCATTGGAAATGATTTTTACTATAAAAATGCATTGGAAATGATTTTTACTATAAAAATGCATTGGACAATGATTTTTACTATAAAATGCATTGGACAATGATTTTTACTATAAAAATGCATTGGAAATAGAAATTTTTTTGTTTGTTACATGTTTATTAATTCTGACTAGTCTTATCATTCATCTGTTTTATTTTATCTATTTTTTTACCCTTAAACACAACTAACGGTTAAAATTGAAGTTGAAAATAACAAAAATCGTGTCCTTAGTAATAATTGAATTCATTAAAATCTATGCCCAAGCCAAATTTTTCCGTTTTAATTTTGACGACGATTTGCAATTTTAACCAGATAAGAAAGACAAATATTCAATGAAATAATAAAGAAACCTTGTATTAAAAACAATAAAAGTTAAAATATTTTCAGAAATAATGTTACATAATAATTTGATTCCTAATACATTTTAAAGGTAGTGTAGAAATCATTATGGCGATCAGTACAGCTGATGGCCTGGAGAGTGAGTGACAGCGCTTGACCTCACTCTGACCTTGCTTTCCGGGGATGGATCGTGAGAACCGGAAGGCAATAGAAGGCCCTCTTCCGGTTAAGGATACTAAGTAAGTAAGATCAGTTAGAACTTAGAAGCCAAGCTAGCAACATGTAGCCTCATCTGCGCAGAATGTCTGGTTGGGGATTTACAAATAAAGTAACATCAACCTAAATCGAAGTCTTGTGTTTATTACTAAAAAACAAACAATGACACAGGGCTTCTGATAGAATGATCCCCAACAGAAACAAGACCCGAAATCCCATACAAGAAAGACCAGACATTTAGAAGATATACCAAACCAAGATAGATGATAGACGATCAGAAGCAAAGCCGGCCAGAAGAAGATACGACCAGAGTAAGAAGTAAGAAAGGTAAATAACGTTATATGCTGATTGGGTAACGTGAAAAGTCATAATCAATTTAGGAATTCTTAAAAAAATTCTGAAATTCTAATATTTTACGGTTTGTGTAGCAATTAAAAAGATTTGTCAGAATAATTGTTTGTTACAATATACATTTTTAAATTTGTAAAAATCTCTAAGATTTGAATTCTTCAATGTTTGATATAACTTTATTTTATCACTCGATATTAATAGTATCAGCAAATAAGTTAAGTCTCGTAATTACCCAACTCTCCTGGTTGATATATAGATTGATTGATATCAGGGATTTTTTTTCTTTTTTTTTTTAGATATTTCTATTAAGATTTCAGGAAATTTTTTGTTTGTTTTCGCATATTTTAATAACAATAGAAAAAAACAAAAAACAAAGTAGAATTTTAGTTCCCAGTCAAACTAGAAAATTGCTGATACCCAATTAACTTTACCTATACTAGCAAATATATGCATCCTCCGTAGGGTGCAAGTATTTCAGTTTTAATGTAATAAAATATCATATTAAATTAGAAAGGCTAATGAAACTGAATAAGAATGCAGATAAAAAGATTTGGAACAGAGGGGGTATGATTGAAAAATAGAACAACTTTGAAACTAACTCTTCCATCTTTTTCCGTTACTCCCGTCTTTCATTGGTAAATTTGCCTAATTTAACTATTTAGTTAAAAATAGGAAGTAAAGGATAATATTACAGTTATTTCTTCTTAATGAATTTCTTTTAAGATTTATCCCAGAGATTTTTGCTCATATTCAAATAAGATAAAACCAAACAATTAGAAATGAATAATACTTAGCATATATTTATTAAAATCAATTTTTAAGATCAATATGAAAATTAGCCTTCCCATTCACACTGTAAACACACTATTTTGTTGTATATATAAATACAATTGCGTATTATTTGAATGTAGATATGGTCAACAGTCTTAATAATGAAAAACAATTTTATTAATAATTGAGGTTAAAATAAAAATGCAGTCATGGAGAATGTGATGTTAATAACTAAGAGAATTGTGATGAGTTGTAATATAGTTTCGGTTACAGACAGAAAAACACACTATCTCTATTATAATAAGATTAAAAAAAAACAAAAAAACCCAACTTTTTAGCACGAAATATCAGAAACATTTTTCTGCATCAATTTATTTTTTTATTGATTTTCTTTTGCTTTAAAAAAAAAGAAAATTTGGCATATAAATTTAATAGCAAAGAAACTTTCAAAGTTCATGATATATATAGATCAGGAGAAGAAGAAGTGGTAAGAATGTTCAGCAGTAGAGAAAGAAAGGTTACTTAGAGTCCTTTTCATAGTAAAAAGTGTAGTCCTCAACGTCAGCAGTGAAATGAGATTTAGATAGACAGAAAGGAGACAGCTTCATTTAAGGATGGTCTGTTGTTAGCAGCAGGCGAATACTTCACAGTGTTATATTACACAAATATAGATATCCCGATTCACTAATTTAGCAATTCAATTCGCGCAGCACACCGCAATAAAGAGATACACTCGCCAACAAAATAAAATATAAGTTGCTGACGCTAAACGGATGTTAACTCAACGATAGCCTAAAACGAATTGACCAAAATAACATGGTTCTACGTATAGGCTCCAGCTGAACTTCCGGCTGGAAAAACAAGAATCCTAAACAATAATAAAAATAATATTTGTAAATAAAATTTCGCATTTTCATCCATCCAAACGATTCCCGGTGAATGAAAAGATCTCAGTTGATCCGATTTTGGATCCCGACAACCTATATAAATCGGCTTTGAAAAACGACAAGACAGTCCTGGCGCCAGAGCCGAGCACACCAACGGGGCGACTTCCACACACTAAACATAGATCACAAGGCGCCGACCTACATACTTCACCTACCTCTACCCAAAATCTGACCGCGAACGGCAGTCAACAGATGAAGCATTCCACATCATTCAACAACAAGAATACGCCAACTTTCATGCACGATACAAACACCGCTATCGACTTTTTTCTACATATTTTCAACAAAACTCAACGATTCAAAACATCAAAATCATCTTTTTAACTACATTAAAAGCGTTTTTCTGCCTATGACTAGTTTCATATTGTCTTGAAGAGGTTTCTTTAAAACCGAAATGTTGAACATGCGACACTTCGAACTAATAAATTTCCGCACATTCTAAACCATTCCAATGTTCTGTTCTACATTTCTCCACACAACGCACACACATCACACACACCACACACCACTACACACACACACACACACTTCATATATATATATTATATATATATATATATAAATATATAATAATGCACAAGCACACACACACAACTCACACATACCACACACGACATAATTAATATTTTATTATCTAGCTATATTGAGTACTTATATTCATTAAACATCTATATATATTATCCTTCATTACTTAAGATATCATATCATTTTTAGAATAAATATTTATTGATTAAGCGTATTCCTTGTAGTTTGATAGGTATACGCTACACCAGGTATATAAGAGTATGATATTATAAAGCTATATCAAGAATATATGTTCGGAGGTTATTGGAAGTATAAACACCTAGTATGAATAAAATAAATTAAAGCAGGTATACATGACTGGTAATTATGGTTGTATTGTTTCTGTCTGTTTTTTTGACAGTGTGATTTGTGACTTCTTTAGCTTAATTGTTAGCGTATACCTCTATATAATATCATAATTAGTTGATCATTTATATATATATATATATATATATATATATAATATAATATTGCAGTTCACCCACAGGCACGTGTGTTCGACGTTTACGTGCTGCATCAGTGTTGCGCTTTCGACTTTTGTGAGAACAGCTAGCGGGCAAAACCCGCCAGAATTTTCGTCTGCGCAAGCTCCTTACTCTCACGGCCGTCTGTCATCAGAGGCGAACAAATTAAACAATAGGCGCGTAAACACACACACACACACACACACACACACATATATTATATATATATTATAATATAGTAAATACCAGCCCTCCGCATGTGCAGAGTGACACAATGTCAATTTCTTAAGCGGTGTTTAACAGGTTGAATTCAGAGTTTTCATTCTCCTAGACGCGGTTGCCTAACCCAAGGTTAAAGAGGCCCAGTCTGTCCTACTATTAATCCCGTAGCTGTAGGGAGAGTAGAATTTCATGGCCTTTCGCCAAGGGTATTAGCGTAAGTGTGAAATGCAATTACGCAACGTCCAGGATTTGAACTCGAGGCGACGAGTCATTTCCTTGACTTTAACCATTACACCACGCACTTCCTACACACACACACACACACACATAATATTATATATCTTTCCAAGGGTATTAGCGCCAAGTGAAATATATATATACACACACATATTATATATATATAACCTTTCCCAAGGTCTAACGCAAAGTGAAATGCAATTACCACAATCCAGGGATTTGAACTCGGGCACGAGTCCATTTCTCCTGACTTTAACCATTACACCTACTACTCCCCCCCCATATATATATATATATATATTATATATATATATATATATATATATATATATATATATATAATATAATATATATATATATTATATATATAATATATATATATATATATATTTCTTTCTTTTTCTTCTTCTTTCTTTCTTTTTTGGTTTAATTGGTTGCAATTAGTTACAGATTTAATGTTGTAAATTGTTTGTTATTATATATACTAGCAATATATGCACGGCTCCAGGTGGCAAGTATTTAAGCTTTAATTAATGGCTTCTACCATATTCAATATTAAATTAAGAAAGGCCAATGAAACTGAATAAGAATACAGACTAAAAGAGTTGAAACAGAGGGCGTATGATTGAAAAATAGAAAACTTTGAAACTAACTCTTCCATTCATTTTCTGTTACTTCCCGTCTTCATTGGTAAATTTGCCTAATTTAACTCTTACTTAAAAATAGGAAGTAAGGATAATATTACAGTTATTTTCTTCTTCTTATGAATTTCTTTTAAATTATTCCCAGAGATTTTTGCTCAATATTCAATTAAGATAAAACCAACAATTAGAAATTAATATACATATATTTAATAAAATCATATTTTAAAGATCAATATGCAAATTGCCTTTCATTTCCAACACTGCAAACCGCTTTGTTGTGTATATCTAAATACAATTGCAGTTATTGTTTAGTATGTAGATATGGTCAAGCAGTCTAATGATGTAAAACAATTTTATCAATAAATTAGGTTTAAATAAAAATGCAGTCATGGAGATATATGAGTTAAACTAAGGGAATTGTGACTTGAGTTGTAATTATAGTTTCGGTTACAGACAGAAAAAACACACTATCTCTAATTAGTATATAATATATATATATATATATATATATATATGGAGATTGTGTGTTTTCTGTCTGTAACCGAAAACTATTCATACTAATCGAGTCACAATTAACACTATGTTATTTTCATTCACATTCCTTCCATGGAATTTTATTTTATATTTAAACCTAATTATTAATAAAATGCTTCACCTTTTATTATGTTGTCCAATATCTCATACAAAATAACATAGATAATGTATTTAATATATACCAATCAAAATAGCGGTTTGCATGTGTGAAGGGAAGGCTAATTTGCATATTGAATATTAAAAAAATGTGATTTTATAAATTGTGCTATAGTATTATTGATTTCTAATTGTTTGGTTTTATTTTCATGAATATAAGCAAAAATCTCTTCAATGAATCTTTAAAATGAAATCCATTAACAAGAAAAAATAATTGTAATTTATGCTTATTTCCTAATTAAATAAATAGTTAAATAAGTTAAAATTCAGCAATGAAAGACGGGAGTGATGGAAGAGTAAGTTTCATTTCTATTTTCTATTATACCCCCACTCTGTTTCAAATCCTTTTGTCTTGCATTCTTATTAGAACTTCTAATTTAATACGATATTTCATTAACATTAAAACTTTAAATAATTGCACCCGAGTGTGCATATATTTGCATAGTATGTATAAATATTCTCTTTCTTTGTTTTAGATTGGTATGCATTAGTTACAGAGTTTATATGTTGTAAATTGTGTGTTGATATAATATATTATTTATATATATTATATATATATATATATACTATAATATATATTTCTTTATATTGCACAATGATGGGCCCTTTCCATTTTCTGTTATGAGCCAAGTGAGTGTGGGCAATTTTAATTAATATATTACTATTGAATAGACATTGTATAATGAATAGTATATGCCAACTTCAGGTTGAACGTAACTTTATATTTTCTTTATCCTTCTGCTATACATGAACATGAGGTTTTTATTTAAAGTTAATTATTCATGTATTGGGATCTTATGTTACATTAAAATCTTTATGAAATGGTCGACTGGCAAACAGTCAACCCTTTTTTTTTATTAGTTCCTTAACTGTTGATATAATGAAACACAGATATATCTACTAAAGTTTTCGCTTGGTGCTCTTCAGGGTCTAAGAGTCAGATCTAGCCCTGAAGAGCACTAAGCGAAACTTTTAAGTAAGATACCTGACTCATTAGATTTAATCTTTATTATTTGCTCTACTTAGGTATTGCAGCACTTTTTACTATAGCTTTAGTATATCCTGGCGTTTTTATATGTATAATATATTTTTCATATATATATATCTAATTATATTATATATATACATAATAAATTGTTTTTTCTTTTGGCAGTATTATAGTAATCAATCGATTAGTTTCGGTTGGTCGATATCTTGGTCTTTTTTTTTTTTTTTAAATGTTTTTTTTTTTCCCAGGTGATGTTTGGTAGTATATTTTTTACAATCAAACATTTACCAGTTTTTCCTCCGGCAAGGGTTTCCACCAAAAGTTGGTATATATATATTCATAGGTAAAGTCGTCAGGCAGCCTAAAAGTCGGTCAATCAGCGCGCGAGGGAGTCTATCCCTTTTTCAATAGCGCTACACAAGGGAGATTTTTATAGCATCTGAGGTGGAGCACCACACCTACCATCAGCTCCTTACTTTACCGCAACAGATCCCTGTGCTACTCATCACGCTGATTTGGCGAGGACCAGGTATCGAAACTAGGAACCTTGTTTTTCCTAGCGAAACACTCTACCGACTGAGCTAACCCGCCCCTTCAAATTGTAATATATATATGTAAGGAAAAAAAGCTTAAAAAACCAGGTATATAGCGATTATGGTCCAGTTTCGCACCCGTAGGTAAAATCTGAGACCTACGAGTTTCTCAGATCACTTAAAAATATAATTCAAACTGGCCAAACAATCCAAATTGCAGATTTACCATTCTTATTACATCATTCTCCCGTTCCAGGGAATGAAATATTGTATTTTACTACCTGTAAGCCATTTTGGAGTTTAAAGGCTATGAGCTATTTGCTGGATCATTTCTAGTATCTTTTTCCCATTATGAGTTGGCGCTAGGTTTATTCCCGTGTTATTCTAAACCAATGATCTATCTATTTTTCTAATTTAGTTCTCCATTTATATATATATTAAAAATCATTTCCAATGCATTTTATAGTAAAAATCATTTCCAATCGCATTTTTATAGTAAAAAATCATTTCCAATTGCATTTTTATAGTAGAATAAATGGATTTGTTATTATAAAATTGAGTTGAAATGATTTTCACTAATAAAAAATGTATGGAAATGATTTATTACTATAAAGATGTATTGGGACCAATGATTTTTATTATAAAAATGCACTTGGACAATGTATTTTTCTATAAAAATCATTGGACAATGATTTTTTCAATAAATGCATTGGACAATGCATTTTTACATAAACAATGGATTCGGACAATGATTTTTACTATAAAATAGGCATTGGAATGGATTTTTACCTATAGAAAATACATTGGACAGTTATTTTTACAATAAAAATGCATTGGAACAATGATTTTACTATTGAAATCACTTTGAAGGGTTTTTTTGGAGGCGAGGAGATTTTTATAGGTTGAAAAACATTAAATAGATGGATATTTTAATAGTTTATAAATTTTATAGTAAATAATCATTTTCAATTGCATTTTATGAGTAAAACATTTCAATGCAATTTATAGTAAAATCCATTGTCCAATGCATTTTTATAGTAAAAAATCATTGTCCAAGGCATTTTTATAGTAAAATCATTTTCAATGCAATTTTTATAGTAAAAATCATTGTCAATGCATTTTATAGTAAAAATCATTTCCAATGCATTTTTTATAGTAAGAATTATTTCCAATGCATTTTTATAGTAAAAATCATTTCCAATGCATTTTTATAGTAAAAATATCATTTCCAATGCATTTTTATAGTAAAAATCATTGTCCAATGGCATTTTTATAGTAAAAATCATTGTCCAATGCATTTCTAGTAAAAATCATTTGTCCAATGCATTTTTATAGTAAAAATCATTGTCCAATGCATTTTTTATAGTAAAATCATCATTGTCCAATGCATTTTTATGTAAAAATCATTTCCAATGGCCATTTTTATAGTAAAAATCATTTCAAAATGCATTTTTATAGTAAAATCATTCTAATGCATTTTTATAGTAAAAATCATTCAATGCATTTTTATAGTAAAATTATTTCCAATTTATTTTAATAGTAAGAATTATTTCCACAATTCTTCTTACAGTAAAAATTCATTATTTATTACACAGACACACACAGACACACACACACACATTATATATATATATATATTTTTATATATATATATATATATATATATTAGGTGTAGCTAAGACATAAATAATTACGGCTTGGTAACTGTCAGTTTTTTCTAACTTATGTGTTTTTTGCTTTTCTTCGCCAGCAAGGGTCCGGCATGTCCTGCACTGTCGTACTTGGATGGTTTAATGTGTAAAGGTTAATGGCCACCCAGCTGCTTTTATTTGGGATAGCCGCTTCCAGAATTTTGTTCAAGACAGCACGCACCTGTTGTAGGCGTGTTTCATGTGTATGTCAAAGATTAAACGAATTTACTGATCCAATATTAAAAAAATAGGAAAAGTANAATGAGAGATGAAAGAAAGAATGGATATAAGATGAATTTAATCAATATCACTTCACGTGTTTTGGTCAGTTCATCTGTGTGAAATATTCCGCACCACCAGAGAAGATTCGACCTTCATCAGAGTGGAAATTTATTTAAAACAAATAAAATTTCACTCTGATGAAGGTCGAATCTTCTCTGTGTGCGGATATTTTCACAGATACTGAACCGAAACACATGTGTAAGTGATATTGATTAATCATCTTTTATTATCCTTTGTTTTCTTTTCTTTTCATTCTTCTCATATTGTGGATTCATTCAATTTCCATTTTTACCACACACACACACATATATATAATATATATATATAGCTATAATGCGAAAAATTTAGTCATCTTTATATTTTTTACTTATAAATTTGCTCTGTGACTCTAAAAATAGAGCACTTCCTGCAAACTGCGACATTCTTTTTAAAAACTCAAAATGTCGTAGGAAGATTTCTCTCCGGATATTTTGAATATATATATATATATATATTTATATATATATAGTGGCAGAAAACTAGAGCTGGGCTGGTGCCGTTCTTGTCAACAAGATGCATGGAAAGAGAAGTGAACAGAGAGAGTAGCTGCACAGCAAAGAGGCAGAGGGCAAAGGAGAGCAACAGAGCTCTAGCAAGCATTATTGTTGCAGTCACTGCACCGGAGCGCAGAGACTGCATTCGCACAGATGCAGATTAAAAAAAAGAAGAAGAAAAGTTTTTGGACACTATGCTATCGTCTTAGCAAATCGGAGATCCAGCTAGTGAGTAGAAAATGAAGTATCTTTGATGTGATGGATATTTACCAAGGATCACAAGTATCAATCCTCTGGCTAAGATCAGTGTGTAGTAAGTGCGCGCTATCAGCCTAGGATCAGAAGGTATCATTACATAACATTTTTGCATTAGTCTGAGTATATGCAAAGTATGTAGTTCTGCTGTGTTTCTGTAGAAAAGTGTTACCACAAGGTAACACCAACAATAACGTCCGTGATCAGTTTAGGCATATTGAAGGGAAGAATGTAAATATTTCATGTAAATAATATTAATTCCAATGCATTTTTTAGTAAAAATCATTTCTAAAGGCATTTTATAAGGAATGCATTCTCAATTGTCATTTTTAAGTAAACAAATCATCTTCATATGAGCATTTTTATAGTAAAAATTCTTTCCATGCATTTTTATAGTAAAAATCATTTCTAATGCATTTTTATAGTAAAAATTTTTTCCAATGCATTTTTATAGTAAAAATCATTTCTAATGCATTTTTATAGTAAAAATCAATTTCCAATGCATTTTTCATAGTAAAATCATTGTCCAATGCATTTTCCTAGTAAAAATCATTGTCCAATGCATTTTTATAGTAAAAATCATTTCCAATGCATTTTATATAGTAAAACTCATTGTCCAATGCATTTTATAGTAAAAATCATTTCCAATGCTTTTCATAGTAAAAATATTCCAATGCATTTTTATAGTAAAAATCATTTCCAATGCATTTTTATTAGTAAAACTCATTTCCAATGCCTTTTCATAGTAAAAATCATTTCCAATGCATTTTTATAGTAAAACTCATTGTCCAATGCATTTTTATAGTAAAAATCATTTCCAATGCATTTTTATAGTAAAAATCATTTCCAATGCATTTTATAGTAAAATCATTTCCAATGCATTTTATAGTAAAATACCTCACGTGATCAGTTTAGGCCATATTGAAGGGAGAAATGTAAATATTTTTGAACTTAAAAAAAAAGTTGTGAACCCTTTGGTGGCTCATCAGACCAATTCTGGACTTCCAGATGTAGTCAGACACATTGCTGGGGAAATTCCCATCTACATTTGGTTGTTCATGACGACGAAGATGTCGCAGCTCTGTAGTCATGTTTATCTCGTTATTGAGCTGCTTAGCTCCTGTGCGGCAGGCGTTTCGCAAACCCTGTCTGTTGGAGGTCAGATCTTCCACGCTTGAAGGTGTGATGTTACGTTTCTTCAGCGTTGTCTTAATATGGTTATACACTTATACAAGGATAGAAAAAGAATTCGAGGAGAGCGGAAAGAAGGGAAGTAATGGCAATACACTTATACAAGGATAGTAATGGAGTCAAAAGAGTGTGTCTATAGACTTATACAGGGACACACACACACAGAGAGAGAGAGAGAGAGAGAGAGAGAGAGAGAGAGTGTGTGTGTGTGAAGGAGAGAGAGAGAGGAGAGAGAGAGTGTGTGTGTGTGTGTGTGTATGAAGAGAGAGAGACAGAGACAGAGACAGACAGACAGACAGATTGGTTATGGACTTATACAAGGATACACACACACACACACACAGAGAGGAGAGAGAGAGAGAGAGAGACAGACAGACAGACAGACAGAGAGAGACAGAGACAGAGACAGACAGACACAGACAGACAGATTGGCTTATAGACTTTAAGGATACACACACAGAGAGAGAGAGAGAGAGAGACAGACAGACAGGAGAGACAGAGACAGAGACAGACAGACAGACAGACAGATTGGCTATAGACTTATACAAGGATACACAGAGAGAGAGAGAGAGAGAGAGAGCAGACAAACAGACAGACAGACAGAGAGAGACACAGACAGACAGACAGACAGATTGGCTATAGACTTTACAAGGATACACACACACAGAGAGAGAGAGAAGAGAGAGAGAGAGAGAGAGAGACAGACAGACAGACAGACAGATTGGCTTAGAACACCAGACAGTTTGGATACACACACTATACAATCATAGTAATAGAGTAACGAGTGTTTGGCTATACACTTATACAAGGATAGAAAAAGAATGAGAGGAGTTCGGAAAGAAAGGGCGTAAAGGCAATTAAAGAAAAGGGCAGAATAAAAGACATAAAAGGATTCTATTTAATGTTTTTCCAACAAGCCTGACTAGATATAAAAAGCCTCATCCGTGATATTTGAGTTGTCTGAATAAATTGACAAGTTAAACATTTTTATAGCACCCATTGAACCTTGAAAGGGAAAGCCAATCCGGTTAGCCAAAAGAAAGACACAGAAAAATATTTTAAATGGAAGAGAAAAGGAAATAAAGAAGTCAGATTTTATGTACGATCAGTTTATTAGGAAAAAAGCTTCGATGTAAAAAAAAAAATATTAAATTTTTAAAGTAAAAATCATTTTCCAATAAGTTTTTATAGTAAGTCATTTTCCAATGCATTTTTATAGTAGAAATAATTTAATTTTAATAAAAATCATTTTCTAAGGCATTTTTTATAGAAAAAATCATTCTCAATGCATTTTTATAGTAAAAATCATTCTCAATGGCATTTTATAGTAAAGAATCATTTCAATCTTTCATTTCAAATGCATTTTTATAGTAAAAATCATTCCAATGCATTTTTATAGTAAAAAAATCATTTCCAATGCATTTTTCTAGTAAATACCATTTTTCAATGCATTTTCATATTAAAAAATCATTTCCAATGCTTTTTATAGTAAAAAATCATTTCCAATGCATTTTTATAGTAAAAATCATTTTCCAATGCATTTTTATAGTAAAAAAATCATTGTCCAATGCATTTTTATAGTTAAAAATCATTCCAATGCATTTTCCTAGTAAAATCATTGTCCAATGCATTTTCCTAGTAAAAATCATTGTCCAATGCATTTTCCTAGTAAATCATTGTCCAATGCATTTTCCTAGTAAAATCATTTCCAATGCATTTTTTAGTAAAAATCAATTTCAATGCATTTTTATAGTAAAAAATCATTTTCTAAGTTCATTTTCATAGTAAAAATCATTTCCAATTAAATTTATTTGGAAAAAGCTTCGATGTAAAAAAAAAAAAAAAAAAAAAAATAAACATACAGACGTACAGACATACAGATAAAAATAACAAAAATAAACATGTTTTTAAATCAAATGTATTTTTAACTGCGCCAATACGGAAATAAGAAAGCGTAATTTGGTGACCTGAACATAAATGAGAGTAACGTCCCCTTGTTTATTTCACTTTGTGGAAGCTGTCTGTTTTGGTCGGCCATTTTGAATTCACCCTTATCAATACAACTGCATATTTTGACACGAAAGTATCATAAAATGTTCTTATTAACAATTAAGTTAATTTCAAATAATGCGCAAGCACAATTAAAAACACATTTTAAGATATGTTCGTGTTAAAATATCCAGTTGTATTGATTCAAACAAATTCGTATTTTCAGTGTAGATTTACCCGTAATTTTATGACTTTCAGTGAGCAAGATCTCATCTTATTATAATGGAGATTCGGTGTCTGAAAAAAGATCAATTTATTCTGAAAAATCTTTAATGTACACCCCCCCCCCAAAAAAAAACAAGGCAAAAAACAACAAAAGACAAACAGAAAAAATATAACAAACATACCAGACATACAGACAAACAAAAAACATGTTTTATCAACCGAAAGATTTTTAACTGAGCGAATACGTAAATATGTAAATGTAATTTTATGACTTTCTGTGAGCAAGATCTCATCTCTTATTATAATGGAGATTCGGTGTCTGTCTGTAACCGAAACTACGTCACTGTTTATGTCACAATACCTCCGGAAATTGCTCAAGTTTATCTATAAGTATATAATTTATATCATAGTCACAAGCATTGTTACCTAGAATGAATCTTATTTATGAACGATGTCTTTATGAAAATCTGAGTTAGATTTGCTTCAAAATAGTCCATGATATTAGTGCATTTAAAATCGCGCAATGTCTCTTTATATATAACCAAGAAATAATGGTTTACATTTTGTAATGCCGAAAGTACTTGGGAAAATTCCTGCGCCTTTATCAATCTATTCCACCCCGACCTTCAAAGATTGGCTCGTTAACTTGAAAAGATTGAAGAGAAAATAGCCAGACAGGATACGTCTGTTCTGTTCAATAATGTTGGTATAAAAGAATATATATATATATATATTATAAAATGGGTACAAGAGATAACCTACTCGAATTTCACCATAAGGATCTTCAGGGTTAAATCCACTGAATTAATCAAGATACCGAACGTTAAATGAACAGTTTAATGCAATGAACACACACGTGTAATCGACTGCAATTAATCGGTATCTCGATTAATTCAGCGGATTTAACCCTGAAGATCCTTATGGTGAAACTCGAGTAGGTTATCTCTTGTACCCATTTTATAATAAATTTGCTCTACTTACGTATTGAGCACTTTGTATTTGTTATATCGCTGACTTACCCCCCTGAATTCTGCACTTACTAACCATCGGGACAATATTCACCGGTAAGTCACCCTTTCCGTTATATATATATATATATATATATATATATATATGAAGATAGGATGGATGGGTTTAGAATCCGACAATACGGACAAAATCATTTCAACCCTTGATTTGTTTTGAGTTGTTCATTTCTTGCTCACTTTTCCTTTTATCTACCTCATATGAACGATATCACATCACCCAAATCTCCCCTCCTCCTCATCTCCTATAACAACATACTCACCCCCTCTGACCTACCCATGCACTCCCCTACATCTACTCTACATCCTCCAAACTACCCTCACACCACCCTCACCTAATCACATGTACGGCACGTAACTTTGCTTTAATAAAATCATTTTGACTGAAGATGTCTGCGTGAATACGGACGAAATCATTTCAACCCTTGGTTTGTTTTGAGTTGTTCATTTCTTGCTCACTTTTCCTTTTATCTACCTCATATATATATATATATATATATATATATATATATATATATATATATATATATATATATATATTTGGGAGAATGTGTGCTTAATTGAAGTCGAACCTAATTTTTTGTAAGTTAATTCATTAATAATTAATTAGGCGGGATTTAACTATTTAAATGTAAGGCTAAACAAATCGAGAAAAATCAATCTCTGTATGTACATTTCGGCCTCTGTATGTACATTTCAGAGATTGATTTTTCTCGATTTGTTTAGCCTTACATTTAGATAGTTAAATCCCGCCTAATTAATTATTAATGAATTAACTTTCAAAAAATTAGGTTCGACTTCAATTAAGCACATATTCTCCCAAATATTGTCGGCTGAAAATAGCCATATCACAATATCGTATGTTTGTTTACTTCTCACACACACACACACCACACACACACACACACACACACACATATATATATATTATATACATATTATAAAGATAATCTACTGAGTCAGACGAACCTACTATTAGTTTCGCATAAAGCTCTTCAGGGCTAAAATCTGACTCAGATTTTAGCCCTGAAGAGCTTTATGCGAAACTAATAGTAGGTTCGTCTGACTCAGTAGATTATCTTTATTACTTGGCTCTACTTAGGTATCGAGCACTTTTTACAGATTAGCTTCTCCTAGCGGTTATATGAATATATATATATATCTTATATACATATATATACATATAAATTGTTTTTTTCTTTTGGCCAAATACTGTACCAATAGATTATTTTTTGTTGGTACGAATATCTTGGTCCTTTCTTTTTTTCAAAAATTTTTTTCTTCCTGGTTGATGTTTGGTAGTATATTTTTACAATCAAACTATTTGCTGGGTTTTTTCTCTCCGCAAGGATCTACCAACACGCTTGGTATATTAAATTATATATAAGAGAGTTTCATAATTTGCTTGAAGCATTGTGTATGTATTGGTTAGGAGGTTGATTTAGAAGGCTATCACAATGCAGTTTGGAATAAATAAAAAATAATAATACGGTAACAATGGTGTTGTGTGTTGAGCTGTATTTTTTTATTATTTCTTGAATTTTCGAGGTAATACCTCTTTATCAAAAGAATTGAACTGAAGCAGTACAGCTATGGCATTTCTTCCTAAATGAATTTTTTTTTTTTTTGAAAATGACGTTATTTTTGAAATAACTGTATTCTCGTGTGAGCGTGAATGAATAAATTATATATATATATATATATTATATATATATATATATATATATTATATATATATATATATATATATGAATATATGAACAAGTCTATGCCAATCTAGTTAAGAAGCTCTGAAATGTTTGGTAAAGTTGTTGTCCCTTCTGTGTCTACAACAATATACTTGTTTTCATATGTAAATCAATATTCCTTTGGGGCAATAAATTAACATAGTATTTAGATCAATGGTAACGATAGATATCTTCAGGGGACATGATAATATATATATATACATATATATATATATATATATATATATTCTTTTTTTGAAGAGTCAATAACTCAACGAAAGAAAAAAAGACACACACACACACACACACACACACACACACACACACACACACACACATATATATATATATATATATATATATACATTGGAAATTATTTTTACTATGTATTGGACAATAATTTTTACTATAAAAATGTATTAGAAATGATTTTTTTACTATAAAAATGCATTGGACAATGATTTTTACAATGAAAATGCATTGGACAATGATTTTTATTATAAAAATGCATTGGACAATGCTTTTTAATATAAAAATGCATTGGGAATGATTTTTACTTTGAAAATACATTAGAAATGATTTTTACTATGAAAATACATTGCAAATGATTTTTACTATAAAAATGCATTGGACAATGATTTTTACTATGAAAATGCATTGAAAATGATTTTTACTATAAAAATACATTGAAAATGATTTTTACTATAAAAATGCATTGGAAATGATTATTACTATAAAAATGCATTGGACAATGATTTTTACTATAAAAATGCATTGGACAATGATTTTTACTATAAATGCATTGGAAATGATATATATATAATATATATATATATAAGTGTTATAAGTGCTTGTAGTAACGATGTCCATTGAACCCTAACAATGACTGTAAAGTACAAAAGGAGAATTTCGTTTATTGTGGCGAATATTGAGCCAAACTAAAGACATGATATTTGTGTAGAAGTCGAACAATGTTTAAGAACGAAATATCAATTCAGATATTTGATTTCTCGTCTCAATTAAGAGCCTCCGGACACAGACTGATTAAACTTATTTGAACTTCTTCTACATATTCATTTACACATATCTACCTTGATTGTACCTGATTCTCCCCTTAGGATACGTATTGATCGGCCGCTCAAATACAGCAATGTTGCATTATGGGTATTTCTAACAATTACAACATGGCGGTCATTCACAGATTGTTTGAGATCGTTCATCAATAGAGATGCATAGCAATTTTAATTAATGATATGAAATAAAGAAATCTGTAGTATAATGAATTGATTTAATGGTTTGAAGTAGAAAAGTTTTTATACTAAAAATCATTTCCAGTGCATTTTTATAGTAAAAATCATTTCTAATACATGTTTATAGTAAAAATCTTTGTCCAATGCATTTTTATAGTAAAAATCATTTCTAATGCATTTTTATAGTAAAAATCAATTCCAATGCATTTTTATAGTAAAAAAACATTTCCAATGTATTTTTATAGTAAAAATCATTTCCAATGCATTTTTATAGTAAAAAAATCATTTCTAATGAATTTTTATAGTAAAAATCAATTCCAATGCATTTTCATAGTAAAAATCATTTCCAATGCATTTTTATAGTTAAAATCATTTCCAATGCATTTTTATAGTAAAAATCATTTTCAATGTATTTTTATAGTAAAAATCATTTCCAATGCATTTTTATAGTAATAATATAAAAATCATTTCCAATGTATTTTCATAGTAAAAATCAATGTCCAAGCATTTTCATAGTAAAAATCATTGTCCAATGCATTTTTATAGTAAAAATCATTGTCCAACGCATTTTCGTAGTAAAAATTTTTCAATGTTTTTCATAGTAAAATCATTTTCCAATGCATTTATTAAAAATCATTGTCCAATGCATTTATAGTAAAAATCATTGTCCAATGCATTTTTATAGTAAAAATCATCTCCAATGCATTTTATACTAAAATCAAGCAAAAAAAAAAAAAAAAAAAAAAAAAAAGAAGGTTCCCGAGTCTGACAAGAAATACCTGAAGAAGGCCGGAGGGTATATCGGCCGAAACGTTGTACAAATAACAATGAAGATGGGGACAATAATCCGAATAACGCAGATAATACTAATCTTCAAGCTCATCTCAAACATTCAGAAAAAAAAAAAAGAATAAATGAATAAATAAATAAAAATTAGATAAATAAAATAAATAAAATAAAAAAAATAGATAATAAAATAAATAAATAAATAAAAATAGATAAATAAATAATAATAAAAAAATAAATAAATAAAAAAATAAATAAATAAATAAAGAATAGATAAATAAATAAATAAATAAATAAAAATAGATAAATAAATAATAATTTAAAAAAATAAATAAATAAAAAATAAATAAATAAATAAAGAATAGATAAATAAATAAATAAATAAATAAATAAATAAAAATAGATAAATAAATAATAATTAAAAAAATAAAATAAATAAAGAATAGATAAATAGATAAATAAATAAATTAAGAAAAAAAAAAATAAATAAAAGAATAAAAAAATAAATAAAGTAATCAAATTAAATGTAAAACGGTAAATAATCTTTAAAAAATAATATTAATTCAAAGCGTAGCCGATCGAATATCAAATTATTATAGTATACTATAAATTTGATAACAATTTGATAAAAATAATATACTATACTAAGTATAGTATATTATTTTTTAAATCGAAAAGTGCACTGACTTGAAAACATTACGAAAAGAAAACTAAATGCAAAAAAAAAAAAAATGAAACATTCTTTTTTAAATAGAATTTTTAATGTGCTTAAAAGTTAAATATCACATTACAGTTCTGATTTTGTAACAGAAATATTGGGGAGAAATAATAGTTCTGTCATAAAGGAAAGGAGACAAGGCAATTATAATGTATATAATTGGGTTAACAATTTATTGGTGCCATATAAGAAATGTTCACAAAGTGTATGTTCAAAGTTGTGTACGAAAGAGTTCATAAAAGTTCAAGGAAAATTGCCAAACACAATCGCTCGGCGGGATATATTATAGAATGTAAGAGACAAAGTTACTTAGCTCTGTAGAAGCAATGTTTCTGTAATTGTTTATTGTTTCAGTAGTCTGTTGAATTTGTCATGTCTTATTCCTGTTGGAGTCTCGACTAAAAGCTGACCTTATTTTGGCCGTTGCTAATGTGTTCTCTGCCTGTTGAGTTCCCCGTGTTGACTCTCACGGGTGGTTTCCTGTTCTGCTGATTCTCAGGTCTGACCCTGTCCGGAGTTAAAGTTGTTCTTACCTCATTGCACGCCGAAACTTTTCTGATGATTTAGGGATATCTCTAACCGCTAGCGTCTGGACTTCCAAGAACTGATTAAGGGGCAGATAACCCAAATTTTCGATATTTGATACAAATACAGAATAACGCGCAGTAGATGATATCATTAGAATCGTATTTTACGAATAAATAACATTCGATTACGGAATCTCCCGAAATAAAATTTGTATAATTAAAAAGAGAGAGGAAAAAAAATCAAATAAACGATTGTTTATCCTGTACAATGAAATGTTTACTACAACTTTGGATCAGTAAAAATGTAGAGTTAACATGAAAAAAAAAAAAAAAAAAAAAAGAATGAAAAGAAAAGCTTCCGTTATTCATTTGTTTACTTTTTAGCGAGAAACGCCGAAAAATGGCAGAGAATAATTTTAACGTTATTTTATAATGCTGTTTAATTTTTAGATGTATTCGAAAACAATTCAAATCATCATTATTTTTGCTAAAAAAAAAACATGCCTTGGTGATAATTAATATGTATATATATTCACTTTGTCGTTAATTGCTTTATTTTCATAGTTTCCTCCGGACATACATACACACAACTGCCCTTTATATATGTATAGAAAACCAAGCCCTGGTGATATTTAATGTGTATATATATTTACTTTGTCGTTAATTGTTTTATTTTCATAGTTTCCTCCGGACATACATACATACATACCAACTTTATATATATATAGATAAATATAGATATATCAGAAATGTGTGGTATTTTTTTAGCTTTGCTTGTCGAAATGTTTACGTGATAATTAGTACTTAGGGTTGGAAGTTCTAAAAAAGCAATTTCATTTTTAGAACTGATATGTGATCCACTTTGGAGTGATAAGCTAGAGATTTGAAAGGCAATCCCAAGCCCCCACCCCGCCCCAAATGTCTGGAAACGCTGGTAAATTGATATTTCTTATCTCTTGGGCCAATAATCACTATTTAATCTCTGCGTTATTGAATTAAAGAAAAAAGAAACCTCAATGCCTATTAGTCAATTTCACAGAAGTCTAGATATCTAGGCATGGTGACTTTATTACGAGGGTTAGTAAAAAAGTAATGCCATTTTCTTTATTTCATATGATTTTTTAAATTGTAAAACTAAGGTCTACATTGACACCCTAAAGACCCAGAGCAAAAATCCAAAGAGTAAATGATTTTTACTATGAAAATGCATTGGACGATGATTTTTACTATAAAAATGCATTGGGCAATGATTTTTTACTAAAAAACGCATGGAAATGATTTTTACTATAAAAATGCATTGGCATTGGACAATGATTTTTACTATAAAAATGGCATGGACAATGATTTTTTACTATAAAATGCATTAGAAATGATTTTACTTAAAAATGCATTGGGCAATGATTTTTACTATAAAAATGCATTGGGCAATGATTTTTTACTATAAAAAATGCATTGAAATGATTTTTACTATAAAATGCATTGGAAATGATTTTTACTATAAAAATGCATTAGAAAAAAAATGATTTTTACTATAAAAAATGCATTAGAAATGATTTTTACTATATAAATGCATTAGAAATGATTTTACTATAAAAATGCATTGGGCAATGATTTTTACTATAAAAGCATTGGGCAATGATTTTTTACTATAAAAATGATTAAATGATTTTTC
>CM042177.1:39513516-39558516 GCA_023376005.1 Doryteuthis pealeii
CTCTGTCTTCTTTCTCATTACCCTCTCTTTCTTTCTTTCTTTTCTCTCTCTCTCTCTCTTTCTCATTACCTCTCTTCTTTCTTTCTTTCTTTCTTTTCCCCCTCTCTTTCTCACTCTCACTCTCTCTCTCTCTCTCTCTCTCTCTCTCTCTACACCACTCACTATTTCATGTTGTTGTCGATGATGATGATGATGCCCACTTCTCTTCTCATAAATTTCTTTTCGTTCATTTGATATGACATATTAATGGCCGACAACGCAGAATGGTTGTCAAATACGATAAAGGCAAATTCAAAAAAATCCAGTATTTGCTCGGCGATTTCATAATGATATCTCATTTACAAAAAGTTCTCGAATGATATTGAAACTTTTATCACACGAAACTTTTATGTCTCTGTGTTAAAAACAAAAAAAAACCCAAAATAAAAGACCAACATAAATAATAAGAATAATAAAATTAAATAAAAAAAAAATGTCTACTTACTTTACATATCTAGAAATAGACGCAGACGAACATGATGTGTTCAAAAAGATATAAAACATTAAGAAACCCATGCTTAGAGAGAATACTTTAGTATCGGCATGTTGAGATGGATTGGCTTTAACCCCCTTTCCCACGACGTTGGATATTTGGCAGTACTCACCTCTTCTAATAAAATACAAATGTCAGTGAGTCACAATTTTCAATTTTACTCATATATTATATATATATATATATATATTATACATATTATATCTTATTATAATGGAGATTGTGTGTTTTTCTGTATGTAACCGAAACTATATTACTACTCAAGTCACAATTCCCTTAGTTATTACGTCAAATTATCCATGGTTTCATTCTTTTAAACCTTCAGTTTATTAATTAAAAATTGTTTACATTATTAATACTGTTACCATATTACGTACTAATAACATGCAATTGTATTATTATACAACAAAATAGTGGTTTACAGTTTGAACGAGAAGGCTAATTTGCATATTGATATTTAAAATTTATTTAATAATAATATGTCTTGGTATTATTGATTCTATTGTTTGGTTTTATTTTAATAAATATGAGCAAAAAAATCTCGGAGATAAATCTTAAAAGAAATCCATTAACAAGAAGAAAATAACTGTAATTTCATTCTTACTTCATATTTTAACTAAATAATTAATTAGGAAAATTTAGCAATGAAAGACGGGAGTGAGGAAGAGTAAGTTCAGTTGTTTCAATTTTTCGATTATACCACATCTAATTCAAATCTTTTTATCTAATTCAAACTTATTTTCAATCGCCTTTTAATCTAATATGATATTTTATACATTAAAAACTTATATACTTGCACCCGGAGGGTGCATATATTGCTAGTATATATAAGATAAATCTAATAAGTCAGACGAACCTACTATTAGTTTCGCTTAATGCTCTTCAGGCTAAGATCTTAGCCTGAAGAGCATTAAGCGAAACTAATAGTAGATTCGTCTGACTCATTAGATCATCTTATTATTTGCTCTACTTAGTATTGAGCACTTTTACTTATTAGCTTTCTCCTAGCGGTTATATGAATATATATATATATCTTATATACATATAATTATACATATAAATTGTTTTTTCTTTTGGCCAAATACTTACAATAGATTATTTTTTGTTGGTACGAATATCTTGTCTTTTCTTTTTTAAAAGATTTTTTCTCCCCGGTTTGATGTTTGGTAGTATATTTACAATCAAAACTATTTGCTGTTTTTTTTCTCACCACGAATATTTACCAACACGCTTGGTATATATATATATATATATATATATATATATATATATATATATATATATATATATATATATATATATAAAGTGTTGTTTCAGGTTCCAACGGGAGAAAATTCAAATATTCATAAAAAAGAAGGTCCGCAAAATGTATTAATCTCATAAAAAAAATTAAAATTCTTTTTATCTTACCTATGCGAACACGTGTTTCTGATCTGTTGTCTTCTTCAGGCATGATTTATTTTTTTGGCAGAATATGTCTGATATTTGATAGGTTGTGTGTGTTTCTGCAACTTTTAATAGAACATTATAATAGGAAAAGTTACAAAAACACACACAACCTATCAAATATTTTTTATTTTGCTAGTAACAATAATAAATCTTATCCATATCAAAGTGTATATATTTTTCTTCCAATTATTTTTTAACGTACATGTCGGATTCATTTCCATTTCTCTCTCTCTCTCTCTCTCTCTCTCTCCTCTCTCTCTCTCTCTCTCTCTCACACACACACACACACACAACACATATATATATATATATATATATATATATATATGTGAAGAAAAGGAAGTGAATCCGACGGTATGTAGTATATTAAGAAAAAATGAAAAAAACACAGGTTTAAATGGGTTAAGTGGTGAGTTTATTGGCCGACGCTGCAGTGTTTCGATCTATTAATTAGATCATCTTCAGGGCATTTGTTGGTATATGGAAGGCAATAAGAAATTTTTTATCACAGAATGACGAGAAAAGCGAGTGATAGTTCTTGTTATTCAGTCTGTTCAAAATTTGAAGTTTGAAAAAAGGAGACGGTTTGAAATATGACGTCAAATATTCTCTTTTACGGTGTGAGTATGGGACGGTGTGTAAGTGTGTGTATCGAAAATGCCCTGAAGATGATCTAATTAATAGATCGAAACGCTGCAGTGTCGGCTAATAAACTCACCACTTAACTCATTTAAACCTGTGTTTTTTTCCATTCTTTCTTAATATACTACACACACACACACACACACACACACACACGAACACACACACACACACACACACACCACACACACACATATAATATATATATATATATATATATATATATATATATATATATATATCATTAGTATTTACTGTATCCTGTTTTTGCTATCAACAGCTTGAAAATATGAAACTAGCCGGGCAAACATGTAGGAATTCTGATTAACGGTAAATTCCCAAGAGAACAAAGAATAAAATAGAAAACGGTACCAGTGCCCCACACCTACCCATCCCTCATTATAATTTGGGTGTGGACTGGAATTCTTCTCATATACCAACAACGGTTGTAAAATAATTGGAGCAGCTGATGCTTGGAATCAAAGAAAAAAAAAAAGGCGGGCTGACCTGGAAGATAGATTTAGACTCAGTCAGATGGTTGTAAAAGGAAATACCATTCAAAGTATGAATAAAAGTACAAGGCTTGCCTCAAAATCAGTGAGACGGAGTTTTAGCTACAGAATATACTAATACATCTATTAATAATGGAGATTCGCTTCCGGTTTTTGTCTGTAACAAAAATTACGTCACTGCTTACGTCACTTTACCCAAAATCGTCATAACAGAATAGTAAAAGTAAAGTCGTCGGGGCGGCCTAAAGTCGGTATCAGCTAATCAGCGAGGAGTCTATCCCCTTTTCACTTGCGCTAGACCAAGGAGATTATTTTAGCATCTGAGGTGGAGCGCCACACCTACCATCAGCTCCTTACTTTACCGCACAGATCCCTGTGCTACTCATACGCTGAGTTGGCGAGGACCAGTATCGAACTAGGAACCTTGTGGTTTCTAGCCGAACACTCTACCGACTGAGCTAACCCGGTCCTATAACAGAATAAATACACTGAAAAATTTGAACATGCAACATTAGACAGCCCTCATTGTTTTTTAAAACAAGTTTTAATAAATACATGACTGGTATTATATATCTATATATAGTTTGTTTTATTTTAATACATATTTAAAGTTTACATTTCAAATTGTTTTATTTCTTAATCCTTTAATGAATTTGATGATTTTACTTTACTTAGGGTACAAACTCGCTGACATTGAATTTTTTACTCCCACCCCTCAAGCAATATGTTTCAAAAATCTATTTTTTACATCGCCCGGAGGTGTTTTTTTATTTTGTACTAGTAATAATAATAAACTAAATACATGATAGACCCAAAGGTAAGCTACAATGGAGGCACAATGAAATCTTCGAATTAAGAGGATTACGGGGTTCGTAGGAGCTCTTAAATCTCCCGGTGGTCGGCTAATAATGTAACATAAATTATGGATCCCTAATATCTTTTTAAGGTAGTATAGAAATCCTTATGGCGAATCAGTACACTGATGGCCTTGAAGAGTGAGTGACAAGCGTTTTGACCTCACTCTTACCTTGCGTTCTGGGGATGGGACGTGAGAACAGAAGGCAAGAGAAGCCCTTCCGGTTTAAGGAGTAAGCAGTCAGTTAGAGTTAGGAGTTAGAAGCGGAAGCTAGTAAGATGTGAGCTCACTGCGTGATTGTCTGGTCTCGGGGTTCTACGAATAAAGTAACATCATTGTAAATCGAAGTCTTGTTGTTATTTACTAAAAGCTATCAATGACACAAAGGCTTCTGATAAGAAATGATCTCCGACAAAGACCCGGAGTCCCAAGAAACACCACGACAAGACCAGACCAAGATAGAAATAGATGATAGACGATCAGAAGACGGCTGGAAGAATAGACCAGAGTAAGACGTAAGAAGTATACAACGTATAGATCTTTAGTGCCGTCAAAGAAAAGGCCTACGTAACATATATCATATTTGGTACGTGAGACGCCGCACCGTTACAATATTTCGGATGAAAGAAGACAAACACACCAAATGGAAATTATACCACATGTATATTAAACAAAGATACAAAAATTGCCTGCAAATTTGTTGCATTTGCTACACAGACTTATCTTGAGAGGTAAAATTAACAGTTCGTTGGTGAAGTAGCGCTAGAAAGGGATTTCTACTCCGCTGTCGTTTTGAGGGTGTTTGTGAAACGTCCGTCCTGGTCAGTTTTCTCGTCCGATAAGTAAAAGTGTTGGGGAGTGCTTTTTTGAGCGACTCGCCTGGTTTAACCTGCCTTTTTGAGTGGCGGTGCATAGAGCCCTTATTTAAATGACTCATCAGGTCAACAGCCTTCAGATAAGTGATGGGGTTTTGGTTTTGGCCCAACATACGATGTTGGCGAATCGCCCCTAGCGGAAGATAATTCTACTATCAGTTTTTCTGATAAGATTTTTGCGGAGGCTTCGAAGAGATGTTGTGAGACTGCAAATAAAGCCGTTAATAAACGCAACAAAGCAGTACATTTCGTTAAAGAAGGAAACATTTCGAAACTTTTGCGTAAAAATAGGCAATTTCGTCCTGTTTGATGGCTCACCGCTCTGGCGTATTGTATGTGATTTAGACATTAACTCGTATTTCCAATCTGAAATGACGTTAACGGCCCAGCGTCCTGATATATGTGATCTGGTCCGTTGATAAACAAGTTTTCATCGTTGAATTAACAGTTTCCTTTCGAGGAAAATCTTGACTGGGCACATCAGCGTAAGTTTGAAAAATATGAAGATTTACGAGAACAATGCCGTCAGAAATGGATAGATAACGGATGTATTTCCTATCGAAGTCGGATGCCGATGTTTATTAACAACTCCAACTTCATTTTTAAAATTTTTTTTTTACTAAACTTGGACTTTCTCCACTAGACAAAATGAAATACATAAAAAAGTCCAGCATGACAGCCGAGACAACAACCAACAAAATCTGGTGGTATCGTGAGATACGTGTGGGCATTCTGGGTTAGTGGGTAATGATGTTTCGGCTCGAAACCATGCTTTTAACCCAGAGTCATCATCATCATCATCATGGTGGCTGTTAGTACAGAATATCCATGAAAATCTCTGTCCCGCTCATCATTCTCGGGAGGTCCTATATGCAGCATCTTTGTTATCCGCACAGAGCTGATCCATTACTTCTTTGCGGCGGTGGTCCACTGGCGTGCCCATGTGCGGCTTCCACAGGAGGACGTCGCTTATGAGTTCGTCCTTGCTTCTCCAGCAGTGTCCCGCGTGTCTTGTCCGTCTTACTCGGATGGTTTGGGTGATATGTGGCAGGTGGCCGTATAGCTGTTTTTTTCGTGGGGTGTTGTTTCCACGTCTTGTACAGCATTCTTGTGCAGCTCACCCATCTAGTTTATTCTCTAGTCGCTTCGTTAGGGTCCAGGTGGTACAGTCCATACAGCCGTACTGACACGACAACGGCCTGGAGAACTGTCTCTTTAAACTTGTCTGTGAGATTGGATTTCCATATGAGCGATAATTCATTTATAGCGGCCATGCCTTTCCTATGGCGTGCATTAACCCTGTAGGGACGAGTGGTTGTTTGGTGAGTGTTCTTAGGTTGAGGAAGTTGAAGAAAATCCGAATTATGGGGTCCCACAATTTATAATGTCTAAGGATTACGGGAAATGAAGTTTCATAGAAAACATAAAGAAGAAGACAAAATTGATAAAGGAACATAACTTTATATATTAATTTACAATTGGTATATTTCATTGTTCTTTTTCAGAGGTGTTGCAGACTGTATGTATCTGTACTAGTTGTGTAGTGATCCAGTGTGACATGGTATTGTTTATATTATGTGCGATTGAGTTGTGTCACATTGGTAGCAGTTTTGTCTGTGATTGAACTTGTGATTGAAACTTGTTTGTTGTTGGCGAGAGAGAGAAATTGGAAACAAAATACGAACGACAACCTGATATATCCTTTTGTGTCTTCGGGCAGCAACTTCTCCCCATTGTGTGATGTTGGGGGAGAACTTTCGCTCCTACTGTCGAGTTAGGAGCATCAGCTCCAACTCTGTCGGAGTCGGGAAGAAGCGTAAGCTCCATTCTCTGGTCTTTCAGCTAAAAGGGTGTTTTTATAATTCTTTTTGTAATTGTCTACGTGGATCATTAAGTAACATATTCTCAAATATCAGGTGATTTGCAATGATGAATATCCCAATGATTTTGGTATCTGGAATTCTGGTGATAAACTTATCGGACGAATTTAAACCATTGTTTCTATGTGTAAAATTTTTCTAAACTAATATTCTTCGATTCTCTTTTGTTTACTAATTCTTAAACTCATGACATACCATTGTAAAACTAGTTTATTTAAGAAAACTTAATTTATTTTAGTTTGGTCAATTCCCACACCCGCCGTAAAAATATAGGGGCCAATTCCATAACGTCGTTTTCTGTGAAGGAGATAAAATATGAAAAAATGTAGAATAAGTAATGAAAATATATGGAATATGAAAAAGTGTGTTGATAAAACTATTGGGTCAAGTGTTGATTTTTTTTTTTTGGGTACAAAAATCCATTACACCGCTCAACCAAATTAAATCAAAAGTTGAAAAGGTCAATGAGAGCTTCACTTTTCCCCTTAAGTTTAGGAAAAGGATTGTGTTGTGGTGTTTATGTTTTATTTTCCTTTTCTTAAGTTTGGGAAAAGAAATGTGTACGATGTGTTTATTTAATAAATATAGAATTGTATTCTATAGCGCTCAAGAGTGTTTCCGCGTTAGTGCTAAGGTCACAGAACTAAAATGGTATTGGAAAAATAAAGAGATTTAGTGTATAAACTAATAGTACTCTTTTTAGTCCTCATCTACCTCACATATGCAAGACGGAGTGGTTGGAGATATCATGGACCTCTTTCAAAAAAAAAAAAAAAGAAAAAAAAGGGAGCAATGATAAGCACAGGGTGGTGTGTCAATGATAATGATTGATTGTGGAAATGTACTGCGTCTTCCGCGCGATCCGTCACCAACTAAACATTCACTTGGCTTAAAGACACTATATAAATTTCCTTTCGCACACAGTATAATGGGAGAAAACTAAATTAGAAGAAAAGTTCATAAAGCGAACAGCCTTAAAACCATTCTTCTCACCGTAAATAGAGAAGAAAAAAAAAAGGCAAGCTTGTCATAGTTACAGCAATGGGAAATAGATAGATGTTTATAATCTCAGTCAAAAAAATATATCATGAATTCTTTGTTTTCCTTTTTTTTTCGTTTTTTTTTTTTTTTCCTCTTTGTTTCACTTTTGTTTACATTTAATTTGTTTTGCATATTTATCGTTTTTTTTTTGTTTTCAAAAGTGCAGATAGGCTATAAAATCCAAAATGTTCTTATCTAACTTTGTTTTTCATTTTTTTATGTACAGACGTAAAAAATAAATGATTGCATACGATTGTCGTATCAGCGGCCATCCGAGGGAGTCTATTTAGGCTACATTCTTCGAGTAGGGTATTTATGCCTTGGGCATCAACTAAAACGAATTGCATCATCTCTATGGAACGTTCAGTGAAAAGTAGAGATTACTTAAAGAGTCAATATAGGCATTAACTAAAAAACTAGGTGAGAATTTGTTTTTGCTGAGGTGGGCGGGTCTTCACTTACCTCACAGTTTACCCTTACAGATCAGATTACCCATCAGTGCTACACATACTCTGAGTTGACGGGGAGCTGGTATTGAAACTCAAAGACTTGCGATTTCAATGGTGGGTGCTCTAACCGACGCCTATATGTGTTAGAAATATTTTTGTACCGGCCGAATAAAAGTAATTAAAGAAATTAGACAGGACGAAACGACAGTACTCCAAGTTTGGCTAATGGAGTTAACCAACGAGTGTTGGCAAGACTAGGTTGAGAGTTAAAGAAATAACCACAACTAGAAATTAGTATAAAGACGTGTTTAATAAACAATAGGATTGCAACTTTACTTCGTCTGCACAAATGTTTACAATTTGTCATTACTAGAGTCCAGTTATTTGTAACACTTGATTTGGGAAATCCCTTTGCCTTGGAGAGAATTCCTTCAGGTGGCAAAATGGGTTATTCAGTTCCATCCAATTAATTTGGGTTAATGGGGGTGGGGATATATGTACATATTACAGAGATGCTGATAGGTACGAGTACATGCATTCCTGACGCACAAAAATCTAAAAGGACTCTGTAAAAGGGAATGTAGATTCTCCAAATAACGTTCACCAATGACTAGTATGGTGGAATCCATTTATTACTCAGAGGATAGTCTGGAACAGATTGGTTTAGCTTGTTTCAAGGACACGTGTTTGTTTTTATTTTAGCTTTATCGTATCTCTTTTTAATTTTTCAGGTGGGCAATTCCATGTCAAATCATCCAGAAAAAAAGTATCTCTACAATATAATCATCATCATCATGTCGCGCTATTAGCACGGATATCCATGACAATCTCTCGCCAACCTTTCCTATCATTCATTTTCCCAGGGAGGTCCTCTGCCGCAGCAACCGTGCATCTTTGCTTAGTTGGTCAATGTAGGTCCTTGCTGGGCGGCCCACACTAGCATGTCCGTGTGTTGGCTTCAACAGGAGAACGTCACTTATGAGCTCATCCTTACTTCTCCAGCAGTGCCCAGCATGTCTTGTCGTCTCACTCGAATGGTTTGTGAGATGGGGGCAGGTGGGCATATAGCTGTTTCCTCGTGGGGTGTCCTTTGCTACGCAGATATTATGTCATCACTCACGCATGCATTCTTGTGCTAGCTATAGGCCCGCTATCACGCGTGATGCTTGTCCTAGGAAGTGCGACGTTAGGTGCATCCGTTCGAATGGTGCATAGAAACCACTATGAGTCAGATATCGTAACACGTGAAATTGAAACTTAGGATATGAAACTCATAGAAATATCAGACTTATGCATGGATTTTTGGGTACAAAATCCAATGAACACCGCTCAACCAAATATAAATCAAAGTGAAAAGGTCAAGAAAGGTCAAGAAAGTGTCCTCTTTTTATTGTTTTTTTTCATTATTTGGAAAGACTGATTTCACAACTTTGATGTTTGGGATGACATTAAGAGGCTTATTTAATGTTTTCATAATAATAATAATGACCTTGTCTTGGGGGTTCGTAAACTATCTAGTCTTTCAATGTTTTTTTTTTTAACTTCTTATTTTATCATTCTTTAAATCTTCAATTGTCCAAATCCATCCTTGACCCTGTGACCTCTTCCTTCACACTTATAGATAAACCTCGATTTGACTCTGACGAGTCCGTCTCTCTTTTGTTTTTTTTCTTTTTCTTCAACTCAATACTGATATCTAAGCTAGGGCAACGTATCTCACGATCAAGGTTCTTAAAAGCAAATCATCAAAGTCGGAAAACAGACCGTTCAAAATCTTGCAAAATGTAAGTGTAAATATGTAAGGGTCAGATTTTGACATTTTTGAACTTTCTCCACACTTACATTATCGTTTTTATTTATTTATTATTATATATATTATATATAATAATATATATGAAAATGAATAAAAAAAACAAAGGATGTTTTACAAACTGAATGGGCTCATCAGGATAGAGTGTGCAAACCGTTCGGGGCCCTTTCTCTCGACGGTTTATAAAAAGCAACACCGTGATGACCGACCCACGTGCGCGTCGATGCATGATATTACGAGGGTCATATATTAATGAGGAAGGGCCGGTATTGCTTTTTATAAACCGTCGAGAGAATGGGCCCCGAAACGGTTTGCACACTCTCTCCTGATGAGCCCATTCAGTTTGTAAACATCTTTTGTTTTTTCATTTTATCATATTCATACTGTCGGATTAATTTCCATTTTATTTTCAACATACTTGTCACATGAAAAAACTTTACATATGAATGTTTACTCTTCAATGATATTTATCCATAACACCACGGATTTACCTATAAAAGTGGGCTACTTATTTTACAGTTGGATTGTATTACAAATAATTTTGATATTTTATACACTTTTTATACAAATTTACACTTTTTTAAATTACTCTACACCAGACTTTTTTGAGTTCTTATTTTATAACTATAATGCTTCTGATTATTTTTTAAAATTAAAAATGAGGTTCATTTTTATTTTTTAAATAAAATTCATTTTATTCTCTAATATAGACAGCGCATTTTTTTATTAATTCCAACGTTTGACTAGCAGCGTTCTGTTTTCTAACGGTCATTTTTCCCGTCTTATTTTTGTTGATGACCGACCCACGTGCGGTCGATGCATGATATTCGAGGGTCCTCATATATTAGTGAGGAAGGGCCGGTGTTGCTTTTTATAAACCGTCGAGAGAAAGGCCCCGAAACGGTTTGCAACACCCTCTCCTGATGAGCCCATTCAGTTTTGTAAACATCTTTTGTTTTTTCATTTTATCATATTCATACTGCGGATTAATTTCCATTTTATTCATTATATATATATATATATATATATATATATATATATATATATGAGAGAAGTAAATACACGAACGATATGTTTTGATATGGCTTTTTTTTAGCCGACAATTTTGGGAGAATATGTGCTTAATTGAAGTCGTGCCTAATTTTGACAGTTAATTAATTAATAATTAATTAATTAGGCGGGCATACCTATTCAAATGTAAGGCTAAACAAATCGAGAAAAATCAATCTCTGTATGTACATTTCGGCCTATTACAAGGCGGTCTTCCTATCTATAGCTCTGCTGATGAGGCCTAATAGGCCGAAATGTACCTATTGTTAACTTATTAACTTTCTCTTGTTCGCACCATTAAAAATTATTAACCGAATATAAGTGAAAAAACATTTTATATATATATATATATATATATATATATATATATATAAAGTCGACGGGGCGCCTAAGTCGGTATCAGCCAGTCAGCTATCCCTTTTCAATAGCGCTAGACCAAGGAGATTGTTTTAATCTGAGGTGGAGCGCCACACCTACCTTCAGCTCATTATTCCGGCACAGATCCCTGTGCAACTCATACGCTGAGTTGGCGAGGACCGGTATCAAACTAGCCGAACGCTCTACCGACTGAGCTAACCACATATATAAAGTAATTGAATTAAAATTAAAATAAAATCGAAACTTATCTTACTAAAGAGAAATGACTACTTATTTTTTGTGTGTTACATATTAATTGGATCCATATTACTTTTTAAGGTAGTATAGAAATTCTTATGGCGATCAGTACAGCTGATGGCCTTGAGAGTGAGTGACAATGCTTGACCTCACTCTCACCTTGCTTTCTGGGGATAGAATCGTGAGAACTGAACCCCGATAGAAAGCCCCCTTCCGGTTTAAGGTGGGCAACGCAGTTAGTGAGTTGCAGTTAGTCAGTTGCAGAGTTAGAAGCTAGCAAGATGTGACTCTCCGCGCGCAGTTGTCTGGTCTGGGGTTCCAGAATAAAGTAACATCAAAAGTAAATCGAAGTCTTGTTGTTATTACTAAAAGCTAACAATGACACAAGGCTTCTGATAAGAAATGGTCCCCAGCAGAACCAGACACGGGACCCAGATAAGAAAGACCAGACCAAGATAGGAGATAGATGATAGACGATCAGAAGACGGCCGGAAGAATAGACCAGAGTAAGACGTAAGAAGTATACAACGTATAGATATTTAGTGCCGTCAAAGAAAAGGCACTACGTAACAAATATATCTATTTGGTACCGTGACGAACGGCTACGTTACATGTGTACGGAATTTTAGAAGTGAAACTAAGTGATTAATTTAATTCTTAAACGGCCCATAAAAAACTGTGTAACAATAAAAAAAAATCAGATGCAATAAACAATCTTTTAATGAAATTATATTTTATTTATGTTTGAAGGCTATGATTTTTAAAAATTATAAAATACTTTCAATAAAACTTTTACGACAGCTTTGAATCAGTAAAAATGGAGAAATATATGCCCGAATCTTCTCTTTGTAGTGGGATGACTTTTCTTAATTTCCTGTGCTTTTTTTGGTAAGAACGTGCATGAATCTTGATGTTATTATTTTAGCAGGTATCCCCCTATAAATACAGCTCTTACACACGTAATCGAGCACTTTATTTTCACAATTCTAATTTCAGTATTCTACAATACTAACAAATGACTATATATATATATATATATATATATATATATATAATATATATATATATATATATATATATATATTTGGGAGAATATGTGCTTAATTGGAGTCGTACCTAATTTTGAAAGTTAATGAATTAATAATGAATTAGGCGGGAATGCCTATTTTAATGTATGGCTAAACAAATCGAGAAAAATCAATCTCTGTATGTACATTTCGGCCTATTAGGCCTCATCAGCAGAGCTATAGATAGGAAGGCCGCCCTGTGCGATTTGTTTAGCCATACATTTAAATAGGCATTTGTTTAGCCATACATTTAAATAGGCATTCCCGCCTAATTCATTATTAATTAATTAATTTTCAAAATTAGGTACGACTCCAATTAAGCACATATTCTCCCAAAAATTGTCGGCAAAAAAGCCATTCCAAACATACTTTGTTTACAACTTATCATATATATATATATACAATGAGCTATTATTTGCTCCTTTTGAGTTTTCACATCAGCATTAGCTGATGGTCTGTCACTGGAGTCTGAGTGACAGCAAGTCTCCTCAGGTCTCCAGGACTCTTCTGAGTATTCTGGCAGATTGCAGCAGTGCAGTGTTCTGAATGGTTTCAACCCTTCCTCTGATTTCCAAACATTCCAGACCTGATTAAAAGTTTATTATTGAAATATTATTTAATTTGTTATTTTTAAATTAGATATATAAAATTAAAATAAACGAATATAATCATATTCGCCTTGTCTCCTTTCCTTTACGACAGAATAATTATTTCTCCCCCCATATTCCTGTTATTTTCTACCAAACCACCGCTACAAATCCAAAATTTTGTCGGCATTAAATGATGTTACGTAGTGCTTTTTCTTTGACGGTACTAAATAGGTATATATGTTGCATACCTCTTTACCGGCACTATATATCTATATATGTTATATACCTTCTTACGTCTTACTCTGCCGTCTATTCTTCTCTGGCCGGATCTGGTATATCTTCTAAGGTCTGGTCTTTCTTATCTTGGTGATTCCGGGTCTGGTTCCTGCTGGGGATCGTTCCTTATCAGAAGCCTTGTGTCATTGATAGCTTTTAGTAATAACAACAAGACTTCGATTTACTTTTGATGTTACTTTATTCGTAGAACCCCAGACCAGACAATCACGCAGTGAGCTCACATCTTGCTAGCTTCGTTTCTAAGTTCTAACTGCAACTAACTGAGTTGCTTACACCTTAAACCGGAAGGGGCTTCTATTGCCTTCCGTTCTCACGTTCCATCCCCAGAACGCAAGGTGAGAGTGAGGTCAAACGCCGTCACTCACTCTCAAGGCCACCAGCTTTACTAATATGATTTCTACACTTTTGTCATAATCATTAGGTATCTAAATGATTATGTAACAATGACCCACCAATGTTGATATGCCGTAAACCAAACCAAACCAAACCAAACCAAACCAAATTGTAACTTTTTGGGCAGGGTTGTTGTTTTTTTTGTGGGTGGGGTGGGGCGGTGAGGTGTTTCTGGATCATATGGATCATTTTCTGTCCTTTTGCAATTCATTCGGTGATGTTTTCATCCTGTAGGCATCTATGCAGATGACGAATTAATTCGATGCGGCGAATTGGCACGAATCCTAATATATCCAGAATCCATAGAATCCATCATGGCACCATCCAATTCGTAATTTTCCCCGAGTTTTAATTCTTGGAGGATAAAGCCGTATTTCAGTTTCCACTGTTTCGTTCATTCCATCTCATTCATGTTTTATATATTCATTAAAAACTCGACCTTCTTGTCGTGTCCTTGTCTTGGTTCCTACAGCTCGATCTGTTGCATAATCATTAGACACCTAATGATCATTTTCAATGCATTTTTATAGTAAAAATCATTTCCAATGAATTTTTATAGTAAAATTTATTCTAATGCATTTTTATAGTAAAAATCATTTCCAATGTATTTTTTTATATAAAAAATCATTTCCAATGCATTTTTATAGTAAAAATCATTTCCAATGCATTTTATAGTAAAAATCATTTCCAATGCATTTTTATAGTAAAATCATTTCCAATGCATTTTTATAGTAAAAAATCATTTCCATGCATTTTATATTTATTTCTAATGCATTTTTATAGTAAAAATCATTTCCAATGCCATTTTTATAGTAAAAAATCATTTCCAATGCATTTTTATAGTAAAATCATTTCCAATGCATTTTTATAGTAAAAATTTATTCCAATGCATTTTTATAGTAAAAAATCATTTCCAATGCATTTTTATAGTAAAAATTATTTCCAATGAATTTTTATAGTAAAAATCATTTCCAATGCATTTTCATAGTAAAATTTATTTCTAATGCAATTTTTATAGTAAAAATCATTTCAATGCATTTTTATAGTAAAAATCATTTCCAATGCATTTTTATAGTAAAAAATCATTTCCAATGCATTTTTATAGTAAAATCATTTCCAATGCATTTTTATAGTAAAAATCATTTCCAATGCATTTTTATAGTAAAAATCATTTCCAATGCATTTTTATAGTAAAATTTATTTCTAATGCAATTTTATAAAAATCATTTCCAATGCATTTTTATAGTAAAAATCATTTCCAATGCATTTTCATAGTAAATTTATTTCTAATGCAATTTTATAGTAAAAATCATTTCCAATGCATTTTTATAGTAAAAATCATTTCCAATGCATTTTTATAGTAAAATCATTTCCAATGCATTTTTATAGTAAAAATCATTTCCAATGCATTTTTATAGTAAAAATCATTGTCCAATGCATTTTTATAGTAAAAATCATTGTCCAATGCATTTTTATATTAAAAATCATTTCCAATGCATTTTTATAGTAAAAATCATTGTCCAATGCATTTTCATAGTAAAAATCCTTTCCAATGCATTTTTATAGTAAAAATCATTGTCCAATGCATTTCATAGTAAAAATCATTGTCCAATGCATTTTTATAGTAAAAATCATTTCCAATGCATTTTTATAGTAAAAATCATTTCCAATGCATTTTTATGGTAAAAATCATTGGCAATGCATTTTTATAGTAAAAATCATTTCCAATGCATTTTTATAGTAAAAATCATTTCCAATGGATTTTAATAGTAAAAATCATTTCCAATACATTCTTATAGTAAAAATCATTGTTACATAATCATTAGATACCTAATGATTATGACAATAATGTAGAAATCATATTAGTGCAGCTGATGGCATTGAGGGTGAGTGACAGCGTTTGACCTCGATCTCACCTTGCGTTCTGGGGATGGAACGTGAGAACCAGAAGGCCCCCTTCTGGTTTAAGGGGTAAGCAACTCAGTTAGAGTTAGAACTTAGAAGCGAAGCTAGCAAGATTTAAGGATCCGCGCGCATTGTCTGGTCTGGGGATCTACGAATAAAGTAACATCATCGTAAATCGAAGTCTTGTGTTTATTACTAAAAGCTAACAATAGCACGGGGCTTCTGATAAGCAGTGATTCCCAACAGAAACCAGACCCGGAATCCTCAATAGAAGACCAGACGAGACCTTAGAAGATATACCAGACCAAGATAGATGATAGATGATAGACGGCCAGAAGAATAAGACGTAAGAAAGTGTATAACATATAGATATTTAGTGCCGGTAAAGAGGTATGCAACATATATCTATTTGGTACCGTCAAAGAAAAGGCACTACATAACAGATCCAGAAGTGTTTACAGTCATATCCGGTTGATCAATTTCCTCACGTATACCCCTTTTTATTCGCATTGATTTTTACCCCTCTGGAAATCCTCTGCTCGGATATAGACTCGTCGCATATGGCCCTCACTCCCGTAGCACTCGTACTCGTAATCTGTGCCATCGAATCCCTGTCGTGCTAGGCCTCAATCAGGCCGCATGTACCGTCTGGTGACGTCTCACATTGATTCTTGCCTCTCTAGCCGTCCTCTGCGCGAATATAGACCCGTCCCATATGACCCCCTACCGGCTTAGCAACCGGACTCGTAATCTGTGCCGCTGGCTTCCCTCTAAGACCGTGTTAGACCGCCTGTGCCGTCTAGTAACGCCTCACATTGATTCCATTGTAACGTAGTGCCTTTTCTTTGACGGCACTAAATAGATATATGTTATATACTTCTCTTACTTCTTACTCTGTCGTCTAGTCCTCTGGCCGGCTTTGCTTCTTCTACAGGCCTGGTCTTTCTTATATGGGGATTCCGTGTCTGGTCTCTGTTGGGGATCACTCCTTATCAGAAGCCTTGTGCCATTGTTAGCTTTTAGTAATAACCACAAGACTTCGATTTATGATGATGTTACTTTATTCGTAGACCCCCAGACCAGACAATCACGCAGTGAGACTCACATCTTGTTAGCTTCGCTTCTCAGTTCTAACTCTAACTAACTGAGTTGTTTATCCCTTAAACCGGAAGGAGCTTCTATCGCCTTCCGATTCTCACGATCATCCCCAGAACGCAAGGTCAGAGTGAGGTCAAACGCTGTCACTCACTCTCAAGGCCATCAGCTGCACTAATATGATTTCTACACTATTGTCATAATCATTAGGTAACCAATGATTATGTAACACCATCTCATTCAGTTTATTTATTTCTTGTCGTGTCCTTGTTACTGCCCCAACAGTTTTATCCACAAATATTTTGTTGCAGTCATATTTGATTGATCAATTTTCCTCACGTTTACTCCTTTTTAATTGTTAGTTCAAAGACACTAAAGCAATGGTATGCTCACCGGTGGCCCAGGGGTAGAGTCTCTGACTTTGCGTGCTGGGTTCTCCGGTTCGATCTCTGTCGGAGGAGATCGTAGGTATACACTGCCGATGAGACCTAATAAGGTTGAAATAGGTGTACGGTGTTCCACACGTCGCATGCGTTGTTCGCCGAGTTTACTTGTCATGGTTATTTTCAATAATTATCGAATTTTATACGATATACGCATTGTAACTGCCTTCAAAAAATATAAACAATAATATACTTTACTTAACAATGCCTCAAAAGAAAATTATCAAATACTATTATATATATATATATATAATTTTATGTATTATATATATATATACACATACACACACACACACACACACACACACACACACACACACATATATATATATATATATATATATATATATATATATTATATATATATAATTAATGTATCATAAAATGTATCGGGATTGAAGCTGTATTTACCGAGATAGAAATGAACAATGAATGGAAAAATGAATATATATATATATATATATATATATATATATATTGATAATTGAATTATATTATGAAATTTAATATATATACCCCTTGCCCATTAGGTTGTGTGTCCGTGGATTCGGGCCCCGAATTGGGAAGTCGTTGTCCTGGAGGTAGACCTTGTCCACTGTAATTCTGCGATGGGCGTCAAGACAAATTTAGGTTAAATGCCTGCGCTTGAATTACAATTACCATTGACTAGATGATTTGGCATTCTCCGTTTGTGGCGTGGGCTGGTGGCCCAGGTGTAGAGTTTCCGCTCTGTGGTCCACTGGTTCAATCTCTAGTGGCGGAGATTGTGGTATGCACTGCTGATGAGACCAAAGGAGGTCGAAACAGCTGTCCAGTGCTCCGGATGTCGCAAATGGTAATATAATTCAGTTATCAATGTTACATAATCATTAGTTTTTTTTTTCTCCGCAAGGATCTACCAACACGCTTTGTATATATATATATATATATATATATATGAAAATAAAATGGAAATTAATCCGACAGTATGAATAAGATATAATGAAAAAACAAACGATGTTTACAACTGAAATAGGCTCATCAAACGGTTTGCACACTTTCTCTTCTGATGAGCCTATTTCAGTTGTAAACATCGTTTGTTTTTTCATTATATCTTATTCATATATATATATATATATATATATATATATATATATATATATATTGTAAGGTAAAAGGAAAAGTGGACAAAAATCAATGACTCAAGTAGAAGTAGGAGAGAAATATTTCGTTCCGCTTTAAGCGGGAACTTCATCAGTCTGTTTATTCAAAACATGGTACGTACATTTGTATTTATAGAAGAGAAAGTGAGTTTGGTGATGAAATCCCAGGGAAGAGAAAGTTTGTGAAGATTTGGTTGGTCAGAGGATATCTATCATATAAAGTGGAGGGGGAAAGATCAGAGGATTGTAGTTTGTAAGGGGAGATAAGATGAGGAGGTTGCTAGGTGCTTGTTAGGAAAGGAGGTGGTAGGGAGAAGTGGGTTAAAATTCTTGGTTGTTCAGGAGAGAGTTTTTGATTTATTGCATGGAGATGATAATGGAAAAAGATGTAGAGTTGAGGATGGTGGTATTGAGTTAGGCCATTAGTTTTATGGTATGGAAGGTGGCACAAAATTAGTGTTATATAATCATTAGATACCTAATGATTATGACAATAGTGTAGAAATCATATTAGTGCAGCTGATGGCCTTGAGGGTGAGTGACGGCGCTTGACCTCGATGTCACCTTGCGTTCTGGGGAGAATCGTGAGAACGGAACCCCGATAGAAGCCCCTTCCGGTTTAAGGTGTAAGCAACTCAGTTAGACAGAGTTAAAACTTAGAAGCGAAGCTAGCAAGATGTAAGGATCCGCGCGCATTGTCTGGTCTGGGGGTTTATGGAATAAAGTAATATCATCGTAAATCGAAGTCTTGTGGTTATTACTAAAAGGTAACAATGACACAGGGCTTCTGATAAGCAGTGATCCCCAACGGAAACCAGACCCGGAATCCTCAATAGAAGACCAGACGAGACCTTAGAAGATATACCAGATCCAGCTAGAATTAACCGGAAGGGGCTTCTATCGGCTTCCGATTCTCACGATCATCCCCAGAACGCAAGGTCAGAGTGAGGTCAAACGCTGTCACTCACTCTCAAGGCCATCAGCTGCACTAATATGATTTCTACACTATTGTCATAATCATTAGGTATCTAATGATTATGTAACAATCATTTTTGTCCTCTGTAAAATTTTTTTTTTTTTTAAATTACCTCGGAAAATTAACCCAACACTTTACACTGACGAGTAAAAATGGAGGATTAAAAAAAAATTTCTATTTATTATCTATTTATTTATTTATTTCCTCTTATTTCTCCCCGCCCCCCGCTTTCTTGGTTTACTTAAAATGTTTATTTTGTCTGAGAAGCTCGTAGATTATTTTATTAAGTAAGCAAAAGTTGAATCAATTAGATTTTTCGGACTTTTGTCCTCATTATTATATATTGAAATTCACTCTATTCAGCACTTGATAGAAATCACATGAATGAATTATTGTGGGGTCAGAGTTATCTGCCCCGAACCCCACTTCAGGTTACCTTCCCGTGTTGTATACTCTTTCTTTTCTTACTTCTATTATTCTTCTGTTCATCTTTGGTATCTTACGTTCTTTTTCCAGCGTCTGGACCTAGTCTTGGGGACTTCGTGTCTGGTCTTCTAGGTCAGTCAGAGGCCTTCCTTCTCTTAAATATTTTCAATTAATTCTTCACTTTGTCTCTTAAATTCAATCCAACTTTCCTTTTAAATTCAAAACTTTCCTTTTAAAATTATTTTAAGACCAACTCTTTCAGTAAATTATTTATCTCAAGAAATTTGGAAAAAATTTCAAAAACCCGAAACTATGTCACTGATCACTGACAAAAATGCAAAATACAAAATCAATTATTAATTTCTATTACTCCAAAATTTCCTTCTTTTTAAAATATTTTCAATTAACCTCCAAGGGCCTTTCTCTCAAAATCAATCCAAAGTTTTCTTTCTTAAAATTCTCTTCAACAAATCTTCTTCCAGCGTCTGGAACTAGTCTTGGGGGACTTCGTGTCTGGTCTTCTAGGTCAGTCTTGTTGCCAAGACATTCATCAACCACAAAACCATATTATTTATTTAAACTTTTATTTACTTAACTAAACATATTTCTCTAACTAATCACAGCGCGCGTGTGCAGTGAGTCTCAGCTAAAGGCAGTAACATCTTATCTGCCTGACGTCCAAGCTGAAAACTGAAGAGCCAACCAGGGCCAACGTGACTTCACGTATTTCGCGGGCTTTCTGTAATATTCCATGAAAAGTCCCGCCTGTGATATGAAATACAGGGGGTTGACAATAATCTATGCATATATTATGTAACATCCGTAGCATTTTTTTTTCATTTAGCAAGCAAAAGTTGAATTATTTAGATTTTTCGGACTTGTCGTCATCTCCATTGAAATGACATACTTCACAGAAAAATATAATAAGAAAGAAAGATTAAAGAAAAGATAGAGAGAGGGGGTGAGAACGCAAAAACAATAACATTAATCTGTCTAGAAGACATTCTGATAAAAAGTTATTATCAAAAAAAATAAATAAATTTCCTAAAATTAATCCTTTTTGTCCTCTGTAAAATTCTTTTTTTTGAAAAAAAATCACCTCTGAAAATTAACCCAACACTTTACACTGACGAGTAAAAATGGAGGATTAAAAAAAACAAACTATTCTATTTTTTATCTATTTATTTATTTCCTCTTATTTCTCCCCCTCCTCCCGCTTTCTTGGTTTACTTAAAATGTTTATTTTGTCTGAGAAGCTCGTAGATTATTTTATTAAGTAAGTAAAAGCTGAATCATTTAGATTTTTCGGACTTTTGTCCTCATCTCCATTGTTATATGCTGAAATTAACTGAAGTCAGTACTTGACAGAATTTACATATAGCATAATTGTGGAGTCAGAGTTATCTGTCCGGAATCCTATTTTTTGTTTAGAGGTAACGTTAACTCCTAGCTTTTTTTAAAAAGATTGATTTAACAAAAATGTATTCAAAAATTGATTTAGACAAAACGAATACCCCACAAGAATGATTCAAACAAAATCGTCTTCAGTATAAAGTAACCCAACAAGGGCTGACATGCCGTAAAATCCAACCAACCAACCAAAAAATTGAATTCCCAACAAGAAGGAATAAAACAAAACGTCTTCGGTATGACATAATCCAACAAGGGTTGACGTGCCTTAAAATCCAACCAAACAATTACCTTTCTTCTCTAATTTGTGAAATTAGGATTGATAATAATAGCATAATTTAAATAAAGAATGAGTTCAATAGTCCAAATGATTTACCCACCCTGTCGGCTGGGGCGTTAGAATGCACCGACTGCACCTCTGCAGAGGGGTAAGACCCCCCAATGGGGCCACCTGTTGGCCGTGGGTGGCGACCTGTGATGCTTAAGGATATAACCCAGGTGGATGAGCAGTCCATGACATGCAATACTCCACTTTGGCCCTATCTTGGGCTAGACGGGCGGTCAGAGAGGCCCCCTCCGATCAATCGGCTGGTCACGTCAAGCCCTAGCATCTATATGATTTTCCCAACCCTATTGCCCTTATGGCAAGCCCCAACCCCTTTTTATCATATGGGTGCTAGAAGGCGGTGACTGAGGGTCTACATGTCCTGGGAATGACGTTAAACTCCATCTGATGGTGAGGTTCCAGTTCTGGAGGTTTGGGGAATGTGGAGCACCCCTTCATCACCATTGCTCCCTGGTCCACTCTGCCCGGAGTGGTAGTACCTGTTAGGGTCCCATCTATGGGTTAAATAGAAAAACATGAGTTGATAAACAAAATTGTATTATCCATTAAGAATTGATTTATTTCAAAACTTTATCGGCATTAAATGACCCACTGAGGTTTATATGCCGTAAAACAAAATCAAACCAAACCAAATGATTTATCAAATGATAAACCTTTTCTTTAAATTATACATTTATGAACTCAATAATTAATTTTAATTATTCACTAAATCTTGAAATTTATATTTTTACAGGATTGTCGATTTTTTCTTTTGTGTGTGAATTTTTGGTAATTTTTTTGTTGTTGTTCAATCATCAAAATCTTTGAAGTTTTATTTTATTTTTTAAAATAAATCATTGATTTATACCCTTATATTTTTTATTTAGCTTTTTTTATGGAAAATGAGGGGTGTGAGAAGACCTGTTCTGTACTCTGCTCTTTCGATGTACTTGTCTAGATCCCAACGTTGTGAATTATGTACTGGCCGGATTTAAAGCACGAGTCGGAAAACAGGCTCACAAGGATTAAGAACAAAACAACAACAACAACAACAAGTGTAAACAAGACACATGGAAGAAGGGTGTGTTGATACTCGCTGGCTGCTACTGTCTACCCCTACCGGCGATCTTGACACCTCAACGGCCGAGTTGTAACTCTACTGGCGAACTTAACCCTTCGATCCCCGGGTTCTAACTAACTTAGGGATCGAGTTTAGTTGTATTTATGTCAAATTCCCCTACCCAAACCATCTTCTCCGGACCACACAAATGGCCAGAACTTAAATAAATCGCAGACTTCTAGTCGCCATTAACCCTTAAAATTAAAGTACTCAAATATTTTTCCAGACAATCCGTCTTCAATATGTTGATCATTAATTTTTTCAAAAGAGAATTTCTCCTAAAAAAATCCTTTTTGCTTTTAATACCTGGGTGCCTAAGATATTATCACCAAGTGGTGCCATTTCATGGTGGCATACAGGTCTCTTTAAACTTTACGACCTAATCTTTGGATTCGTAAAAAGGTCAGCCACCCACCCCTTTTACTTATGCCGGACCTTAACCTACTCTCTTTCTTATTTATTTATTTATTTATTTATTCTGACCATGTTCGTCTTCAACCACAGTATCACGCATTTTCATAGTAAAAATCATTTCAATGCATTTTCATAGTAAAATCATTTCTAATGCATTTTCATAGTAAAAATCATTTCTAATGCATTTTCATAGTAAAAATCATTTCTAATGCATTTTCATAGTAAAAATCATTTCAATGCATTTTCATAGTAAAAATCATTTCTAATGCATTTTCATAGTAAAAATCATTTAATGCATTTTCATAGTAAAAATCATTTCCAATGCATTTTCATAGTAAAAAATCATTTCCAATGCATTTTCATAGTAAAAATCATTTCTAATGCATTTCATAGTAAAAATCATTTCTAATGCATTTTCATAGTAAAAATCATTTCCAATGCATTTTCATAGTAAAAATCATTTCTAATGCATTTTCATAGTAAAAATCATTTCTAATGCATTTTCATAGTAAAAATCATTTCTAATGCATTTCAGTAAAAAATCATTTCTAATGCATTTTCATAGTAAAATCATTTCCAATGCATTTTCATAGTAAAAATCATTTCTAATGGTAAAAATCACAGGGGTAAAAAGATTTTTAATCTTCCTCTCAGATAAAAATAGGGTGTAAATTTTATTGATTTTTGTTCTTTGCTTGTCTCCACCAATTTTCCTTTATACAAGGATTTACATTATAAGTTGAACAATCTGTAATTATTTGGGTAGGGTTGTTGTTTTTTTTTTTTTTGGTGAGGGGGGAAGGGGTTCTGTGTCAGTTGTAATTTTTCCTTTCCTTTTTCACAATCCATTCGTTGTTATTTCCATCCTGTATGCCTCTATGCAGATGACGAATTAATTCGATGCGAATGGACGCGAATCCTTAGAATCAGAATCCATAGATTCCATCATGGCGCCATCCAATTCGTAATTTTCCCGGGAGTTATTCTCGGAGAATCAAGACGTATTCCAGCTTCTGCTCCTTCGTTGATTCCATCTCATTCGTTTTTTTTTTCATTTCATATTTTAATTAACAGCTCGACCTTCTTGTGTGTCCTTGTCACTGTTCCTACAGTCCGATCCAAAAGTCTCTTCAGTGGGGCCGGGTTAGCTCAGTCGGTAGAGCGTTCGGCTAGAAACCACAAGGTTCCTAGTTCGATACCGGTCCCTGCCAACTCAGCGTATGAGTAGCACAGGGACCTGTGCGGTAAAGTAAGGAGCTGATGGTAGGTGTGGCTCTCCGCCTCAGATGCTAAAAAACAATCTCCTTTGTCTAGCGCTATTGAAAAGGGGATAGACTCCCTCGCTGACTGGCTGATGCCGGATTTAGGCCGCCCCGACGACTTTACTTTATATATATATATATATATATATATATATATATATATATATATATATATATATATGATAAGTTGTAAACACGGTGTGTTTGGGATGGCTTTTTGCCGACAATTTTTTGGGGAATATGTGCTTAATTGGAGTCGTACCTAATTTTGAAAATTAATTAATTAATAATGAATTAGGCGGGAATGCCTATTTAAATGTATGGCTAAACAAATCGAGAAAAATCAATCTCTGTATGTACATTTCCTGCTGATGAGGCCTAATAGGCCGAAATGTACATACAGAGATTGATTTTTCTCGATTTGTTTAGCCATACATTTAAATAGGTATTTCCGCCTAATTCATTATTAATTAATTAATTTTCAAAATTAGGTACGACTCCAATTAAGCACACATTCTCCAATATATATATATATATATATATATATATATATATATATATATATAGGTATCCAAATACTGGTAGTAATGGATGAATCTACATGGGATTTTCAAAATCACACTGTATAATTATTGCATGTTTTAGTTGGTGCAAATACAGTGATTTTTATAAATCCCTAAAGAGAGCTCAATGTATAATAATCTTTTTAAAATTAAACACAGAGCAATATTTACCTATGAAAGGAAGGAAAAACTAAAAAAAAACGTCATTCTGTAATAAATTTATTTCGACCAAAACTTATATGTACATTTGATAATCAGCAGTCATACTTAAATGAAAAACATGCCCTTCCTTAATCGAGATCAAAAAGGGTGCCTAAAGATCATATGGTCCGTTACATCTATTTCCAAGAATCATTTGACATCCATCCAATGAAAACCAAGCTTTCAATTTAACTTGGGGTAGTCACACTTTAATCAGATCGAGGGACATCCTAACGGTTAGGATTTATTTGCACTACCTACGAAACAATAGATTTTCCAATCTATTATTTACCATAGTAGTTTCACTATCTGTGTTATGAGTCTAGTTTTATAAAATCACTTTGTTTATATAATCATATAACTTAGTCTTATTTCAGAGTAATGAGAAATGCTATCATGGTATTATAAGACCAGTTATTAGTACATTGCAGTAAACATCATTTTCACCTTCAAATTAAATGAAGCAAATTGTAACTGACAACAAAGGAAATGTTATTTCCTAGAATTTTCAGTACAAATTTTGAGAAGGTTTTCAGTCAATTTTGATAAATGCTATTAGATCCTTTATATTGCTATTGTTTCAGACAATCCATCTTACAGGCTTCTTCCCATATGAGATAAACAAACAAAAGATCTTCATTAATATACCCAATGCTTCAATCCATTCACAACAATATGGACCAAACATTCACAGCAAACTATTTAATTCAGAGGATTCCATATTTATACATCTTAGAAAAGAAAACCCTACTTTGCTGAAATCTACACTAATGTAACTTAGATAAGTGACTGTCAAGATTGTGTATACCATTATTTTATCCAGAAATCAACAAGGTTTTTTGTCTGATATTTATGAAATTAATGTTAGAGTAAGATCAGTCTATATTACTGAAACTTCACTACCAATTAATATAAAATCCATTTCTATGGAAATCACATCAGTAGTAGCATTCAGAATTGAGAAAATTTAGCTATTTTTCCTTGAACAGAGCCAAGACTTAGCAAGCCATTTAATCATTACAAGAAACAATTGAAACTACAAAACAGTCCTTTTTTACCATATTAAAGAAAATTTATCTTTTATCTTATCAATTAGACTAATGGCTGAATCATGGAAGCCTACTATGAGAGCTTCAAATTAAAGTTGGGTCCATTGAAAATCAAGTCATAAGCATAGGATCTATTTATTTGAGTCTCTAAATAACATAACAGCCAGTCCATAAAACTTCTCTAATTTCTTGCCAAAGAAACACACATCTCTATATGATATTCAATATCTATATTATACTATTCTAAGCTTATTTCATCATAATCAGATTGTTCCAATCTATTATTTACCATAGTAGTTTCACCATCTGTGTTATGAGTTTGGTTTTATAAAATCTCTTTGTTTATGTTTTCAACAATCTGAAACCTGATAAATAACATTAATATTTTGAAAGCGAACAGTTGATAAATATTTTTGTTTAATTTACTCTTAAAACACTGGTATAAATAAGTTTCCCGAGCTCACAAAAACTATAATAAACAACATCTCTTATTATAATGGAGATTGTGTGTTTTTCTGTCTGTAACCGAAACTATATTCCTACTCAAGTCACAATTCTCTTAGTTATTGGCATCACATTCTCCATGATTTTATTTTTATCTAAACCTTACTTATTAATAAAATTGTCTTACATTATTAATACTGTTAACGATGTCTACATACTGACAACATGCAATTATATTTATATATACAAATAAATAACAGTTTACAGTGTGAACGGGAAGGCTAATTTGCATATTAATATTAAAAAATCGAATTTAATAAATATGTGCTTAGTATTATTGATTTCTAACTGTTTGGTTTTATTTTAATGAATATAAGCAAAAATCTCTTCAATGAATCTTAAATGAAATCCATTAACAAGATAAAATAACTGTCATTTTATTCTTTACTTCCTATTTTAACTAAATACTTAAATTAGAAAAACAACAATGAAAGACAAGAGTGATGGAAGAGTAAGTTTCAGTTGTTCCATCTTTTATTATACTCCCTCTGTTTCAAATCTTTTATTATACTCCCTCTGTTTCAAATCTTTTTATCTGTATTCTTATTTAGTTTCATTAGCCTTTCTAATTTAATACAATATTTTATTATATTAAAATTTAAATACCTGCACCCGGAGGGTGCATATATTTGCTAATACTAAGTAATAAAGAAATAAAAATAAAGAAATAAAAATAAATTCAATAGAAATCAATTCGGTTGTTCAATTTCCTCAGGTTTACCCTTTTTCTACTCATTGATTTTTGACACTAGCTGTCTTCTGCGCGAATATAAGCCCATCTCATATGACCCCCACCCCGCTTAGCAACAGAACTCGTAATCTGTGCCATTGACTTCCCTTCGGATATAGACCTGTTGTTGCATTATCGTGCAACGGAAGAGGAAGCTTCCGGCAAAAAGACAAAGAGAAAAATAAGAATATATATATAAAAAAAGGGGAGAACGGAAGAGAGGTCTTCCGGTCAAGAAGCAGAGAGAAGATGAAGAAATAGATTAAAAAAAAAAAAAAAGGAAACCGGAAGACACCTCTTCCGGTGAAGAGGCGGAGAGAAAGATAAAGAAATATATATGTCCGTTATCAGATCAAACAATAAAAATGCGTGGGCATATTTATTGTATAAAAAGGCCAGCGGATGAAGTGTCAAGTCAGTCCCCAGCGAGCAGCCGAGAAGGTAACCTCGTTCTCTCCCGTATCAACCAGCCTCGGAAGTTCATTGTGAACACGGCGCTCTTCACCATCCTACCCTCGGGCATTTCCAAATGAACACTCGTCACCCCTCACCACCCACACACCGAAGAAAATAAAGACGGGTCATATTTTTATATACGCGTGTCTGTGGCTTTATTGAAGTATAGTAGTCGGCTATACAACACTGTCTCATATGACCCCCACCTCCGTAGCACTCGTACTCGTAATCTGTGCCATTGAATCCTCCAAGGCCGTGCTAGGCCCAATCAGGCTGCATATGCCGTCTGGTGACGTCTCACATAGATTCTTGCCTCTCTAGCCGTCCTCTGCGTATATATAGGCCCGTCTCATATGGCCCTCACTCCCATAGCACTCGTACTCGTAATCTGTGCCATTGAATCCCTCCAAGGCCGTGCTAGGCCTCAATCAGGCCGCATATGCCGTCTGGTGACGTCTCACATTGATTCTTGCCTCTCTAACCGTCCTCTGCGTAAATATAGGCCCGTCTCATATGGCCAACTCCTTAGCACTCGTACCCGTTATCTGTACCGTCGACTTCCCTCTAAGGCCGTTCTAGGCTTCATTTAGTTATTATTGATTTCTGATTTTTTCCAGAGCAAGATCAATATCCCGATGTGGCACTGCATCTATGACATTTTTTTTCTATCATTAATTCATATAGCAATCAATGTGTGAAGTCAGGCAGACCCTGTAATTGTTAGGGTGTTTTTTTTATGAGGGGGGGGGGTCTGGATCAGTAGTAATTTTTTCTTTCCTTTTCGTAATCCACTCGGTGATGTTTCCATCCTGTAGGCATCTATGCAGATGACGAATTAATTTGATGCGAATGGACGCGAATCCTTAGAATCAGAATCCATAGATCCCATCATGGCGCCATCCAATTCGTAATTTTCCCGGGTGTTATTCTCGGAGAATCAAGACGTATTTCAGTTTCCGCTCCTTCATTGATTCCATCTCATTCCCTTTTTTATATTTTAATTAACAACTCGACCTTGTCGTCTCCTTGTCTCTGTTTCTACAATTCGATCCAAAAATGTTTTGTTGCAGTTGGATCCGGTTGATCAATTTTCACACGTTTACACCTTTTTATTCACATTGATTTTTGACCCTTTGACCGTCATATGCGTGGATATAGGCCAGTCTCATGGGAACCCCACCCCACGAACTAGTAATCTGTGCCGTTGGTAATCTGTGCTAGGCCTCAAAAAGTATTTTAGGTGCTTTGGCATTGCCCCTTTCAGCTGGGAAAATTTGGCTCAGGACCGCCCTCGGTGGCGGCATCTCCGTAGAGGATTTCATCAGAAGTTACCCGACGCAACACCTTGAAGCTAAGAGGTCCAGAAGAAAGCAGCGGAAACAAAGCATCGGCACATCAACATCTTCAGGGACAGCCTTCACATGCGACATCTGCGGTCGAGAATGTTTTTCAATCGGACTTCACAGTCACAGGGGGCGCTGTAACTTCAGGAGCACAGAAACTTTATAATATTCTTCCGAGACTGAAATGCCAATAAGACCGTGCTAGGCCTCAATTAGATCGTCTGGGCCGTCTGGTAACGCCTCACGTTAATTCTTACCCCCCTGGTCGTCCTCTGTGCGGATATTGGCCCATCTCATATTGCAACCGGACTGGTAATCTGTGCTGTTGGCTTCCCTCTAAGGCTTTGCTAGGTCTCAATCAAACCTCCTGTGTCATCTGGTGACGCCTCACATTGGTTCTTTCCTCACATTTACCTTTTATTTGTTAAGGAGGAGGCAATATGGAACGGCCCATTCCGCACAGAGGACGACCACAGGGTCAAAATCAATGTAAGGTGTCATCAGGTGGCACAGGACGCAGCACGGTCTTAGAGGGAACAGGATGGCACAGATTAAGAGTCCGGTTGCTAAAAGAGGACGCAAAATGCGACGGGCCTATTTCCACGTAGTAGACGGCCACAGAGGGCAATAATAAATGCGTGGCGTCATCAGTCGTATCCGGTTGATCATTTTACTCACGTTTACTCCTTTTTACTTGTTGGTAGAATTGGCTTTGAAAATACGACAATTTCATTGTTTTATTGCCCATTGGCTTTTAATTTTGATAAAAAAACCTCCTCCAATCATAATAAATAAAAGAACTGTTAAGTATCTGGCCGCCATACTTGGCCTGTTGAGAAGGACTTAAAGTAAGTCCTGAACTATAGAATCCTTTGGTAAATGAATAAGTCCTAAGTTTTAGAATCGAACGTAGTGTCAAAAGGTCCAGTGATATAATCCTATGTTCCGTCGTCCACGAAGATCCAAGTAGTAATGATTAGGTATGACCTGAACAGCCAGTGTAAATAATAATATCAGCAGTAGAGCACTGCCAGTGATTGGACAAGAAGTTGGTCACATGGTGGTCGGCGAGTCTATAAGTAGAAGCGGACATCTGGCACACACCTTATATCAGAAAAATTTCAACAAGAACACAGAACCAAACAAAGACGAATTACAAGTTAATTTTCTCTGCCTTTTGGCTATAATTATAAACAACCATTGTTACGATTTTTACATCGTTCTTGACATCCCTAATTACCAATGATAAACTTCGATCGTCTAAACATTGGATCAATTCAGCATATATTGTCTCATTCTTTTCTACAAAATATGGGTCCTCGGTTTGGTCAGATGGTGCGTATATTATATTGTGTAGTTGAAGGGTCCTTAAATACCCGTGAATTTTGATTTCTCAGAGATCATACTTAGCTTGGCAGCTATCGAAAAAGATCCTTGCGTTCCTGTGCCCATAACCTGTTACGATTTTATGGGCCATCATTTAGGCTTTAAGCAAGAGCGCTTGTCCGGCGGAAATCCTTGGTAAAGAATCCTTTGGTTGTTCCTTGGGGCTCCTTAGTATTGTAAGTTCCTCGTCAACGATTGCAAATGGACTAGGGAAAGTATCAGTGATTAATTAGTCAATCAGCTGTTGTATACTCTTCTTTTTACTTCTATTTTTCTTCTGTTCATTTTTGGTATCTTTAGTTCTTCTCCTAGTGTCTCTTCTAGCGTCTCTTCTAACGTCTGGACTTCGTCTTGGGGACTTCGTGTCTGGTCTTCCATTGGGGATTTCTCTTTATCAGAAGCTCTGTGTCATTGGTAGTTTTTAGATAATAACACAAGACTTCGATTTAACAGATCATATTTTATTTCGAAATCCCCACCAGACCACCTGCGCAGATTGAGTCGGCAGCGTGCACAACACGACTGACCACCGTCGTGGTTTGGCCGATACTAACTAAAATCTCTTTCTAATCTAAACCGGAAGAGGGTCTTCTCCACCGATTCTCACGGTATCCACCGGAAGGAGGATCAGGATGAGGTCAAGCCTTGTCATTCAATCCTTCAAGGCCGCCGGCTAGAACTTATAACAGCCATTTTGGTTTCTACACTACTGTAAATAAGTATTAGGAATCTAATAATTATGTAACACAGCCACACATCATAGCTGTTGATTGGTGGAGGAATTAACCACGTGACCCCGACTAGTCTATAAATTTAGGTGGGAATTGTAGCACACCTTATATACCAACCATTCTGACATCAATACCAAAAAAATGGAATTTATCTGTGAGTTCTATCAAGTACTGACTAGAGTGGATTGCAAAATGTAACAATAAAGATGAGGACATCAGTCCGAAAAAAAAACCCTTTATTTCACTATGCCTGAGCGAGGCAAAATTTATAGTAAAAAAAAGAAAAAAAAAGATTAAAAGAATTTCGAACAATCTCCACGAGCTCATGGACAACCGGACCGGCTTAACACCACGGAAATAGCCGACTTAACACCATGGAATTAACCGAAATATTTTTCAAATATCCGGCGTTCCTCAACTTTTTAAACAACAACAGATGATTACACCAGCGCCGTTGGATAAGTACTATAAAAAAACAACACCTAGTACTTTTAATAACTCTGATGATGGAATTTTATTCCGAAAATATTTAGAATTAAAAAAAAAGTAAATAAATATAATTTTCAACACATATTGCATTGTCAATTGCCTTCAAAAATCTATATTACACATACTCACAATGCTTCAAACATACTATTAAAAAAAACTTTATTTATATATAATATATATATATAAAGAAAATTTTGAAAAAATTTACTATTAAAAAAACAATCTATATTACACATACACACAATGCTTCAGCTTGCCAGATAAAAAAAAAGCTAGGGGCAGATATCACACAAAAATGGGATTGGGGCAGATAACTCTGACCCCACAATTATTTCTATCTATGAGTTCTATCAAGAACTGACGTGAGTGAATTTCAACATATAACAATAAAGTTGAGGCCAACTGTCCGAAAAATATAAATAATACAACTCGTTTTTGCTAAATAAAAAAGAAGCTAAAGGCAGATATCCTGACACCTATACTCAAAATGGAGGCGCGTGGTCTAATGGTTAGAGTCGTTGAAAATGGACTCGTCGACCTGAGTTCAATTCCTGGACGAAGCTTTTTACATGGCGCTAATACCTTTGGGAAAGATATAAATCCAATTCTCCTACCAGTTATGGTAAATAACTGGGTAGACTGGGATCTTTAACTGTGGCTAGGTAACCAGTCTAGGAGAAGGAAAACTCTGAATTCAAACCTGTTAAACTCCGCTTAAAAATTAACCTTGGGTCGCATCTTGCTCGTGCGGAGGGGTTGGTAAATATATATACTCAAAATGGAATCGGGGCAGATAACTCAGACTCTAAATTTACTACTATCTGTGAGTTTTATCAAGTAATGACTTCAGTGAATTTTAACATATAACTATAAAGACGAGGACAACAATCTGATAAATCTAAATAATACAACTTTTGATTGCTTGGTAATAAAAGCTAGAGGCAGATATCCTGACCCCTATACACAAAATGGGAATCGGGGCAGATAACTCAGACTCTAAAATAAATACTATCTGTAAGTTCTATCAAGTAATGACTAGAGAGAATTTCAAGATATAACAAATAAGATGAGCACAACAGTCCAAAAAAATCTAAACTATTGCTCGCTAAATAAAATAATCTACGAGCTTCTCTACTTAACAAAAAAAAAACCCAAACATTTTAGGCAAACCAAAAAAGTGGGTGATGGGGAAATAAATAATATAAAATGAATAAATAAAGAATAAAATCCTCCCCCAATCACATAAATAAAAGAACGCAGACGCAAACAAATGACGAATTACAAGTTTATTTTCTTTGCCTTTTGGCTATAATTATAAACAAACATCGTGTGCCAACAAGAAAAAAAAAAAAAAATACCGATTTATTGCCTGATATCCGTTTACCTTTCTTTCTATCTAAATTCCCTTATTCTTTCTTTCTTTCTATTTTTTTTCTTTTTTTCTTTCTTTTTAAATTCACTGATTCTTTCTTTCTTTCTTTCTTTCTTTCTTTCTCTTTCCCATGCTTTCTTACTTCTATTCTTTTTTCTTCTTTCTAAATTCACTGATTCTTTCTTTCTTTCTTTCTTTCTTCTTTCTTTCCTCTATTTCTTTCTTCAGTTTGTCTTTCTTTCTTTCTTTTAATTTTCTTTCTTTCTTTCCAATTTCCTTTATTCTTTCTCTCTCTATTTCTTTCCTTCAATTGGTCTTTCTTTCTTCATTTCTTTCTTTCTTTCTTTCTCTTCTTTCTCTTCTTTCTTTCTTTCTTTTATTCATTCTTTCTTTCTTTCATTTTTTTTTTCTTTCTCCTTCCCATACTTTCTTCTTTCTATTCCTTCTTTTTACTTTCTTTCTAAATACACTGATTCTTTCTTTCTTTCTTTCTTTCTTTCTTTCTTTCTTTCTTTCTTTCTTTCTTCTTTCTTTCACACTGTCCTTTTTTTCTTTCTTTCTTTCTTTCTCTATTTATTTTTCTTTCTTTCTCTCTTTCTTCTTCTCTCTTCTTTCTTTTTCTATTTTGTCGTTCTTTCTTCATTTCTTTCTTTCTTTCCTTTTTCTTTAATTCTTTTCTTTCTTTCTTTCTTTCTTTCTTTCTTTCTTTCTTTCATTCTCCCTCTCTAATTTTTTTCTTTCAATTTGTCTTTCTTTATTCATTTCTAATTATCTTTCATTCTTTCTTTCTTTCTTTCTTTCTTTCTTTCTCCCTTTCTTTCTTTCTTTCTTTCTCCCTCTCTAATTTTTTTCAATTTGTCTTTCTTTCTTTATTTCTAATTATCTTTCTTTCTTTCTTTCTTTCTTTCTTTCTACATTCACTGATTCTTTCTTTCTTTCTTTCTTTCTTTCTTTCTCTCTAATTTTTTTCTTTCAATTTGTCTTTCTTTCTTTCTTTCTTTCTAATTTTCTTTCTTTCTTCCTTCCTTTCTTTCTTTATTCACTGATTCTTTCTTTCTTTCTTTCTTTCTTTCTTTCTTTCTTTCTTTCTTTCTCCTTCCCTTACTTTCTTCCTTTCTATTCCTTCTTTTTTACATTCTTTCTAAATACACTGATTCTTTCTTTCTTTCTTTCTTTCTTTCTCTCTTTCTTTCATTTTATATTTTGTCTTTCTTTCTTCATTCCTTTCTTTCTTTCCTTTTTCTTTCTTTCTTTCTTTCTTTCTTTCTTTCTCCCTCTCTAATTTTTCTTTCAATTTGTCTTTCTTTATTTCTAATTTTCTTTCTTTCTTTCTTTCTTTTTTCTTTCTTTCTCTCTTTCTTCCTTCTCTCTTTCTTTCATTTTATATTTTGTCTTTCTTTCTTCATTTCTTTCTTTCTTTCTTTCTTTCTTTCTTTCTTTCTAATTTTTTCTTTCACTTGTCTTCTTTATTTCTAATTTCTTTCTTTCTTTCTTTCTTTCTTTCTTTTATTGAGCAAAACTTTGGCACAGATACCAAACTCGATAGCATTTCACACGGTATCTTTCATCTACCCACAATTTACGTACTTTTTTTAATTTTTTTAAAAATATTTTTACTTTTAATCCTATTGGTCGGGGTAGCACTACCGACGGCACGGAAAGAGCCCCACCCTCAAGGGTAGTTCATCTGCTTTGGTCCTCACCTGCTATTTACACCACCGACAGCATCTGTAGAAGTGTGTTCAGTATTCATGAAAGATGCCAGCTTCGTTGGTTGGTTGATTGGTTATTTTGTTTAATGGCACACCAACCCCTGTGGGCTTATTCAATGCCTAATCTTTTTTCTTGTATATATATATTCTAGCAAATATATGCACCTTCCGGGTGCAAGTATTAATGACATAAAATATTATATTAAACTAGCAAATATATGCACCCGAAGGGTGCAAGTATTTAGGTTTTGATGTAATAAAATATTGTATCAAATTAGAAACTATTTAGAAAATGATAAACTGAGTATGATGGAAAAATAGAACATCTTTAAATCTAATTCTTCCATCATTTTCCATCACTCCCTTCTTTTTTTCATAATTTATCTATTCAGTTAGATTATGAAGTATTTAATAAAATTACAGTTCTTTTGTCTTGTTTATCGATTTCTTTTAAGATTTATCCCCAAGATTTTTGCTCAGATTCATTAAGAGAAAACCAAACAATTAGAAATCAATAATACTAAGCATATATTTATTAAAATCAAATTCTTAATATCAATATGCAAATTAGCCTTCACGTTCACACTGTAAACCGCTATTTTGTTGAATATATGAATATACTTGCATGTTATTAGTATGTAGATTAATCCAACAGTATTAATAAGGTATAACAATTTTATCAATAATTGAGGTTTAAATAAAAATAAATTCATGGTGAATGTGACATCAATAACTAAGGGAATTGTGACTTGAGTAGTGATTTAGTTTCGGTTACAGATAGACAAACACACAATCTCCATTATAATAAGATTAGAAAGTCTAAATAAACTAAATAAGAATGCAGATAAAATGATTTGAAACAGAGAGGGGTATAATCGAAAAATATAACAGCTGTAGCTTCCTCTTCCATCACCTCCGTCTTTCCTTGCTAAATTTTTCTAATTTAACTATTTAGTTAAATTAGGAAGTAAAGAATAAAATTACAGTTATTTCTTTTTATTAATTGATTTCTTTTAAGATTTGTCTCCGAGATTTTTACTCATATTCATTAAGATAAGATCAAATCATTAGAAATCAATAATACTAAGCACATATTTATTAAAATCAAATTTTAAATATCAATATGCAAATTAGGCTTGCCGTTCACACTGTAAACCACTATTTGTTGTACATATAAATACAATTGCATTTTATTAGTACGTAAATATGACCAGCAGTATTAATAATGAAAAATAATTTTATTAATAATTGGAGTATGTGATGTATAATAACTAAATGGATAGTAACTTGTGTAGTGATATAGTTTCGGTTACACACAAACAAACACATAATCTCCATTATAATAAGATTTGTAAGTGAATAGTTTTGTAGGTGAATATTTCTGTTTGGTTTTGTTTTATAAACTAGAAGAAAATCTTATTTAACTTAATGTGTATCAATATAATGCTAATAGGGTTAATACTCTTGGGAAAGGTATGCATCCAACTATACTCTCTCCAACTATGGGTAAATAGTAGAGCAGACTGGGCTCTTTAACCTTGGTTAGACAACCAGTCTAGGAGAAAGAAAACTCTGAATTCAAACCAGATTTTTTTAAAGCTTAAAAATTGACTCACAAATTAGTCACTTTAACCCCGGTTAGACAACCAGTTTAGGAAAAGGAAAACTCTGAATTCAAACCTGTTAAACTCCACTTAAAAATTGACCTTGTGTGTTCTTAATAACAGTTAAGTTCATTTCAAATAATGCACAAACACAGTTAAGAACACATGTTATGGTATTTTCGTGTTAAAACATTGTATTGATTCGAACAAATTCGTATTTTCAGTGTAGATTTACAGTGAAATGAAAATGGTCGACAGAAACAGACGGTTTCCTCAAAGTGAAAGAAAGAAGGAGAGGATACTCTGATTTATGTAGCTAATGTTCAGATTACCCGGCGAGGCTTAGAATATACTGGAATGCACTAAATTGCATCTGATAATAGTCGTCGGGGCGGCCTAAAGTCGGTATCAGCTAGTCAGCGAGGGAGTCTATCCCCTTTTCAATAGCCCTAGACCAAGGAGATTGTTTTAGCATATGAGGTGGAGCGCCACACCTACCATCAGGTCCTTACTTTACCGCACAGATCCTTATGTGTCACTCATACACTGAGTTGGCGAGGACCGGTATCGAACTAGGAACCTTGTGGTTTCTAGCCGAACGCTCTACCGACTGAGCTAACACGGCCCATCTGATAATAACGGTCCTCTAATAATGATAATTATTATCAAGTCGCGCAGACAGCACGGATTCCCATGACACACTCTATCTCTCACCATAAGACACATTGCAGGATGTTCAAGTAATTATTTATTAAACTCGGTTTTGTTAAAACCAGTATGCAAATTAACCACACTATATATTATGTAAACCTTTATGTCTCAGTTATATATAAAACACATTGCGGGATTTTAAATGCATTAATAGCATGGGCTGTTTTGAAATATATCTAACTCCGATTTTCATAGAAACATCGTTAATAAATAAGATTTATTCTATGTATTAACGATCTGGACAATAAATCAAATACTCATTGATAAAATTACGATATTCCTGAGAGTATTGTGACGTAAGTAAGTTCTAAGTATTAATGAAATGATTTTGATTATAAATTAAATACTCATTTATAAATCGTCGTCAGGGTGGCTTAAAGTCGATATCAGCCAGACAGCGAGGGAGTCTATTCCCTTTTCACTTTCACAATGGAGATTGTTTTTTAGCGTCTGAGGTGGGGCGCCACACCTACGCTCAGCTCCTCACATTACCATGCAGATTCCTGTGCTACTCATGCGCTGGGACTGGTATCGAATCAGGAGCCTTGTGGTTCCCAGTCGGACACTCTACCGACAGCATTTATAAAAATTAAAAAAAATTACTCTCATTAATTCCAGGTCCACTCTGAACCAGAATGGGAGTACCTAAGTAAGTAAAGTTGTCGGTGTGGCCTAAAGTCGATATCAGCCAATCAGCGAGGGAGTCTATCCCCTTTTCAATAGCGCTAGACCAAGGAGATTGTTTTGGCGTCTGGGGTGGAGCGCCACACCTACCACCAGCTCCTTGCTTTACCGCACAGATCCCTGTGCTACTCATACGCTGAGTTGGTGAGGAACTAGGAACCTTGTGGTTTCTAGCCAAACGCTCTACCGACTGAGCTAACCCAGCCCTTAAACTTACGCAATTCCTGAGGATATTTTGAGATAAACAGTGAGGTAGTTTCGGTTATAGGCAGACAGACAGATCGACACTGAATCTCCAATATAATAACATATCAATTATGGCGATTCTCTATAGTCCACCCCTATCATGACATCCCCACCCTAGATGTTATGAACTTTGTCCCCCACCCCCCATCCGGAATCTCTACCGGCTGACCCGGTTATTTGTCTCGCTCAGGATTTTAATTCTTCACACGATGAGACTAAAATTCGTGTTTATTTTTAGACCGTTTCTTCAGTTGACTCGGATCAATTTCTCCGCTTCTGCTGCCGCCGCCGCCATTGGCAGGATTCCCACCCGCTCCCCTCGCGGCGGAATCAAGACTGATCCACAGACGAGGAACGGAAATGAAGACAGCAGACGATCTTAACGCCATGATAATGTTTTTTTGTTGTTTTTGCATTCAACTCATGGAAGTCGGTAGCTTAACTCTAATCCCCATCGCATCTCGTATGAATTTTTTTTGATTGGGAATATTTACAACTTTTGTCACAGCCGAATTCTTCCAAGAAATAGCCATTACGTCTGGATATTCAACGTGAATGAAATAGAAACAGTCGTTAATGTAGCTAGTTTTTGAAAAAGTTTTCAATATTGACAGTTCTTGTTCTTGTTCTTGTTCTTGTTCTTTCTTCTTCTTCTTCTTCTTCTTCTTCTTCTTCTTCTTCTTATTATTATTATTATTATTATTATTATTATTATTATTAAGATTGTTGTTGTTGTTATTCTTCTTCTTCTTCATCATCTTTCTTTCTTTTTTTTCTTTTCTTCTTCTTCTTCTTCATCATCATATTTATTTCTTTCTTCTTCTTCTTCTTCTTCTTCTTCTTCTTTTTTCTTCTTTCTCTTTTTTTTCTTCTTCTTCATCATCATCTTTCTTCTTTTCTTCTCTTCTCTCTTCTTCTTCTTCTTCTTCTTCTTCTTCTTCTTCTTCTTCTTCTTCATCATCTTTCTTTCTTCTTCTTCTTCTTCTTCTTCTTCTTCTTCTTCTTCTTCTTCTTATTATTATTATTATTATTATTATCATTATTAAGACTGTTGTTGTTGTTGTTCTTCTTCTTCTTCTTCATCATCACCTTTCTTTCTTTTTTCTTTCTTCTTCTTAAGATTGTTGTTGTTGTTCTTCTTCTCTCTTCTTCATCATCATCATCTTTCTTTTTTCTTTCTTCTTCTTCTTCTTCTTCTTCTTCTTCTTCTTCTTCTTTCTTCTTCTTCTCTTTCTTTCTCTCTTCTTCTTCTTCTTCTCGCACAAGTTCCACTTCCCACTCCTCCTCCCCCTCGTTGTTGTTGTTGTTGTTGTTGTTGTTGTTGTTGTTCTTCTTCTTCTTCTTCTTCTTCTTCTTCTTCTTCTTCTTCTTCTTCCATCTCCTCCTCTTTTTTCTCCCTTTTTGTCTCCACGATCTTCTTGTTCTTGTTCTTGTTTCTGTTCTTCCACCCACACCACCCAGCCATTCTCACTTCAGAGATCAACCCAAGCAGTTAATAGATTTACGTCTAAGTCAAAAACTGCAATAAAACAGGTGGAGTTGGGGGCATACATATAGTCTTATAAAACAAAGCACTTTCCAGTCTCTTTTATTTCTTAACATAATCTCCGTAGTTTAAGCCATGGATTCTCAAACTTTATTCTACGACGACACACCAACAAATACATTCATCTGTCTCAGCACAACCACATTATCAAAATGTGAAGTTAAACATTTTCGCTGAGGTGGAGTACCACACCGACCGTCAGCTCCCCACTTTAACGCACTGATCCAATTACCTCCGCCACGGGCAGGGCAGTATGTAACACAAGGTCAATTTTTAAGCGGACTACAACCGGTTTGAATACGAGGTTTTCCTTCTCCGAGACTGGTTGCCATACCAAGATTAAAAAAACCCAGTCTGCCATACGATTTACCAATTTCTAGTGGAATTATAGTTGGGTTCATACCTTTCCCAAGTGTATTAGTGCTATGTGAAATGGCCAGGATTTGAACTTGGGTTACTGTGTCTGTTTCCTACGACGATAACCATTACACAATAATGTGACTTTGTAGATATTGGCAAAATAATGCCCCCCGGGCAGTGTAAAATTAATTTTTGCTACGCTTTTTTCGTAAAAGATGAGAACAGATAATTGAAATCGTACATTTTTTAATAATAGACATAAAAATAGTTTTACTGTCAAATTCAAATAATTCTTTATTCTATGTAATAATGATTTTGACTATAAACGCAGTGCATATGAGATGGAGCACCACACTTAACGTCAGATCTAATGATAGTGTTGAGAGTAGATTTGGTCTCTTTGTTTAATGGCATATCAACCTTCTCGGGTTATTCACATGCTGATGATTAAATTTAAAATACAAAAAAATTTCATCAATATCATTACTAGTACAAAATAAAAAAAACACCCTCTGGGCGATGTAAAAATAGATTTGTGAAACATATTGCCTGAGGGATGGAAGTAAAAAATTCAATGTCAGTGAGTTTGTACCCTAAGTAAGTAAAATAATCAAACTCATTAAAGGATTAAAAAAAAAAAACAATTTGAAATGTAAACTTTAAATATGTATTAAAATAAAACAAACTATATATAGATATATAATACCAGTCATGTATTTATTAAAACTTGTTTTAAAAAACAATGAGGACTGTCTAATGTTGCATATTCAAATTTTGAGTGTATTTATTCTATGTTATGATGATTTTGGGTAATGTGACGTAAGCAGTGACGTAATTTTTGTTACAGACAAAAACTGGAAGCGAATCTCGATTATTAATAGATAGTATTATTTGGATTATTCGGACTATTGTCCTCATCTTTATTGTTATCTACACTATTTCTCTGAATTTTTATCTCTTTTTATTTTCTTTCTTTCTTCTTCTTCTTTCTTTCTTTTTCTTTCTTTTTTTCTTTCTTTCTTTCTTTCGTTTTTTAAAGATTGTTTATCTCTTTTTTATTTCATTCTTCTTCTTCTTCTTCTTCTTCTTCTTCTTCTTCTTCTTCTTCTTCTTCTTCTTTCTTTCTTTCTTTTTCTTTCTTTTTTTGATGTTTGTTTATCTCTTTTTAATTTCTTTCTTCTTTCTTTCTTCTTCTTGGTTTTCTTTTCTATCTTGTTGTTGTTGTTGTTGTTCTTCTTCTTCTTCTTCTTTTTTCTTCTTCTTCTTAGCTTTTCTTTCTTTTTCTCTTTTTTCTTTTTCTTTTTTAAAGTTTGTTTATCTCTTTTTAATTTCTTTCTTCTTTCTTTCTTCTTCTTGGTTTTTCTTTTCTATCCTGTTGTTGTTGTTGTTCTTCTTCTTCTTCTTCTTTTTCTTCTTCTTTTTCTTCTTCTTCTTCTTAGCTTTTTCTTTCTTTTTCTCTTTTTTCTTTCTTTCTTTTTTTAAAGTTTGTTTATCTCTTTTTAATTTCTTTCTTTCTTCTTCTTTTCTTTCTTTTTCTTTCTTTTTTTCTTTCGATTTTAAAGATTGTTTATCTCTTTTTTTATTTTCATTCTTTGCTTCTTCTTTGTTCTTCTTTCTTTCTTTTCTTTCTTTGTTTTTTTTTTTTTTAGTTTATCTCTTTCTTTCTTCCTTTCCCATTTTTTTTTGTTTCAGAATTTATTTTTTCTTCTTGTTTCATTTCTCTTTCTTAAAATGAGTATTAAAAAAAGTGTTAAAAAAAAGGGTTGACATGCCGTAAAATCCAACAATCAACGTTTCGACAGATGTGCCTACCGGCCTTCTTCACAGTGTTTCTTATCGGACTCGGTGTTGCATAATCTATGTGGTGCGTAGCATAGATTATTGACAAGCACCTGTTAAATAAAGGGCCATTGACCTTCAAATCAGAACGTAGACGGCAGTTTTTCGTGGTAAAGGCGGGAATCTCGCACGTCACGGGATTTGACTTAGGTAACCAGTTTTCAACCAGAATGCGACGCAGAACAGACGTGTGACTGCGGGGTTGAACTCAGACCGCGTGTTGAGTTAGAAAAACGGGACATGTAGAATTGATCAAATAATAACAAAGTCTTGTTAGTAATTATGCATGCCCTTGTAATAAACAGGGTTAGTAGCAAGCGTGTGGTGGCAAGGAAAAACAAACACAGATTTTAAGTTACAATAATGTATTGGACAAAATAACATGAGAACAACGAAAAAGCTGAAATTGGATTTAATTGATTTGGTGATAGTAGTAAAATGAATGATAAGTCAGTAAAAATGTCAGGATTGGTAATGTGGTAGTGGGCTGGTGTATGTAGACAGAATTTCGTGTATGATAGTTGAACGTATTTTCTTGGTATCGCTGAATGATGTGTAATTGTTCGTTTGTTGACTGCCGGTCTGTCTTGATTTTGGGTAGAGGTAGGTGAGGATGTAAATCGGCTGCTTGTGATGTTGACGTATTTTTCTTGGTATTGCTGAATGCATGTGTAATGTTCGTTTGTTGACTGCTGGTCTGTCTTGATTTTGGGTAGGTGAGGATGTAAAATCGGCCGCCTATGATGTTGACGTATTTTTCTTGGTATCGCTGAATGATGTGTAATTGTTCGTTTGTTGACTGCCGGTCTGTCTTGATTTTGGGTAGAAGTAGGTGAGGATGTAAATCCGCGCCCTATGATGTTGACGTATTTTTCTTGTATCGCTGAATGATGTGTAATTGTTTGTTTGTTGACTGCTGTCTGTCTTGATTTTGGGTAGAGGTAGGTGAGGATGTAAAATCGCGCCGCCTGTGATGTGATCTGCGCGTGTCGCTGGTGATGTCTGAGTTGTCGGTTTTATATAGGCCTGTGTGAACCCAAATCGGATTCACCGAAGCCCTTTTTTGTTTTTTGGGGGGAGAGCATTTCGATTGGATGAAAATGTGCGTCTATTTACAAAATTATTTTATTTTTATTTTTTGGGCATTCTTGTTTCCAACTGGAACTCAATTTGGAGCTTATGCGCAAAACCGTGTAAATTTGGTCACTTATTTTTTGGCTATCGTATGTTCACTCCCTGTTTTGGCGCCAGCAACCTATGTTTTGTTTGTTGTCGAATGTGTGTATCTTTTTTATTACGGTGTGTGCGCGAATTGAATTGGTAATTAGTGAATCGGGAGATATCTATTATTGTTTATGTAACACCCTTAATAAGAAGCCCTTAGAATAGAAGAGACGACATGGACGAAAGAAGAAACGAGAATTCAGAATTAGAAGACGGACCGAAAGAGAAGAAAAGAAGCAAGTACACGGACTCTCTCTCTTTGCTCTCTGTCTCTCTCTGTCTCTCTGTCTCTCTCTCTAAATTCCCATTCTCTCTTGTAAAGCTTCTTAAATGCCATCCTTGGCCAATTGAAAGTAAAAACCATTTGTCAAATGCATTTCATTAGTAAAAATCATTGTCCAATGCATTTTTTATAGTAAAAAAATCACTTCCAATGCATTTTATAGTAAAAATCATTGTCTTAATGCTATTTTTATAGTAAAAGATCATTCCAATGCATTTTCATAGTAAAAATCATTGTCCAATGCATTTTTATAGTGAAATCATTGTCAAATGCATTTTTATAGTAAAAATCAATTTCCAATGTATTTTATAATAAAAATCATTTCAATGCATTTTTATAGTAACATCATTGTCCAAGTGCATTTTATAGTAAAAATCATTTCCAATGCATTTTTATAGTTAAAAAAATCATTTTCAATGCATTTCATAGTAAAAATTTATTTTATAGTAAAAAGAAAAAAAGGGTGAAAAATTGTACTTGTAGAATGCTGGTTGTAAAGTTTTTAAATGCTATCCTTGGCAGCTTGAAAAGGGCTTAAGAGAAAGTCCTGTATATATAGAATCCTTTGCGTAAGCGTATAAGTCCTATCCTGTCGTAAGGGTAAAGTGTTGTATACCCTTTCTTTCCTTTCTATTATTCTTTGCTCATCTTTGGTATCTTACGTTCTTCTTCAGCGTCTTGACCTAGTCTTGGGGACTTGTGTCTGGTCTCTATTTCTCTGTCTTGCTGGCTGGTCGTCCCTGATTCATTTTCGTCTTCGCTAGGTCAGTTTGTTGCCAAAGACATCATCAACCACAAAAACCGTATTATTATTGTAAACGTTTATTTACTTAACTAAACATAATTTCTCTAACTATAACACAAACGCCCGGTGTGCCAGGTGAGTCCCAGCTAGGGCAGAAAATATATTCTCTCCTTGATCGTCCAAGCTGAAAACTGAGAGCACCAGAGTCCAACGTGACTTCATCGTAATTTCGCGGGCTTTCTGCTAATTCATGGAAAGTTCCCCGCCCGTGATATGAAAGGGGTCATCCCTTCAGAAGTACAGGGGGTTTTGACAAGAATCTTATGCATAGATTATGTAAAGTATACGTCCTATCCTTACGTATTGGTAAAGGGTCCAGTGATTTTAAGCCTATGTCAGCTGTCCATGGATGGATCAATGTAATTATGGCCAGTAGGGTCGCGTTTAAGTATAGTATCAACCCCAGAGTTACTGCCAGTGATTGGCAAGAGATAGATCACATGTTCCGCCCTAGTCTATTAAGTTAGGGCGGGATCTAGCACACACCTTATATACCAAAAACTCTGGGCACCTCACGTGGTGTAATGGTTAAGCTAAGCTCGCTTCGCAAACCATGTTAGTGAGTTCGATTCTCATTTGGGAGGCC
>CM042177.1:39563516-39566016 GCA_023376005.1 Doryteuthis pealeii
ATAATATAAGTAAAGAGTAAGTATTACATAAAAGACACACACACACTACACACACACACACACAACACACACACAACCACCAGGTTCAATATAGCAGAATAGTATATCCATTGAGTACACAGACACTGAATATAGCGGAAAAGAAAGACAAGATAAGTTCATTACACACCATAGGAACTTCTAAATACATACATAATATAAGTAAGAGTAGTATTAACATAAAGTACACACACACACACAACACCACACACACACACAAACAGCACACACACCAAGCAGTTCATATTAGCAGTAGTAAATCAATGATACACTAACACTGAATATACCGGAAAGAAGACAAGATAAATTCATTTACCACCTCATAGGAACTTCTAATACATACATAATATAAGTAAGAGTAGTATTAAACATAAAAGAACACACACACACACACACACACACACACACACAAACACACACACACAAGGTTCAATAATTAGCAGTAGTATATCCATTGATACACTAACACTGAATATACGGAAAGAAAGACAAGATAAGTTCATTTAACACACATAGGAACTTCTAATAACATACATATATTAAGTAAGAGTAGTATTAACATAAAACACACACACACACACACACACACACACACACACCAAGGTTTCAATATTAGCAGTAGTATATCCATTGGATACACTAACACTGAATATACGGAAAGAAAGACAAGATAAGTTCATTTACACACATAGGAACTTCTAATACATACATAATATAAGTAAGAGTAGTATTAACATAAAAGACACAGCACACACACCACACACACACACACACACAAACACACACACACCAAGGTTCAATATTAGCAGTAGTATATCCAATGATACACTAACACTGAATATACGGAAAGAAAGACAAGATAAGTTCATTTACACACATAGGAACTTCTAATACATACATAATATAAGTAGAGTAGTATATAACATAAAAGACACACACACACACACACACACACACACACACACACACACACAAAGGTTCAATATTAGCATTAGTATATCCAATGATTACACTAACACTGAATATACGGAAAGAAAGCAAGCAAAATTCATTTACACACATAGGAAACTTCTAATACATACATAATATAAGTAAGAGTAGTATTAACATAAAAGATAACACACATCACACACACACACCAAGGTTCAAATATTAGCAGTAGTATATCCAATGATACACTAACACTGAATATACGGAAGGAAAGCAAGATAAGTTCATTATACATATAGAAAAAATCACTACATGCATAATATACATATAGGAACATCTAATAGATATATAATATACATACAAGAAATATTAGCAAGTATACATCTATATTTATGGTTATGTTGGTTCCGTTTGTGTTAGGGACAATATTAAGCACGTCCCCAATTACCAAGGTCCAATATTAGCATTAGTATATACAATTATACACTAACACTGAATAGCTGGAAGGAAAGACTGGATGAACTCATCTCATTATTAAGAAAACTACATAAAAAGTAAATATGAATGTACAATGAAGCCAATTACCTAACCCTACTACTACTAATAACTACTACTAATTCTGTTCGATAATAGTTGGTACATTTAGAAGTATTAAATTCATATAGAAATGTATCACCAAGTCTAATATTAGCATTAGTATATCCATTGATACACTAACACTGAATAGATGGAGGAAAAGACAAGACAAGCTCATTTACACATAGAGGAACATTCATGCATAGATAATTATAATAAGATTAGAAAATTATGAGATTAGATACATGAAGTATTAGCAAGAATATTAAGACATTAAGACACCCACTCACCAAGGTCTAATATTAACATTAGTATATACAATGATACACTAACACTGAATAGACGGAAGGAAAGGCAAGAAAATCATTTACACCAATAGGATAATCTAATACATACATAATATACATACAAGAAGTATTACCAAGTACACACCAATATTCTATTGGTTTGATTGGTGCTAGGTAGTCATGGCAAACACTTGCCAAGGTCCATATTGTGTCGCAGCTAAGCTTATGGTTAGTAAATAACTAACTACAGTATTTACGCGTCTGCATAAGCAGGATGAAACCAAGATCAATTTTTAAATGTAGTTTAATGGGTGTTAAAATCGCCTTTCACTATTGTTCTTTTCTTGTCTTCCGTATTCGAAATAAGTTAACCATACAAAACCCAAGACAGTTATTTAAGCAAACATTCAGACAATAAACACAAATTTGTTTATCAACTCTTTGCCTACTTTAAACCGCTCACATCAGATCTCTCTCTTTNTCCAACGAGATATCACTATGCTCGTATACACAGGGAACACCCGGTGGAAGACCGGAGGATACAGCAGCCGAAACGTTATTCAAGATAAATGCATATACACATACAAAGACGGTTCGAAGTGTTTTAATAGAGGTATTAGCTTGCTCGTAGATAAAAAAAGTGCTATCATCAGGTGTGAAACTGTTTC
>CM042177.1:39571016-39573516 GCA_023376005.1 Doryteuthis pealeii
ATCGTTTTCTCTTTAACAGCATTGTGTGTTGTTTTCATTCCATCTTGCTCATACTCATACCGTCGGATCCATTTCCTTTCTTTTAACTTATATATACATATGTCTATTGGTATTGGACATTTTTGCCTTACAGTGTAGCGAAAGTTCGGTGTAAGGGTGACAGAGTGAACAAGTATAGCGTTAACACCTTTGCAATAATAGATAAAACCCTGAACAATAAAATAATGTAAGTCTTTTTGTTTTGTTTATCTTTACAGATAAGACTTCACAACAAAGAGTGCATTAACGGATTTCAATAAAAATCTTTCTGAGACATTTTATTGGTAGAGGAATTAGCGAAGAATTATTCTTCAGATCTAAACGGTGATTTTGGATTATCTACTCATCTTTACAAATACATTAGTTTCACATAAACACACATACTTTTATATATATATATATATATATATATATATATATATAGATATATAGATATAGATATAGATATAGATAGATATAGATATAGATATAGATATAGATATAGATATTGGAAATGATTTTTACTATGAAAATGCATTGGAAATGATTTTACTATGAAAATGCATTGGAAATGATTTTTACTATAAAAATGCATTGGGACAATGATTTTTACTATAAAATGCATTTGATTTTTACTATAAAAATGCATTGGATTTTACTATAAAATGCATTTGATTTTTACTATAAAAATGCATTGGACAATTTTTACTATAAAAATGCATTGCTATAAAATGCATTGGAAATGATTTTTACTATAAAATGCATTGGAAATGATTTTTACTATAAAATGCATTGGAAATGATTTTTACTATAAAATGCATTGGAAATGATTTTTACCTATAAATGCGAAATGATTTTTATTGATTTTTTTTACTATAAAAATGGAAATGATTTTTACTATTGCATTGCCATTTGATTTTACTATAAAAAATTTATAAAAATGCATTGGACAATGACCCATTGCTACATTTGAACTGATGAAATGCATTGGAAATGATTTACTATAATGGAAAATGCATTTGATTGGCACATTGGACAATGATTTTTACTATGAAAACTTGGATTTTACTATGAAAATGCATTGGAAATGATTTTTACTATAAAATGCATTTGATTTTTACTATAAAAATGCATTGGACAATGATTTACTATAAACATTTATTGGAAATGATTTTTACTATAAAATACAAAAAAAAAAAAATAAGAAAGTTTATGCTTACAAAGAACTGAAGAGTTGCCTGCATACTTTTAGCATATTTTTACCGTTACAAACGAAGGTTCTGACGAAAGTTTGTTAAAGAAACTAAAACACCATAGCATCGATTATTGAACATCACTCGTCAATGAAACTTGTGTTTTTACATCTCTTATTAAATTACATATTGTAGGATTTACTTCCACTTTTTCTTTACACACACACACACACACACACACACACACACATATATATTTATTTATAGTTTACAATACATTTAAAAGTTCGTTATACCAATGGTTTCGGAACATAAATAAAATAAATAAATAAATGTATTGTAAACTATAAATAGATAAATAAATACAGCTCTTACAGAAGTAATTGAGCACTTTATCATCATTTCTCCAATACTAACAAGGAATTAACTATATATATATATATATATATATATATATATATATTATATATATATATATATTTGGGTATAAAAGGCCTTAAATACCATGGGTATCGTGGTTATGGACCATTTCCACTCGCGAGTATGCTCACGAGCTTCTTCAGACCACTGATATATTTTATTTAGACAGGCACATGGCCAAACTCATTTTATATTCATACATTTCACCTCCCTCATTCAGGGGTGGTCATATTGCATTATTTCTTTTCAAGTGTCTTTTTATTGGTGGAAATCTCCTTTTTTTTTTTTTTCCTTCATCCTTTGCCTGGTTGGCGGTGTTTTTTTAAAATTGTCTGCCTAGTCTCTTTGGTAAATTCCTAAGTTTATTTTGACTGACCAACAGGATTTTAATTTATGGTCTAGATGCCGTTTCGCTCTAATTGGGTCAAGTGGGAAGCAGGGAAGGTATGTCTTTTTTCTCAGCGGGTGGGGGTATCTGAGTTTACTTTATTATGGCTACCAGCCTTTTATCTTTCTTGGGGTATCTAGTTTGTATTATTTATTAAAGCATGTTTTTCCATACTTTGCTATTTATATTCTTACACTTATATCTTTACTTATATTAATCTTCTTTACTTATATTTTGTATTTTATGTTCATATATGAGCCTCTTTCTATTCCATTACTTCGATTTCCAAATTATTCCCAAATAACTTTGCTGTTTACAATAACTAAACATTGAGCTCTCATACGGAACCTGAACTCTACAACAAACTACTGGTAGAGAATTAGGACCCACCTAGAATCACCTTGTACCAAGAAACTTGGTACCGCACCAAAGTATATATATATATATATATATATATATATATATATATATATATATATAT
>CM042177.1:39578516-39616016 GCA_023376005.1 Doryteuthis pealeii
ATATATATATATATATATATATATATATAAAAATAAGAAGGTCCGCAAAATGTATCGTTCTCAGAAAAAATGTTTTATTCTTTTTATTTCACATACGCAACACGTGTTTCAGATATTCTGGTATCTTCTTCAGGCTTTGATCAATACATATATTGATATATATATATATATATGAATAAGATATAATGAAAAAACAAAGATGTTTACATACGAAACAGGCTCACCAGAAGAGAAAGTGTGCAAACCGTTTCGGGGCCAAATCTCTTGACGGTTTAAAAAGCAACACCCGGCCCATCCTCAACTAATATGAGGACCCTATTGCATTATAATGTATCAACCGCGCGTGGGTCGGTCATCAACAAAAATAAGACGGGAAAAAAGACCGTTAGTAAAAACAGAACGCTGCTAGTCAAACGTTGGAATTAATCAAAAAAATTGTGCTGTCTGTATTAAAAATAACTAGCAAATATATGCACCCTCCGAGTGCAAGTATTTAAGTTTTAATGTAATAAAATATTGTATTAAATTAGAAAGGCTAATGAAACTAAATAAGAATACAGATAAAAAGATTTGAAACAGAGGGAGTATAATAAAAAGATTTGAAACAGAGGGAGTATAATAAAAAATGGAACAACTGAAACTTACTCTTCCATCACTCTCGTATTTCATTGTTATTTTTTCTAATTTAAGTATTTAGTTAAAAGAGGAAGTAAAGAATAAAATAACAGTTATTTTATCTTGTTAATGGATTTCATTTAAGATTTATTGAAGAGATTTTTGCTTATATTCATTAAAATAAAACCAAACAGTTAGAAACCAATAATACTAAGCACATATTTATTAAATTCGATTTTTAAATATTAATATGCAAATTAGCCTTCCCGTTCACATTGTAAACCGCTATTTTGTTGTATATATATAGATATAATTGCATTTTGTCAGTATGTAGACATATTAACAGTAAGACAATTTATTAATAATTGAGGTTTAGATAAAAATAAAACATGAGAATGTGATGTCAATAACTAAGAGAATTGTGACTTGAGTAGGAATATAGTTTCGGTTACAGACAGAAAAAACACACAATCTCCATTATAATAAGATATGAATTTTATTAAAAATAAAATGAATTCCATTTAAAAATAAAATGAATCTCATTTTAATTTTAAAAATAATCAGAAGCATTATAGTAATAAAATAAGACTCAAAAAAGTCTGATGTAAAGTTATAGAAAAGTGTAAAATATGTATAAAAAGTGTATTATAAATATCAAAATTATTGTAATACAATCCAACTGTAAAATAAGTAGCCCACTTTTATAGGTAAATCCGTGGTGTTAATGGATATCATCAAAAGGGGTAAACATTCAAATGTAAAGTTTTTTCATGGACAAGTATGTGAAAATAAAATGGAAATTAATCCGACAGTATGAAAAGATTAATGAAAATGAAAAATGAGCAATCCTTTGCCGGGATTCACTTGTCAAGATTATTTTCTTAAATAATCGAATTTTATGCGATACATGCATTTATAATTGCCTTCAAGCAAAATATAAATAATAATATATTATACATATACACACATATATATATATATATATATACATAGGTTGTGCGTGTTTCTGTAATTTTTCTGTTATGGTTGTTTAATAACGGTTGACGCTACGTTATTCTTTCAATATTTGCGTGGCGATTTGCGCGTGACCTGCATTGTGACCTGCGCGCAAAATTGAGAAAAAAATGATGATGTGTAACGTTCCACAATCTTTGCGCGTAAGTCGCACGCAGGTCACGGCTTAGTGATAAATTATTAACTGAGCTTTCATTATTCTTTTAATAGGTATAGTTCATCCGATGTTAGTAAAGTTTTGTTCGTTTTGTTGTGTGTGTATATGTAGTGTTGCATGTTGTGTTTAGGTTAGGTTTAGTTTAGTGTGTGTTTGTGTATATGTCTTAGTACAGGGTCATATATATATATATATATATTATTATATAATATATATATATATATATTTATATATATATTATGGAAAAGGTGACTTACCGGTGAATATGGTCACGATGGTTAGATGGTGCCAGAATTCAGGGAGGTAAGTCAGCGATATAACAAATGAAAAGTGCTCAATACGTTAGTAGAGCAAATTCATTCTACGGCTGATTAATTGCAGTCGACTACACGTGTGTGTTTTCTACACGTGTGTTCTACACGTATGTGTTCCACACGTGTAGTCGACTGCAATTAATCGGTATCTCGATTAATTCAGTGAGTGTATATGTTACGAAAGACGACATCGAAAGAATCCTCAATGTTATGTGTGTGTGTATATATATAAATATATTATTATTATTATTATTATTTATTATTATTATTAATAATAATACACTAAAGCTGAGTTAATCAACTTTTTATTCTTAAAGGTTTTTACTGTTTAGTTTAATGACACAACATTATACTATATTATTTCCTTACTTTTAAGATTGAATTATGTTTGAAAAAAATTCCGTTTTGATTGGTTCTATTAATTAGTCTAATTTGCAATTAAGCCAAAAACTGTCTATCACTTTCTTCTTCTCTATGTATCTCTTGATTACCTCCTCGTTATATAATCTTAATCTCTCTGGGAGAGAGAGAGAGAGAGGAGAGAGAGGAGAGAGAGAGAGAGAGAGAGAGAGAGAGAGAGAGAAGAGAGATAGAATTCCGTTTAATTGGTTCTAATTAGTCATAATTTGAAATTAAGTCAAAAACAGACCAATCTTCTTACTTTACTTTCTGTCTATCACTTCTTCCCCTCTATGTATCTCTTGACTACCTCCTCGTTATATAATCTTAATCTCTCTTTGGGGGTGAGAGAAAGGGTGAGAATTTGAAATGTATTTCTATGTTAGATTTCATAAGCAGCAACCAGTAGCTTAAATTAGGTCAAACATTCCCTTTTCTTAGAAAGCTTAACATACAAAATGATGTCCGGTCGTATTTATTATTATAAAATATTTTTTTATTCACTTTGCTTTCTCACTTTTCCCTAATCTCAATATCTACCTAGAGCTGAATAGCTGACCCAACGGGTCACCTTTCGTCTAGTATAAATATATATTATATATATATATATATATATATATATATATATATATATTATATATATTATTATATATGGAGATTGTGGGTTTGTCTGTCTGTAACCGAAACTATATTACTATACAAGTCACAATTCCTTTCGTTATTTACATCATATTCTCCATGATATTATTTTTTATTTAAACCTCAATTATTAATAAATTGTTTTACATTACTTACACCGTTGACCATATCTACATACTAATAACATGCAATTGTATTTATATATACAACAAAATAGAGGTTTACAGTATGAATGGGAAGGTCAATTTGCATATTGATCTTAAAAAAATGATTTTAATAAATATATGCTTAATATTATTGATTCTAATTGTTGGTTTTATCTTATTGAATATGAGCAAAAATCTCTTCAATAAATCTTAAAAGAAATCCTTAACAAGAAGAAATAATTGTAATATTATTCTTTACTTCCTATTTTTAACTAAACATTAGGAAAATTTACCAATGAAAGACGGGGTAACGGAAAATGATGGAAGAGTTAGTTTCAAAGTTGTTCTATTTTTCAATCATCCCCCTCTGTTCAAAATCTTTTTATCTACATTCTTATCAGTTTCATTAGCCTTTCTAATTTAATATGATAGTTTATTATAAAATTTAACTAAAATACTTGCACCCGGAGGGTGCATATATATGCTAGTATATATATATATATATATATATATATATATAGCGTTGTTAAGCCTCTCATGCCAAACCGTTTACTATCCTTCTTTCTTCATAAATATAGTTGCTCTTGGGGATGACCGTTTTATTAAAATAATTATACTACGAATTCTAGGCTGACTGAAGCAAAATATTTTTTTAACTCGCTGTAAAAAATAATTCCATTGATAATAAAAGTTTTTATTAATGGAATTAATTTTTACAGCGAGTTAAAAAAAAATATTTTGCTTCAGTCAGCCTAGAATTCGTAGTATCATTTTTTCATACTTAAATTTAACATAAAATCAAATCTTATTTATCGCATATTTCTGTTTCTACCTTTAAAATATTTATTTGGTTAGAAAAAAGATATCTTCTAAACATGTAATTGGTATGTCTTTTCATACATTTTTTTAAGTGAATTAAATACAAATCAAACGAAAACACTTTAACGACAACTCACTTTCTTTTATAAATTTCCGGTCCGTTCGTCAATTAAAAAAAAATAAAACGGCTTTTTTTATTCTATATATTTCTTAACAGTCTTAAATGACGTGAATGGGCCCCTTTTCAAGTAGACTATTTGGCTCTTATGCCTTCTTATAGTGTACTTATGTGCCTTCGAAAGTGTGCTGTGAAAAAATGCTCCCCAGGGTCAACCGCGTCCGCTAGATGTAAGCCCTGTTTTGGGCTAAGTGATGAGTTTAGGGACCGCTATTTACGCGACCAACCTCAGTGAGTACTTATCCGTGATAAGTAAAGTTTCTTGGTTTTGGCGCCAACATACGATATTGGCGATTCGCCCCCTAGCAGCAGGGGGAGATAATTAAACTATGAAATTTCCAATAGTAGTTCTGTCACTTTTAAGCGTCATATAAACTTTCAAATCAATGTCTTTTTCCTTGTATGCTATATGTGGTGAATCATGGGAGGGTGTGAAACATTTGATTCCAGTATGTGGTCATAGTGGGAAGGCTGGGTTTTTTACATGCCATAAAATCCAACCAACCGACTAATCAATTGGTGAATCTAACTAATTTATCCACGTTTTGTTCTTCCCTTACGACATAAGCAACCTTCCAATCTCAATCTACATCTCCTCCCCTCTCTCTCTCTCACTCTCTATTGTCATCTTAATCTTCCTCTTCTTTCAGCTACCCCCTCCTCCCCCTCTCTCTCCTCTCTATTGTCCTTATCTTCCTCTTTCTTTTCAGCTACCCCTCTCTATCTCCTCCTCCCCCCCTCTCTCTATTTGTCATCTTATTCTTCCTCTTTCTTTTCACATACACCCCAATCTCTCTCCCCCTCCTCTTCTCTCCCCCTCTCTCTCTCTCCCCCTCTCTCTCTCATCTCTATTGTCATCTTATCTTCCTCTCCTTCAGCTACCCCCTCCTCTCCTCCCCCCTCTTCCTCTCTATTGTCCTTATCTCTCCTCTTTCTTTCACTACCCCAACCCTCTCTCTCTCTCTTCTCTCTCCTCTCTTATTGTCTCCTTATCTTCCTCTTTCTCTTCAGCTCCCCCTCCTATCTCCTCCTCCCCCCTCTCTTCTATTGTCATCTTATCTTCCTCTTTCTTTCAGCTACCCCCTCTCTATCTCCTCCTCCCCCTCTCTCTCTATTGTCATCTTATCTTCCTCTTTCTTTCAGCTACCCCAATCTCTCTCTCTGTCCCCTCTCTCTCTTCTGTCCCCTCTCTCTCTCTGTCCCTCTCTCTCTACTCTCTATTGTCATCTTATCTTCCTCTTTCTTTCAGCTCCCCCTCTCTCTCCCTCCTGCTCTCTATTGTCATCTTTATCTTCCTTTCTTTCAGCTACCCCAATCTCTCTCTCTGTCCCCCTCTCTCTCTTCTGTCCCCCTCTCTCTCTCTGTCCCCTCTCTCTCTCACTCTCTATTGTCATCTTATCTTCCTCTTCTTTCAGCTCCCCCCCTCTCTATCATCCTCCTCCCCCTCTCTCTCTATTGCATCTATCTTCCTCTTATCTCTCTTCCNCAAAAGAGAGAGATACTGGCCAGGTGTAGTGACACACCAAGCGAATTCAACGGGTTTGAATTTGGATTTTTTTCTTCTCCTAGACTGGTTGCCTAATCAAGGTTAAAGAGCCCAATCTGCCCTGTATGATTGGATATTTCAAAGTTTCACTCTCTATTCACCTCAGCACTCACCTTTTCAATGTATTTTTCCTGTATACAAATTGTTGCGGGGTCAGTTAGAATGTTCTTACTTAAACTAGCTGACCTATCTGACATTAACAGGTATTTTGCCCGACCCATTTGTCACTGTAATACTTAAATCTTTGCCTACCATACTTTTTTTTTTTGTTTGTTTAAATATCTACTTTGAAACAGATCACTAATTAGGACTGAGCCTAGGTTAGTAGTGACCACACCAAGCGAATTCAACGGGTTTGAATTTGGATTTTTTTTCTTCTCCTAGACTGGTTGCCTAATCAAGGTTAAAGAGCCAATCTGCCCTGTAATGATTGGATATTTCAAAGTTCACTCTCTATTCACCTCAGCACTCACCTTTTCAATGTATTTTTCCTGTATAACAAATTGTTGCGGGGTCAGTTAGAATGTCTCACTTAAACTAAGCTGACCTATCTGACATTAACAGGTATTTGCCCGACCCATTTGTCACTGTAATACTTAAATCTTTGCCTACCATACTTTTTTTGTTTGTTTAAATATCTACTTTGAAACAGATCACTAATTAGGACTGAGCCTAGGTTAGTAGTGACCACACCAAGCGAATTCAACGGGTTTGAATTTGGATTTTTTCTCTTAGACTGGTTGCCTAATCAAGGTTAAAGAGCCCAATCTGCCCTGTATGATTGGATATTTCAAAGTTCACTCTCTATTCACCTCAGCACTCACCTTTTCAATGTATTTTTCCCTGTATACAAATTTGTTGCGGGGTCAGTTAGAATGTCTCACTTAAACTAGCTGACCTATCTGACATTAACAGGTATTTGCCCGACCCATTTGTCACTGTAATACTTAAATCTTTGCCTACCATACTTTTTTTTGTTTGTTTAAATATCTACTTTGAAACAGATCACTAATTAGGACTGAGCCTAGGTTAGTAGTGACCACCCAAGCGGATTCAACGGGTTTTGAATTTGGAGTTTTTTCTTCTCTTAGACTGGTTGCCTAATCAAGGTTAAAGAGCCCAATCTGCCCTGTATGATTGGATATTTCAAAGTTCACTCTCTATTCACCTCAGCACTCACCTTTTCAATGTATTTTTCCTGTATACAAATTGTTGCGGGGTCAGTTAGAATGTCTCACTTAAACTAGCTGACCTATCTGACATTAACAGGTATTTGCCCGACCCATTTGTCACTGTAATACTTAAATCTTTGCCTACCATACTTTTTTTGTTTGTTTAAATATCTACTTTGAAACAGATCACTAATTAGGACTGAGCCTAGGTTAGTAGTGACCACACCAAGCGAATTCAACGGGTTTGAATTTGGATTTTTTCTTCTCCTAGACTGGTTGCCTAATCAAGGTTAAAGAGCCCAATCTGCCCTGTATGATTGGATATTTCAAAGTTCACTCTCTATTCACCTCAGCACTCACCTTTTCAATGTATTTTTCCTGTATACAAATTGTTGCGGGTCAGTTAGAATGTCTTACTTAAACTAGCTGACCTATCTGACATTAGCAGGTATTTGCCCGACCCATTTGTCACTGTAATACTTAAATCTTTGCCTACCATACTTTTTTTGTTTGTTTAAATATCTACTTTGAAACAGATCACTAATTAGGACTGAGCCTAGGTTAGTAGTGACCACACCAAGCGAATTCAACGGGTTTGAATTTGGATTTTTTCTTCTCCTAGACTGGTTGCCTAATCAAGGTTAAAGAGCCCAATCTGCCCTGTATGATTGGATATTTCAAAGTTCACTCTCTATTCACCTCAGCACTCACCTTTTCAATGTATTTTTCCTGTATACAAATTGTTGCGGGGTCAGTTAGAATGTCTCACTTAAACTAGCTGACCTATCTGACATTAACAGGTATTTGCCCGACCCATTTGTCACTGTAATACTTAAATCTTTGCCTACCATACTTTTTTTGTTTGTTTAAATATCTACTTTGAAACAGATCACTAATTAGGACTGAGCCTAGGTTAGTAGTGACCACACCAAGCGAATTCAACGGGTTTGAATTTGGATTTTTTCTTCTCCTAGACTGGTTGCCTAATCAAGGTTAAAGAGCCCAATCTGCCCTGTATGATTGGATATTTCAAAGTTCACTCTCTATTCACCTCAGCACTCACCTTTTCAATGTATTTTTCCTGTATACAAATTGTTGCGGGGTCAGTTAGAATGTCTCACTTAAACTAGCTGACCTATCTGACATTAACAGGTATTTGCCCGACCCATTTGTCACTGTAATACTTAAATCTTTGCCTACCATACTTTTTTTGTTTGTTTAAATATCTACTTTGAAACAGATCACTAATTAGGACTGAGCCTAGGTTAGTAGTGACCACCCCAAGCGGATTCAACGGGTTTGAATTTGGAGTTTTTCTTCTCTTAGACTGGTTGCCTAATCAAGGTTAAAGAGCCCAATCTGCCCTGTATGATTGGATATTTCAAAGTTCACTCTCTATTCACCTCAGCACTCACCTTTTCAATGTATTTTTCCTGTATACAAATTGTTGCGGGGTCAGTTAGAATGTCTCACTTAAACTAGCTGACCTATCTGACATTAACAGGTATTTTCCTGACCCATTTGTCACTGTAATACTTAAATCTTTGCCTACCATACTTTTTTTGTTTGTTTAAATATCTACTTTGAAATAGATCACTAATTAGGACTGAGCCTAGTTTAGTAGTGACCACCCCAAGCGGATTCAACGGGTTTGAATTTGGAGTTTTTCTTCTCTTAGACTGCTTGCCTAATCAAGGTTAAAGAGCCCAATCTGCCCTGTATGATTGGATATTTCAAAGTTCACTCTCTATTCACCTCAGCACTCACCTTTTCAATGTATTTTTCCTGTATACAAATTGTTGCGGTGTCAGTTAGAATGTCTTACTTAAACTAGCTGACCTCTCTGACATTAGCAGGTATTTGCCCGACCCATTTGTCACTGTAATACTTAAATCTTTGCCTACCATACTTTTTTTGTTTGTTTAAATATCTACTTTGAAACAGATCACTAATTAGGACTGAGCCTAGGTTAGTAGTGACCACCCCAAGCGGATTCAACGGGTTTGAATTTGGAGTTTTTCTTCTCTTAGACTGGTTGCCTAATCAAGGTTAAAGAGCCCAATCTGCCCTGTATGATTGGATATTTCAAAGTTCACTCTCTATTCACCTCAGCACTCACCTTTTCAATGTATTTTTCCTATATACAAATTGTTGCGGGGTCAGTTAGAATGTCTCACTTAAACTAGCTGACCTATCTGACATTAACAGGTATTTGCCCGACCCATTTGTCACTGTAATACTTAAATCTTTGCCTACCATACTTTTTTTGTTTGTTTAAATATCTAATTTGAAACAGATCACTAATTAGGACAGAGCCTAGTTTAGTAGTGACCACACCAAGCGAATTCAACGGGTTTGAATTTGGAGTTTTTCTTCTCCTAGACTGGTTGCCTAATCAAGGTTAAAGAGCCCAATCTGCCCTGTATGATTGGATATTTCAAAGTTCACTCTCTATTCACCTCAGCACTCACCTTTTCAATGTATTTTTCCCTGTATACAAATTGTTGCGGGGTCAGTTAGAATCACCCCAGCACTCACCTTTTCAGTGATTCAGTTATCCGACCCATTTGCCACTGTAAGACTTAACTCTTTGCCTACCAAATTACCCACTTAGTATTTATAATAAAATCTTTTCTAAATGAATTAATATATTAACCATTTTGAGGACAGCGTAGCATATGCCACTGTAATACTTAATTCTTTGCCTGTGACAGTGACTATGTGGAGAAGTAGGGATGTGATCCACAGAAAACCGGCCGTATCATTAACATTTATCATTTGATACACTCTGTAATCTTTGTCACCTTTTCAATGGACTTTTCATGCATACAAATTGTTGCGGGGTCAGTTAGAATATCTTACTTAAACTAGCTGACCTATCTGACATTAGCAGGTATTTGCCCGACCCATTTGACACTGTAAGACTTAAGTCTTTGCATACTAAATTTTCTAGACTCTAAGAGCGGTTTAACTCTTTGGCTATCATATTTGTCTCATGGCTGAAAGATGGAAGAGGTTATTATGCCGGTTTCGGTAAAATAGACAAACCTTATTTTTATGCTTATTTTACCGGCCCTGCAAATATTTTTAAAACATTATGAATGCAAGTTATTATGAAAAAATATAAATTAATAAATAAAAGAAAAAAAAAAAAAGAATCGCTTTTGACTCACACAATAAAAATTGGGAGTAAAATATGGAAATGAAACCGACTATAGAAACATCGGTTAAATCAAAGTTAACAGACCTAAATTCCACCATCGTACGTCACCCCACAGAAAGAAAAAAAATGCCAAAAATCAGGGAATTAACCAAATTTAATGAAATTTTCAGTGTTGATATATTAATGAATAATAGATATAATGCACCAGTTATTTTATTTAAAAACTTTTATATTTTTTCAGGTCAGTTAACTTTGAACTACGTATCTTTGAGATTCTGTGTTACACCTCAAATGATGGGATATTTTGAAGCTCACTATCTATTCACTTCAGAACTCTTTCTATTCAAATATTCCTATCATTATTGTAATCTGAGCCCCTCTGCTCAATTATAATGAACTAACCATCAGTTTTTGTAGTTTGCTTGGGTGTGCTATGCATAGGATCGTAGTGGTGGCAGAGCTGCTGTGAGCGGCTTAAACTCTTTGCCTGCCAAAATTCCTGCATGGCTGTACCAAATTTTTTGGTATTTTTTTTTCCCTGTATGTTGGGATATTTCAAAGTTCATACAGTCTAAACACTTCAGAACTCGTTCTATTCTAATAAAGTCCTATTATTATTGTAATCTAAGTCCTTCTGCTCAATCATAATGAGAGTCTCTGTCAGTGGGTTACAGTAGGATCGCAATGGTGGGAGAGCCACTGTGAGTAGCTTAACTCTTTGCCTACCAAATTTCCCCAAACAGCTGTACCAAATTTTCTTGGTATTTTTTTTACCTGTATGTTGGGATATTTCAAAGTTCACCATTTATTCACTTCAGAATTCACCTTTTCACTGTATTCTTCATGTATACAAATTGTTGCGGGGTCAGTTAGAATGTCTTACTTAAACTAGCTGACCTATCTGACATTAGCAGGTATTTGCCCGACCCATTTGTCACTGTAATACTTAAATCTTTGCCTACCATACTTTTTTTGTTTGTTTAAATATCTACTTTGAAACAGATCACTAATTAGGACTGAGCCTAGGTTAGTAGTGACCACCCCAAGCGGATTCAAAACGGGTTTGAATTTGGAGTTTTTCTTCTCTTAGACTGGTTGCCTAATCAAGGTTAAAGAGCCCAATCTGCCCTGTATGATTGGATATTTCAAAGTTCACTCTCTATTCACCTCAGCACTCACCTTTTCAATGTATTTTTCCTGTATACAAATTGTTGCGGGGTCAGTTAGAATGTCTCACTTAAACTAGCTGACCTATCTGACATTAACAGGTATTTGCCCGAACCATTTGTCACTGTAATACTTAAATCCTAGACTGGTTGCCTAGATCACTAATTAGGACAGAGCATAGTTTAGTAGTGACCACCCCAAGCGGATTAAACGGGTTTGAATTCGGAGTTTTCCTTCTCCTAGACTGGTTGCCTAGATCACTAATTAGGACTGCGCCTAGTTTAGTAGTGACCACCCCAAGCGGATTCAACGGGTTTGAATTCGGAGTTTGAAATGCGTTGGAAATGTCTTACACACTGGACCCGTCAAAGAACACAAACACTTGTATTTAGGAAAATGTAAGATGAGATGTTTATTCCCTCGGTTTTGTACAGCTGAGAGTCGTTGGCAGGGTTACGCAAACGTGGAGCCTTCAGGAGTTCTTTTCAGGTGATCTCGAACCTGATCGTCATCTCTCTAATCGATCTCTACGGGCTTTTTTTTTTATTGTAGTCTGACCCCCGGTGTCACGCCTCTTTGTTCGTGACACCTACGCAGTTTTTCTGTAGACACGCCTCTTCGCCCATGCAGGCTGTTTTCATTGACTATGGGCTACGCACCTAAATCATGTCAAATGTTCACCTGCATTTCCAGGTGCAAAAGGTCAGGTCAGGACCACATTCTGTTTTCGTTTCCAGGCTGCACCTGACCCCCATGCACTTCCTATTCAGCCTGGTCCTTGGGTGCACTGATCAGACAATGTATTACACAACCAATCTTGCTAGTAATTATACTAAAACCTTTTCAAAATGAATTAATGTATTAACCATTTTGATGACAGTGTAACACATGACACTGTAATACTTAAGTCTTTGCCTGCTAAATTTCCTCTGTGGCTGTACCAAATTTTCTTGGTATTTTTTACCTTTCTGATGGGATATTTCAAAGTTCACTATCTGTTCACTTCAGAACTCATTCTATTCAAATAAAGTCCTATTACTATTACTGCTCATTTATAATGACAACCTCTGTCTGCGGTTCACGGTAGGATTGCAATAGTGGGAGAGCCACTGTAAGTGTCTTAACTTGTTGCCTACCAAATTTTCCCCATGGCTGTACCAAAAGAAAGAAAGAAAGAAAGAAAAAGAAAGAAAGAAAAAGAAAGAAAGAGAGAAAGAAGCAAGAAAAGAACGAAAAGAAAGAAAGAAAAAGAAAGAAAGAAAGAAAGAAGCAAGAAAAGAACGAAAAGAAAGAAAGAAAAAGAAAGAAAGAAAGAAGCAAGAAAAGAACCAAAAGAAAGAAAGAAAAAGAAAGAAAAAGAAAGAAAGAAGCAAGAAAAGAATCAAAAGAAAGAAAAAGAAAGAAAAAGAAAAAGAAAAAGAAAGAAAGAAAGAATTAAGAAATGAATCAAAAGAAGAAAGAAAGAAAGAAAGAAGCAAGAACAGAACCAAAAGAAAGAAAAAGAAAAAAGAAAGAAAGAAGCAAGAAAAGAACGAAAAGAAAGAAAGAAAAAGAAAGAAAGAAAGAAAGAAGCAAGAAAAGAACCAAAAGAAAGAAAAAGAAAGAAAAAGAAAGAAAAAGAAAGAAAGAAAGAAGAAAATAATCAAAATCTAATAATCTGATAATTCAATGAAGTCAACCAGTTATAAATGGCGCGAAAACTCATAAAGTGATTTATTCATCAATCAAAAAAAAAAAAAAAGAAAAAAGAAAAAAAGAAGGTACCACACCCAATAACCCCTCCCCCCAACCACATCGCCACTCCACTGAATTTCTGACTTCTCGCGAGATCTTAATTAATTGGAGAGTGCAGCCCATCGATGGATTCTGCTTAGATTTGAGGAATTTAATTCATCAGGTAAAAGAAGATAAAATTGTAACTTGGAATTCGTCCTCATAGTAGTAGTAGTAGTAGTAGTAGTCATAGTCCTATCTCTTCCGGTTTTTTTGAGCCTCGCTTTGGCTCACCCCCCCCCCCTCCTCTGGCTGGGGTCATATTCACTCAGTCATTATTGTTGACACTATCAACATTCGAAGGTTTTGATTAAAAGAAAAGAAATGAAAAACAGACCACTAAATTTTTAGACAGATATCTGCCAAAAATATTGTCCGTTCTGAATTTAGAGTACACAGACTGCACCTATGCAGAGGGGTAAGATATATATATATATATATATATATATATATATATATATATATATATATATATATATAAAAAGGAAGTTTGGTATGTACGTGTCGACTTATAACTCACAAACGAGAGATCATTCAGATTTGAAATCTCGCATACTACTTGATATGCTTATAACTAAGAAACACATAAAATTTGGGTTTTGATTTATAATAATTAAGCGATATAATTCAATAGTTAACACAAAATTAAAAAATACAGTATACACACCCTCCACCCCACCCTACTCACGTCGACACGAGTTTAGTTTTAAACTTCCCAGACAGAAGACTCTGTCGCTGTATGAAAGAAAATACGAATGTTCATTTCAAAAAACAAAAACTAAAGTTAAGCTGACACACCCACCCATCCCGTCTCCCTTCGGCACAATTCATCTTTGAAGTAGCGTCAACACAATTCCTAACTGTAACAAAAAAGACAGTTCTAAAACTGAAAAAAACAAAAACAAAAAAAAAAACTCCCACCCACTCATCGGTACAGGCTTAATATTTGGAGTGAGTACATCCCTGCACCCACCTCTAATAATTTTTATTTCCTTAGGCTTTGAACTTCTACGCATATGGTCGTAGAAAGGCAAATTATACTCTTATGTATTTTAAATCTATTATATGCTGAAGTTATATTTGTTTTATTCATTATTACTGGGTATTCAAATTATTTCTAATTCATTTTTAAACTTTTTATAGTCCGGTCATGGACCGGGTACTTTTGCTAGTATATATATAAAAGGAAGTTTAATATGTACGTGTCGACTTATAACTCCAAAACCGGAGGTCACACAGATTCGAAATCTTGCATACACATAAATATCCCTATAACTAAGAAATACACCAAATTTGGTTATTGATTTATACTGATTAAGGGAAATAATTAATTAATTAAACAAAAATCAAATGATTTGCGATAATCGTAGCATAGTTGCTGCTGCTAATATAAAAAAAATTTCGTTGACTACTGCCTGTATCAGCAGTGATTCAAAATGGCCGCACGGCGCCGCCTGCTGATAATTTGAAATAGACAAATTCGTGCCTTTCAGCTCGGAATTTTTCACGTATTCCCGGTCTAATCTTAGAGATATTTATTTGGTTAGAAAGGAAATAAAATAATATTTCTGAATATCTAATTTGTATGTTGTTTTATAGGTTGAATTATTTTTTTTTACAGCGAAGTAAATAATAACAATAAACTTTTTACTGCTTGTTTTCTGCTACGAATGATTTTTTTCTCATCTAAAACATTTTGGCAAATAATTGCGTTGTTGTCCATTCTTTGTTCATATACTTCTGTAGTTCTTCGTGATTCCGAGGTCGCCTTTTTTGCGTGCTTTATTGTGCTTTATTTATACACAACATTGCATAATTGAGGAAGTATGTCGTTAAATTTCCTTGTCTGTCCCCTACGCCCCTCTCAAATGAAATAATAAATAAATAAATGTGATAAGAACGGAGGTAAGCCACCTTCCGTTTTTACATATACCTCTGTAGTTCTTTGTGATTCTGAGGTCACCTTTCTTCGAGAATGTGAGGATGCAAACTTCTGTTGATTCTGCTATTGTGTTTTATTTATAAACTGCATTGCATAATTTCCTTGTCTGCCCCCTACGCCCCTCTCAAATAAATAATAGATAAATAAATAAGAACGGAGGTAAGCCATCTTCTCTTCTACATATACTTCTGTAGTTCTTTGTGATTCCGAGGTCGCCTTTCTTGGATGCAAACTTTTTAAAATTCCGCTATTGTGTTTTATTTATACACAGCATAATGGAAGAAGTATGCCGTTAAATTTCTTTGTTTGCTCCCCACGCCAAATAAGATGAGACAGGTGGTACGCCATCTTCGTTTCTACATATAGCTCTGTAGTTCTTTGTGATTCCGAGGTTGCCTTTCTTTGAGAATCGGTGGATGCAAACTTTCGTTCATTTCTCTATTGTGCTTTTATTTATACACATCATTCCATAATCGAAGAAGTACGTCGTTAAATTTCCTTGTCTGTGCCCCCGCCCCTGCCTGCCTACCCCCCCCCGATAAATGAACAAAATAGGTCCCCCCCCCAAAAAAAAAATAAATCGTAATTTATTGTTATGTCTGTCGTTATTGATGCAATAAATTGCGAGAAGGTTTGAATTTAAGGGTCAATTCACGTAATTTAGAATTTGAGATTTGTGGTCGAGCAGATTCCCAGCCCCCCACGAACGAAACGAGTTCGGATATGTTTGGCCTGTGCGAGGGGGGGGGGAGGAGCGTGGCGAGTGACCATGGAAATTGAACTCGTCACCTCTTCGTTGCTGAAATGCTGGTGAAATTCCGCACGAGCAGTGCAGAGTAACCCGGATGTAAATTCTCGTCGTGAGGATTGACGCGTGCTGATGAATGTGGAACGTGCAGCACAGGCAAAGGAGCCCGGATGAAGCACAGCAATTGGGTATTTAATGACCTGCCCTCCCAGATCGGTGGAAGAAAGACTGCAGTAGCATTTTGGCTGTCGAAACGAGTGGAAGAGAACAACGGAAGGAAGCATTTTGTTGTTGAGACGAGCGTGATACTGTTGGGAGAGTGTTTAGACTGAAGACTGTCAATTGGAAGAACATTGCGTCGGACTTGACTGTGACCCCCAGAGATTACTTACGTTCCTGATTAGAATATTTAGGGCGCCTTTTCTGTTAGTAATGATCTTTTTTTTTTGTTTCATCTAAAACACTTAGACAAAAAGAAAAGGTTATTTTATTTATTCATTTATTTTTTTTGCTGTTGAATAACTGTAATTGGTATTGTTATTGTCCATTGTTTGATGGCATTCTCCATTGTGTAAAAAAATTTCCCTGTTTTCACCCCCCCAAAAAAAATAAGAACGGTGGTAAGCCCTCTTCTCTTATACATATACATATGTAGTTCTTCGTGAATCCGAGGTCGCCTTTCTTCGGGATTTGGGAAGATGCGAACTTTTGTTCTTTCCGCAATTGCGTTTTATTTATTAAAAAAAAAGTCGTCGGGGCGGCCTAATGTCGGTATCAGCCATGCAGCGAAGGAGTCTATCCCCTTTTCACTAGCGCTAGACCAAGGAGATTATTTTAGCGTCTGAGGTGGAGCGCCACACCTACCATCAACTCCTTACTTTACCGCACAGATACTTGTGCTACTCATACGCTGAGTTGGCGAGGGCGGGTATCGAACTAGGAACCTTATGGTTTCTAGCCGAACGCTCTACCGACTGAGATCATTATAAGTTAATAGAAAGGAAATGAATCCGACAGTATGAGTATAGATAAAAGGATATGAAAACAACACAAAATGCTATTAAAGTGAAAACATTTTATAACATATTCATAGCTAATATTGAACAATATTTCGATTTTATAAAAATCATCTTCAGAGCTTGTTTATACTTCGTACTATCAAGAGCGGAGACGAAAATAATATGAATTCAAAACGAAAACCTTCGGTGACCGAGATAAGTGTGGCGGAAGTGCTCATATTTGAAACTACCGCATAACTTTTTTTACAACATCAATGTTTTCGTTTTGAATTCATATTATTTTCGTCTCCGCTCTTGTTAAGTCCGGAGTAAAACAAGCTCTGAAGATGATTTTTATAAATCGCAATATTGTTCAACATTAGCTATGAATATGATATAAAATATTTTCACTTTAACAGCATATTGTTTTGTTTTCATATCCTTTTATCTATACTCACACATCATTATATAATGGAAGAAGTAGGAAGCGCGTGGTGTAATGATTAAAGTCATGGGAAATGGACTCGTCGCCCCGAGTTCAAATCCTGGACGTGGTAATTGCATTTCATTTAGCGCTAATATCCTTGGGAAAGGCATGAATCCTACTCTCCCTCCAGCTATGGGTAAATAGTAGGGCAGACAGGGCTCTTTAACCTTGGTTAGGCAACCGGTCTAGGAGAAGGAAAACTCTGAATTAAAACCTGTTGAACCCCGCTTAAGAAATTGACCTTGTGTCGCACCCTGCTCGTGCAGAGGGGTTGTTTGTTTGTTTGTTTTGTTTTACGGCATATCAACCTCAGTGGATCACTTAATGCCGATAAAGTTTTGAAATAAATCAATTCTTAATGGATAATACAATTTTTTTATAAATACATTTTTCTATTTAAGCCATAAATGGGACCCTAACAGGTACTACCACTCCGGGTCAGAGTGGACCAGGGAGCAATGGTGATGAAGGGGTGCTCTACATTCCCCAAACCTCCAGAACTGGAACCTCACCATCAGATAGAGTTTAACGTCATTCCCATGACATGTAGACCCGCAGTCACCGCCTTCTAGCACCCATATGATAAAAAGGGGTTAGGGCTTGCCATAAGGGCAATAGGGTTGGGAAAATCATATAGGTGCTAGGGCTTGACGTGACCAGCCGATTGATCGGAGGGGGCCTCTCCGACCGCCCGTCTAGCCCAAGATAGGGCCAAAGTGGAGTATTGCATGTCATGAATTGCTCATCCACCTGGCCTGTATCCTTAAGCATCACGGGTCGCCACCCACGGCCAACTGGTGGGCCCATTGGGGGAATCTTACCACCCTGCAGAGGTGCAGTCGGTGCATTCTAACGCCCCAGTCGACAGGGCGGTGCGGAGGGGTTGGTAAATATATATATATATATATAATGGAAGAAGTATGTCGTTAAATTTCTTAGTAGGACACCCTTAAAAAAAAAAAAATAATAAAGAAATAAATGAAATAAAATAAAATAAAAGCAAAACAAAAAACGTAATTTATTGTTATGTCTGTCGTTATTGGTGCAATAAACAGCGCGATGGTTTGAATTTAAGGGTCAGTTCACGTCATTTAGAATTTGAGATTTAGGGTGGCTTTTCTGCAAGTAATGATCCTTTTATTTTGTTTCTTCTTTTTTTTTTTCATCTAAAAAGAAGAGTATATGGAAAGAAGAAGAAGAAGTTAAAAGAAGAAGAAAAAGAAGAAGAAGAATAGTATGTGGAAAGAAGAATAAGTTAAAAGAAGAAGAGGAGGAAGAAGAAGAAGAGAAGAAGAAGAAGAAGAAGAAGAATAGTATGTGGAAAGAAGAAGTTAAAAGAAGAAGAAGAAGAAGAAGAAGAGAAGAGGAAGAAGAAGAAGAATAGTATGTGGAAAGAAGAAGTTAAATGAAGAAGAAAAGAGGAAGAGTAAGAAAGAAGAAGAAGAAGAAGAAGAAGAAGAAGAAAGAAGAAGAAGTATGTGGAAAGAAGAATAAGTTAAAAGAAGAAGAGGAGGAAGAAGAAGAAGAGGAGAAGAAGAATGAGGATAGAAGAAGAAGAAAGAAGAAGAAGAAGAATGAGGATAGAAGAAGAAGAAGAAGAAGAAGAAGAATGAGGATAGAAGAAGAAGAAGAAGAAGAAGAAGAAGAAGAAGAAGAAGAATGGAAAGAAGAAGAAGAAGAGAAGAAGAAAGAAGAAGAAGAAGAAGAAGAAGAAGAAGAAGAAGAAGAAGAAGAAGAATGGAAAGAAGAAGAAGAAGAAGAAGAAGAAGAAGAAGAAGAAGAAGAAGAAGAAGAAGAATGAGGATAGAAGAAGAAGAAGAAGAAGAAGAAGAAGGAAAGAAGAAGAAGAAGAAGAAGAAGAAGAAGAAGAAGAAGAATGAGGATAGAAGAAGAAGAAGAAGAAGAAGAAGAAGAATGGAAAGAAGAAGAAGAAGAAGAAGAAGAAGAAGAAGAAGAAGAAGAAGAAGAAGAAGAAGAAGAGGAGAAGAAGAAGAAGAAGAAGAAGAAGAAGAAGAAGAAGAAGAAGAAGAATGAGGATAGAAGAAGAAGAAGAAGAAGAAGAAGAAGAAGAAGAAGAAGAAGTATGTGGAAATAAGAAGGAGTTAGAAGAAGAAGACAAAATTGTTGTTGTTGCTGTTGTTGTTATTGTCCATTGTATGATAGCATGTTCAAACTGGCAATTTACGCGCGCCATTATTTTTAATTGCAATGTCACGTGATCGACTTCAATAATCCGGGTTTCCCCCCTCCCCCCCCCAAGAAAACCCGTTTTTGTGTTATTGTTTTTTTCATGAGGTACGGTGTGTGTGCACGCCAGAAATATATCGATCGAAATAATTCCAACACGCATTTTAAAAAACACCATTATCGCCCAAATAATAATAATAATAAGAATAATAATAATAATAATAATAATAAGAATAATAATAATAAGAAGAAGAATCTATCAATAATGGAGATTCGCTTCCGGTTTTTGTCTGTAACAAAAATTACGTCACTGTTTACGTCACATTACCCAAAATCGTCATAACTTAGAATAAATACACTGAAAATTTGAACATGCAACATTAGACAGTCCTCATTGTTTTTTAAAACAAGTTTTAATAAATACATGACTGGTATTATATATCTATGTATAGTTTGTTTTATTTTAATACATATTTAAAGTTTACATTTCAAATTGTTTTATTTTTTAATCCTTTAATGAATTTGATGATTTTACTTACTTAGGGTACAAACTCGTTGACATTGAATTTTTTACTCCCACCCCTCAGGCAATATGTTTAAAAAATCTATTTTTACATCGCCCCAAGGGTGTTTTTTTTATTTTGTACAAGTACTGGTGATTATAGTTCGGCACTTGCACAATCCAATGTTTCACCAACAAACTTTTGTCCAAAAAAGTACCAAAACTGTAATTTTCTTTTCAAATTGGCACATACTAGTCTTATTATAATGGAGATTGTGTGTTTTTCTGTCTGTAACCGAAACTATATTACTTCTCAAGTCACAATTCCCTTAATTATTTACGTCAAATTCTCCATGATTTCATTCTTTTAAACCTTCAGTTATTAATAAAATTTGTTTTACATTATTAATATTGTTGACCATATCTACGTACTAATAACATACAATTGTATTTATATATACAACAAAATAGCGGTTTACAGTTTGAACGAGAAGGCTAATTTGCATATTGATATTTAAAATTTTATTTTAATAAATATGTGCTTGGTATTATTGATTTCTAATTGTTTGGTTTTATCTTAAGAAATATAAACAAAAATCTCGTGGATAAATCTTAAAAGAAATTTATTTACAAGAAGAAATAACTGTAATATTATCCTTTACTTCCTATTTTAACTAAATAGTTAAATTAGGAAAATTTACCAATGAAAGAGGGGAGTAATGGAAAATGATGGAATAGTTAGTTTCAAAGTTGTTCTATTTTTCGATTATACCCCCTCTGTTGCAGATCTTTTTATCTACATTCTTAGTCAGTTTCATTAGCCTTTCTAATTTAATGATATTTTATTATATCAAAACTTAAATACTTGCACCCGGAGGGTGCATATATTTGCTAGTAATAATAATAATAATAATAATAATAATAATAATAATAATAATAAAGACAAAGGCAGATTACTTATGGCAGCTAACAATAGCAGATGTAACATATGGACAAACAGAAAAACAACAAAAACTAGAAAACAAAAATGGGAAGATAAACAATTGTATGGACACTTCAAACGACAAATCGGAAAGGTCACACATGAAAAGACTTGGGCATAGTTAAGAAAAGGAAACCTCAAAAGAGAAACAGAATCATTAATAATTGATGCACATAATATTGGTATAAGGACAAATTATATCAAAGCAAAAAATTGATAAGACCCAACGACTGGGTTGGGAAGGATATCCACTGGGAATTATGCAAAAAATTAAACTTTGGCCATACAACAAAATGGTATATGCATAAACCAGAATCTGTTCTTGAGAATGAAACGCATAAAATTCTCTGGGTCTTCGAGATAAAGACGGATCACCCCAGCCAGGAGACCAGACCTAGTGTTGATTAACGAAAAAAAAAAAAAGAAAAAGAAAAGAAAAAGAGAATGTGTCAACTGGTGGACTTTGCAGTTCGAGCAGATTACAGGGTGAAGCTAAAGGAAAATGAAAAAAATAGACAAATATCTGGACCTTGCCAGAGAACTGAAAAAGTTGTGGAACATGAGAGTGAAAGTGATACCAATTGTAGTTGGTGCACTTGGAACGGTCCCAATAAACTTGGAAAAAAAGACTGGAGGATCTAGAAATCAGAGGAAGAATTGAGACTATCCAGAATACTACACTGCTGCAATCGGGTAGAATACTGAAGACCCGAGGAGACTTGTTGTCACTCAGACTCCTGGGAAATACCTGATGTGAAAAACTCAAGAGGAGTGAAAATAATAATAATGATAATAATAATAATAATAATAATAATAATATGGTATAAAACAGGGGGTAAATGATCAACCTTATAGGCATGTAGGCTGCTGTTGCTCTTCTTGTTCTTTCAGATATACAAGGAAAAATGGTAGCTCACCCGAAAGGCGACCCAGTGATGTGCCAGCCGAGAGGCGAAGAAAAGTGTGGACCAGAGAAAATAACATACAAGTACTCCATTGTTATTTTAAGAGCAACCCAACACAGAGAGGTAATAGAAAAAGAATGCTTCAGATTTGGAATGATAACAATAATTTCAGCACAACCAGCCAAACACTGGCAGACCAAGCAAGAATGATCCTGAATAAAAAAAAAATATCTCTGATCTCGAGATAATAGAGATATGTGGACAGGAAAATCAAGGAATACAAATCCATCAGGAATCAACTAAACAAAATGAACAGCACGCTGGCAACCAAATCATTGTACAATCTACCTTAACAACCCAGGAACTAACACAAGAATGGGACATAAGGCCAATTTACAGTTAGCGTGAAATGGTGAGGGAAGAAAAAAGAAAAACACTGGGATGCATGGATATGATTTTACTATGTTGAATACATCAATAAATTTGAGGGTTCTGATGAAATAACTAAATCTGTCTAACTCCTACCTTGTAACCTATCCTATGTAATTAATTCATAAGAAAATATTGAAATATATTTACAGTTAGCGTGAAATGGTGAGGGAAGAAAAAAGAAAAACACTGGGATGCATGGATATGATTTTACTGCGTCCTTTTAGATTTCAGTTGGTAGAGCATTTGCCAAGGAATTGCAAAGTTTGGTAATGGTCCTTGCCAACTTAGCACATGAGTAGCACAATTTGATAATCTGATCTGTGCTGTGAATCATCTGGAAGCTGACATAGGTGTTATGCTCCACCTAAGCAAAAACAATCTCTCTGGGAATGGATATTGTTACGTTCCATCAAATGATAGAACTTTTGGAATATTCTGAGAGACTTGTCACAGAATTTGACACTAAAAGCTCACCGGAAGAAGAAAAACTGCTTACTCATGGGCGTAGTCGACTTAGCTAAGATGAGGAAGGCACACGAAACGAACGGCTGATACTACACGCGTTGCTTTACCCACGTACGCCAAGCGTATCAGACAGGTGACGTCACGATTTGGAGGAAGGGAAAGCGATCCCTGTAGTCAGTTTCAGCAGTGTATACCAGAGGGCCGAGCAGTGAACATCTCGTGGGGGGGGGGGGAGGGAAGACGAAGAATGTCTCCCGAAAAGAAAGTTATCACAAATGAAAGTGCCAGATACAGAACTAATACCCGGAATAATCATAACCACGGAAAATGAATCACCCATATAAAAAAGATAAGTGTAGCTTCTTTCGTTATGAACATTATAAATTTATTTTGAAGAAGAAATTCCACCAAAATGACATTACAAACTCTAGCCTGTCGGCGTTCATATTATGATTCCCAAAAACTATAACCGTGAATTAAACGTTGTGTTTTGAAATAATATCATGCTTTATTGTTGTTTATTGCCAGGTTATTGTATACATGTCTTTCAACTCTCTTTGGTATCTCTGATGGAAAAGCGCTGCATAGCGTTGAACGATAGGCGTATGTAACAATATAGAACTGATAAAACAAATCGTGACTGATAAGAATAGCACATTACCATCCCTAAGAAACATAGAATGGAAAAAAGTCAAGAAAGAAACTGAAAAGATAAACAAAATATTAGTGAACATCCCAACAAACAATATCACTGAACTCAACAACCTTATCTATGCAGGAGCAAAACTAGTCTGCGATAGAATTGGTGCACCGCTTCGAAACACTAACACAAACAGAGAACCGAACAGGAACACAAAAGCTGGGTGGGAGTTCAGATTGGAAGAACAAATAAAAAAAAAATACGACAACAAACAAATACTTTAAACAAAAACACAAACACACATGTAGCTAAAAAGGTTAAAAGACAACAGCAAATTAAGTTGGAAGAAGTAAATCAAAAGATATCGGCTATAGAAGGAAGACTCAAAAGATATAGAGAAAGAACTAAACAGTACAAACAAAATAGGACCTTCCAAAACAATGAAAATAAATTTTATGAACAAATCAATGGATAAAAAAAACACACGGGTGAACACCCAAATAAAACAGAAGCAGAAAAGTTTTGGAGTGATATATGGAAGAGGAAAGAACACAATAAGAAATCGAAATGGATAAGTGATAAGAATGAACTGATGGAAATTGAGGAAGGACCTGTAGCAAGTGTTCATATAATTACGCTCAAATCAGTACCCAAGAAAGTAGAAAATTGGAAAACACCAGGCCATGATGACATACATGGATTCTGGTTAAAAAAAATTACTTATATCCACAAAAGAATGGCCCAGCAACTGAACAGATGTCTACAAGAAACAGAAGTACCTGAATAGATGACAAAAGGGATAACTACCCTAATCCAGAAAGACCATTCTTAATATCACTTATCCATTTCGATTTCTTATTGTGTTCTTTCCTCTTCCATATATCACTCCAATGGGAGGATGCAGCCTTTCGTCCATTTCTCTATTGTGTTTTATTTATACACAGTTCAAGATTACCAGTTTATCAAGTTTCCAATCATACCACGATCCGGCCATTTAACCCGACGTGCCGACGATACTACATTCTGCCGACCACGCCACCAAGTACCATTTATTTCAACACCGTCAAAGACATTGTTTCCATTCCTGTAATTCTTCAACTGGCACTGCCCCTGATATTCTTTTTTTTTTACACATATTCACATAAAATTAGTATCGAAAACACAACCGAGACGATGAAAGCGGAAGTTCTTCCTTCAAAGTCTGACACGACCAATGATTAATGATCTCCAGCTGAAAGACTTCCGGTTCTAAAACAACTTAGTTTTTGGCTACAAGTCAATTTTGGCGCTAAACCGCCCACACAAAATACCTTTACTCCTACATATTTTACAGTTCTAACAACGGAATTACCATACATAAAAGACAAAACATTTCTTACTCATTTGTATGTATATTTTTAGATGAATGATTTAAGAAAACTCCGAATTTAAACCTGTTGTAGTCGGCTTAAGAAATTTGACCTTGTGTCACATCCTAAATGCAATCAACCTTGACAAGGATTTTAACTCGGGGCGACGTGTCCATTTCCAACAACGGTAACCATTACACAACAAGCGCCTCCTAACACATTCGTAATAGCAGCACACGGTGGAAATAAAAGAAAATGAAAAGATGGACAAATACTTGAACCTTGCTAAAGAACCGAAAAAAAGAAAACTCGGGAACAACAACCCAAATGTACATATGAATGTGCAATGAACAAGATTCTCTAACCTCTATGCATTAAATAACCCTAAACAGGTTGACATGCCATTAAAATCAATCAACATACAATGAATGCAATTCATAACCTCTAGACATAAAATAACCCTAAACAGGTTGACATGCCATCAAAATCAATCAACATACAATGAATGCAATTCATAACCTCTAGACATAAAATAACCCTAAACAGGTTGACATGCCATTAAAATCAATCAATCAATCTTAAGAAATAACTACCCAAATGTAAAGATGAACGTACAATGAATGCAATTCCCTAACCCCCTAGGCATAAAATAACCCTAGACTGGTTGACATGCCATTAAAATGGATCAATTAAACAAGCTTAAGAAATAACTACCCAAATGTAAAGATGAACGTACAATGAATGCAATTCCCTAACCCCCTAGGCATAAAATAACCCTAGACTGGTTGACATGCCATTAAAATGGATCAATTAAACAAGCTTAAGAAATGACTACACACATGTAAAGATGAACGTACAATGAATGCAATTCCCTAACCCCCTAGGCATAAAATAACCCTAGACATTTTGACCTGCCATTAAAATCCATCAACATACAATGAATGCAATTCCCTAACCCCCTAGGCATAAAATAACCCTAGACTGGTTGACATGCCATTAAAATGGATCAATTAAACAAGCTTAAGAAATGACTACACAAATGTAAATATAAACGTACAATGAATGCAATTCCCTAACCTCTAAGCATAAAATAACCCGAGAGAGGTTGACATGCCGTTAAAATCAATCAATCAACCGTATAATATTTCACGCCGAAACCATTGACCAATTAAAAAAAAAGAAAGACTTTCCTACGCAAAACTTTCTTTTTTTTCTCTCAAAGAGAATTTATTTCCATATCTTTTGTTTTCGCTTTTGTGATAATTCTTCTCCAACAAAAAAGAAATTATTTCGAATTCAAAAGACGAAAAAAGCTGAAATAATTTTTCTTCTTCCACGAAAATAGAACCGCTTAATGGTGAATAAAACAAAATCCATAAAAGTAAAAAATTTCTTTTTTAGACGAAACCCTATCAATGAATTAGTTTGGCTAATTTGGACTTGTGTTATCCTTCAGCTTTCTAATTCTACTCGCGTTTTTTTTTGTTGGGGGGTGGGTAATCTTTTTATCGAAACTCACAAGAGTTGTAGCTTCTACGGTATCGAGGGAAAAAGACGTTCCCGTTGAGGTTCGAATTCATGTTACCTTCTGCTGTTACTGTTACCTACTGGGGTTTTCACGTTACCAAATCAGCACATAACGTATACCCTTTCTTACTTCTTACTGTGGTCGTATTTCTTCTGGCCGACTTTGGTCCTATCTTCTAACATCTTGGTCTGGTATATCTTCTAAGGTCTGGTCTTTCTTGTGGGGATTCCGGGTCTGGTTTCTGTTAGGGATCACTCCTTATCAGAAGCCCTGTGTCATTGTTAGTTTTTAGTAATAAACACAAGACTTCGATTTACGTTGATGTTACTTTATTTGTAAATCCCCCAACCAGACAATCTGCGCAGATGACAGGATGCGCATAGAAATGCGACTTACACCTCGAGCTCCTACCTGCTAACTGACTGAGTTACTTAGTATCCTTAACCCGGAAGAGGGCCTTCTATGGGGTTCCGGTTCTCAGGATCCATCCCCGCAAGGCAAGGTCAGAGTGAGTTCAAGCGCTGTCACTCACTCTCAAGGCCATCAGCTGTACTAATCGCCATAATGATTTCTACAATACCTTATAAAAGTATTAGGGATCTACTAACTATGTAACATCACATCATTCATAGTTTGGTTGCCTATACAAGGCTAAAGAGCTAAAATCTACAAAAGTTCAGCAGCCTATCTAAATCTCTTTCACTAAATATTTTTTGGAAAACTTTTGATAAGTTATGCAATACATATTCGCCTACCAAACACGTTGTTTTATTCCAGTTGCATTTTTTTTATCTGTTATATCCATAGACTGCCTGGATTAATTAGAATCGAAATTCATGTTAGTTTTGCGATTAAATTTTAACAGCGATTTTATCTCGAAAATTGAAATATCTAAACAGTTTTCTCGAACGGTCAGTCTCATACATCTTTTTATTCAGGCTCCATATTTTCAGTTTTGCACGAGAGAGTCCAATGATACTTGAAATAAAAATATTAGTAATATATGGCATATCATTTTCTAAATTTGTAAATACAGTCGGGGGATACTTAGTTAAAGCGTTTTAACACCATTGTGCTAACAAGAATCTCGCTACGATGTACCATATTTTGGTATGTTAATATATAAAATACAAAAATCAAACTATTATAGTATCATATAGTACCTAAAAGAGGACAATGGAATTGTCTGTTTCCTATAAATAGTGAAACCTGGGAGGAGAGAACAAGCGAGATCTCAAGTCTATTTTTGACCAGAGGGTGTTGCAAGATGATAGCGATCGGAAGATTAAGGAACAAGAGTATTAATATATAAATTTTCTGTGGAAAATCATCAATAAATAACTGAGAATTAATATTTTAGATTTGAGACGAGGGAAAATTTCAAACAAATACCGACCACGGCGAGACTCGAATTTACAATCTTCCGATTTGAAGTCAGACGCCTTATCCATTAGGCCACTAGCTGGAGGGACAATAGTTGGATGCACACGTTTCCCAAGCATATTAACTGTGAAATGCAATCAACCTTGTCCAGGATTTTAACTCGGGGCGACGTGTCCATTTCCAACAACGGTAACCATTACACAACAAGCGCCTCCTAACACATTCGTAATAGCAGCACACGGTGGAAATAAAAGAAAATGAAAAGATGGACAATTACTTGAACCTTGCTAGAGAACTGAAAAAAAGAAAACTCGGGAATATGATTGTAAACGACCCAAATGTACATACGAATGTGCAATGAACAAGATTCTCTAACCTCTATGCATTAAATAACCCTGGACGTATTGTCATGTCATTAAAACCAATCAATGAGACTTAATAAACAACTACATGAATGTAAATACGAATGGACAATAAACGCATTTCCCTAAACTCTCAGCATAAAATAACCCTAGACGGGTTGACATGCCATTAAAATCAATCAGCATACCGTGAATATCATAGGCAGCTTATGAATTATGTACGTACCAGTAAGTAAAGTAAGTCCTCGGGGTGACCCAAAGTCGGTATCAGCCAGACAGCGAGGGAATCTATCCCCTTTTCACTATATTTACCAACCCCTCCGCACGAACAGGATGCGACACAAGGTCAATTTCTTAAGCGGAGTTCAGCAGGTTTTAATTCAGAGTTTTCCTTCTCCTAGACCGGTTGCCTAACCAAGGTTAAAGAGCCCAGTCTGACCTACTATTTATCCATAGCTGGAGGGAGAGTAGGATTCATACCTTTCCCAAGGGTATTAGCGCTAAGCGAAATGCAATTACCAATCCAGGATTTGAACTCGGGGTGACGAGTCCATTTCCCATGACTTTAACCATTACACCACGCGCTTCCTACATTATTTTGGGATATAAGATGTACTGAAGACCACGACTTATATTTCTAGACCATGATATCCAACACTCCACTTTGGTCCTTACTTAGGCTGGACGGGCGGTCGGAGAGGCCCCCAATCAATCGACTGGTCACATCGAGCCCTAGCACCTACAGGGGTTTGACTAAATAATGGAAAAATAATGTCTCCATTATTTTGTCCAAACTCTGCATACGATTGTCCCAACCCTATTGGCCTGATGGCAACGAGCCCTAGCACCTACAGGGGGTTTGACTAAATAATGGAAAAAATGTTTCCATTATTTTGTCCAAACTCTGCATACGATTGTCCCAACCCTATTGGCCTGATGGCAACGAGCCCTAGCACCTACAGGGGGTTTGACTAAATAATGGAAAAATAATGTTTCCATTATTTTGTCCAAACTCTGCATACGATTGTCCCAACCCTATTGGCCTGATGGCAACGAGCCCTAGCACCTACAGGGGGTTTGACTAAATAATGGAAAAATAATGTTTCCATTATTTTGTCCAAACTACGATTGCCCAACCCTATTGGCCTGATGGCAACGAGCTAGCACCTACAGGGGTTTGACTAAATAATGGAAAAATAATGTTTCCATTATTTTGTCCAAACTCTGCATACGATTGTCCCAACCCTATTGGCCTGATGGCAACGAGCCCTAGCACCTACAGGGGGTTTGACTAAATAATGGAAAAATAATGTTTCCATTATTTTGTCCAAACTCTGCATACGATTGTCCCAACCCTATTGGCCTGATGGCAACGAGCCCTAGCACCTACAGGGGGTTTGACTAAATAATGGAAAAATAATGTTCCATTATTTTGTCCAAACTCTGCATACGATTGTCCCAACCCTATTGGCCTGATGGCAACGAGCCCTAGCACCTACAGGGGGTTTGACTAAATAATGGAAAAATAATGTTTCCATTATTTTGTCCAAACTCTGCATACGATTGTCCCAACCCTATTGGCCTGATGGCAACCTCCGAACCCTTTTTATCATATATTTGCTAGAAGGCTGTGTCTGAAGGTCTTAGTGTCCTGTTTACGACTTTAAACTTTAACCGATTGTAAAGTTCCAATTCTAGAGCTCTGGCTCATTACCATTACTCCCAGGTCCACTCTGACCCGGAGTGGTAGTGCCTTTTGGGGTCCCATCTTTGGGTTAAATGGAGAAAAAAGAGTTTTAAAACCTGTTTAAATAAATTGAGTTTAAAAAGGGCACAAGCAGATTAGCGCGCAAGAGATAATATCATTAGAATCGCATTTTACATAAAAATAGCATTAGACTACAGAATCTCCCGAAGTAGCCTAACCCTAACACTAAAACTAACAGTAACATTAACCCCAACCCTAGTATCTAAAAGGTTTCGAGTATTTCCGTGAAATGTAATGAAACGTAATACTGTTGTATAGCGGCTTCAAATTCACGACGCTAAATTCGTGTATGTTAGTACTGGGGTTTTCACTGTACCCAAAGCGATGTTAGTAGTCAGCTACTACCGATTACTGGACTTCAATAAACAACAGATACATATGTACAAAGAGAGGGCTCTTCTTTATTTTCTTTGGTGTGTGGGTGGTGAAGGCGCAGAGCTTACAATGAGTGCCCGAGGGAGGTTGCTGACAGGAGTCGTGAAGTGTCCTTTTGGCTGTCGGCTGGGGTCTCTGTGTGTCGGCTCGAATCTTCTCGCCTTTATATTGATAGATACGCCTCCGCATCTTTATCTTTTGATCTGATAACGGATATTTGTTATATATTTCTTTATCGTCTCCCTGCTTCCTTGACCGGAAACCCTCTCTTCCGCTTTCTCTTTCTTTTTAAATATATATTTTTATCTTTCTCTTTGTCCCTCAACCGAAAGTTCCATCTTCCGGGCGAGGACAATACAGCAATACTTTTTTGTACGTAATCTAATGATATTATCTCTTGCGCGCTATTCTGCATTAGTAACAAATAATCCAACAAGAGTTGACATGCCGTAAAATCCAACCAACCAACCAACCAACCAACCAACACAATAATAAGATTTCGGGTATTTTCGTGAAATGTAATGAAATGCCATACTTTTTATACATAACGTAAAGTCTTCGGGGTGGCCTAATGTCGGTATCAGCCAATCAGCGAGGGAGTCTATAACATTTTCACTAGCACTAGACCAAGTAGATTGTTTTTGCGTCTGAGTAAGAGCGCCACACCTACCATCAGCTCCTTACTTTACCGCACAGATCCCTGTGCTACTCATACGCTGAGTTGGCGAGGGCCGGTATCGAACTAGGGACCTTGTGGTTTCTAGCCGAACATTCTACCGACTGAGCTAAACCGGCCCTTAATCTAATGATATTATATTTAATGATATTATTTATAATGGTATTATCTCTTGCGCGCTATTCTGCATTAGTACCAAATAAACCAAGGGTTGACATGCCGTAAAAACCAACCTGCCAACTACTGTTGTTCTAACTTCTATGATTTCCAGCGAAAAAGAGTTAAAAAGAAGAAGATTTTCATTACCCATCAGGAATGAATAAAACAAAGCGTGTTCGGCATAAAATAACCCAACAATGGTTGACATGCCGTAAAAACCAACCAACCCACACGAAAGCGTAAGAAATATTCAGTAGCATTAGTACCTAAAAAAATAAATTGTGTAACCCATCAAAAATGAATAAAACAAAGCGTCTTCGGCATAAAATAACCGGTACAAACGCAGAATAGCGCGCAAGAGATAATATCTTATAATAATGGAGATTGTGGGTTTGTCTGTCTGTAACCGAAACTATATTACTATACAAGTCACAATTCCCTTTGTTATTTACATCACATTCTCCATGATTTTATTTTCAATTTAAACCTCAATTATTAATAAAATTGTTTTACATCATTAAGACTGTTGACCATATCTACATACTAATAACATGCAATTGTATTTATATATACAAAAAATAGCGGTTTACAGTGTGAATGGGAAGGATAATTTGCATATTGATCTTAAAAAACTGATTTTAATAAATATATGCTTAATATTATTGATTTCTAATTGTTTGGTTTTATCCTAATGAATCTGAGCAAAAATCCCGGGGATAAATCTTAAAAGAAATCCATTAACAAGAAGAAATAACTGTAAATTTATTCTTTACTTCCTATTTTCACTAAATAGTTAAATTAGGAAAATTTACCAATGAAAGACGGGAGTAATGGAAAAGGATGGAAGAGTTAGTTTCAAAGTTGTTCTATTTTCAATCATACCCACTCTGTTCCAAATCTTTTTATCTGCATTCTTATTCAGTTTCATTAGCCTTTCTAATTTAACATGATATTTTATTATATTAAAACTTAAATACTTGCACCCGGAGGGTATATTTATGTGCTAGTAATTAAAATAGCATTTTATAGCATTAGATTACAAAGTAGCCTAACCCTAACACTAATCATAACCTTAAAACTGACCCTAATCCTTACCCCAACCCTAACCCTAGCGTCACAAAGGTTTCGGATATTATCGTGAAATCTAATGAAATGTAATGCTTTTTATACGTAATCTAATGATATTATCTCTTGCGCGCTATTCTGCATTAGTGCCAAATAATCCAACAAGGGTTGACATGCCGTTAAAAAACAGCCAACCAACGAACCAACCAACGAATCAACCAACTACTGTTGTTCTAACTTCTATGGGACGATATGACCTTTAGGCACCCCTTTTTGATCTCGATTAAGAAAGGACATGTTTTTCATTTACACTGTCAATATCCGGTTGTTTTAACAGACGATTTTTAGATTTTTGAAAAATTATAAAACTAACCCCTAACCCCTAACCCTAACCCCTAACCCTAGCTTCTAATCCTAACCCTAACCCCTAACCCTAACCCCTAACAAACAACCGACTTATGGTCATATGATCCCTTTATTATATCAAGGGAAAAATAATTTAAAAAAATTTTTTTTTCAGTACCCATCCGGAAAAAATAAAACAAAGTGCGTTCGGCATAAAATAACCCAACAAGGGTTGAGATGCCGTAAAAACAACCAACCAACCAAAGTGTAAGCAATATTCAGTAGATCAAAACGTTAACTTTTTTTTTCTTCTTTCATTCGTTTCTTCTCGATCTTTCTCGTTACGCTGTGCGTTTCGCGGTGGCGTCCTACAGACGAAACGAGAGTTTCCACATTGCTTTTTTTCTCAATCGATTTTACGTCAAGGAAGAAGGTTGGCATCCATTAAATAGATTGCCCGGTGCAAACACAGCAGAAAAAAAACAACAACAACAAAAAAAAAGTTTTCTTTTTCGGTCAAAGGGTTGAATTTTTTTTTTCGTGAACCGTTTTTTTTGTGCCATTTTCGGCATTTAGTTCTTCTGTTGGTAAAAAACCCAAGTTCAGTTCCTTGTGACAGAAAGTCTATAGGATTCTTTGAAATCTTAGGTAGAAAATAGTGTAGTTTCAGTAGATACACCTTGTACGAAAATCAGTTATAGTTATCTACTAAGATTAGCTTAGCTGTGGCACAAGGCCAGAAGAATGGATCACCCAGCTAGTATATATATATATATATATATATATATATATATATATATATGCAAATCAGAATGGACTATCATTAACGACAGCTTCAGTTTAAAACATCATCTGCTGAAGAGATTTTATCTCGAAATATTAAGAATAAATTAAAGGTTAACAGACAACACTATAGTTACATTTTTTTTCTTTACACTTGCATTGTGATAGCTGATGGGATTTCCCTGGAGTCTGAGTGACAACAAGTCTCCTCAGATCTCCAGGACTCTTCTGAGTATTCTAGCCGATTACAGCAATGCAGTTGTCTGGATGGTCTCTATTCTTCCTCTGATTTCCAGATCCTCCAGTCTTTTTTCAAAGTTTATTGGGACTGTTCCAAGTGCACTAACTACAATTGGTATCACTTTCACTCTCATATTTCCCAGCTTTTTCAATTCTCTGGCAAGGTCCAGGTATTTATCCAGCTTTTCATTTTCCTTCAGCTTCACCCTGTAATCTGCTAGAACCACAAAATCCACCAATTGACCCGTTCTCTATCTTTTTATTTTTATTTTTTGTTAATCAACACTAAGTCTGTGTGATCAACTAATAACACTCAGTATAGTTTCAGTAGATACTCTTTGCGGTAGAAAGTCTTTGGTATTCCATGAAATCTTAGGTAGAAAAGAGTCTGTAGCATTCTATGAATTCCTAGGTAAAATATTGTTGTTTCAATTTCCTTGAAATACTCCGGATATAATAGCCAAATGAAGGTTTGTTTTCTGTCTTTAAAAGAATATATATATATATATATATATATATATATATATATATATAGGTATATATAAAAACAAATTTTTTTGTGATGAAACAAAGAAAATACAGTGCTCAATCATAAATTGTGAGAGCTAATATTTATTTATTTTACAAAGTTTTCACAGATCAATGTTCATTATAAACAGCGACCCAGGTTTCATGCCAAGGGGCAATCATCAGGTTGTTGAGCAAGATCCCATGGTGTTTGTTGAAGATCTTTACTCAATGTCACATTTTGGACTGCAAATATATATATATATATATATATATATATAACAAAAGACTTAGAGATCTTGCATTATAGACTATTTCAGGGAGCTTAGACAAAAATGTCTAATTCTCCCGACTCATCAGAGGAGAATTAGACATTTTTGTCTAAGCTCCCTGAAATAGTCTATAATGCAAGATCTCTAAGTCTTTTGTTATTTATTTAAATATAAATTTGCTCTGTGACTCTAACAATAAGAGCACACATTGAGTTCTCAAACTGCGACAAGTTGTTTTAAAAAAAAACCCTATGTCGTAAGGAAGATTTCTTCTCTGGACTTTTGGATTATATATATATATATATATATATTTATATATTTATTTATTTATTTTACAAAGTTTTCACAGATCAATGTTCATTATAAACAGCGACCCAGGTTTCATGCCAAGGGGCAATCATCAGGTTGTTGAGCAAGATCCCATGGTGTTTGTTGAAGATCTTTACTCAATGTCACATTTTGGACCGCAAATAACGTCGGTTAGTTCCGCGGACGCTATTGTAGTTCGGATTTACTAAAAATAAATTTTTTCAAAATTTGCATTTTTTTGTAGTAATGCCAACGAAGTTACCTCCCTTTATTCGTTAAAAATAGAAAATTTTTTTATTCGTTAAAAATAGAAAATTTTTTTATTTTGAAAAAAATTTTTTATTTTTTATTTTTAAATTAATTCCGTTTGACAAAGGATGCATATGTCTTCAAAAAACCATTTTTATATATATGGTAGAGTCTTTTAAATTTTTTCCAACATAATACAAAGGTGGATGGTGTTGTTCCTCTGTCGAAAATCCATTTTTTCACTGTTGAAATATCAGATTTCTTTGCAAACAATTGCGGAATTGATTTTCAGGGTGGATGTTGAGTATCTCCCCTCCATGCATTTAGGAAGAATTTTCTTTTATATATATATATATATATATATATATATATATATATATATATAGGGGTAACTATAGACACGTGTTTCGAGGTATCACCTCTCATCAGTATAGTTATACGGTTTTAGCAGCTGCCTCTGGCTGGTTTGAAACCCGAACGAACTTACGCTCGCCAAGCTTCTTACCCACACATCCACAGTCAGTCGCCAAGTATAGCAGGCTATTTAATTGCTATATTTCTAAGGGGAAATGACCTTCACCTAGAGTTCTCAAACTTTGTAAACAAAGTGAGATTTGGCCCGAGCCGAATACGGTGAATCTGCAATTATATACCTTCTAAATAGAGTGCTCAACCGAGAACGGGAAGCGTATATATATATATATATATATATATATATATATATATATATATATTTTTAAAGACAGAAAACAAACCGTCATTTGGCTATTATATCCGGAGTATCTACTGAAACTAAACTCTTTTCTACCAACAATTTCAAGCAATATAACTAATTTCTGTGAGCACCACACGTGGTGTAATGGTTAGCAATCTAGGTTCGATTTATGAGTTCGATTCTCATTGGGAGCACCATATTTCTGGCCTTGTGCTGCATGTAAGATAAGTTTTTTAAATAACTATAAATGATTTCTGTACAAGGAGTATCTACTCTTTTCTATAAAATAGTTCACAAAATACTACAGACTTTCTGCTACAAGGAGTATCTACTAAAACTACCCTAGAGAGCTCTTCCATGTTTTGGGAGCAGTATATATATATATATATATTGCTACCAAAACCTGGAAGAGCTTTCTAGGGACGAGTTAAATTAACTTTCACTGCCAGCATAAAGCAATGATCATCTGTTGTTTACAGGCTTGATCTCTCTGGTGATCGTAAAATATATAAACACATGTATGTATTTGATAGTTTAAACACCGTCCCTGAACGGCAGCTGTCGCATGGCCGAAAGGTTAACCAAAAGTCAGTCGGGTTTCGCCCCTGGTCAGAGGTAGTTGCTGTGTCTAGCCACATTGAAGAGACGTGAAACGTCGAAACACGATGTCTGTGGATGACTTATATATGTAGTTATTTACTAAGCGTAGCTTAGACGCGGCACAAGGCCAGAAGGGGTACCCAAGAAGATTCGAACTCACTAACAATGGTTAGTATATATATATATATATATATATATATATATATATATATATATATATGAATTTCAGTAGAGGAATCATATTGAAATACTTATCTCATATTAGTTTTACCTAAAAGTTGTTTAAATATATATATATATATATATAATATATATATATATTGAGCTGTCATCTTTCTAGTCTTCTCCATGACTGTCCTCTCCATATGATGTGACCTGTATACACCTGTCACGCACAGATTTCGATCTCGGGACACAGCTTATTTTACAAATTTGCAGACGTTTTTTATTATTCTGCACCCGGAGACACCGAGGTCATCTTTAGGTCACTCATCACACAACTGTCTGTAGTCATTGACACCTTAGGCGACATAACTCTCATCCCGGTACCTAAAACTATCGCAAACAATCGACTCGTGTTTCGTGACAGAAACATGATTGCATTCGTTATATTATATCTCCAAGCAGGACCTGTGGATATACCACAATATGATTATTTAATTATTACAACGTTTGGTATATTTACTTAAGAGCTATCGCAAAATAGTTCAATAGGTAAAAAGTATAATGATCTTGATTTAACACTCTCTCACTCATTGATAAATTTACGCAATTCCTGAGGGTAGTGTGGCACAAGCGGTGACGTAGTTTCGTTTTCAGATAGATAGACAAGAAATACCTGTAGAAGGCCAGAGGGCACATCGGCCGAAACGTAGTACAGATAACAATGAAAATTAGGACAATAGTCAGAATAATCCAAATAATACTAATTATCAAGCCTCATCTAAAAAATTCTGTACATTTCAGCCTATTAGGCCTCATCAGCAGAGTTATAGACAGGGCAGTGCTTTGTGCGTGATTCGAACCTTACCTGTCAGACTGACAGGCGGGGACTCTAACCATTGCATTCGAATCACGCACAAAGCACTGCCCTGTCTATAACTGCTGATGAGGCCTAATAGGCTGAAATGTACATACAGAGATTGACTTTTTTCTCGATTTGTTTACGCCTTACATTTAAACCGATATGCACGCCTAATTCATTTAATTATAACTAATTAATTTACAAATTAGGTATGACTTCAATTTAGCACATAATCTCTCCCAAAAATTGTCGGCTATCGCCATATCAAACAGATTGTTTGTCCACTTCAAATATATATATATATATATATATATATATATATATTATTTTTTTTTACTTCTAAACTCTACGGTGTGTAAAAAAACCCAGATAGTTCAGTTTTTCAAAATAATTTTTTTTTC
>CM042177.1:39623516-39631016 GCA_023376005.1 Doryteuthis pealeii
AAATTTTCGAGTTTAAAATCAACATTACTCGGCGAATTTTTCGAATTGGAAGCTCAAATTTTGGGGATTGTCTAACTTTAACCTAGTCTATACCTGTATTTCAGAAAAATTGAAAGGGTGGGTGACATGGCCTGGATGATTTGACATGGAATTACCCATATGTATTTTCTCCACGTGTAAATTTCGGAGTTACATTTCACACCTTCGTCGGAATATTGTTTGTACTTGGGATCCCTCTAAGCTAACCAACCATCAATAACTAACAGTAATCCCTTTCCAATCTTACATCGGCATTAAATAACCCACTGAGGTTGATATATCATAAAACAAAACAAAAGTGTTGTCTTGTAGAAGCTCACAGAGCCGTTTGTCTTGTTGGAACTGGGTCGTAATTTGTGTTTGATGGTGGAATTTGCCACTTACTCAGTGCTTGATGAGATTAGTATTTTTATTGACATTTTTGTTTTTTCATGCAGGGCAGGGCACTGTGCCAGTAAACACATTGACGGAATTCTAATGACAAAGATATGCCAAAACAATGCAGGGAGCACTAGAGATATTTGGAAGCACAAACTTTCTGGGTTTTTAAAAAAATTTATAGTAAAATAATTTTCCAATGTAATTTTATAGTAAAAATCATTTACTATGCATTTTCATAGTAAAAATAATTTCCAATGCATTTTTATAGTAAAAATCATTGTCCAATGCATTTTTATAGTAAAAATGATTTCTAATGCATTTTTATAGTAAAAATCATTTCCAATGCATTTTCATAGTAAAAATCATTTCCAATGCATTTTTATAGTAAAAATCATTGTCACATGCATTTTTATAGTAAAAATCATTTCCAATGCATTTTTATAGTAAAAATCATTTCCAGTGCATTTTTATGATAAAAATCATTTCTAATGCATTTTCAAAGTAAAAATCATTCCCAATGCATTTTTATAGTAAAAATCATTGTCCAATGCATTTTCATAGTAAAAATAATTTCCAATGCATTTTCATAGTAAAAATCATTGTCCAATGCATTTTTATAGTAAAAATCATTTCCAATGCATTTTGCTAGTAAATGACCAAGCTAGAAGTGTCATTCACCCAGTTTTCTAGCAAGAGCTCTCAGAGCAGTTCGACTTGTAGGAATTGGGTCGAAGCTTCTTTTTTATGTTGGAATTTACCACTTACTTAATTCTTGATAAGATTCTGATTCTTATTCACACTTATCGTGCGGGCCAGGGCACTAAGCCAACAAACTCATTGCGGTAATGGTAACGGCAAAAATATGCTAAGACAATGCAGGGGGCACTTCAGTTCTTCGTAAGCAGAAATTTTCGGCAGTGGTTTTTTTTGGGTGGGGGGGGTTGTTGGTTGGACTTCATGGTGTAAGATTTAAAGTCATTAATTGAATAACATACAATTCCGACACATTTAATATATATAACAGCACACGGAAACGATAAGATAAAAATTTTCTACACCCTGTCGTCACAGCCTTTTTGATGCCATGAAAAGAAGAACTTTCGGATATTCAGGGCAGTGTGGGCAAGTGCGTTGTCATGTTGAAGTGCCCACGAGTTGTCCTGCCACATCTCTCACCAATTCTTGCGCACAAAATAAAACAAACGCCGCAGTATCTCTTTGTAGACATGCTAGTCTGGCCCTGTGACAAGAACTCGCAGTGGACCCTCATATCGAAGAATGCAATGTATGTCAGAACTTTTCTGACATACCCTGTATATTATAAAAAGGGTTAGGGCAATAGGTTTGGGACTAGATTCTAGGGCTTGATGTGTCTAGCTGATTGATTGGAGGGGGTCTCTCTAACTGCTCGTCTAGCCTAAGTAATGGTCAAAGTGGTGTGTTGCATGTCATGGACTTCAGTCACAAGGGATTCATCCTTAAGCATCACGGGTTGGAACAGGTGGTTCCATTGGTTCTAACCCTTATATGGAAGCGCGTGGTGTAATGGTTAAAGTCATGGGAAATGGACCGGAGTTCAAATCCTGGACATGGTAATTGCATTTCACTTAGCGCTAATACCCTTGGGAAAGGTATGAATCCTACTCTCCCTCCAGGTATGGGTAAATAGTAGGGCAGACTGGGCTCTTTAAACTTGGTCTAAGAGAAGGAAAACTTCAAACCTGTTGAACTCTGGTTAAGAAATTGACCTTGTGTCCCATCCTGCTCGAAAAAAGGCCAACTTTTTGTAATCCATTTTTGTCTGTAAAATTAGTTCTAGAGTTTCCCTACTACTAAAAATTGGTTTATAAAAACATTTTCACCAAAGGAATCCAAAAATGCTATCACAGGTACTCCCACTCTCCCTCCAGGTATGAATCCTACTCTCCCTCCAGCTATGGATAAATAGTAGGGCAGACTGGGCTCTTTAAACTTGGTCTAGGAGAAGGAAAACTTCAAACCTGTTGAACTCCGGTTAAGAAATTGACCTTGTGTCCCATCCTGCTTGTGCGGAGAGGTTGGTAAATATATATACAGAAGTGCAGTAAGTGTATTCTACATTCTTTTTTAAGTGTCATTGACTTAAAGACCGACGATGGTGGCTGTTAAGCTTGATGTCAGGGTCACTTTCTATTTATCATCATCATCATTATCATCAGCATATGCCAAAAGCAGGGATTTCCCTGAGGGTAATTCCATGTCAAATCATCCGGGCCATGTCACCCTACCGCTTCAATTTTTCTGAAATTGTGTACAGGTGTGCACTATCTTAAAGTTAGACAATCCCCAAAATTTGATCTTTCAATTTCAAAAACTGGCAGAGTTATGTAGATTTCTAGCTCTTCAAATTTGAGGAGGTTTGGCGAAAAAAGGCCAACTTTTTGTAATCCATTTTTGTCTGTAAAATTAGTTCTAGAGTTTCCCTACTACTAAAAATTGGTTTATAAAAACATTTTCACCAAAGGAATCCAAAAATGCTATCACAGGTACTCCAACTCTCGGCCAGGGTGGATCTTATGTTTCACTCCAAAATATAACACTAGGGCTTATTTTCAGGGGATGTCTTATTCTTCATATATTGAAAAACGACATTACGAAGTAGAAAATTATGAAATTTCTAAAGGTACCATTATAGTATGTGGCCTACCTTTTGAATGTGGTCTATAAAATCATGTCTCTCTTATAGTATGTAGCCTACCATAAAAAGTATATTATACGGTTATAATAATAACTGCTAACCCTAACCCTATTTAAAAATTTTAGAATATTTTAGAATTAAATAGATCTCCGATTCATATAAATTATGGATAAATTAAAAAAAAATTATTCTTAATTACTATATACAGCTTATGACTGAATTGCATTTCTTGAAATTGAATATATGGGAAAAAAATAGTTTCAATAAATTGCCTACTACTTATATCTATAAATATACTCTTACTGAGGTAGGACACATTCAAACCAGGTAGGCCACATAATATAACAGAATCAAAAAGGTAGGCCACGTACTATAACAGAATCAAAAAGGTAGGCCACATACTATAATAGAATCAAAAAGGTAGGCCACATACTATAACAGAATCAAAAAGGTAGGCCACGTGCTATAACAGAATCAAAAAAGGTAGGCCACGTACTATAACAGAATCCAAAAGGAAGGCTACGTACTATAACAGAATCAAAAAGGTAGGCCACATACTATAACAGAATCCAAAAGGTAGGCCACGTACTATAACAGAATCCAAAAGGTAGGCCACATACTATAACAGAATCAAAAAGATAGGCCACATACTATAACAGAATCAAAAAGTAGGCACATACTATAACAGAATCAAAAAGATAGGCCACATACTATAACAGAATAAAAAAGGTAGGCCACATAACTTTTAAGTTATCAATGATTTCTGATTTGCAAAATTTTAATTGATGTTGTAGCTTTGGTTCTGAGTAAAAATCAAACTATCTTTTTCATACAAATAATGTTTAATATATGTGAAATAATAATAGAAAATTTTTTTGTCATAGATGCAGTGCCACATCAGGATATTGATCTTGCTATGAAAAAATCAGAAATCATTAATAACTTCAAATTGGTTGATTTTAAAATTTTTTATATATCATCTTTGGATTCCTTGGGAAAAAATGCTTTTATAAATTAATGTTTAATAGTAGGGAAGCTCTAGAACTCATTTGACAGACAGAAATAGATTACAAAAAGTCGCCAGTTCTCAAGAAACCCACCAAATTTGGAGAGCAAAAAATCGATATAACTCCGCAATTTTTGGAATTGGAAGTTCAAATTTTGGGGAATGTCTAACTATAACGCAGTCCACAACTGTACAAAATTTCAGAAAAATTGAAGGGGATGGGTCATGATTTTACTTTTTCTGGATAATTTGACATGGAATTACTCTTTTATAAACGAATTTTTAGTAGTAGGGAAGCTCTAGAACTCATTTTACAGACAAAAATAGATTACAAAAAGTCACCATTGTTCCCAACCTCACAAAATTTGGAGTGCTAAAAATCGACTTAAGGATGTTATGTGTTGTTTTTGTACAAGTTCTGGAAGCAGAATCTAACAAAATAGCATCTGTACGGCCACTTGCCTCCCATCACCATCAGCAGGTGATACATTCAGCATATTCTAAGCCTCACTTCTAGGGTAGTCAGATGTGAGTGAGGGAACCTGATACACTGACAACAATGCAGTACAATAGGCTGTTGCGACCGGGTTCATTTGAGATTGGACGTGAGCCAGATTGAGAGATAGATAGAGAGAGAGAGAGAAAGAGAGACAAAAAGAAAGAGAGAGATGGAGAGAGAGAGAGAGAGAGAGAGGGGGAGATGGAGAGAGACAAAGGAGAGAGAGAGAGAGATAGTGAGAAAGATATAGATAGAGAGAGAAAGAAAGAAAGAGAGACAAAAAGAGAGAGATGGAGAGAGAGGGGAGAGACAAAAGAGAGAGAGAGAGAGAGAGAGAAAGAAGAAAGAGAGACAAAAAGAAAGAGAGAGATAGGGAGAGAGAGAGGGAGATGGAGAGAGAGAGAGAGAGAGGGAGAGACAAAGAGAGACAAAAGAGAGAGAGAGAGAGAGAGACAAAAAAGAGTGAGATGGAGAGAGAGATGGAGAGACAAAGAGATAGAGATATATATATATATATAAATATATATAGTGAGAAAGATATAGAGAGAGAGAGAAAGAAAGAAAGAGAGACGAAAAGAAAGAGAGCAAGAGAAAAGGAGAGAAGGAAAGGGTGAGAGAGAGAGAGAGAGAGAGAGAGAGAGAAGAGAGAAGAGAGAGAAAAAGAGAGAGAAAGAGAGAAAAGAGAAAGATGGAGATGGAGAGAGAAGAGAGAGACAAAGAAAGAGAGAGAGAGAGAGAGAGAGAGAGAGTGTGTGTGTGTGTGTGTGTGTGAGAGGAGAGAGAGAGAGAGAGAGAGAGAGGTGTGTGTGTGTGTGTGTGTGTGAGAGAGAGAGAGAGAGAGAGAGAGAGAGAGAGAGAGACATTTTTGGGAACTGTTGTTATCGTGTGTGTTGAGAATTACAAAAAATTATACAAATACAAATTTATTGGAAAAAAACAAAAACAAAAAGGAACATTTGGTCTCTGACTGGAATTCGTTACGGGTTAATTTGATGAAAACAAAATAATAATAATAATAAAGAAAGAAAAAGGAAAGAAGAGGAAGGAGGAGAAGGGGATGAAGAAGAAAAGGAAGATTAAGAAGAAGAAGAACTATGGGAATGAAGAAGAAGAAGAAGAAGAAGAAGAAGATTAATAATATGAAGAAGAGCTATGGGAAAGAAGAAGGAGAAGAAGAAGAAGAAGAAAAAGAAGAAAGAGAAGAAGAAGAAAAAAAGAAAAAGAAGAAAACGAAAAGAAAGAAAAAGAAGAAAAAAGAAGAAGAAAAAGAAGAAAAGAAAAAGAAGAAAGAAGAAAAAGAAGAAGAAAAATAAAATAAAAAGAAGAAAAAGAAAAAGGAGAAGAAAAAGAAAAAGAAAAAGAAGAAAAAGAAGAAGAAAAAGAAGAAAAAGAAAAATAAAAAGAAGAAAAAGAAGAAGAAAAAAGAAAAAGAAGAAAAAAAGAAAAAGAAGAAAAAAGAAGAAGAAAAAAAAAGAAAAAAGAAGAAAAAGAAAAAGAAGAAAAAGAAAGAAAAAGAAGATGTTTGAGATGGAAATTAGTTTGCATTACAAGCAATTATTCTAGGAGATTTGAAACGGTCGGTAGAAGTCAGTGGCACAAGTAGCATTGAAGATGAATGACATCATCATCATCATCATCATCTTTGTCTTTATTTATAGGTCATCATCAGCAGCAGCAGCATCACCATCAGCAACATCCTGAGGACTTACGACAAAACAAAACAATGAACAGTGCCAGTTTTAAGATTCCTAATTCCTCATCAGCATCAAATGTTTTATAATTGCAAAATGATCATCATCATCATCTAATATAATGTCAGATTAATAATTTCCAAACCATAATCATCATATGAAAATGCATTGGACAATGATTTTGACTATAAAAATGCATTGGACAATGATTTTTACTATAAAAATGCATTGGAAAATGATTTTTACTATAAAAATGCATTGGAAATGATTTTTACTATAAAAATGCATTGGACAATTATTTTTACTATAAAAATGCATTGGAAATGATTTTTACTATAAAAAATGCATTGGACAATTATTTTTACTATAAAAATGCATTGGAAATGCATTTAAATAATGTCAGAGAGGATTTTCTTTTAATTTTTTCAAAGCCATTTTAAAAACTGGAACTGCAACAAAAAAAAAAAAAGAAAAAAGAAAGTGGGTGCGTTTAACTTTGTAGTCAGTTTTCAGTTCATTAAGTCGCCAAAAAATATGAAAAATCATTTCAACCAAAACATGAGGAAACAAAATCAGACAAATTAATATAAAAGAATTTTGTTTTCTTCCTACAAAGAACCGAAGAAAATGTATTGTTCTATAATTGAAAAGTCTATCACCATCATCATCATCATCATTATCATCATCATCATCAAAAACACTATTAGTTTTATGAATGAAAAACAATCATCATCATCATAATCACCCCCTCCTCCCCATCATCATCATAATCATCATCATGAAAAACATTACTAGTTTTATGATTGCAACACCATCATCATCATCATCGTCATCAATCACCTCCTCCTCCTCCTCCTCCTCCTCATCATCATCATCGTCGTCATCGTCATCAATCACCTCCTCCTCCTCCTCCTCATCATCATCGTCGTCATAGTCCCCTCCTCCTCCTCATCATCATCATCGTTCTCATCATCCCCCTCCTCCTCCTCTCCATCATCATGAAAAACATTATTAGTTTTATGATTGCAACACCATCATCATCATCATCATCATCGTCGTCGTCGTCGTCGTCATCATCCCCTCCTCCTCCCCATCATCATCATGAAAAACATTACTAGTTTTATGATTGCAACACCATCATCATCATCATTGTCATCAATCACCTCCTCCTCCTCCTCATCATCATCATCGTCATCGTCATCAATCA
>CM042177.1:39633516-39678516 GCA_023376005.1 Doryteuthis pealeii
ATATATATATATATATATATGTGTGTGTGAAAATAAAATGGAAATTAATCTGACAGTATGACTATGATATAATGAAAAAACAAAAGATGTTTACAACTGAATAGGCTCATCAGGAGAGAAGTGTGCAAACCGTTTCGGGGCCAATCTCTTGACGGTTTAAAAAGCAACACCGGCCCATCCTCACTGGTATGAGGACCCTTCGCGTTATAATGCATCGACCGCACGTGGGTCGGTCTCCTGATGAGCCTATTTAGTTGTAAACATCTTTTGTTTTTTCATTATATCATATTCATATATATATATATATACGTAAACTGTCTTCTTGGAAATTGGTATTTATCTATTTACTTATTTGTTTGTTTGTTTATTTTGGCTCCTTGGGCATCACTACTTTTTATTCTCATCTTACATCAATAAAAATCCATTAGAAATGATTTTTACTATGAAAATGCATTAGAAATGATTTTTAATATAAAAATGCATTGGAAATGATTTTTACTATGAAAATGCATTGGAAATTATTTTTACTATAAAATCCATTAGAAATGATTTTTACTATGAAAATGCATTAGAAATGATTTTTAATATTAAAATGCATTGGAAATGATTTTTACTATGAAAATGCATTGGAAATTATTTTTACTATAAAAATCCATTAGAAATGATTTTTACTATGAAAATGCATTAGAAATGATTTTTAATATTAAAATGCATTGGAAATGATTTTTACTATGAAAATGCATTGGAAATTATTTTTACTATAAAAATGCACTGGAAATGATTTTTACTATGAAAATGCATTGGAAATGATTTTTACTATAAAAAATGCCTTGGAAATGATTTTTACTATAAAAATGCATTGGAAATGATTTTTACTATGAAAATGCATTGGAAATGATTTTTACTATGAAAATGCATTAGAAATGATTTTTAATATAAAAATGCATTGGAAATGATTTTTACTATGAAAATACATTGGAAATGATTTTTACTATGAAAATGCATTGGAAATTATTTTTACTATAAAAATGCATTGGACAATGATTTTTACTATAAAAATGCATTGGAAATGATTTTTACTATAAAAATGCATTGGAAATGATTTTTACTATAAAAATGCATTGGAAATTATTTTTACAATAAAGATGTATTGGAAATGATTTTTACTATAAAAAATGCACTGGAAATGATTTTTTACTATAAAATGTATTGGGATTGATGCATTGGACAATGATTTTTATTATAAAAATGCATTGGACAATGATTTTTTACTATAAAAATGCATTGGAAATGATTTTTACTATAAAATGCATTGGAAAATGATTTTTTAACTATTTAAATCAATTTTACTATAAAAATGCAAATGCCACTCCTACTTTTATAAAACTAATGGAGGATCTTAGTAAGGCGAAAAATTACCATTAACACGAAGCTTAGCATATATGAATGTTGGTCTTTGCAACATTGCTGTACTCATTTAAAATCTGTATAAAGTATTGCCGTCCATTTAGTAGCTAAAGAGCTTCTATCAAAACTGCTTTTGAAGAATTCTAGGAATTGGTTGGAACACACTCATTCCTGATTATGAGATTCTCCAGAAGCCTTTGAGTTCTAGCATTGAAAAAGTGATTAATCATGTGTCCAATGTGTTTCTAGTGAAGACGGAGGACAAAGATCTCGAAAGGTTCTGTTTTATGCAATTCTAGGTGAATCAGAAATATTCACTCAAAATGATTTTTTTTTTATTTTCTATGTTTTGCTTGATTCAAAGGTCTCAGGTTACTTACACTAGCTTCTGTAAGTAAGTGATCACCCGTATAAGTAATGAATTGTCTCATCATTGCTTAACTTCAGTTCTCTTTCTTATTTACAAAACTATGAGTTCTAGCATTGAAAAGTGTTTAGTTATGCATTGGAAATGATTTTTACTATAAAAATGAATTAGAAATGATTTTTACTATAAAAATGAATTAGAAATGATTTTTACTATAAAAATGCATTGGACAATGATTTTTTACTATAAAAATGCAATGGAAATGATTTTACAATAAAAATGCATTGGAAATAATTTTTAGTATAAAAATGCATCGGCAATAATTTTTACTATAAAAATGCATTAGAAATGATTTTTACCATAAAAATGCATCGGCAATATTTTTGCTATAAAAATGCATTGGAAATGATTTTTACTATAAAAATGCATGGAAATAATTTTTTACTATAAAAATGCATTGGAAATGATTTTTACTATAAAATGCATTGGAAATGATTTTTAGTATAAAAATGCATCGGCAATAATTTTTACTATATAAAATACATTGGAAATGATTTTGTTATAAAAATGCATTGGAAATGAATTTTTACTATAAAAATGCACTGGAAATAATTTTACTATAAAAATGCATTGGAAATAATTTTTATAGTAAAATGCATTGGAAATTATTTTTTTACTATGAAAATGATTAGAAAATGATTTTTTACTATAAAAATGGAAATGATTTTTATAAAAATGCATTGGACAATGATTTTTACTATAAAAATGTTTTGGAAATGATTTTTACTATAAAATGCATTGGACAATGATTTTTACTATGAAAATGCATTGGAAATGATTTTTACTATAAAAATGCATTGGAATGATTTTTTTTACTATAGAAATGCATTTAAATCAATTTTACTATAAAAATGCAAATGCCACTCCTACTTTTATAAAACTAATGGAGGATCTTAGTAAGGCCGAACAATTACCATTAACACGAAGCTTAGCATATATGAATGTTGGTTCTTTGCAACATTGCTGTACTCATTTAAAATCTGTATTAAGTATTGCCGTCCCATTTAGTAGCTAAAGAGCTTCTATCAAAACTGCTTTTGAAGAATTCTAGGAATTGGTTGGAACACACTCATTCCTGATTATGAGATTCTCCAGAAGCCTTTGAGTTCTAGCATTGAAAAAGTGATTAATCATGTGTCCAATGTGTTTCTAGTGAAGACGGAGGACAAAGATCTCGAAAGGTTCTGTTTTATGGCAATTCTAGGGTGAATCAGAAATATTCACTCAAAATGAATTTTTATTTTATTTTCTATGTTTTGCTTGATTCAAAGGTCTCAGGTTACTTACACTAGCTTCTGTAAGTAAGTGATCACCCGTATAAGTAATGAATTGTCTCATCATTGCTTAACTTCAATTCTCTTTCTTATTTACAAAACTATGAGTTCTAGCATTGAAAAGTGTTTAGTTATGCATTGGAAATGATTTTTACTATAAAAATGAATTAGAAATGATTTTTACTATAAAAATGAATTAGAAATGATTTTTACTATAAAAATGCATTGGACAATGATTTTTTACTATAAAAATGCAATGGAAATGATTTTACAATAAAAATGCATTGGAAATAATTTTTAGTATAAAAATGCATCGGCAATAATTTTTACTATAAAAATGCATTAGAAATGATTTTTACCATAAAAATGCATCGGCAATAATTTTTGCTATAAAAATGCATTGGAAATGATTTTTGTTATAAAAATGCATTGGAAATGATTTTTACTATAAAAATGCACTGGAAATAATTTTTACTATAAAAATGCATTGGAAATGATTTTTACTATAAAAATGCATTGGAAATGATTTTTAGTATAAAAATGCATCGGCAATAATTTTTACTATAAAAATACATTGGAAATGATTTTTGTTATAAAAATGCATTGGAAATGATTTTTACTATAAAAATGCACTGGAAATAATTTTTACTATAAAAATGCATTGGAAATAATTTTTATAGTAAAAATGCATTGGAAATTATTTTTTACTATGAAAATGCATTAGAAATGATTTTTACTATAAAAATGCATTGGAAATGATTTTTTCGATAAAAATGCATTGGACAATGATTTTTACTATAAAAATGTATTGGAAATGATTTTTACTATAAAAATGCATTGGACAATGATTTTTACTATGAAAATGCATTGGAAATGATTTTTACTATAAAAATGCATTGGAAATGATTTTTTTACTATAGAAATGCATTTAAATCAATTTTACTATAAAAATGCAAATGCCACTCCTACTTTTATAAAACTAATGGAGGATCTTAGTAAGGCCGAACAATTACCATTAACACGAAGCTTAGCATATATGAATGTTGGTTCTTTGCAACATTGCTGTACTCATTTAAAATCTGTATTAAGTATTGCCGTCCCATTTAGTAGCTAAAGAGCTTCTATCAAAACTGCTTTTGAAGAATTCTAGGAATTGGTTGGAACACACTCCTTCCTGATTATGAGATTCTCCAGAAGCCTTTGAGTTCTAGCATTGAAAAAGTGATTAATCATGTGTCCAATGTGTTTCTAGTGAAGACGGAGGACAAAGATCTCGAAAGGTTCTGTTTTATGGCAATCTAGGGTGAATCAGAAATATCACTCAAAATGAATTTTTATTTTATTTTCTATGTTTTGCTTGATTCAAAGGTCTCAGGTTACTTACACTAGCTTCTGTAAGTAAGTGATCACCCGTATAAGTAATGAATTGTCTCATCATTGCTTAACTTCAGTTTCTCTTTCTTATTTACAAAAACTATGAGTTCTAGCATTGAAAGTGTTTAGTTATGCATTGGAAATGATTTTTACTATAAAAATGAATTAGAAATGATTTTACTATAAAAATGAATTAGAAATGATTTTTTACTATAAAAATGCATTGGAAAATGATTTTTACTATAAAAATGCAATGGAAATGATTTTACAATAAAAATGCATTGGAAATAATTTTTTAGTATAAAAATGCATCGGCAATAATTTTTACTATAAAAATGCATTAGAAATGATTTTTACCATAAAAATGCATAAATAATTTTTACTATAAAAATGCATTGGAAATGATTTTTGTTATAAAATGCATTGGAAATGATTTTTACTATAAAAAATGCATTGGATTGGAAATGATTTTTACTATGAAAATGCATTGGAAATGATTTTTACTACAAAAAATGCATTGGAAATGATTTTTATTATAAAAAATGCATTAGAAATTTTTTTACTACAAAAATGCATTGGAAATTATTTTTACTACAAAAATGCATTAGAAATTATTTTTACTACAAAAATGCATTGGAAATTATTTTTACTATAAAAATGCATTTGAAATGCATTCCTATCTCCTTTATTTGAAGACAAAAATGAAACTGGTGTGCTGTCTTTTATCTTTGAATCTTGCCCCAATTCTCTAGGATCCTTCTAGATGTCTTTGTGCTATTCTTAGCGTTACCATTTCCATCGATCTAAGAGTCACTCTGAAATTCTTTCCAAGCGAACCTAACATGATTGTGCACAAATTTGATAATATTAGTTTAGATCTAGAATTCCCCAAATTTTCTCCCTGGGGATGAAGCAACGGAAATATTTTTGGGTCACTTTCTGCACAAATCCAAAAATCTATTTAAATCTTTCTTTTTTTTTTTTTTATCTCGGAAGCAAGAGCAAGTACCAAGCGTATCATACACACATATCGATCTATCTATCTATTCATCTGTTGTCTTTTCCCTATCTCTCTCTCTCTCTCTCTCTCTCTCTCTCTCTCTCTCTCTCTCTCTCTCTCGCTCAGTAACAGGAGTATTATTATTCTATCTATTTCAGTCTGTTCTTATCTATTTGTTTAAAGACTATTTCTTATCTATCTATCAATCTATCTACCTATATATATATATATATATATATATATATGGGAGAATATGTGCTTAATTGAAGTCGAACCTAATTTATGAAAGTTAATTAATTAATAATTAATTAATTAACTTTCATAAATTAGGTTCGACTTCAATTAAGCACATATTCTCCCAAATATTGTCGGCTGAAAATAGCCATATCACAAACATTGTCTGTTTGTTTACTTCTCATATATATATATATATATATATATCACTTCATCCAATCATAAACATCTTATGCCTTTTGAATTTTTCGATTTTTTCGATTTTCCTTGTATTTGTATCAACGTCACCTGATGAATGCATGCGATTTTAGCATGTATGAAACCTAAGGTTGTGACTGTTCTATTGCCATCAAATAAACAGATATGTAATACCTTTATATATTTATTTTATTATATTATATAATAGCTCTATTCATTATATCGAGCACTCTCCTAATACTACTGCCATTTGGCACACCATTCCAATGAAAGCTGAAGTGGTGACTATCCAAGACTATATATATATATGTGTGTGTGTGTGTGTGTGTGTGTGTATTTGGGCAGCATTCTTTCATTTATGCATTTTGAATTAAACAAAAGACACATCTCCTGTTTAACAATTTTATTTGAGATCTTTTCGAGTTTTCTGGCCAACTTTTTAATATTTGGGTAGAATTCGTGGATTAGTCCACCAAAGTTCATGTCTCGAGTACTTTTGGCACTTCGAAGTGCCATCATCAGCTGTGATCTGTTCCAGTTTTTCATATTATATCAATGGATGTGGAGGCTGGAAGGAGAATAATTGATGAGAAAGGTGTGATAGGCATTTTAAAATGTGTGTACTGCATTGGAAATTAATTTTCTTTAAGGATGGTTTGTATAGTTTTATGTATAAAGCTTCTAGTATTTGGAGTTTTTTTTTTCTTTGTGCAGAATGTGTGTATTTTCCGTTAGGATATTTCGGTAATTAGAGTGGGGGCATAAATTGTTAAACAGGTGATGTGTCTTTTGTTTAATTCATTTACTATCTATCTATCTATCTATCTATCTATCTATCTCAGTCTATTTATATCTATCTATCTATCTATCTATCTATCTATCTCAGTCTATTTATATCTATCTATCTATCTATCTATCTATCTCAGTCTATTTATATCTATCTATCTATCTATCTATCTATCTATCTCAGTCTGTTTATATCTATCTATCTATCTCAGTCTGTTATATCTATCTATCTATCTATCTATCTATCGCAGTCTGTTTATATCTATCTATCTATCTATCTATCTCAGTCTTATTATATCTATCTATCTATCGATCGCTGTTTGTTTATATCTATCTATCTATCTATCTATCTCAGTCTGTTTATATCTATCTATCTATCTATCTATCATGGTCTGTTTAATATCTATCTATCTATCTATCTATCCGCAGCTGTTATATCTATCTATCTATCTATCTATCTCAGTCTGTTTATATCTATCTATCTATCTATCTATCATGGTCTGTTTATATCTATATATCTATCTATCTATCCAGCCTGTGTTTTTTATATCTATCTATCTATCTATCTATCTATCCATGCCTGTTTATATCTATCTATCTATCTATCTATTATCTGTTTATATCTATCTATCTATCTATCTATCTATCTCGTCTGTTAATCTATCTTATCTACACTATCTCTCTCTCTCAATCTGTTAATATCTATCTATCTCAAACTGTTATTATCTATCTATCTATCTATCTCAATTTTGGAGCTGATGGGAGTGTTGAGTACCCCTTCATCACCATTTCTCCCAGATCCACTCAGACCTGGGGTGGTAGTACCTGTTAGGGTTCCATCTATAGGTTAAATAGAAAAAACAAGTCTAATGAAAAATTGAGTTTAAAAAAAGAAATAGAATATCTATTAAGAATGAATTAAACAAAACGTCTTTGGTATAAATTAACCCAACAAGGGTTGACATGCCGTAACAACCCAACCAACCAAACCTGATGAATGAGATCACACACTTCAGTCTGTTTATATCTATCTATCTATCTATCTATCTATCTATCTCAGTCTGTTTATATCTATCTATCTATCTATCTATCTCAGTCTGTTTATATCTATCTATCTATCTATCTATCTCAGTCTGTTTATATCTATCTATCTATCTATCTATCTATCTATCTCAGTCTGTTTATATCTATCTATCTATCTCAGTCTATTTATATCTATCTATCTATCTATCTCAGTCTGTTTATATCTATCTATCTATCTATCTATCTCTCAGTATCTATCTATCTATCTATCTATCTATCTCAGTCTGTTTTATATCTATCTATCTATCTATCTATCTATTCTATCTCAGTCTGTTTAATATCTATCTATCTATCTCAGTCTATCTATCTATCTCAGTCTATTTATCTATCTATCTATCTATCTCAGTCTATTTATATCTATCTATCTATCTATCTATCTATCTAATCTATCTCAGTCTATTTATATCTATCTATCTATCTATCTCAGCCTGTTAATATCTATCTATCTATCTATCTATCTATCTATCTATCTATATATCTATCGCAGTCTGTTTATATCTATCTATCTATCTATCTATCTATCTATCTATCTATCTCAGTCTATTTATATCTATCTATCTATCTATCTATCTCAGTCTATTTATATCTATCTATCTATCTATCTCAGTCTGTTTATATCTATCTATCTATCTATCTATCTATTTATCTATCTCAGTCTGTTTATATCTATCTATCTATCGATCGCTGTTTGTTTATATCTATCTATCTATCTATCTATCTATATATCTATCTCAGTCTGTTTATATCTATCTATCAATCTATCTATCTGTCTATCTATCTATCTATCTATCCCAGCCTGTTTATATCTATCTATCTATCTATCTATCTATCTATCTATCTATCTCAGTCTGTTTATATCTATCTATCTATTATCTATCTATCTAAGTCTGTTCATATCTATCTATCTATCTATCTATCTATCTATCTATCTCAGTCTTTTTATATCTAACTATCTAATATCAGTCTGTTTATATCTATCTATCTATCTATCTATCTCAGTCCTGTTTATAGCAATATCTATCTATCTATCTATCTGCAGTCTGTTTATATCTATCTATCTATCTATCTATCTATCTCAGTCTGTTTATATCTATCTTCTATCTATCTTCAGTCTTATTATATCTATTATCTATCTCAGTCTGTTTATATATACTATCTATCTATCTATCTATCTCAGTCTATTATATCTATCTATCTATCTCAGTCTGTTTTATATCTATCTATCTATCTAATCTATCTATCTATCTATCTGAGTCTGTTTATATCTATCTGTCTATCTATCTATCTCAGTCTGTTTATATCTATCTATCTATCTATCTATCTATTCCAGCCTTTCTATATCTATCTATCTATTTATCGATATCAGTCTGTTTATATCTATCTATCTATCTATCTATCACGGTCTGTTTATATCTATCTATCTATCTATCCAGCCTGTTTATATCTATCTATCTATCTATCTATCTATCTATCCCAGCCTTTTTATATTCTATCTATCTATCTATATCAGTCCATTTTATTCTATCTATCTATCTATCTATCTATCTCAGTCTGTTTATATCTATCTATCTATCTACATATCTATCTATCTCAGTCTGTTTATATCTATCTATCTATCTATCTCAGTCTGTTATATCTATCTATCTATCTATCTATCTATTTATCTATCTCAGTCTGTTTATATCTATCTATCTATCTATCTATCTAGTCTATTTATATCTATCTATCTATCTATCTATCTCAGTCTATTTATATCTATCTATCTATCTATCTATCTCAGTGTATTTATATCTATCTATCTATCTATCTCAGTCTGTTTTATATCTATCTATCTATCTATCTATCTATCTCAGTCTGTTTATATCTATCTATCTATCGATCGCTGTTGTTATCTATCTATCTATCTATCTATCTATCTATCTATCTCAGTCTGTTTATATCTATCTATCAATCTATCTATCTATCTATCTATCTATCTCCCACCCTGTTTATATCTATCTATCTATCTATCCCAGCCTGTTTATATCTATCTATCTATCTATCTATCTATCTATCTCAGTCTTTTTATATCTATCTATCTATCTATCTCAGTCTGTTTATATCTATCTATCTATCTATCTATCTAAGTTCTGTTTCATATCTATCTATCTATCTATCTATCTATCTATCTCAGTCTTTTTATATCTAACTATCTATCTCAGTCTGTTTATATCTATCTATCTATCTATCTATCTATCTATCTATCAGTCTGTTATAGCTATATCTATCGCAGTCTGTTTATATCTATCTATCTATCTATCTATCTATCGCAGTCTGTTTATTCTATCTATTATCTATCTCAGTCTTATTATATCTATCTATCTATCTCAGTCTGTTTATATCTATCTATCTATCTATCTATCTATCTCAGTCTTATTATATCTATCTATCTATCTCAGTCTGTTTAATCTATCTATCTATCTATCTATCTATCTATCTATCTATCTGAGTCTGTTTATATCTATCTGTCTATCTATCTATCTCAGTCTGTTTATATCTATCTATCTATCTATCTATCTATTCCAGCCTTTCTATATCTATCTATCTATTTATCGATATCAGTCTGTTTATATCTATCTATCTATCTATCTATCACGGTCTGTTTATATCTATCTATCTATCTATCCCAGCCTGTTTTATCTATCTATCTATCTATCTATCTATCTATCTATCTATCCCAGCCTGTTTATATCTATCTATCTATCTATATCAGTCCATTTATATCTATCTATCTATCTATCTATCTATCTCAGTCTGTTTATATCTATCTATCTATCTACATATCTATCTATCTCAGTCTGTTTATATCTATCTATCTATCTATCTCAGTCTGTTTATATCTATCTATCTATCTATCTATCTATTTATCTATCTCAGTCTGTTTATATCTATCTATCTATCTATCTATCTCAGTCTATTTATATCTATCTATCTATCTATCTATCTCAGTCTATTTATATCTATCTATCTATCTATCTATCTCAGTGTATTTATATCTATCTATCTATCTATCTCAGTCTGTTTATATCTTCTATCTATCTATCTATCTATCTATCTATCTCAGTCTGTTTATATCTATCTATCTATCGATCGCTGTTTGTTTATATCTATCTATCTATCTATCTATCTATCTATCTATCTCAGTCTGTTTATATCTATCTATCAATCTATCTATCTATCTATCTATCTATCTATCCCACCCTGTTTATATCTATCTATCTATCTATCCCAGCCTGTTTATATCTATCTATCTATCTATCTATCTATCTATCTCAGTCTTTTTTATATCTATCTATCTATCTATCTCAGTCTGTTTATATCTATCTATCTATCTATCTAAGTCTGTTCATATCTATCTATCTATCTATCTATCTATCTATCTATCTATCTATCTCAGTCTTTTTATATCTAACTATCTATCTCAGTCTGTTTATATCTATCTATCTATCTATCTATCTATCTATCTATCTATCTCAGTCTGTTTATAGCTATCTATCTATCTATCTATCGCAGTCTGTTTATATATCTATCTATCTATCTATCTATCGCAGTCTGTTTATATCTATCTATCTATCTATCTAGTCAGTCTATGTTTATATCTATCTATCTATCTATCTATCTATCTCAGTCTTATTATATCTATCTATCTATCTCAGTCTGTTTTATATCTATCTATCTATCTATCTATCTATCTATCTGAGTCTGTTTATATCTATCTGTCTATCTATCTATCTCAGTCTGTTTATATCTATCTATCTATCTATCTATCTATTCCAGCCTTTCTATATCTATCTATCTATTTATCGATATCAGTCTGTTTATATCTATCTATCTATCTATCTATCACGGTCTGTTTATATCTATCTATCTATCTATCCCAGCCTGTTTATATCTATCTATCTATCTATCTATCTATCTATCTTATCCCAGCCTGTTATATCTATCTATCTATCAGTCCATTAATATCTATCTATCTATCTATCTAGTCTGTTTATATCTATCTATCTATCTACATATCTATCTATCTCAGTCTATTTATATCTATCTATCTATCTCAGTTGTTATATCTATCTATCTATCTATCTATCTATTTATCTATCTCAGTCTGTTTATATCTATCTATCTATCTATCTATCTCAGTCTATTTATATCTATCTATCTATCTATCTATCAGTCTATCTTCTATCTATATCTAGTCTATTTATATCTATCTATCTATCTATCTCAGTCTGTTTATATCTAATCTATCTATCTATCTATCTAATCTATCTCAGTCTGTTTTATATCTATCTATCTATCATCGCTGTTTTGTTTATATCTATCTATCAATCTATCTATCTATCTATCTATCTATCCTATCTATCCAACCCTGTTTATATCTATCTATCTATCTATCCCAGCCTGTTATATCCTATCTATCTATCTATCTATCTATCTATCTATCTCAGTCTTTTTAATATCTATCTATCTATCTATCTATCTCAGTCTGTTTATATCTATCTATCTATCTATCTCAGTCTTATTATTCTATCTATCTATCGATGCTGTTTGTTTATATCTATCTATCTATCTATCTATCTTGGTCTGTTTATATCTATCTACCTATCTATCCCAGCCTGTTTATATCTATCTATCTATCTATCTATCTATCTAATCTAATCTGTTATATCTATCTATTATCTAATCTATCTATCATCTAGTCTGTTTATATATCTATCTATCTATATCTATCTATCCCAGCCTGTTTATATCTATCTATCTATCTATCTCAGTCTGTTTATATCTATCTATCTATCTACCTATCTCTCTCTCTCAATCTGTTAATATCTATCTATCTCAAACTGTTATTATCTATCTATCTATCTATCTCAATTTTGGAGCTGATGGGAGTGTTGAGTACCCCTTCATCACCATTTCTCCCAGATCCACTCAACCTGGGGTGGTAGTACCTGTTAGGGTTCCATCTATAGGTTAAATAGAAAAAACAAGTCTAATGAAAAATTGAGTTTAAAAAAAGAAATAGAATATCTATTAAGAATGAATTAAACAAAACGTCTTTGGTATAAATTAACCCAACAAGGGTTGACATGCCGTAACAACACAACCAACCAAACCTGACGAATGAGATCACACCTTCAGTAGCAATGTCCTTCATTGTTGCCTTCATCTTTCTAGGTCTGTGGTCATCTGTCGTCTGGTTGTGGGTGAAAAAGCAACAATGGCAGAGAAAAAGAACACAGGGTACTAAAAAGATAACAGGTTTGAGGAGAAGAAGAGAAGAAGAAGAAGAAGAAGAAGAAGAAGAAGAAGAAGAAGAAAGAAGAAGATAGAGTGAAAAAAAGAAGAAGACAGAAAGAAGAAGAAGAAGAAGAAGAAGAAGAGAGATAGAGTGAAAAAAAGAAGAGACAGAAAGAGAAGAAGAAGAAGAAGAAGAAGAAGAAGATAGAGTGAAAAAAAAGAAGAAAAGACAGAAAGAAGAAGAAGAAGAAGAAGAAGAAGAAGAAGAAGATAGAGTGAAAAAAAAGAAGAAAGACAGAAGAAGAAGAAGAAGAAGAAGAAGAAGAAGAAGAAGATAGAGTGAAAAAAAGAAGAAGAACAGAAAGAAGAAGAAGAAGAAGAGAGAAGAAGAAGATAGAGTGAAAAAAAGAAGAACAGAAGAAGAGAAGAAGAAGAAGAAGAGAAAAGAAGATAGAGTGAAAAAAAGAAGAGACAGAAAGAAGAAGAAGAAGAAGAAGAAGAGAAAGAAGAAGAAGATAGAGTGAAAAAAAGAAGAAGAGACAGAAAGAAGAAGAAGAAGAAGAAGAAGAAGAAGAAGAAGATAGAGTGAAAAAAAGAAAGAAGAAAAGAAGAAGAAGAAGAAGAAAGAAGAAGAAGAGAAGAAGAAGATAGAGTGAAAAAAAGAAGAAGACAGAAAGAAGAAGAAGAAGAAAGAAGAAGAAGAAGAAGAAGAAGAAGAAGATAGAGTGAAAAAAAGAAGAAGACAGAAAGAAGAAGAGAAGAAGAAGAAGAAGAAGATTAGAGTGAAAAAAAAGAGAAGCAGAAGAAGAAGAGAAGAAGAAGAAGAAAGAAGAAGCAGAGAGTGAAAAAAAGAAGAAGAAGAAGAAGAAAAGAAGAAGAAGAAGAAAGAAGAGTGAAAAAGAAGAAGAAAGAAGAAAGAAGAAGAAGAAGAAGAAGAAGAAGAAGAAGAAGATAGAGTGAAAAAAAGAAGAAGACCAGAAAGAAGAAGAAGAAGAAGAAGAAGAAGAAGAAGAAAGAAGAAAGAAGAAGAAGAAGAAGATAGAGTGAAAAAAAGAAGAAGACAGAAAGAGAAGAAGAAGAAGAAGAAGAAGATAGAGTGAAAAAAAGAGAAGACAGAAAGAAGAAGAAAGAAGAAGAAGAAGAAGAAGAAGAGAGTAGATAGCAGAAAAGAAGCAGAAAGAAGAAGAAGAAAGAAGAAGAAGAAGAAGAAGAAGATAGAGTGAAAAAAAGAAGAAGCAGAAAGAAGAAGAAGAAGAAGAAGGAAGAAGAAAATGAACGATAGAGTGAAAAAAAGAAAGAAGAAAGAAGAAGAAGAAGAGAAGAAGAGAAGAAGAAGATAGAGTGAAAAAAGAAGACAGAAAGAAGAAGAAGAAGAAGAAGAAGAAGAAGAAGAAGAAGAAGATAGAGTGAAAAAAAGAAGAACAGAAAGAAGAAGAAGAAGAAGAAGAAGAAGAAGAGAAGAAGAAGAGAAGAAGAAGAGAAGAAAGATGAGTGAAAAAAAGAAGACAGAAAGAGAGAAGAAGAAGAAGAAGAAGAAGAAGAAGATAGAGTGAAAAAAAGAAGACAGAAAGAAGAAGAAGAAGAAGAAGAAGAAGAAGAAGAAGATAGAGTGAAAAAAAAAGAAGACAGAAAGAAGAAGAAGAAGAAGAAGAAGAAGAAGAAGAAGAGAAGAAGAAGAAGAAAGATAGAGTGAAAAAAAGAAGACAGAAAGAAGGAAGAAGAAGAAGAAGAAGAAGAAGAAGATAGAGTGAAAAAAAGAAGACAGAAAGAAGAAGAGAAGAAGAAGAAGAAGAAGAAAGATAGAAGTGAAAAAAAGAAGAAGACAGAAGAAGAAGAAGAAGAAGAAGAAGAAGAAGAAGAGAGAAGGATAGAGTGAAAAAAGAAGAACAGAAAGAAGAAGAAGAAGAAGAAGAAGAAGAAGAAGAAGAAGAAGAGAAGATAGAAGTGAAAAAAAGAAGACAGAAAGAAGAAGAAGAAGAAGAAAGAAGAAGAAGAAGAAGAAGAAGAAGAAGAAGAAGAAGAAAGAAGAAGATAGAGTGAAAAAAAGAAGAGACAGAAAGAAGAAGAAGAGAAAGAAGAAGAAGAAGAAGAAGAAGATAGAGTGAAAAAAAAAGAAGAAGAAGAATGAAGAAGAAAGAAGAAGAAGAAGAGAAAAAAGAAAGAAGAAGAAGAAGAAGAAGATGAAGATAGAGTGAAAAAAGAAGAAGAACAGAAAGAAGAAGAAGAAGAAGAGAAGAAGAAGAGAAGAAGATAGAGTGAAAAGAAGAAGACAGAAGAAGAAGAAAGAAGAAGAAGATAGAGTGAAAAAAAGAGACAGAAAGAAGAAGAAGCAGAAGAAGAAGAAGAAAAGAAGAAGAAGATAGAGTGAAAAAAGAAGAAGACAGAAAGAAGAAGAAGAAGAAGATAGAGTGAAAAAAAGAAAGAACAGAAAGAAGAAGAAGAAGAAGAAGAAGAAGAAGAAGAAGAAGAAAAGAGAAGAAGATGAGTGAAAAAAAGAGAAGAAGAGAAAAGAAGAAGAAGAAAGAAGAAAGAAGAAGAAGAAGAAGATAGAGTGAAAAAAAGAGAAGACAGAAAGAAGAAGAAGAAGAAGAAGAAGAAGAAGAAGATAGAGTGAAAAAAGAAGAAGAAGAAGAAGAAGAAGAAGAAGAAGAAGAAGATAGAGTGAAAAAAGAAAAAGAAGACAGAAAGAAGAAGAAAAGAAGAAGAAGAAGAAGAAGAAGAAGAATAGAGTGAAAAAAAGAAGACAGAAAGAAGAAAGAAGAAGAAGAAGAAGAAGAAGAAGATAGAGTGAAAAAAAAGAAAACAGAAAGAAGAAGAAGAAGAAGAAGAAGAAGATAGAGTTGAAAAAAGAAGAAGAAGAGAAGAAGAAGAAGAAGAAGAAGAAGAAGAAGAAGAAGAAGAAGAAGAAGAAAGAAGAAGAAGAGTGAAAAAAAAAGAAGAAAAGAAGAAGAAGAAGAAGAAGAAGAAGAAGAAGAAGAAGATAGAGTGAAAAAAAGAAGACAGAAAGAAGAAGAAGAAGAAGAAGAAGAAGAAGAAGAAGAAAGAAAGAGAGAGAAGAAGAAGAAGAAGAAGAAGAAGAAGAAGAAGAAGAGAAGAAGATTGAAAAAAAGAAGAAGAAGACAGAAAGAAGAAGAGAAGAAGAAGAAGAAGAAGAAGAAGAAGAAGAAGAAGATAGAGTGAAAAAAAAGAAGAAGAAGACAGAAAGAAGAAGAGAAGAAGAAGAAGAAGAAGAAGAAGAAGAAGAAGAAGAAGAAGAAGATAGAGTGAAAAAAGAAGAAGAAGAAGAAGAAGAAGAAGAAGAAGAGAAAAGAAGAAGATAGAGTGAAAAAAAGAAGAAGAAGAAAGAAGAAGAAGAAGAAGAAGAAGAAGAAGAAGAAGAAGATAGAGTGAAAAAAAAGAAGAAGAAGACAGAAAGAAGAAGAAGAAGAAGAGAAGAAGAAGAAGAAGAAGAAGAAGAAGGGAATGAAGAAGAAGAAGAAGAAGAAGAAGAAGAAGAAGACAGAAAGAGGAAGAAGAACAATGGGAATGAAGAAGAAGAAGAAGAAGAAGAAGTAGAAGAAGAAAACAGAAAGAGGAAGAAGGGGAATGAAGAAGAAGAAGAAGAAGAAGAAGAAGAAGATGAAGAAGAAGAAGAAGAAGAAGGAAGAAGAAGAAGAAGAAGAAGAAGAAGAAGAAAAAAAAGAAGAAGAAGAAGAAGAAGAAGAAGAAGAATCTCGTATATTTCTTGTAGGTATGTATATGTGAATTCTGAAAATATTCAAAGGGAAGCTTAAACCATTGTTAGCTTAGCTTGTCAATACCTACCCACATTCCTTAGTGGCACAGGAACGTCAATGGGATCGTCATATTGTCACAAGAATTAATGCTGTGCTGTCATATGATGAACTAATTAATCACTTTAAAGCCTGTAAATGTAGACAGGGGCTGGTTTAGTTTATTCGGTAGAGCACTCACCATGAAATCACAAGGTTCCAAGTTCAATACCAGTTACTGCCAGCTCAGTGAGTGTGTAACATAGCTTAGGTAATGTGATCTGCATAGTAAAGTATCTTAGAACTGACAGTTGGGATCAAATTGTAATTGTTTGTATTTTTACTATAAAAATGCAGTGGAAGTGATTTTTACTATAAAAATGCATTGGAAGTGATTTTTACTATAAAAATGCATTGGAAATGATTTTTACTATAAAAATGCATTGGAAGTGATTTTTACTATAAAAATGCATTGGAAATGATTTTTATTATAAAAATGCATTGGAAGTGATTTTTACTATAAAAATGCATTGGACAATGATTTTTACTATAAAAATGTATTGGACAATGATTTTTACTATAAAAATGCATTGGACAATGATTTTTATTATAAAAATGCATTGGACAATGATTTTTACTATAAAAATGCATTGGACAATGATTTTTATTATAAAAATGCATTGGAAATGATTTTTACTATAAAAATGCATTGGACAATGATTTTTACTATAAAAATGCATTGGAAAATGATTTTTACTATAAAAATGCATTGGAAATGATTTTTATTATAAAAATGCATTGGAAATGATTTTTACTATAAAAATGCATTGGAAATGATTTTTATTATAAAAAATGCATTGGAAATGATTTTTACTATAAAAATGCATTGGACAATGATTTTTAGTATAAAAAATGCATTGGACAATGATTTTTACTATAAAAATGCATTGGAAATGATTTTTACTATAAAAATGCATTGGACAATGATTTTTAGTATAAAAATGCATTGGACAATGATTTTTAGTATAAAAATGCATTGGACAATGATTTTTAGTATAAAAATGCATTGGACAATGATTTTTACTATATAAATGCATTGGAAATGATTTTTACTATGAAAATGCATTGGAAATGATTTTTACTATAAAAGTGCACTGAAAATGATTTTTACTATAAAAATGCATTGGAAATGATTTTTACTATAAAAATGCATTGGAAATGATTTTTACTATGAAAATGCATTTGTCAATCTTGGTCTAATATCTTCACCCCGTGTAGACCAGTACTTCGGCTAGTATTTATATGTCTGTAACCCCCTCCCCACAAAAAAATTCTTTTCACCCTCATTCCCCCCCCCAAAAAAAAAAACCTCCAATAATTGAAATCTTATAAAAGTGTTCTTTATTATTTCATAGAGCAATTTTAATCTACTTATTCCAATTCATTTATTTTTCGGTATTATATAGGAATTCTTGTTATTTCCCTCATGAGGTCATTGTTATAAAAAAGAAACATTTTAGCCGAACGAAACGACAATTCTGTAACGTTACAAAGTGGCTTTTATTAAAATAAGTTTGATTTAATCTTTATTTCAAAACAAATAGATTGGAATGGATTAAGTTATTAAGATATATACATACACACACACACACACACACACACACACACACACACACACACATATATATATATATATTGATATATATATATTGGTAGATATATACATAGATATAGATATACAGATAGATAGATATGGACTGAAAAATAGGATGTAATGGATTAAGTTATAAGATGTATACACGCACACACACACACACACACACCCACACATATATATATAGATAGAGAGATAGAGAGATAGAGAGAGATAGATAGATAGATAGAGAGAGAGAGAGAGAGAGAGAGAGAGAGAGAGAGAAGAGAGAGAGAAAGAAAGAGAGGGGAGAGCTAGATATGGAGAGACTGATAAATAGATATTGACAGTTTGAAATAGATTGAATGATATATATATATATATATATATATATATATATATATATAATATACAGTTTGAAATAGATCAAATGATATATATATATATATATATATATATATATATATATATATATTGATCTATTTCAAACTGTCAATATCTATCTATCAGTCTGTCCATATCTAGCTCTCTAAAATGGTATAACTGCACTCGAACCCGGCCAGAGGTAGCTGCTAAAATGGTATAACTGCACTGATGAGAGGTGATAGCTCGAAACACGTGTCTGTAGTTTATTATACGCTCCCAATTTCGGTTGAGCACTTTATTTAGAAGGGATTTAATTGCAAAATTTACCGTATTCGGCGTTCAGCTAAGACTCACTTTGTTTACAAAGTTTGAGACGTCTAGGTGAGTTCATTTCCGCTTAGAAATGTAGCGATTAAATAGCCTGCTATACTTGGCAGCTGACTTTGGCCGTATGGGTAAGAGGATTGGCGAACGTAAGTTCGTTCGGGTCTCGAACCCGGCCAGAGGTAGCTGCTAAAATGGTATAACTGCACTGTAAGTCATTCCTTTTTCATATATATATTGATCTTATCAGAGGAATCATATTGGTCTACTATTGTCAGAGGCTCACCATCCAGGGTAGAGAGGTCTCCATCTGTTTAAAAACACATTAACTCCGTTTTATTTCACATCTTGTGCAGGTGTATTTGCAAATGTACTAGATCATCTGCATAGTCTGCATCTTTTACGATAAAATTATTTATAGATATATATTGGAGTGAACAATTATGTCCTGATTCCAAGTTGTATTCTTTAAGATCAACTTTCAATTGAAGAAATGTTTCTTTTTAAAGTCTACGTGGTGCAGCAATACAGTAGCACTAATACGGCTACGGGCTGGAAGAAAGTTTGATCTTATCAGAGAGATCGAATTTCCATATGACTGAAAATCTATCAATTATAATCACGCAGAAATAAATATTTCATTTCTGTCTATTTCTGATTCTGATCACTAGGTAGGACACACTGGATAAAACACATGGAAGGGTTGGACACACCGATGAGTAGGACACACCAAAGGCTAGGACCACTGGGAGGGACAGACAGAAGTGTAGGACACACTGATGGGTGGGATATACCAAAGGTTAGGACCACTGGGTGGGACACACAGAAGTGTAGGACACACTGATGGGTGGGATATACCAAAGGCTAGGACCACTGGGTGGGACACACAGAAGTGTAGGACACAGTGATGAATAGGACACACCAAAGGCTAGGACCACTGGGTGGGACACACAGATGTGTAGGACACAGTGATGAGTAGGACACACCAACGGCTAGGACCACTGGGTGGGACACACAGAAGTGTAGGACACAGTGATCAGTAGGACACACCAAAGGCTAGGACCACTGGGTAGGACACACAGATGTGTAGGACACAGTGATGAGTAGGACACAGTGGGAGGACACCTTGAAGAGTAGGACGCACTATGAAAGGACACACTATGAAAGGACACACTCAAGGGTAAGAAACACTGAAATGTATGACACACTATAAGGTAGGACACACTGAAGGGTAGGAGACATTAAAGGGTAGAAGATACTAAAGTGTAGGACACACTGATGAGTAGGACACACCAAAGGCTAAGACCACTGGGTGGGACACACAGATGTGTAGGACACAGTGATGAGTAGTACACACTGGGGAGGACACCTTGAAGAGTAGGACACACTATGAAAGGACACACTATGAAAGGACACATTCAAGGGTAAGAAACACTGAAATGTAGGACACACTAAAAGGTAGGACACACTGAAGGGTAGAAGATACTAAAGTGTAGAACACAGTGATGAGTGGGACACACCAAAGGCTAGGACCACTGGGTGGGATACACAGAAGTGTAGGACACAGTGATGAGTAGGACACACCAAAGGCTAGGACCACTGGGTGGGAAACACAGAAGTGTAGGACACAGTGATGAGTAGGACACACCAACGGCTAGGACCACTGGGTGGGACACACAGAAGTGTAGGACACAGTGATGAGTAGGACACACCAAAGGCTAGGAACACTGGGTGGGACACACAGATGTGTAGGACACAGTGATGAGTAGGACACACTGGGGAGGACACCTTGAAGAGTAGGACGCACTATGAAAGGACACACTATGAAAGGACACACTCAAGGGTAAGAAACACTGAAATGTAGGACACACTAAAAGGTAGGACACACTGAAGGGTAGGAGACATTAAAGGGTAGAAGATACTAAATTGTAGGACACACTGAGGGGTAGGACACACCAAAGGCTAAGACCACTGGGTGGGACACACAGGTTGGAAGAAAGTTTGATCTTATCAGAGAGATCGGATTTCCATATGACTGATAATATATCAATGATAATCACGCAGAAAGAACTTTTTAGCTATTTGAGTTCCGGAGAATTGCCATTTTGATGTAAAATGGGCCTGTAGGTGCCGCCAGTGACCCCGGGGGTCAGCTCCCATCTATCTTCTCAAACTAGACATTCTAATTAACCTCTTGGACTATAATTATTTGGCCGCAATACAAATCGTACAAGCCATTACCTAATCCTACTTCGAATGATCCCTGGTGACCTCAGAGGTCAAATTTGACCACAGCTGACCTACAATTTAAGGGGTCAAGAAGTAAGATATGCTTCATAATTTACAGCAATGGTCATTTTTCAAGAAATTTCATGATTTGGATAGAAATTGCAGGCGGTGTTTTTTAATTATCTCTAGTGACCTCTATTGACCTCTAAGGTCAAACGCAAATGCAAAAAATGAGGTCAATGGGCCTTGTCATACTGCATCACTCAAGCATAAACTTCCTATCAATGTTAATAATTTGTTTCTCAAAGCATTCCGCAGTAAAGTCATTGGCCAATGCATTTTTATAGTAAAAATCATTTTCAATGCATTTTTATAGTAAAAATTATTTCCAATGCATTTTTATAGTAAAAATCATTTCCAATGCATTTTATAGTAAAAATCATTTCCAATGTATTTTTATCGTAAAAATCATTGTCCAATGCATTTTTATAGTAATAATTATTGTCCAATGCATTTTTATAATAAAAATCATTTCCAATGCATTTTTATACTAAAAATCATTTCCAATGCATTTTTATAGTAATAATTATTGTCCAATGCATTTTTATAGTAAAAATCATTTCCAATGCATTTTTATACTAAAAATCATTGTCCAATGCATTTTTATAGTAATAATTATTGTCCAATGCATTTTTATAGTAAAAATCATTTCCAATGCATTTTATAGTAAAAATCATTGTCCCATGCATTTTTATAGTAAAAATCATTGTCCAATGCATTTTTATAGTAAAAATTATTTCCAATGCATTTTTATAGTAAAAATCATTTCCAATGTATTTTATAGTAAAAATCATTTCCAATGTATTTTTATCGTAAAAATCATTGTCCAATGCATTTTTATAGTAATAATTATTGTCCAATGCATTTTTATAGTAAAAATCATTTCCAATGCATTTTTATACTAAAAATCATTTCCAATGCATTTTTATAGTAATAATTATTGTCCAATGCATTTTTATAGTAAAAATCATTTCCAATGCATTTTTATAGTAAAAATCATTTCCAATGCATTTTTATAGTAATAATTATTGTCCGATGCATTTTTATAGTAAAAATCATTTCCAATGCATTTTTATACTAAAAATCATTTCCAATGCATTTTACTATAAAAATGTATTACAAATAAACAAAAATCTCTCTAAGTATGCCATTTTTTCTACAGTAACATAAAATCAAATCATTATTAATATAGATTGTTTTTGTCTTCCATGCAAAAGAAACGGAATTTGGCAAAAAGACAAAAAATTCCTTTCGGTAATTTTATACTTAGAAATATTTTCCATATCCATTTCCTTGTACTCTTTGGAGAAGGAAATCAATCGAACACGTGTGATCGATATTTGGCAGTGCCAAGTATGAATAATAGGGTAGAGAATGAAGAAGACAATAGCTAGCTGGGCAGGGGTGAATTGGTTGATGAGGGTAATTATAGGGGAATAGAGAGTAGAGGTGAGAAATATGGGCGTGGTTAGGTTTAGGGGGTCGTCTATGATGGGGGAAGCGATAAGAAGAGGAAGAAGAAATATTGGCGAGGAAGTTTGAGAAGATTTATAAGAAAGGAATAAATCTTCCCAAGGGAGAGGTTGAAGGACAGAATTACAGGTTGCAGGTCAAAGATCTGTTCGCGATTTAATTACTGGAATGTTGAACACGATGTTAATAGGTTCAAATGTTTGATTACAGCGACATTTTTAAAAACGTAGGATTATACGATACTCACCGGAAGGTAATTAACAAATTTTTAATCATGAATGATTATGACGTCATGAATGATTATGACATCAATGATTATGACGTCTAACGTGAAATAATAAAAGGATTTTACTACAAAAATACATTGGACAATGATTTTTACTATAAAAATCCATTGGAAATGATTTTTACTATAAAAATCCATTGGAAATGATTTTTACTATAAAAATGCATTGGAAAATGATTTTTACTATAAAAATGCATTGGACAATGATTTTTACTATAAAAATGCATTGGAAATGATTTTTACTATAAAAATGCATTGGACAATGATTTTTACTATAAAAATGCATTGGAAAATGATTTTTACAATAAAAATGCATTGCAAATGATTTTTATTATAAAAATGCATTGCATTGGAAATGATTTTTACTATAAAAATGGCATTGCAAATGATTTTTACTATAAAAATGCATTGGACAATGATTTTACTATAAAATGCATTGGAAATGATTTTTACTATAAAAAATGCATTGGAAATGATTTTTACTATAAAATGCATTGGAAATGATTTTTACTATAAAAATGCATTGGAAATGATTTTTACTATAAAAATGCATTGGACAATGATTTTTACTATAAAAATGCTATAAAAAAAAACCTAGGTTTTGTTATAAAAGAGGGAGGCATATTATTAACTTGAACTTGACTTATAATTTTTAATTTAATTTAATTTTAATAAAATAAAACAACAAAATGCCCTGCTTGAAATACTGAAATTGTAAAATTTTCTGATCAATTATTTGGCCAAATTTGAATATTTGAATTTATGTCTACGATCTTTGATGCTATTTCCTCAAAAATTGGTAAAAGTTTAATTTGTAATTTTTGACATCCTTATTTACTAGAGCAATACACAACTTTCAATGTTTTATGTAATTTCATATTAATATATATATATATATATATATATATATATATATATATATATATATATATATATATATATATATAATATATATATATATATATATATATATATATATATATATACATATATACATATAATATATACATATATATATAATATATATATATATATATATATATAATATATACATATATATATATATATATATATGTATATATAAATATATACATATATATGCATAATATATATATCATTATTAATTAATTAATTTTCAAAAATTAGGTACGACTCCAATTAAGCACTTATTCTCCCAAAAATTATCGGCAAAAAGCCATTCAAAACAAACCGTGTTTACATATATATATATATATATATATATATATATATATATATAATATATATATATATATATATATATACATATAAATATATATATATATATATATATATATATGTATATATAATATATACATATAAATATATACATATATATATGCATATATATATACATATATATATATATACATATATATATACATATAAATATATACATATATATATATACATACATATATATTGTAAACAAGGTTTGTTTAGAATGGCTTTTTGCCGATAATTTTTTGGAGAATAAGTGCTTAATTGGAGTCGTACCTAATTTAGAAATTAATTAATTAATAATGAATTAGGCGGGAATACCTATTAAATGTATGGCTAAACAAATCGAGAAAAATCAATCTCTGTATGTACATTTCGGCCTATTAATCCGCACAGGGCGGTCTTCCGATCTATAGCTCTGCTGATGAGGCCTAATAGGCCGAAATGTACATACAGAGATTGATTTTTCTCGATTTGTTTAGCCATACATTTAATAGGTATTCCCGCCTAATTCATTATTAATTAATTAATTTCTAAATTAGGTACGACTCCAATTAAGCAATATATATATATATATATATACATATAAAATATATACATATATATATATATATATATATATATATATATACATATAAATATATACATATATACATGCATATATATATACATACATATATATATACATACATATATACACATAGATACATATATATATATATATATATATATATACATACATACATGTATACATACATATATATTATAAAAAAGAAGGTCCGCAAAATGGTTTATGTTTTTTGCGACACGTGTTTCAGATCTTCTGATATCTTCGTCAAGCATTAATTAAACATATTCTGGCAGAAAATACCTGACGAAGATCTGAAACACGTGTCGCAAAAAACATAAACCATTTTGCGGACCTTCTTTTTTACAAAATATTTAACAAAACTTTATATATATATATGTATATGTGTGTGCGTGTCTCTGTATGCACCAATGTGTGTGTGTGTGTGTGTGTGTGCGTGTGTGTGTGTATGTGTGTGTGTGTGTGAGAGAGAGAGAAGAGAGAGAGAGAGAGAGAGAGAGAGAGAGGAGGAGAGAGAGAGAGAGAGAGAGTTGAAAACTTTTATTCTTTTCCATTAAAAAACTATTTAACTTCAAAAAGTTTCCACTTAAAATTTGAGGGATGGGTGGTGAGAGAGAGGGATGGGAACTTGTGCTGTCACCGGGATCTGATGATAATGATGAGGATGTGCATCCGTGAGTGTGTGTGTGTGTGTGTGTGTGTGTGTGTATGAGAGAGACAGCGATAGATAAATAGATAGATAGATAGATAGAGAGAGAGAGAGAGAGAGAGAGAGAGAGAGAGAGAAGAGAGAGAGAGATAGGAAGAATAAAATGGACATTGTGTCTGTGTGTGTGTGTGTGTGTGTGTGTGTGTGTGTATGTCTGTGTCTGTGTATGTATGTGTGTATGCGTGCATGTGAAGAGAGAGACAGAGTGAACAATTTTTTAAATTCTTTTCCATTGAAAAACTATTTAACTTCAAAAAGTTTCCTCATAAAATTTTAGGGATGGGTGGCGAGAGAGAGGGATGGGAACTTGTGCTGTCACCGGGATCTGATGAGAATGATGAGGATGTGCATCCGTGAGTGTGTGTGTGTGTGTGTGGAGAGAGAGAGAACGGGATAGATAGATAGATAGATAGATAGATGAAGAGAGAGAGAGAAGAGAGAGAGAGAGAGAGAGAGAGAGAGAGAAAGAGAGAGAGAATAGGAAGAATAAAAAATGGACATTGTGTCAGTGTTTGTGTGTGTGTCTGTGTGTATGTGTGTGTATGTGTGTATGTGTGTATGTGTGTATGCGTGCATGTGAAGAGAGAGAGAGACAGAGTGAACATTTCTTTTTTATTCTTTTCCATTGAAAAACTTTTTAACATCAAAAAGTTTCCTCATAAATTTGATTTCTTCAAATGTTAAAAAAATGTTTGAATTCCCNTGAACGTTTTTTGAAGCATTAAAAAAAAATTTTAAATTAAAAAAAAAAAAACAGAACAAAAAACTGAATTTCAATATTCAACTGTTATTCTGTCCCTGGTTCCATTAATTCCGATATTTCGGGTGAAGCTTCACCCTTTTTTAGGGTATACGGAATAGAGACTATCTGGAGAAAAATGAAATATGTATATGAGAAAAAAGATTATAAATAGTAAAAATCATTTTAATGCATTTTCATAGTAAAATCATTTCCAATGCATTTTTATATGTAAAAATCATTTTCCAATGCATTTTTATAGTAAAAATCCATTGTCCAATGCATTTTTATAGTAAAAATCATTGTCCAATGCCATTTCATTAAGTAAAAATCATTTCCAATGCATTTTCATAGTAAAAATCATTGTCCAATGCAATATTCAATTTCCTCAATTGCCTGGAATATATATAACTTATTAGCAAAGTCTGCAACATTGAAAAAAAAAGATGAAAGTGATAAAAATTAATTAAGCTTTTAAAACTGCAAATTTATTGGTCATTTAATTTGTGGCGTTTTGAGAAATATAAATCATATTTTAGAAATTTTAATTTTTCACCGCTATTTTGTTTAATTGAAATACATATGTGTGTTGTACAGAGAGGAATACGGGTGTGTTTGAATGTGGATGTAAACGATTGGATAAATCTCAAGTACGTTTATTTGAATATGTAGATGTATGATATGTATATGTACAAGTACATGTGTATGTATGTGTTGGTGTGTATGTGTGGATACATGCATGTTATGACATGTGTGTGTGTATGGATGTGTATATATATGTATATGAGGTTAAGTAAACAAACAAATGTGTTTATTTTTATATGGCTTTAAGCCGACAATTTTTGGAGGATATGTGCTTAATTGAAGTCATACCTAATTTTGAACATTAATTAGTTAATAATTAATGAATTTATGCGGCATATATGTTTAAATGTAAGGCTAAACAAATCGAGAAAATCGAGAAAATATCAATCCCCTAATAGGTCGAAATGTACATTCAGGGATTGACATTTTCTCGATTTGTTTAGCCTTACATTTGAACATATATGCCCGCCTAAATTTAATTAATATTAACTAATTAATTTTCAAATTAGGTATGACTTCAATTAAGCACATATCCTCCAAAATATAATGTATATTTTGAATTAGTTAAATAAGTAAGTAGATAAAACAGTTTTTTCTTCAGGTTATATAATATATATATATATATATATATATATATAATATATATATATATATATATATATAGTATTTAGAAAAAATAAAAAAATAAAAATAAAATAAAATAAAAATAAATTAATGAAAATCGGAAAGATATGAGGAAGAAATGAACAAGTAAATAAATGAAATCTAAATGAACTGTGTGGTCCTTTTAGTTGAAATCTCGAATAGATTGATTTAACAGAAATTCCTAACAAATTACCGACAACAAATGGTGAAATATCTTTTTTATGGCCCACAGCTGAGAGTAACAGGACAATAAAAATAAAAATAAAAATAAAAATAAAAATAAAAATAAAAAATCTGTTTTCAAATGCCTTAAAGTAATAAAGAATTCATCGTTTGCATCTGATGATTTGGGAGAGTTAGACACTTTGTCTAAGCTTTCTTGAAATAGACTATAAAGCAAAAATTCTAAGTCTTTTGTTATATTTTTACTTGCATTGGAAATGATTTTTACTATAAAAATGCATTGGAAATGATTTTTACTATAAAAATGCATTGGAAATGATTTTTACTATGAAAATGCATTAGAAATGATTTTTACTATGAAAATGCATTGGAAAGAATTTTTTACAATAAAAATACAATGGACAATGATTTTTACAATTAAAATGCATTGGAAATGATTTTTACTATAAAAATGCATTGGAAATGATTTTTACTATAAAAATGCATTGGAAATGATTTTTACTATAAAAATGCATTGGAAATGATTTTTACTATGAAAATGCATTGGAAAGGATTTTTTACAATAAAAAATACAATGGACAATGATTTTACAATTAAAATGCATTGGAAATGATTTTAGTCCTGGAATCTCAGGCTATAAAAATGAGATCGTTCAAATATATATGACCAATACTTTCTGTAGAACAATGCATAAAGGCTATATACATGCCTGGTTATGTTAAGTGTGATTAAAACTGCTTCTTATATTATAATATATATACACATATATACACATATATATGTATACACATAATTAGATGTATATATGTATTTCAATTAACAAAAATAGCGGTGAACAATTAAAATTTATAAAAATATGATTTATATTTCTCAAAACGCCACAAATTAAATAACCAATAAATTTGCAGTTTAAAAGCTTAATTAATTCTATCACTTTCATCTTTTATTTTCAATGTTGCAGACTTTGCTAATAAGTGATATATATTACAGGCAATTGAGGAAGTGAATATTGCAAATTATGACCGTCGAAAACAGTCCCGCAGTGAATGAATGTTATTGCGTCATTTCAAAAGTTGAATGTCAAACGCGATGTTGTTGGATCATGAACGTGAATGTTAATGTTAAATATTAAACACAGATGCTGTTTAATTCTGAACGTGATTGTTGACGTGGGAAAAAAAAACACGTGTACAGAATATTTAAAAAAAATATTTTTAAATATCAGGTAATATCCGTATTTGACTTTTGCGTTAAAAGAAATCTGTTTACATTTAAAATTTTAAAAATTTAAAAATTTAAGTTGATAAGTTGACATGTCGCTTATGCATGCATTTTTCCAAAGATTTCGTACATTTCGTTTAAGAGTTCTTTAATGTTATCATAGCATGCTATTGCCAATTTTTCCTCGGAACATAAAGGAGAGAATCTATCACCTGGTTTATATTGGGTCTACTAACGTATTGAGCACTTTATTTGTTATAACACTGACTTATCCCGTTAATACTTATATCAACCGTCAATATTGTGATTAACTCAATATTTTTCCCTGGTGAATCATTTCCTTTATCATATATGTGATTGCCACTTCTTCGTAAAAATTTCGTACGTTTCGTTTAATAATTCTTTAATGTTATCATAGCATGCTATTGCCAATTTTTCCTCGGAACATAAAGGACAGAATCTATCACCTGGTTTATATCTGAGAGTTTGTTTGTTGCCAAGACATTAGTTTGTTGCCGAGACATTCATCAACCACAAAAACCATTATTATATGTAAGCTTTTTATTTACTTAACTAAACATTTCATGTAACTAACATAACGCGCGTGTGCAGTGAGCTTCAGCTAAGGCAGAAAGACCTTATCTGCCTGACGTCCAAACTGAAAACTGAAGACCCAACCAGGTCCCACGTGACTTCACGTATTTCGCGGGCTTTCTGTATATTTCCCTGGAAAGTCCCGCCCGTGATATGAAAAGGGTCATCCCTTCAGAAAATACAGGGGGTTGACAATAATCTACGCCTGGATTATGTAACAGAGAGATTAAGAAGAAATGAGGAAAGAAAGGGGAGAATCGGGGGAGGAATTTAAAAAGGCAAATTTTGCGTGTATGTGTATGTGTGTAAAGAGAGAGAGAGAGAGAGAGACAGACAGAGACAGAGACAGAGACAGAGAGAGAAATAGCGCGAGAGAGAGAGAGAGAGAAATAGCGACAGAGAGAGAGAGGGAGAGAGCGAAAGAGAGTGTGTGTGTTAGTGTGTGTGTGTGTATGTGAGAGAGAGAGAGAGAGAGGGGGGAGGGAGGGAGAGAGAGAGGAGGGGAGAGAGGGGGAGAGAGGAGAGAGAGGGAGAGGGAGGGAGAGAGAGAGAGATTTTTTATTATTTTCTATTGAAAAACTATTTAACTTCAAAAGTTTTCCACATAAAATTTGAGGGATGGGTGGTGAGAGAGAGGGATGGGAACTTATGCTGTCACCGGAATCTGATGATAATGATGATGATGTGCATCCGTGTGAGTGTGTGTGTGTGTGTGTGTGTGTATGTGTGTGTGTGGTGAGAGAGACAGAGATAGATAAATAGATAGATAGATGGGGAGAGAGAGAGAGAGAGAGAGAGAGAGAGAGAATAGGAAGAATAAAAAAATGGACATTGTGTCTGTGTGTGTGTGTGTGTGTGTGTGTGGTCTGTGTGTGTGTGTATGTGTGTGTGTGTCTGTGTGTGTGTATGCGTGCATGTGAAGAGAGAGAGAGACAGAGTGAACAATTTTCTTTTTTGTTCTTTTCCATTGAAAAACTTTTTAACATCAAAAAGTTTCCTCATAAAATTTGATTTCTTCAAATCTTTAAAAAAATGTTTAATTTCCACCCCCCCCCGTTTTATGCCGATCCTTTGCCAAAAACAAAGAGAATCTCTTTTTATAGATACAAATATTAAAATAATGATGAGGATGTGAGCATCTGTGTGTGTGAGAGATAGATAGATAGATAGATAGATAGAGAGAGAGAGAGAGAGAGAGAGAGAGATGTGAGCATCTGTGTGTGTGAGCATATGTGTGAAGATAGATAGATAGATAGATAGATAGATAGAGAGAGAGAGAGAGAGAGAGAGAGAGAGAGAGAGATGTGAGCATCTGTGTGTGTGAGCATATGTGAAGAGATATAGATATAGAGAGATAGATAGATAGATAGAGAGATAGAGAGATAGAGAGAGAGATAGATAGAGAGAGAGAGAGAGAGAGGGGGATATGAAAAATGAAAACTGGACATTGAGTGTGTGCGTTTTGTGTGTGAAGAGAACGAGAGAAAGAGAAAGAGCGAGAGAGAAAGAGAAAGAGAGGAGAAAGAGAAAGAGAGGGAGAGAGAAAGAGAAAGAGAAGAGAAAGAGAAAGAGAAAGAGAGACAGACAGAGAAAAAACATTTTTTTTGTTCTTTTCCATTGAAAAACTATTTAACATCAAAAAGTTTCCACATAAAATTTGATTTCTTAAAAATCTTGAAACTCTTTTTAGTCCCCCACCCCCCACTTTGTCGTGACCCTTGACCCTTGCCCCCCCCCCCCCAAAAAAAATAAAATCTCGTTTATAGATTTGATATTCAAAATAAATTGGCATTGTGAAGATGAAAATAACAATCTGTGACCTTCGATAAAATTTTTCTTGATTCAAAAAAATTATTTCGGCCGCACATCAGTTGATTAGTTGAAGAAAAATCAAATATTATGTGGGTTCCGCGATTTTTTTTTCAGTAATGCAGTTTTTTTTTAATATTTCATTTATTCAGGGTTTTTTTAATGTTTTTTTAAATTTTTTTAAATGTATATCAACCCCGGTGGGTCATTTAATGCCGACAAAGTTGTGAAATAAATTCATTCTTAATGGATAATACAATTTTGTTTATAAACTTATGTTTTTCTATTCAACCCATAGATGGGACCCTAACAGGTACTACCACTCCTGATCAGAGTGGACTAGGGAGCAACGGTGATGAAGGGGTGCTCCACATTCCCCAAACCTCCAGAACTGGAACCTCACCGTCAGATAGAGTTTAACGTCATTCCCAGGACATGTAGACCCGCAGCCACGGACTTTGAAGAAAAATCAAATATTATGTGGGTTCCGATATTTTTTTCAGTAATGCAGTTTTTTTTTAATATTTAATTTATTCAGGGTTTTTTTTTTAATTTCTTATTTTGATCCCTAGGGCCAATAGATAGGACACACTGATGGTAGGACACATGGAACGTTAGGACACACTGGAAAGGACACAGAGAAGGGTAGGATACAAAAACGGTTGGACACACTGAAGGATATAACATATTGAAGGTTAGGATACAATAAAGGGTAGGATACAATAAAGGGTAGGATACAATATGACACACGATGAATCTTTCTTGATTCAAAAAAATTATTTCGGACGCACATCAGTTCATTATTTGAAGAAATTTTGAACCATATGACCTTTAGGCACCCCTTTTGCGATCTCGATTCGAGGGAACATTTTTTCCATTTACACCGTCAAAATCCGGTTAATTATTAACAGACGATTTTTAGAGTTGTTTTTTAATTATAAAACTAACCTCTAACCCCTAACCCCTAACCCTACCAAGCAACCGGATTTTGACGGTGTAAATGGAAAAAATGTCCCCACGAATCGAGATGGCAAAAGGGTCATATGGTTCAAAACTTTATACTCTTTCTTTACCCTTTCTTCCTCTACATTACTGAACTTTTAAAAAAAAGAAGCATATTCTGCTGGACCTTGAACAGTACATTTTGACTACTGTAATTTATTTGTTTTAATACACATATCACTCGTTAAATTTAGGAGTTAAAAATATAAGTTATTTGTTTTTCTGTTTTTATTTATATAACCTTATTGAGTGTTTGTTGTAATTAGCATATATATATATATATATATATATATATATATATATTATATATATATATATTATATATATATATATATATATATATATATATATATATTGACTTCACCGAAAGCAACCATTATACATTATTTGAAGAAAAATAAAATTTGTTCCCTCTTTACCATTTTGTCAGTTATCGAGTTTTTTTTTTAATATTTCATTTGTTGGTTGTTGTTTTTTTTTCTATTTCTTATTCTGATTACTAGGTAGGACACACAGAAGGGCAGGACACACTGATGGGTTGGACACACAGAAGGGTAGGACACACTGATAGTTGGACACAGAAGGGTGGGGCACGTTGGGTTAGACACACAGAAGGGTAGGACACACTGATGGGTTGGACACACTGAAAGGTTGGACACACTGGGTGGACACACTGGGTTGGACACACTGGGTTGGACACACAAGGGCAGGACACACAGAAGGGTAATATACACAGAAGGGTAGGACACACTGAGAGTTGGGACACACTGGGTTGGACACACAGAAGGGCAGGACACACAGAATGGTAGGATACACAGAAGGGTAGGACACACTGACAGGTGAGACACACTGGGTTGGACACACAGAAGGGTAGGATACACAGAAGGGTAGGACACACTGAGAGGTGGGACACACTGGGTTGGACACACAGAAGGGTAGGACACACAGAAGGCAGACACAGAAGGGTAGGATACACAGAAGGGTAGGACACACTGAGAGTGGACACACTGGGTTGGACACACAGAAGGGTAGGATACACAGAAGGGTAGACACACTGAGAGGTGGGACACACTGGGTTGGACACACAGAAGGGCAGGACACATAGAAAGGTAGGACACAGTAAAGGGTGGGACACAATGGGTTGGATACAGAAGAATAGGACACACTGAAGAGTAGGACACACTGAAAGGTAGGATACAGTGTAGGGTGGGACACACTGGGTGGGTGACACCAATTTACTATATTTACACACTACAGTGGATATTAACACAACTTGACAGGACATATCCTGTTTTTAAGTACACGAACACACAATAATAAAACCTTTATTTTTATAAACTGCATCATAAGAAAAAATGGTTTGAATATAATAGTTTGACTGTTGAGCAAACAAAGCGGTGAAGAACTTATACAACTTGAGACTCAAATGATAATTTCGACGCTATAACCTTTCGGTATTTATGACCGTCATCAGGAAGTGAGATGAGGTCTTGTGTCGTAGAGTTCAATTATCTTTCTATCAGTGAGAAGTATCCTTGGTCACGAGTGAGAGGAGGTAGTGGCTATCGTTATATATATATATATATATATATATATATATATATATATATATGAGAAAAAATGAGTAAAGAAAAGAAATGTAGATGGATAAAATGAATTTAATCGATATCACATTAATCGATATCACTTACACATGTGTTTCGGTCCGTTTATCAAAATGTATACGGATCACGCTATTATTATTATTAAAATAATCAGATGAAATTGAAATAATAATAATAATAATAATAATAATATAATATAATAATAATAGGAAAAATGTAAAAATATTCCGTACACAGAGAGATTTTTTTTACGACCTTCATCAGAGTGAATTTTTATCATTATTTCAATTTCATCTGATTATTTTAATAATAATAATAATAGCGTAAATCCGTATACATTTTGATAAACGGACCGAAACACGTGTGTAAGTTATATCGATTAAAGTGATATCGATTAAATTCATTTTTATCCATCTACATTTCTTTTCTTTACTCATTTTTCCTCATATTGTCGGATTCAATTCCCTTTCCATTCTTACACACATATATATATATATATATATATATATATATATATATATATATATAGTGTGTGTGTGTGTGTGTGTGTGTGTGTTGTTGCCTTGTGCTAGATAAATAATTTATCTCGAAAACATTTTGTTTTATTCATTCTTGTTGGGTATGCAATTTATTAAGTACATAGCGTAGTGGATATAGGCTTTGGCTTAAGACAGTTTTAAATGACAGTTATCTCTGGGCTGCAGGTTCAATCCTGGTCAAGGGTAACAGTAACATTGAATAATAATTAACACAGCTTAACACTTGTATCTAGCTATGATTAGCGAAATGAGAACAGGATACCCCCGTGGACCGAATAAAGGGTTGGGTTCAAAGTTCTGTGATTGCTCCCGATTACGACAAGAAGGTTCCCGAGTTCGAGAAGGCTCCGGAGTCCGACAAGAAATACCTGAAGAAGGCCGGGGGGTACATTTGCCGAAACGTTGTATAGTGTGGCGAAATTGAAGGGCAGAGCTGTGGACGAGCGGATTCCCAGCCTCCACAAACAAAGCGTGTCAGGATATGTTTGGCCTGTGCGAAGGGGAGGAGTGTGGCGAATGGCCACGGATATTTGAACTCGCTACCTCCTCGTAGCTGAAATGCTGTTTGGCAGAAACCCGGATGAGGTATGTCGGAATTTGCATAAGGGTAGCCGAACAAGCATTAATAAAACAGACAGTTGCTGATACCGGGAGTGAGGAAGAAAGCAAGTGTTTGGACGACAAGTGAAATCTGACGACTGCTGTATTTGGGGTGTCAGGAAGTGAGAGTAACGTGCTCAGTTGGTAGGGACTGTGCTGACGGCGAAAGGAATTTACATTTCGTTAGCTAGAGAAACTTGCAAAAGATTAATATTATCTTAAATTTTTAGACCATTCAAAAGAATAGATAACAATAAAGATGAGGACAATAGTCCTAATAATCCAAATAATACACATTATCAAGCTTCATCTAAAAAATTCAGAGAAATACTATTGATGGTACCCAAACAGGTTCTACTCCTCAGGGTCAATTAAATACTGGGTAGATCTACTAGTTGAAAATAGCTGACTGAAAAGACCAAGTTAACAGTAAATAACACATTGAAAAGACCGAAAAGATTTAGCGATGTGATTGTATGTTTCTTCTCTTGTAATATTGCAAAATCTTAAACATGCTGATTAAATCTGCGTCTAACAACCAAGAGAGATGGTAATGCTACCCCAATGAATAGCGGGTAGCTCTACTAGTTGAAAATAGCTCACTGAAAAGACCAAGACACATTTAGTATTGTGATTATATGTTTCTTCACTGGAATATTGCAAAATCTTGAATATGCTGATTAAAATCAGCTCTCTGAAGACCAGCTAGCTAGAGAGTTAGTAATGGTATCCCCACTGAGTAGCGGGTAGATAAACTAGTTAAAAATAGCTCTCTGAAGATAAATAAGCGACAGAGAGGGTAACGATATGCCACTGAACGGCAGGTAGCTCAGCTAGTTGAAAATAGCTCACTGAAGACCAACTAGCTAGAGAGATGGTAACGGTACTCCCACCGAATAGCGGGTAGATCAGCTAGTTGAAAATATCTCACTGAAAAGACCAAGAAAGATTTAGTATTATGATTATATATTTCTTCGCTGCAATATTGCAAAATCTTGAATATGCTGATTGAATCTAACTCCGACTACAAACATGAATAGATTTTTGACAGATAAATATTCCTTCCATCATATGCAGGCGAAGACACTACTCTTCCAGTCGTCAGCTTTTTCGAAAGCGTAATACGTACTATGGCCTCTCAGGGTATGTGTTGAATTTGAAGACATTGTCTGGTCGAAATGTATGCCAGCTACTCGAGGGGAACTAACAAAACAGACAAAAATATGACAAAGTTTAATTTACCTCGAAGTCAGGCTAATTTGAATATATATACATTTGAAATAAATCGAGATAAAAATTTACATATTTATGAAAAAATATTTTCTAAATCAAAAAGGTGTGTGTGTGTGTGTGTGTGTGTGTGTGTGTATTATGGGGAAACTCAACTGGCGAACCTCGTCAGTACAAACCCTAAATTGAGGTTTAAGGACTGCCTCGAGGACACTCACAAAGTTTAATTTACCTTTAAGTCAGGCTAATTTGAAGATATATACATTTGAAATAAATCGCGATAAAAATTTACATATTTATGAAAAAAATATTTTAAAGGTGTGTGTGCGTATTTTACGGGGAAATCTTGCTGTCACTCAGACTCCAGTGAAAGACCATCAGCTAACGCTGATGTGAAAAACTCAAAAGGAGTGAATAATAATAATAATAAATTAAGCTTATAAAGAAAAGTTCATCATCAGGGTAGAGTGTTTTGATGAGAATTATGTTTATATATTTACAACAGGTCAGCCTCTCACACGTCATCCTAAATTTTAGTTAACTTCCACTATTACATAACACATAACTAAATTTGTGTGTTTTTCCACGTTTCCACACATTATTATTATTATTATTATTATTATTATTATTATTATTATTTACTCCTTTTGAGTTTTCACATCAGCATTAGCTGATGGTCTTTCACTGGAGTCTGAGTGACAGCAAGTCTCCTCAGGTTTCCAGGACTCTTCTGAGTATTCTGGCAGATTGCAGCAGTGCAGTGTTCTGAATGGTTTCAATCCTTCCTCTGATTTCCAAACTTTCCAAACCCTTTTCTAATCCTTTTGGGACTGTTCCAAGTGCACCAACCACAATTGGTATCACTTTCACTTATTATTATTACTATTATTATTATTATTTACTCCTTTTGAGTTTTCACATCAGCAATTTCGTTTTGATATAGTTTGTCCTTATAGCATTATTTTGTGCAGCAATTATTAGTGATTCAGTTTCTCTTTTGAGGTTTCCTTTTCTTAACCATATCCAAGCCTTTTCATGAGCAACCTCTTCGATTTGTCGTTTGAAGTGTCCATATAATTGTTTTTCTTCCCATATATTATTATTATTATTATTATTATTATTATTATTATTATCAAAAAGCAGTGTTCAACTGGGCATTTAAAATTTGCACAAATCTAATATATTTTCATTCACTGCTTTTTGATTTTTAGGGAGATTGTAAACCACTGGAAAATCCACTATGGAAATCCGTTCAACTAATCCATCTCAAAGATGGAACTTTCGACGCCGAGGTCACAAGGGTCACGAAACCCATATCAAAAACAATCAAGTCGCTCAAGAAGAATTCCCATTCTTCTTCTTCTTCTTCTTCTTCTTCTTCTTCTCTCTTCTTCTTTCTTTTCTTTCTTTCTTTCTTTCTTTTTCTTTTTCTTGTTCTTTTCTTTCTTTCTCTTTCTTTCTTTCTTCTTTTTGTTCTTCTTTCTTCTTCTTTCTTCTTTTCTTTCTTTCTTTCTTTCTTCTTTCTTTTTCTTCTTGTTCTTGTTCTTCTTTCTTCTTCTTCTCTTCTCTTCTTTCTTCTTCTTCTTCTTCTTCTTCTTCTTCTTCTTCTTCTTCTTCTTCTTCTATTCATTCTTATATTTATTATTTATCCTGCTTCTTCTTCTTCTTCTTCTTTCTTCTTTCTTTTTCTTCTTTTCTTTCTTCTTTCTTCTTCTTCTTCTCTTTTTTTTCTTTCTTCTTTCTTTCTTCTCTGTCTTGTTCTTTCTTCTTTCTTCTTCTTTCTTCTTCTTCTTCTTCTTCTTCTTCTTCTTCTTCTTCTTCTTCTTCTTCTTCTCTTCTTCTATTCATTCTTCATATTTATTTATTTATCCTGCTTCTTCTTCTTCTTCTTCTACTTCTTCTTTCTTTCTTTCTTTCTTTCTTCTTCTTCTTCTTCTTCTTCTTCTTCTTCTTCTTCTTCTATTCATTCTTCATATTTATTTATTTCTTCTTCTTCTTCTTCTTCTTCTTTACGCTTGGAGAATTTTCAGGAAATCTTTCTTTTTTAACAATGGAAACTCAATTTGCAAAACAATATAGATTGATTTTGACAGCTTAGGAAAATTTAAAGTGCTCTTCTTTTATCTTCACACTGAAAGGGAAAAAGATGATGAAAGATGAGAGTATCCAAGATGAAGGCTCGAAGAATTTGCAGCAATCGTAAGAGACGCTATCATACAACATATTCAACCGGTGAACTGACACACTGGCGTATGTGTACTGTCTACTTAAATCTGTGCATTTTTCACAGTAATCTAGCCGCATTTTATTTACTAATATGAACACTAGTATATCCCTCATATACTAACTATTTAGTGCTAGACCAAGGAGATTGTTTTTAGCATTTGAGGTGGAGCGCCACACCTACCATCAGCTCCTTACTTTACCCGCACAGATCCCTGTGCTACTCATACGCTGAGTTGGCGAGGACCGGTATCGAACTAGGAACCTTGTGGTTTCTAGCCGAACGCTCTACCAACTGAGCTAACCTGGTCCCTAGACCTAATATACTAGCTGAAAAAGATATTATTATTATTATTATTATTATTATTATTATTATTATTATTATTATTATTATTATTATTATCAAATATATGCACCCTCCGGGTGCAAGTATTTAAGTTTTAATATAATAAAATATCATATTAAATTAGAAAGGCTAATGAAACTGAATAAGAATGTAGATAAAAAGATTTGGAACAGAGGGGGTATGATTAAAAAATAGAACAACTTTGAATCTAACTCTTCCATCATTTTCCGTTACTCCCATCTTTCATTGATACATTTTCCTAATTCAACTATTTAGTTAATGGATTTCTTTTAAGATTCATTGAAGAGATTTTTGCTCATATTCAATAAGATAAAACCAAACAATTAGAAATCAATAATATCAAGCACACGTTTATTAAAATCAAATTTTAAAGATGAATATGCAAATTAGCCTTCCCATTCACACTGTAATCTGCTATTTTGTTGTATATATAAATACAATTGCATGTTATTAGTATGTAGATATGGTCAACAGTCTTAATGATGTAAAACAATTTTATTAATAATTGAGGTTTAAATAAAAAATAAAATCATGGAGAATGTGATGTAAATAACAAAGGGAATTGTGACTTGAGTAGTAATATAGTTTCGGTTACAGACAAACCCACAATCTTCATTATAATAAGATTATTATTATTATTATTATAAGATTTAGCTTTCTTGCGATGAACAATTAAAAACTTACATTGGAAACGTATAAATTAATGTTGGTTATTTCCTAGTTGAATAACATGATATTACAGAGTGACCCAGAAAAAAACAGAACCCAAATTATTTATTTATTTTCTGAAAAAGATATTATTATTATTATCTTATTATAATGGAGATTGTGTGTTTTTCTGTCTGTAACCGAAACTATATTCCTATTCAAGTCACAATTCTCTTAGTTATTGACATCACATTCTCCATGATTTTATTTTTATTTAAACCTCAATTATTAATAAAATTGTCTTACATTATTAATACTGTTAACCATGTCTACATACTGACAACATGCAATTATATTTATATATACAACAAAATAGCGGTTTACAGTGTGAACGAGAAGGATAATTTGCATATTGATATTAAAAATGTGATTTTAATAAATATGTGCTTAGTATTATTGATTTCTAACAGTTTGGTTTTATTTTAATGAATATAAGCAAAAATCTCTTCAATGAATCTTAAATGAAATCCATTAACAAGAAAAAATAACTGTCATTTTATTCTTTACTTCCTCTTTTAAGTAAATACTTAAATTAGAAAAAACAACAATGAAAGACGAGAGTGATGGAAGAGTAAGTTTCAGTTGTTCCATTTTTTATTATACTCCCTCTGTTTCAAATCTTTTATTATACCCCCTCTGTTTCAAATCTTTTTATCTGTATTGTTATTTAGTTTCATTAGCCTTTCTAATTTAATACAATATTTTATTACATTAAAACTTAAATACTTGCATCCGTAGGGTGCTTATATTTGCTAGTTATTATAAAGAAGGTCCATAAAATGGTTTGAATTTTGTTTTCCCAATAAACATTTTTCATTTTATGTATATATGGTATTATTAATGGTTTTAATTTTTTAAATAAAAGTCAGAAACACGTACAAATTGCCTGTACTATATAATCTTATTATAATGGAGATTGTGTGTTTGTCTATCTGTAACCGAAACTATATTACTACTCAAAGCACAATTCCCTTAGTTATTTACATCACAATCTCCATGATTTTATTTTTATTCAAACCTCAATTATTAATAAAATTGTTTTACATTATTAATACTATTGACTATATCTACATACAATGCAATTGTATTTATATATACAACAAAATAGCGGATTACAGTGTGAATGGGAAGGCTAATTTGCATATTAATCTTACAAATTTGATTTTATTAAATATATGCTTAGTAATGGAAAATGATGGAAGAGTTAGTTTCAAAGTTGTTCTATTTTTCAATCATACCCCCCTGTTCCAAATCTTTTTATCTGCATTCTTATTCAGTTTCATTAGCCTTTCTAATTTGATATGATATTTTATTATATCAAAACTTAAATACTTGCACCCTACGGCGGGTGCATATATTTGCTAGTATGTATAATATATAATACTAATTCATATAAACGGAAGCAAAGAAAAGAAATAAATTTGACTAGGTTGCTTGGAGGTAGAATTCGCTACTCACCAAGGACCAATATTTGCATCATCAGGTTGTGTGACAACAAAAACAGCATCAGTCAGCTCTGTGAGGATTCCAGTTGCCGGGCAGAGGACCTACCAGTGGTGATGACTGATAGCGTCTTGAAAAAATCTTGGAAGCAGCGTCACACAATAAAGCAGCAGTACGGCCACTTACCTCCGATCACACAAAACTATCCGAGTAAGATGGACAAGACATGCTGGACAATGCTGGAGAAATAAGGACGAATGTTTAAGTGACGTTCTTCCGTGGACAACTACACATGGACACACCAGTGAAGGCCGACCAGTAAAAATCAGTCAGCTCTGTGCGGATTCTGGATCCTGTGCAGAGGACCTACCAGTGGTAATGACTGATAGCAACTTAAAAACATCTTGTAAGCAGCATCACACAATAAAGCAGCTGTACGGACACTTACCTCCTATCACAGTAACCATTTGAGTTAGATGAACAATAAATGCTGGATACTTATGGAATAGCAAGGACAAACTCATAAGTGATGTTCTTCTGTAGACAACTACACATGGACACACCAGTGTAGGCCGACCAGCAAACATCTACATCAGTCAGCTCTGTGAGGATTCCAGTTGCCGGGCGGAGGACTTATCCGTTGTTATGATTGATAGAAAAAAGAAATCTTAGAGACAGCATCACACAATAAAGCTACTGTACAGCCACTTACCCCCTATCACACAAACTATCCGATTAAGATGGACAAGACATGCTGGACATGTCTAAAGAAATAAAGATGAACTCAAAAGAGATATTCTTCTGTGGACAACTACACATGGACACACCAGTGTAGGCTGACCAGGAAAAAAAAACTACATCAATCAGCTCTGTGTGGATTCTGGATGCTGTGCAGAAGACCTAACAGTGGTGATTACCGATAGGGATGGTTGGAAAGAGAGAGTCATGGGTATCTGTACTGTCAACATGACATTATGATGATGATGATGATGATGATATCCGTGATATACTAACGTTGAATAAACAAATGTTCAATTTTCAAACAAACATAGATTTGCTTAATTGAAGTCGTATCTAATTTTGAAAGTTAATTAATAATCAATTAATTAGGCGGGAATACCTATTCAAATGTAAGGCTAAACAAATCGAGAAAAATCAATCTCTGTATGTACATTTCGGCCTATTAGGCCTCATCGGCAGAACTATTGATAGGAAGACCGCCTTGTGCGTGATTCGAACCCTGGCTGTCAAGCTGACAGGCGAGGACCGTAACCCCTACACCAACCGGACTTTTTCTTATCTATACCTCTGCTGATGAGGCCTAATAGGCTAAAATGTACATACAGAGATTGATTTTTCTCGGTTTGTTTAGCCTTACATTTGAATAGGTATTCCCGCCTAATTAATTAATTAATTATAAATTAACCTTCAAAATTAGGTACGACTTCAATTAAGCACATATTCTCCCGAAAATTGTCGGCTAAAAAAGCCATATCAAAACACATCGTTTGTGCATTTACTTCTGAAATATAGATTTATTCTGACAACTTACGAAAATTTAAAGTGCTCTTCTTTTATCTTCTTGCTGAAAAAGGCAGAGAGAAGATGAAAGATGAGAGTATCCGTGATAAAGGCTCGAGAATTAACAGGAATTGTAAGTGACACTATCGTACAGAATCGTGTCGGTAAAGACAGACTAGTGTATGCATTCTGTCTACTTAAATCTTGTGCATCATTCGCACTAATCTAGCAATAGTATTATTCATAATCTGTACGGATAAAAGTGCTTCTGGCTACGTATCCCATTTAAATATGGGGCACCGCTCATCTGATTGGCTGTTACTAACAACCAATCAGATGCTCGGTGCTTTGTATTTAAATGGGATAGAGTTCTACAACCGTCCAAAAAATTTTATTTTCGAAACGTCTTTTAACGTCTATTGTTGGTGGTTGTACCAGAGTTTGATCAACTTTGATAGGGTCAGCAGGGCGAGGGAAGTCTGATTTAGGAAGACCCGAAACTTCCCAATGAACTCTGCCGATTACATCACTGACGACAACCACCAGCACCCGTAGGAGCGTATATTTAATGTATTAATGAGGAGTTGCTCATTCGTTGGCATTTCAGTCTCGATTCAGGCCACAAAATCGTACATGTTATATACTGTTGCTGGGTCGTATGTGTTAGTAATGGAGTATAAGGATACACACGTAGACATATGTAGTAGTAAGACTTTTAACTTTTATTTCTTTCCCCCTCGTGGTGGGTGCGTGTGGGTGGACGAGCTGGACAACGGCGCTACGAATGTTGCAGGCTGGCGATCGGGAGGTGAACGGGGTGGGCGAGCCTCACTGCCCGCAGCAGCGCTCGACCGTATCGACGGTCAGACCCCTTGTGCTCTGTTCGCCGTCTCCTATCTGACTGACTGTCCCCATTGACCGTGCTGTCTTTTGTATCTCTCAAACGCCTACACGTTTTCTTTGTTCGCTACCACCAGGACAAAGTCCTTTGTTATCTTCGTCATCCCCCCTCTTTTTAATTCAACCGGAAATTCCTATTTCCGTTTGTACAATATCCAACAAGACTATGATAAAGTTTTGGCTGAACTTGCACAAAGGTGTCAAAATGAGGGTGACCCAGAAAAAACAGAACCCAAATTATTCATTTATTTTCCTATTAAACTAACCTTAAACCCCAACCCCAACCCTAACCCTAACCCCTAATCCTAAGCCTAAGCCTAACCCCTAAGCCTAACCCTAACCCTAAACACCCCTAGTTAAAATTAACAGTTTTATTACAAAATTAAAAAAAAAAACTACATCAATCAACTCTGTGAGGATTCTGGATGCTGTGCAGAAGACCTAACAGTGGTGATTACCGATAGAGATGGTTGGAAAGAGAGAGTAATGGGTATCTGTACTGTCAACATGAAATTATGATGGTGATGATGATGATGATGATGATGATATCCGTGATATACTAACGTTGAATAAATAAATGTTCAATTTTCAAACAAATACAGATTTATTCTGACAGCTTAGGAAAATTTAAAGTGCTCTTCTTTTATCTTCACGCTGAAATGGAAAGTGAAGATGAAAGATGAGAGTATCCAAGATGAAGTCTTGAGAATTAGCAGGAACGGTAAGAGACGCTATCGTACAGAATCATGTCGGATTAGGGTAGACTGGCATATGTGTTCTGTCTAGTAAAATTTATCTACATTTTCACACTATTCTAGCCTCAGTGTTATCTACTTATTGATACTCGTGTTCCTTAATTGTATGACCGTTATCATTGTAGGAGTTATTTTCGTATTTGCCTGGGGAGTTGTCTGCCCGTTTAATGTCGCTGTTTCCCGCTAGGGGCCTCGTGTATTTAAGCTGCTGATTTGAACTTCTCTTCCTCTTTGCCTGCTGCTCGACCTACGAGACTCAATGAGGTAGTCTTATGACTACCCCTTTCTTGTTGGGGCTTTGCCCCCCCTTACATTACTGTAAGTGATTTTTACAGTATGGACTATTCTAGTCTCATATCTGTGCTTTTATGTTTATCCCTTTTACATGTAACTTTATATTACTTATGTATGTATGTTTATGTACACTTCTATGTATTATGTACCCTGTTTATTCTTGTGCTGTTATATAAAATGTTTTGTCCCTCAACCTGTGTCGGAGTTTGTTTGCGTTCCAGCGAGTTATGACTTTGTCATAACCTTTGAATCTTACATCATCTTGCAAGACTCTGTAGCTAAAAACGAAACTGTCCAAATCCGCCAAGATGAAATGTA
>CM042177.1:39683970-39688970 GCA_023376005.1 Doryteuthis pealeii
ATAAAAATGCATTGGAAATGAGGAGGGAGGTTTTTTAATATAAAAAATGCATTGGAAATGATTTTAATATGAAAATGCATGGGAAATGATTTTTACTATAAAAATACATTGGAATGATTTTTACTATAAAATGCATTGGAAATGATTTTACTATAAAAATGCATTGGAAATGATTTTTTACAGAAAATGCTTTGGAAATGATTTTTACATAAAAAATGCATTGGAAATGATTTTACTATAAAAATGCATGAAATGATTTTTACTATAAAAATGCATTGGAAATGATTTTTACTATAAAAATTGCTTGGAAATGTGATTTTATATAAAAATGCATTTGGAAATGATTTTTAATAAAAAAGCATTGAAATGATTTTAATATGAAAATGCATTTGCGAAAGATTTTACTATAAAAAATGCATTAGAAATGATTTTACGATAAAAATAGCATGGAAATGATTTTTACTATAAAAATGCATTGGAAATGATTTTTTAATATAAAAAAACCATTGGAAATGAATTTTTACAAAAAAAAGCATTGGAAATGATTTTTACTATAAAAAATGCATTGGAAATGATTATTACTATAAAAATGCGTTGGACAATGATTCTTATTATAAAAATGCATTGGAAATAATTTTTACTATAAAAATGCATTGGACAATGATTTTTACTATAAAAATACATTGGAAATGATACTATGAAAAATCATGAAATGATTTTTACATATAAAAAATACATGCGAAATGATTTTTACTATGAAAATCCATTTGGAATGATTTTTAACTATAAAAAATGCATGAAATGATTTTTACTTATAAAAATGCATTGCGAAATGATTTTTACTATAAAAATGCATGGAAATGATTTTTATTATAAAAATGCATTGGAAATGATTTTTAATATAAAAAATGGCATGGAAATGATTTTTAATATGAAAATGCATTGGAAATGATTTTTAACTATTAAAAATGCATTGAAATGATTTTACTATAAAAAATGCATTGGAAATGATTTTTACTATAAAAATGCATTGGAAATGATTTTATTACTATAAAATGCATTGGAAAGATTTTTAATATTAAAAATGCATTGGAAATGATTTTTTAATATGAAAATGCATTGGAAATGAATTTTTACTATAAAAATGCATTGGAAATGATTTTACTATAAAAATGCATTGAAATGATTACTATAAAAATGCATTTGAAATGATTTTTAATATTAAAAAATCCATTGGAAATGATTTTACTATAAAAATGCATGGAAATGATTTTACTATAAAAAATGCATTGGAATGATTATTACTATAAAATGCGATTGGACAATGATTTATTATAAAAATGCATTGGAAATAATTTTTACTATAAAAATGCATTGGACAATGTTTTTACTATAAAAATACATTGGAAATGATTTTTACTATGAAAATCCATTGGAAATGATTTTTTACTATAAAAATGCATTGGAAATGATTTTACTATGAAAATCCATTTGGAAAAAATGATTTACTATAAAAAATGCATGGAAATGATTTACTATAAAAATGCATTGGAAATGATTTTACTATAAAAATGATTGGAAATGATTTTACTATGAAAAATGCATTGGAAAATGATTTTACTATAAAAATGGCATTGGACAATTGATTTTTTACTGTAAAATTGCACTGCGCCAATGATTTTTACTATTTTGAAAAAGCATTGGAAATGATTTTTACCATATAAAAATGCACTGCAAATGATTTTTACTTATAAAAAATGCATTGGAAATGATTTTTACTAATAAAAAATGCAGCTGCAAATGATCTTTTACTATAAAGAATGCACTGGAAATGCATTTTACTATAAAAAATGCATGGAAATGCATTTTTACTATAAAAATGCATAGGAAATGATTTTATTATAAAAAAATGCATTGGAAATGATGCTTACTATAAAAATCATGTAATGATTTTTTACTATAAAATGCATTGGACAATGATTTTACTATAAAAATGCATGGAAATGATTTTTTACTATAAAAAAATACACTGCCAATGATTTTTACTTATAAAAATGCCATGGAAATAACAAAAAAAAAAAAAAAAAAAAAAAAAAAAAAAAAAAAAAATGATTACTATAAATGCATTGGACATGATTTTTACTATAAAAATGCATTGAAATGATTTTTACTATAAAAATGCATTGGAAATGATTTTTACTATAAAAATGCATTTGAAATGATTTTTACTTAAAAATGCATTTGGGAAATGGATTTTTTAATATAAAAAAATGCATTGAAATGATTTTTAATTATGAAAATTGCATTGGAAATGATTTTACATAAAAATGCATGGAACTGATTTACTTCTAAAAATTGCATTGGAAATGATTACTATTAAAAATGCATTGGAAATGATTTTTAATTATAAAAATCCATTGGAATGATTTTGACTATAAAAATGCATTGGAATGATTTTTACTATAAAAATGCATGGAAAATGAATTATTACTATAAAAATTTGCGTGGACAATGATTTTTATTATAAAAAATGCATTGAAATAATTTTTACTATAAAAATGCATTGGACAATGATTTTTACTATAAAAATACATTGGAAATGATTTTTACTATGAAAATCATTGGAAATGATTTTTACTATAAAATGCATTGCGAAATGATTTTACTATGAAAATGCATTGGAAAATGATTTTTACTATAAAAATGCATGGAAATGATTTTTACTATAAAAATGCATTGGAAATGAATTTTTACTATAAAAATGCATTGGAAATGATTTTTACTATGAAAATTGGAAATGATTTTTACTATAAAATGCATTGGAAATGATTTTTACTGTAAAAAATGCCAATGATTTACTATAAAATGCATTGGAAATGATTTTACTATAATGCAAAAATGATTTACTATAAAATGCAAAATGGGAAATGATTTTTACTATAAAAATGCACTGGAAATGATTTTACTATAAAAATTTGGAAAATGATTTTTTACTATTAGAAATGAATATAAAATGCATATTGTTACTATAAAAATGCATTGGAAATGAATTTTTACTATAAAAATGCATTGGACAATGATTTTTACTATAAAAATGCATTGGACAATGATTTTTACTATAAAAATGCATTAGACAATGATTTTTACTATAAAAATGCATTGGACAATGATTTTTACTATAAAAATGTATATTGAAATGATTTTTACTATAAAAATGTATTGGAAATGAGTTTTTACTATAAAAATGCATCGGAGCTGATTTTTATTATAAAAATACATAGCAAATGAATTTTACTATAAGAATGCATTGCATTACTTAGTTCTACATAAGACTTCTGAAGACTGACAAAAACTCTTCCTAAAATCAAAATATTATAAATCTTTTGACTCCCCATCTTACTTTACCCAGACAACCTCACTTAACCTTGCTGACTACTGAATAATCGAGGTAGATGACTGAGCTGACCTCTATATTTTGAATTGTTGAGTTTTTCCATTGTTATTGATTTAAAAGGAGGCCAAAGAAAAGAAATAATTAAATCTTTTAATAAAATCAATTTTTACCTATAAGCAATCATTCCACTGAGCGGACTGTATTTCACAATGTTGTCTACAAATTAAAAAATAAGAAAAAAAGCGAATATTTCAAATAGTAAAGAAAATCGCTCAAGAAAGGAATACAATCACTTTTACAAAAATTGTTTATTCGATAGAAATTACCTACATTTTATATATATATCGCAAATAAAATAATGTATTTTACATAAAAAAATAATTCAATTTCTTTTTTTGCAAACGTATTTTAAATGAAAACGAATTTACAACATTTATAGGTAAAAATAAAATTAGAGAGAAAAACGAACAAAAATATAACGAAACGAAAATCGTTAAGAGACAATTATTAAATTTTTCGTATTCTTTTTTTTTTTTTTTTTTTCTTTTTTTTTTTTCATTTTTCTAAAGAAAATTTACCAGCATTATTTGAAGAATAATTGGGTGATTTTAGATGTGGAAGTTGCTAAATTTAACTAGGGATAAATACTTTTAATACATAGATCAATAATTAGAAGTACTTTCTGTCTGTCTTTTATAAGTTTAATGTAGACCTAACAAATTTGCAATGAATTTTTAAAAAAATCATTTCCAATGCATTTTTATAGTAAAAAATCATTGTCCCAATGCATTTTTATTGTAAAAATCAATTGTCCAATGCATTTTTATGGTAAAGATTATTTCCAAATGCATTTTTATAGTAAAAATCATTTCCAATGCTTTTTTAGAGTAAAAAATCATTGTCCAGTGCATTTTCACGTAAAAATCATTGTCCAATGCATTTTTATAGTAAAAATCATTTCCAATGCATTTTTATAAGTAAAAAATCATTTCCAAATGCGCATTTTTATAGTAAAAATCATTGTCCAATGCATTTTTATAGTAAATCATTTCCAATGCATTTTCATAGTAAAAATCTTTTTCCAATTGCATTTTTATAGTAAAAATCATTTCATGCATTTTTATAGTAAAAAATCATTTCCAATTGAATTTTATAGTAAAAATCAATTGTCCAATGCATTTTCATAGTAAAAATCATTTCCAATGCATTTTTATAGTAAAAATCCATTTCGAATGTATTTTTAATAGAAATTATATGGCACTGACCTTATCAATAATAATAAGCAAAATGATAAAGCCTTGTCCACAATTAGGGGTGCGTGTTAATACACAAGTGAATATTATACACAAATAATGACGTTACTTCTCTTTTACTTTTCTATCAATATTGGTCCATCCAGTCTGTTAGCTTTGCAGCTAAAATCAGCTGATACTTTTCAGTGAAACAAAATTCCTTTGATTTCAAATATGGCCAACATTCAAAAGAGAATGTTTGACTACGAGAAAGTGTTTGGACAATTGGAATCAATTTGTTTTGTATTCCGGGTGTTGTTTATAGCTGATCCATTAGTCGGAGACTCAGAATCCACAGTTTTAGCCGCCCTGTC
>CM042177.1:39693970-39708182 GCA_023376005.1 Doryteuthis pealeii
AGATGGTCAAGAATTATTAAGAGACATTCAAATTGAATATTATCATTTTGATAACTCTTATTTATTTATTCTATTTATTTTTTTTTTTTTTTTTTTTTGGCTCGTCTTATCAATATTTTCCTCATATAGCAAATTATAGAACATTGAAAGGTCAACTTAAAATCTAACCAGGGGTAAAAAAAAAAAAAAAAAAAAAAAATGATAATAATAATAATAATAAATATAATAAATAATAATAATAATATATGTAGATTTAGTGTCAGTCTGACCGTAACTGAAACTATGTCACAATGCCTACAGGAATCGCGTAAGTTAATGAATGTTAATGGTATTAATTGAATTCTTATAGATGGTCAAGAATTATCAAGAGACCTTCAAGTTGAATATTATCATTTTGATAATTCTTTATTTATTTTTTTTAAATATTTTTATTTATTTATTTACTTTTCTTTTTTCCCCTCAATATAGCAAAATATAGAATATTGAAAAAGTCAAGGTAAAACCTAGCCAGGAGTAAAAAATAATAATAATAATCTTATCATAATGGAGATTTGGTGTCAGTCTGTCTGTAACGAAAACTACGTCACTGCCTACATCGCAATACCCTCAGGAATTGTGTAACCTTATGAATGAGTATTTAATGTATAGCCAAAATAATTAATACATAGAATAAATCTTATTTATTAACGATGTCTTTATGAAAATCTCATTTAGATTTGCCTTAAAAAAAAGCCCGGGTTATTAGAATATTTACCTCGCATCCCATGTATGCGGGTATGACATAAGGTATGTTTAATGTAGGGCCACCCACGAACCAAAGCTCATGGGATGGTAGGCACAAAGAATGCGTAGATCCCGTCGGCATTCCCTTTCCAGGGGGTGCCTCAGGCACTGGGCAATAAACCCAGCCCGGCCCTTTTAAATCCAAGGGGCATGTTTTGTCTGGATTTTATTTTTACGTGGGGATCTTAATGGGGCATCCTGCGAGGGTCCAACTCACGATTCAGTTATAAATTACTACTGAACCGGGGGTTGGATCCCCGCAGGATGCCCCATGGACCTGCAAGACTAACTTCATAAAAATACCCCTCTATCAAGGCGACGCCGGGTAGCCGCTTCTAGTGATCTCCTAAACGAAAACTCCCGTTACTAGTGCCGAAGGTGAAAGTATGTTCACTTTCAAAGCCAGTAGAGGTTGCTTCCAAACAATTTAAACACTCAACTGGTATACAAATATTTTTTGTATTTACATTTTTATCTGTTGTTTAAATACACCTCTTTCCATATAATATTTAGATTTTTTTAAAATTATAAAACTAACCCTAATCCTAACCCCTAACCCTAACCTCTAACCTCTAATAAACTTTTAATGTTTCGAAAGTATCGAAGCTGATTTTTTAAATACAGGATTATTTGAAACAATAAAAGTGTGTGCAAACAAATGACTATTATTAGATTGAAATAATAATATGAAACCATATCTTATTATAATGGAGATTGTGTGTTTGTTTGTCTGTAACCGAAACTATATCACTACTCATTAATAAAATCGTTTATCATTATTAATACTGCTGGTCATTTCAACAAATTAATAACATGCAATTGTATTTATATGTACAACAAATAGCGGTTTACAGTGTGAACGGCAAGCCTAATTTGCATATTGATATTTAAAATTTGATTTTAATAAATATGTGCTTGGTATTGTTGATTTCTAATTATTTGATTTTATCTTAATGAATATGAGCAAAAATCTCGGAGATAAATATTAAAAGAAATCAATTAACAAAAAGAAATAACAGTAATTTTATTCTTTACTTCCTATTTTAACTAAATAGTTAAATTAGAAAAATTTAGCAAGGAAAGACGGGGGTGATGGAAGAGGAAGCTACAACTGTTATATTTTTCGATTATACCCCTCTCTGTTTCAAATCATTTTATCTGCATTCTTATTTAGTTTCTTTAGACTTTCTAATTTAATATAACATTTTATGACATTAATACTTGCACCTGGAGGGTGCATATATTTGCTAGTGATTAATAATATTCGATAGAAAATACTTAACCCCATACAACTGTGTGCAAATTATTGGATAGGAATATCAAATATTGTCAAGATCAGTGATTTCAATTGGATAGACATTAGCCAAAAATGAAGAAACCTAGTTACAAAAAAAACATTCTATCGAAAAAAGTAAGCTACAATAACTATGTCGAAATAGGTAGTATGAATACAATGTTTTTTGTTAATTTAAATGTTTTCTTTCGCCATCAACATTTATATGATAATGTTTGCTATATTTTGAGTTAGATTATGATAAATACTAGCAGATATATGCACCCTCCGGGTGCAAGTATTTAAGTTTTGATATACTAAAAAATATTATATTAAATTAGAAAGGCTAATGAAACTGACTAAGAATGCAGATAAAAACATCTGCAACAGAGGGGGTATAATCGAAAAATAGAACAACTTTGAAACTAACTATTCCATCATTTTCCATTACTCCCCTCTTTCATTGGTAAATTTTCCTAATTTAACTATTTAGTTAAAATAGGAAGTAAAGGATAATATTACAGTTATTTCTTCTTGTAATAAATTTCTTTTAAGATTTATCCACGAGATTTTGTTTATATTTCTTAAGATAAAACCAAACATTAGAAATCAATAATACCAAGCACATATTTATTAAAATAAAATTTTAAATATCAATATGCAAATTAGCCTTCTCGTTCAAACTGTAAACCGCTATTTTGTTGTATATATAAATACAATTGCATGTTATTAGTACGTAGATATGGTCAACAGTATTAATAATGTAATGCAATTTTTATTAATAACTGAAGGTTTAAAAGAATGAAATCATGGAGAATTTGATGTAAATAATTAAGGGAATTGTGACTTGAGTAGTAATATAGTTTCGGTTACAGACAGAAAAACATACAATCTCCATTATAATAAGAAGATATACACATATATTTATGAGGATAGGAGGGTTGGAGTAAAAAGGTAGATAAATAGGCATTCATCTTATGGTCAAGAATGCATACATCCACTTTACACTATTTCTTGTGGGGAAATATGGTTTTAGTTCTCGAACAAATCGGTTTACAAACAGAATTTTGGAATGAATTATGTTCGAAAACCGAGGTTCCTCTGTAGTTGTCACGAAATAATTCGTTTTTCAATTTTTGATTTTAGAAGTACATATCTTTCTTTTTCTCTACCCCCCCCTCTCTCTCTCTCTCTCTATCTATCTATCTATGGATCAATCTTCCTTCCCCTCCTCCTCCCTCCCTCCCTATCTATCTATCTATCTACTTTCCTTCCCCTCTCTCTCCCTCTATCTATCTATCTTCCTCCCTCTCTTTCTCTCTCTCTCTATCGATCTTCCTTCCCCCTCTATCTCTCTCTCTCTCTCTCTCTCTCTTTCTTTCTCTTTCTTTGGAACGAATTAAGTTTGAGAACCGAGGTACAACTGTTCCGTAAAAGAAAGAAAGAAGAAAAAGAAGAAAATAAAGAAAGAGAAAAAGGAAAAAGAAAGAAAAAAGAAAGAAAGAAAAAAGAAGAAAAACGAAAAAAACGAAAGAAGAAGGAAAGAAAGAAAGAGAAGAAAGAAAGAAAAATGGGAAAAAAAGAAAGAAAGAAAGAAGAAAGAAAGAAAGAAAAATGGGAAAAAAGAAGAAAGAAAGAAAGAAAAAAGAAGGAAGAAAGAAAAAGGAAGAAAGAAAAAATGAAAGAAAACAAACGAAAAGAAAGAAAGAAAGAAAAGAAAGAAAAAAAAACGAAAGAAAAAAGAAGAAAGAAAGAAAGAAAATGAAAAAAGAAAAAGAAAGAAAAGAAAGAAAGAAAGAAAAAAGAAAGAAGAAAGAATAAAGAAAGAAAAAGAAAGAATGAATGAATAAAAAGAAAGAAAGAAAAAGAAGAAAAAGAAAGAAAGAAGAAAAGACTAAGTTTTAAATTATTGATCAACTCGAAATATCCAGAGTAACCCTCCTTCAACCCCCACCCACCCCTACACACAAACAAAAAATATTTTTCCAGAAGGAATTCAAGATCACATAAGAGTCATCAATCTTTATCCTAGTTGTTTCTTATTTTAATTTTTTTAAAAACTTTTGACCCAAAAATCCTTACATCAACTTCAAAGGGAACTTCTTTGAGGATGGCCGCCACTCTGTCTGGAATTTTAATCCTTTACTCTATTAATCCGTGTGTGCGATTCATTTATTTGTTGATACGCACTTAAGATTCTGTTTTTATCCTCTTATTTCCATAACATGGAGATGACACCTTTATCTTTTTCACCGTTAACTTCATCTAAAATTTAATTTAATTTAAAAGAGTTTTATGATTTGCTTAAAGACTTTGCTGCTTTTCTGCCGTGGATAATGGATTTTAGAAATTAACCTACAGGTAGTATTATTTGTATTATTCGGACTAATGTCCTCATCTTCATTGTTATCAGTACAACGTTTCGGCCGATGTGCCCCCCGGCCTTCTTCAGGTATTTCTTGTTGGACTCGGGAACCTTCTCGGACTCGGGAACTTTCTTGTCGTAATCGGGAACCTTCTTGTCGTAATCGGGAGCCATCACGGAACTTTAAGAGTCCGACGGTCACTATCAGACAGATTTCACTTTAAAAAATGCTAGAGGGAGAGTATTTGGATGCATATCTTTCCCACGGATATTAACACTATAAAAAATGCAAACAGCTGTAAGAAATTTTCAAAGTTATATATATTGGATACATGACTCCGACGAAGGTTAACAGACAAAACATTTAATATAGTACAGCACATGGATATGACGAGATACAAAGTACATAAGTAAGACGAAGTTACATGTAGAACGATAAATACACATTCATGAATGGTACTAGATAACATATAAAAGCCACAGACATGAGACTAGGGATAGTCCATGCTGTGTGAAGAACTTACAGTAATATAAGGGGGGCGAAGCCCCAACGAGAAGAGTTAGACCAAAATCTACCCCATGTGTCTCGTGGTTACTGGAACAGGAAAAGAGACAGAAGCGTTTTGAACCAGCCGCTTAAATACTATATCCCCTAGCGGGCACCAGCAAACTAAACCAGACAGACAACTCTCCCAGGCAAATACGAAACTAACGCTACACAGCCTTGTCCAGGATTTGAACTCGGGTTGACAAGTCCATTTCCTACAACTACGAGGAGCGTTCAATAAGTAATGCCCCTGACCCACTTCCAGTTGGTTGATCTAGCTGAAATTTTTCATGTGCAATTATTTATATTTCTATAGATTAAGCGGCAAATTACAGCTCAGAACTAATTGTGGTTTCTTATTTACAGGTGTTTGAACTGAGTCAAGTGTGAAATGGAGCCTGTTGAGTGTCGACAATTCGCGTGTCGCCAGATCAGAAGCACAGGCGGGCGGCTATGAACTACTACCCCATCCCCCTACTCTCCTGACCTTGTACCCTCTGACTTTCACCTTTTCCCAGCCATGAAGTTGTTTTTGAAAGGAAAGCGTTTCCTAGATGATGCAGCCTTGATTTCTGAAGTCACGTGCAGAGTTTAATGACCATTTGGAGAAGCCAGTTTCCATAAAAACTCTAAGACGGGAGCTATTTCCCCATACGAGGGGCGTTCAATAAGTAATGCCCTGGTCCACTTCCCATAGCAGTAGAGCAACGAAACTTGGCACAGTTATTAGTCTTTTTCTACATAGGAACCACCCAGAGTTACGCATTTCTCCCATCGTTTGATGCAGCTCTGGAGACCGTTTTTGTAGAACAGCCCAGGTTGGTCCTTACTAACAACCTGCGTAAGTGTTCGAAGGTCCCTATCAGACAGCTTTTGCTTTCTTCCAGAGTTTTGCTTCAGTGAGGAGGTTTTTCCTTCTTTCTCAAATGCTGTCATTACTTTCCAGACAGTACTCCTTGCTGCACCAAATAATTAATTACATTTTTATTATACTAACACCTGCCATACGAACACCAATATTTTGACCTCTTTTTAAGTCTGATATTATACGTATATGTTTTCAAACAAATAAAATAAATTTCTTCAAACACTGTTTGTTTGAGTTCTACAAAGTATAATTATACTAGCGTCACGGATTTGAACCTATTATCGCTGAAGCAAAAAATAACAACAATACCCCAAAACCAGATTGTTTTATATCCCTTAGCGCCCCCCCCCCATTAATAAAAATGACGACAATTTGTAATTCAAACATTATTTTCAATTTAAAAAAAAATAAAAACCGAAATATGTTATGTCATTATTTTTAGCTAGATATTTTGTATACAATATTTTCTTTGATCAATAAATACGATTTTGATATCCGCTAAATAAAAGTATTTATTTTACATTTTATAAATTTAAAATAAATCCCTGAAAAAAAACCCCAACAAGTATACAATAGGAACTTTTAATATAAAATTCTTTAGAAAATAACCTATCAATTTAGAAAAAATAAGAAGAAAAAAAGATACATATTTTTTCTTATTTACGAGATTTAAGTTTCAATGTTAAAGATGCCCTATTACCAAAACCGAATTAGTAGCGATTTAGTTTTTTTTTTTACATATGTTCCGTCATTAAATTATCTTTCCAAAAATGTAAAAATTATTTATATCCAAATTTATATCCATTTATATTCCATTTTAGTGAATAAAATGAAACCATTTTAGTTAAATAAAACGAGAAAGATTAATAATAAATTTAAAAAAATATACATGAAAATAACAAACGTTTGATAGTGTTAGAAAATATTTGGTATATATATATATATATATATATATATATATATATAAACCTAATGAGTCAGATAAACCTACTAAAAGTGTCGCTAAGTGCTCTTCAGGGCTAAGATCCGACTCGGATCTTAGCCCTGAAGAGCACTTAGCGAAAATTTTATCTGACTCATTAGGTTTATCTTTATTATTTGCTCTACTTAGGTATTGAGCACTTTCACTTATTAGCTTTAGTCTCCTGGCGGTTTTGTATGAATATATATATATATATATATATATATATATTATATATATATATAAATTTTGTTTTTCTTTTGTCCAAATATTGTACCAATAGATTATTTTTGGTTGGTACTACTATCTTGGTCTTTTATTTTTTCCTATTTTTTTTCCCCAGGTGATGTTTGGTAGTAAATTTTTACAATCAAACTATCTGCCGGGTTTTTCTCACTGCGAGGATTTACCAACAAGTTTGGTATATATATATATATATATATATATATATATATATATATATATATACGCTCTCCTTCCCCCTGGGGTTGAGCACTTTCGAACGGGATCTCGCTGACGGCCGCCAACTAAAGCGTAAACGCAACGCTCTCCTATAAATGGGATAGAGCACTCTATGACGGCCTACACATACATACAAATGTGTGTATTAAAACAGTTAAAATCCCCTTCATATTCTGTGGGTGATGATAGCTGAAAGGGTAAGCTGTGTGACTGCTACTAAAACGATCGGATTTCTAACCCGGCCGTAGGTAGCTCACAAAATGTCTAGCCACACTGAAGAGACTTGATAAGTCGAAACACGTGTCTGTGGATGACTATATATATATATATATATATATATATTATGTAAATAAATAAATGTGGCACAAGGCCGAAATTGGGGAGGGGAAAAAAGGCTGGTCATCACTATCCTAACTTTTAACTTAACTATTCTCATTTGTGACCCCATTCATTCTAAAATTTTCCTTTCGCCATAAAACCAATTCGCACAACAGTCACCAAAACTTCTCATTCTCTCTATGAAAATCCGACGACACCTAACCCATATTTACATATTGTTGAGGGAGAGTGGAATGAGCATTGTGATAGCCTTCAAAGTCAGCCTCCAAACCAATATATACACAATGCTTCAAGCAAATTATAAAACTCTCTATATATATATATATATATATATATATATATATATATATATATATATATAATATATAATACAAAAAATGAAAAAAAAATAAAATTTTGTAAAACTAAAATGATTATTAGTATGGGCTAAATTTTTGGTACATAGTTATTTACTAAGCTTAGGTTAGATGTGGCACAAGGCCAGAAGTATGGGCGTCCAGTGAGAATCGAACTCACTAACAATGGTCTGAAAATCTACCTTGCTAACAATTACATCACGTGAGGTGCCAACGTGCTGGACCCACCCTTCAACAACCCGAACACGTGGTTAGTTAACTACTTAATCGCTGATATTGACAGCCGTTCATTTGCACTTTATCAGACATTGACAAATAGACCAGCAAACGATGGACTTTGATGAACGCAAGGATTTTACCCAATACTAAGGAACAAACAAAGGATCATACCCAATACTAAGGAACACCAAGGAACAACCAAAGGATCATACCCAACACTAAGGAACACCAAGGAGCACCTAAAGGTTTCAGGTTTAATACAAGGGAAGATTGCTCTTGCTTGAAACCTAAGGATGGCCACAAAAATCGTAACAGATGATTTTATAGGAGTTTAAAAATTATGAATTTAATTTAGTATTTTTAATTTGAAGTTAATCAAATTAATTGTCGGTTGTTATCTTGTAAGATTAGGAGAAAAAACAGTTTCTGTCGTTAATATCAATCGGTATTTAAGCGGGATTTCTCGTAGATTGTTTGTTAACGCTTTCGATGGCGTAGTGTCCAAAAAAGTTTTTAATCTGCATCCGAGTGACTGAGCCGGCCATTTTTTGAATGGTAATCTCTGGTGCACCCAAACAGTGATGCTTGCTGGAGCTGCTGTTGTTTCTCCTTCCTTCTGACTCTCTGAAACAAATGTCCCTCAAAAGTGAACGAGTAAGCCTTATAATAAGAAGCCAATGTTCATACACAGACCACAAACAAATATCTTTAAAATGGATACGAAAACTGCGTCACTTTTTCGGACAAGATCAAAGGACTAATGAACCTACCGACCCACGTCACATCCCCACACCCGGCCAAAAAACGGATTTTCACCCCCTCACCTACTCTCACTTCACCGAGTGAAAGAAACATTTCTACATTTCCCAACTTTTGTTTATCTTTAAATGAATTTGAATAAATTAAATTCTCTCATTCGTTGTTACTATACGCTTTCTTGTTATATAACATTAATTAACGTTAACCTAGAATTCTTTTCTAAGATTGAATTTAATTTGGTATTTTTAATTTGAAGTTAATCAAATTAATTGTCTGTTGTTATCTTGTAAGATTAGGAGAAACACAGTTTCTGTTGTTAATATCAATCGGTATTCATGCGAAATTTCTCGTAGAGTATCGTCTTTTTACAATGGAATTAAACTATTTAAAAATAATCTTTAGAGGAGTAATTCCAATGCTGACCTTAAACTAAAACAAAGGTTCTAATTGGTTCGATTTTACGGCATGTCAACCCTTGTGGGATTATTTTATGCCAAAGATATTTTGATTTAGTCATTTTTTTATGGGTACTCAATTTTTTATACTACCCCACTGAATGGTGGGTAGCTCTGCGAGTTGAAAATAACTCACTGAAAAGAGTGAGAAAGATTTAGTATTGTGATTATATGTTTTCTTCGCTTGCAATGTTGCAAATGTAGGAAGCGCGTGGTGTAATGGTTAAAGTCATGGGAAATGGACTCGTCGCCCCGAGTTCAAATCCTAGACGTGGTAATTGCATTTCACTTAGCGCTAATACCCTTGGGAAAGGTACGAATCCTACTCTCTCTCCAGCTATGGGTAAATAGTAGGACAGACCGGGCTCTTTAACCTTAATTAGGCAACCGGTCTAGAAGAAGGACAACTCTGAATTCAAACCTGTTGAACTCCGCTTAAGAAATTGACCTTGTGTCACATCCTGCCCGTGCGGAGGGGTTGGTAAATATATATACGACTGTAGCCTGCCTACTCCAAGCGGGGGGGAGCGATGATAGGATAGGGACGATTAAGCGAGAAAGTGTCATGCGAATCCGTGATGACAACGTGACATTTATTACCGCAAAGTCTACATTTACTATTTTGTTGGGTCTTATCAATTTTCGCTTTGATATAGTTCGTCCTTATGGCATTATTTTGTGCAGCAATTATAAGTGATTCCGTTTCTCTTTTGAGGTTTCCCTTTCTTAACCATGTCCAAGTCTTTTGATGTGCAACCTCTTCGATTTGTCGTTTGAAGTATCCATAAAATTGTTTTTCTTCCCAATTTTGTTTTCTAGTCTTTGTTGTTTTTCTGTTTGTCCATCTGTCACTTCTACTATTATTGACCGCCATAAGTAATTTGTCTTTGCTCTTTCTTGTGTAATCCTCAAGTTGTGGGATAGTGATTTCTACGCATTCCTCTATGTTGGCAAGACCTCTTCCCCCTTCCTTTCTTGACACATATAATCTATCTCTATCGTCTCTAGGGTGGAGAGCCTTGTGCATGGTCATTAACTTTCTCGTTCTTTGGTCAATCTGTCTGAGTTCTTCTTTTGTCCATTTTAGGAATGGTCCTGAGTATCTTATAATGGGGACGGCCCAGGTATTAATTCCTTTGATCAGATTTCTGTTGTTAAGTTTGGTTTCTAGAAGTTTTCTAGTTCTCCTGAGATATTCTTTTTTAACGTTTCCTTTCATTTCTGTTTGCTTAATATTGTCCGCTTCTAAAATTCCTAAGTATTTGTAACTTTCATTTTTCATCAAGTGATTTTATATATTATTATTATTATTTACTCCTTTTGAGTTTTCACATCAGTGTTAGCTGATGGTCTTTCACTGGAGTCTGAGTGACAGCAAGTCTCCTCAGGTCTCCAGGACTCTTCTGAGTATTCTGGCAGATTGCAGCAGTGCAGTGTTCTGAATGGTTTCAATCCTTCCTCTGATATCCAAACTTTCCAAACCCTTTTCCAATCCCTTTGGGACTGTTCCAAGTGCACCAACCACAATTGGTATCACTTTCACTTTCATATTCCATAACTTTTTCAGTTCTCTGGCAAGGTCCAGATATTTGTCTATTTTTTCATTTTCCTTTAGCTTCACCCTGTGATCTGCTGGAACTGCAAAATACACCAATTGACAAGTTCTTTCTTTTTTGTTTATCAACACTAGGTCTGGTCTTCTTGCTGGGATAAGGTGATCCGTTTTTATCTCAAAGTCTCAGAGAATTTTGTGCGTTTCGTTCTCAAGAAATTATTATTATTATTATTATTATTATTATTACGATCAATATCTTGTGACATTGTGCAAATTATCCGGGGTCCCTGTCAATAAATCCAATTAGGTTATCCGTCTCTTCTTTTTCCCCCAATTGACACAAAGATATTTTTTATGTCTCTGCTGCAATTTTTGTTTTATTCAGTGTTTGGGTTTGTTTATGTTGCTTATCGGGGGAAATAATTGACAAACATGCCGCACATGCCGTTTTTATCTGGAAACGTTATCACAAGTGGCAATGGGAAGAAGTGTTTCAAGTGTTTGTGTGTGTGTGTGTGTGTGTGTCTCTCTCTCTCTCTCTCTCTCTCTCTCTCTCTCTCTCTCTCTCTCTCTCTCTTTAAATGATAGAGGAAATTAAATTGAAAGAGAAGGAGAGAGAGAGAGAAAGAAAATGAAAGAGAGAGAGAGAGAGGAAGAGAGAAACTAAGAAAGAGAGACAGAGACAGACGCAGAAAATCAGAGAAATAGAGAGAGAACAGATTTTTTTATTCAGTATTTCTTCTTCTTATTCAGTACTTCTTCTTCTATCCTTCTTTTCTTTCTTTTTTCCTTCCTTCCTTTCTTCCTTCGTTTCTTCTTCTTCTTCTTCTTCTTCTTCTTCTTCTTCTAATTTCATTTTTCTTTTTCTTTCTTCTTCTTTTAATTTACTTATTCACGGTTTTTTCTTCTTTTTTTCTTCTTCTTCCTCTTCTTCGTTTTCTTCTAATTCTTCTTCTTTTTCTTCAGGTCGGCTCGCCCTTCTTCTTCTTCTTCTTCTTCTTCTTCTTCTTCTAATTTCATTTTACTTTTTCTTTCTTCTTCTTTTAATTTACTCATTCACGTTTTTTTTCTTCTTTTTTCTCTTCTTCCTCTTCTTCATTTTCTTCTAATTCTCTTCTTTTTCTTCAGGTCGGCTCGCCCTTCTTCTTCTTCTTCTTCTTCTTCCTATTTCATTTTTTTTCTTTCTTCTTCTTTTAATTTACTTATTCACGATTTTCTTCTTCTTCTTCTTCTTCTTCTTCTTCTTCTTCTTCTTCTTTTTCTTCTTCATTCCTTAAATTCTTCTTCTTCTTTACTTTATTATTATTTCTCTCTCCCTTCCTCCCTCCCTTCCCCCTTTCCTCCCTCCCTTCCTCTCTCCCTCCTCCTAACACCTCCCTCCCCCCATTCCTCCCTCTATTATTTCCCCATTGTTTATTTCTTGCAATCGCCAAACGACTGCAGATAAAAATGACGACTATTTAAAACGTTGAGATAAGAAGGAAAAATATCCACAAAATCCACAACAACTCCTGCCCTGCCCCCTCTCTCTCTCTCTCTCTCTCTCTCTCTCTCTCTCTCTCTCTCTCTCTCTCTCTCTCTCTCTCTGTCATTTGCTTCCTCTCTATTTCATTTTCTCATTGTGCATATTCCTCTATCTCTTTCTCTCTAACCTCTCTCTCATTCCTTCTCTCTTTCTTTCTGACTGTCCATATCTCTCTCTCTCTCTCTCTCTCTCTCTCTCTCTCTCTCTCTCTCTCTCTCTTTATTTTTTTCTTTCTTTCTTTGCCTGTGTGTCTGCGTGTCTGTCTCATTAATTCATTCATATATATATATATATATATATATATATATATATGAATGAATTAGGCAGTGCTTTGTGCGTGATTCGAACCCTACCAGTCAGGCTGACAGGCAGACATTCTAACCATTACACTAGCTGTCTTCCCCAGAATTTCTCGTTTATTTTATAATCACGCACAAAGCACTGCCCTGTTTATAGCTCTGCTGATGAGGCCTAATAGGCTGAAATGTACATACAGAGATCGACTTTTTCTCGATTTGTTTACGCTTTACATTTAAACCGATATGCACGCCTAATTCATTTAATTATAATTAATTAATTAACAAATTAGGTATGACTTTAATTAAGCACATACTCTCCCCAAAATTGTCGGCCTTCGCCATTTCAAACACATTGTTTGTTTACTTCATATAGAGTAAATAATCTACATTTCGATTTCTTTTGATAAAGAATTCTTTGATCTAGTTCATAATTTTTTTTTCAATTAAATGATTGGTTCGGTTTGTTTTACGGCATATCAACCTCAGTGGGTCATTTAATGCCGATAAAGTTTTGAAATATATCAATTCTTAATGGATAATACAATTTTTTTATAAATACATTTTTCTATTTAACGCATAGATGGGACCCTAACAGGTACTACCACTCCGGGTCAGAGTGGACCAGGGAGCAATGGTGATGAAGGGTGCTCCACATTCCCCAAACCTCCAAAACTGAAACCTCATCATCAGATAGAGTTTAACGTCATTCCCAGGACATGTAGACCCGCAGCCACCGCCTTCTAGCACCTATATGATAAAAAGGGGTTGGGGCTTGCCATAAGGTCAATAGGTTTGGGAAAATCATATAGGTGATAGGGCTTGACGTGACCAGTCGATTGATCGGAGGGGGCCTCTCCGACCGCCCGTCTAGTCTAAGTAAGGTTCTAAGTGGAGTGTTGCATGTCATGGACTGCTCATCCACCAAGACTCCGTCCTTAAGCATCACGATCTAGTTCATAATAAAGCCGGAAGTTGTTTCTTGCCAATTAGGGGAGCGATCATTATTTGCTTATTCAAAATATTAGAACGACTAACTTAAAACCTTTATCTCTGAATGTTTGAGATGAGGCTTGAAGATTAGTATTATCTGCGTTATTCGGACTATTGTCCCCATCTTCATTGTTACTTGTACAACATACACCATATACATAAGTAAATAGGTAGATATTCTAGCCAAATCAAGATATTAGGTTTATAAGTTCCCAAAATTCACACTCAATTGTCCAATAGAAGACAGTTCTAAGTTATCTCTGGAACCCGAGTTCAATCCTGAGTGAAAGCAGTGAGAAAAATAATTAATTAACACAACTCCTACCCCAGCTATGGTTAGCGGAATGAGAACAGGATACCCCGTGGAATAAATAAAGGTTAGTTCAAAGTTCCGTGATGGCTCCCGAATACGACAAAGAAAGTTCCCGAGTCGAAAGAAGGTTCATTCTTCTCTCA
>CM042177.1:39708282-39710782 GCA_023376005.1 Doryteuthis pealeii
TAGGAAATGACATTTGTTAAGTGAGTATCTATACGTAATCTTGATTCCATATTCAGTGTGTTTAAAATCCATTACGTAATATCAAGATTTTACGGAACAATCTCGTAAATAAAATTCCGTCAGTCCGAGAGACAGGACCTGATGATGTGCACGCGGGAAATTTCTTTAGTAAATTAAGATGTATAATCCGCCAAATCACAAATTCCCCGCCTAATCGTATCTCCCCTGATTAAAACCTGATGTAAAACAATCAACAGGAAACCTTCAACCACAGGAAGTAGAGCCACTCTAGGAAGAAAGAAATATTCAATTAAACATGTCTACACAAAGGATTATCGGTAAAAAAAAAACTATCCCTACACTCCCACAGAGAACATACATAGCAAAATTTACTCATAAATAAAAAGAAGATTGTAAACAAGGGAGATCGAGGATGGAAAGCCCTTGCATTTGACCGGGAAGATAAACACAACAACGTAAACAAATTTGATACTTAAAATCTAAGGATAAATTTACCCACCAGAAAATTTAAAAGAATTAGCAGAATTTGAAAGACTTAATAGATATTATTCATAATATAAAATTCACGTATCTTTTAAATAATTTCCAATTATACTAAACTATATTAAAGATTGTTAAAAGAACTTTAGACATGCTGATAACCATTTCGCTTATTTTCTGATTAACTAATAACTTTATAGATGAATTAGATTAAAAAACATACAACACACTAGCTTTTATAGATAAAAATAATACCACAAACTGAAGCCCAATGCATATAACAACAGTTAAGAAGAGGCTTAAAATTTTGGCCAAAAAAAACCTTAATTTAGAGGATGAATAACATGCCTTTGCTAAACAGAGGCTTTTATTACTTTGAAAGACCTAAATCTGAACTTTAGTAACAGACCATATCCTGTAGATTAATAGAAATCCAAGACCTAAAATCAAACTTGGGATTAGTAAGCAAAATATCATTAATTAAAATAAACAAACAGATAATAAGACCCAATTACTTATCCATGGCAACACATCAGCCGTGTCAATAACCTGGTCTCAAAATATCCCATCAAAGCCGAAGCCATAAATTTACACATTCTGACATTGTTGTATTATCTATCCAATCAATCACAAAATCTTTTAAGTTTAAACTTGAATTCGCCCAACGACTTTACCAAATATCAAATAGTAGAAATTAACACAATCATGCACGCAAGAAAGACCAATCCTTCTCAATGAAGAGTAAATTCTGGGTTAAAAAATCAACCCTAAATCAGATTATTCGACATCCGGGCTTTTATGGGGATACGGAGTATGGTGCCGGAATTTTCGTGATTAGTCCAAGTCCGGATCCCATAGCATATTAAATTCACGTATAAACAGAATCCCGCACACACGATTCGCGCCACCTACCAGGATGCACAGACGACCTCGGAATTATGCTTCATTTCACGATGACTGGTGCCTCGACGCTAAATCAGTCATAGATTGATACTAAAGATATAATTAACCACCACTAAAATATGGAACCCAAGTAACTATAGATACTTAACCCTTAACAACATAGTCAATTTCCATAGAATTCAATTTTAGATCTAGCAGACACGGAAGCCGTCAAGGGACGAAACAACAGAACAGACCAGAAATATACGTATAGCGAAATCACAACACAAAATGAGGAAACTTAATACATTATATAAATTCCAACCACCACACTTAAGTTTTAAAAATCTAGTCCTAGACATAGCCGTAGAATCTCCAGAACTTACTCATCCAAAGCAATAGATCTATTTGAAAAAATAAGGCCGCCCCTATTACGAAAACTTAAAGGATTACTAAATAGCTGATTCAAAGAAAAATATTCACACCATATGAATAACATCCCCCAACATATAATTCAAAAACAGAAAAGAAAATCAAATTTGGTTTACGCCCTCCTTTTTCTAAAACAAGTCGTTAAAACAAATGTCCGCGTTAAAAAAATTTCCGCTAGATCTTAATAGTCATAACACTTCCCACCCCACAAATAGATATAATAAATATTTAATAGAAATACCGTTAAAAACTAAGCTACTCATGTGACTCTCAATGAAATCACCAATTACATCAAAAATCTACCCAAACTCAAACCTTCATTCCTTGTAGAATTAAAAAAGACTGTCCCTTCGTAAATCAGAAATGTAACACTGTGAATTCCATAGATATATCGAAGGCTCAGAGGCTAACAACTACAGATTGCGAACCACCCTATAAGCACAGAACAGAAATGTTGGCGATGACCCAGGGTGACTAGCAGAGTCTACGCCATATTGAATCTTTCAGAAAGCAAAGATTCAAAGTAGAGACAACAACTTCCCTTGCAACAAGGATCATGGAGCTGAAAGAAAAGGGATATGCCTCACAATAGAAGTGGAAAATCTTATAGATCATCCAAATGTACACAAATGCTCTAACTTACTGCTTATGTGTTACCGAAAAAATTTAGGATATTAAAAAACTT
>CM042177.1:39715782-39720782 GCA_023376005.1 Doryteuthis pealeii
TTGTTATGCTATTTAAAAGTAGTTGTTTGTATTTGTTTTTATCTAATTCATATAAATTATTAGTTTTATCAGAAAATACGAAAGTGTTATCAGATGATCTAAATTTTTTTAAATCTTTAAATAATTTATATTGGAAATTATTTTTAAAAATACGGAATTTTATATTATGAATAATATCTATTAAGTCAATTTCAAATTCTGCTAATTCTTTAATTTTTGGTGGGTATTTATTAGATTTAATATCAAATTTGTTTACCGTTGTTGTGTTTATCTTCCCGTCAAATGCAAGGGCTTTCCATCTCATCCTCCTTGTTACATCTTCTATTTTATTTATGAGTAATTTCATGTATGTTTCCTGTGGGAGTGTAGGGATATTTTTTACCGAATAATCCATTTCGTGTAGATCCATTTTAATTGAAAATTTCTTTCTTCCTAGAGTGCTCTACTATTCCTGGTTGTAGGTTCCTGTTGATTTGTTTTACATCAGGTTCTTAATCCATTTTAGGAGCGATATATATGTAAAACAATTTTTTTTTTGCGATGAAACAAAGCAGTGCTCAATCACAGTTTGTAAGAGATTTATTTATTTTACAATGTTTTCATAGATCAATGTTCATTATTAACACGACCCGGTTTCATGCTAAAAGCAATCATCAGGTTGAAAAGTAAGATCCAATGGTGTTTTTTTGGGTTCTTTACTCAAGACACATTTAGGATTGTAAATAACGTCGGTTATTTTCCGAACGCTGTTATTATTTTTTTAAAAATTTGAATTTTTGAAGTAATGCCAACGAAGTTGCCTCCCTTTATTCGTTGAAAAATAGATTTTTTTAAAAAATGTTTTATTTTATTATTTTATTATTTTTTATTTTAAATTAATTCCGTTTGGCAAAGGTGTATATGACTTCAAAAAATCATTTTATATATATGGTAGAGTCTTTTAAATTTTTATCCACATAATATAAAGGTGGATGGTGTTGTTCTCTGTCGAAAAAATCATTTTTTTCACTGTTGAAATATTGGATATCTTGCAAATAATTGCTGAATTTGATTCTCAGGGTGGATGTTGAGTATCTCCTCTCCATGCATTTAGGAAGAATTTTCTTTTATGGGGACATTGTTTGAAGATTTCTGATTTTTTATTTAAACTTCTATTATTATTATTGTTATTATTATTAAAGGAAACAAGTTTTTTAATATTCTAAATTTTTCGGTAACACATAAGTTGCAGTATTTGGAGCCATTTGTGTAGCATTTGGGATGATCTAAGATTTTCCACTCTATTTTGTGAGGTATATCTTTTTCTTTCAGTTCCCATATCTTTGTTGCAAGGGAAGTTGTTTCTCTTTTATCTTTCTTTCTGAAAGATTCCATATGGACGTAAAATCTTTGCTTGAAGTCACCCTGGGTCATCCCAACATATTTGTCCGTGCTTATAGGGTGATTCGCAACTGTAGATGTTACCTTAGCCTCATATACTACTGATCTAATGTTACATTTCTGATTTAGAGGGCAGTCTTTTTTAATTCTACAAGAACATGAAGGGTTTAAGTTTGGTTTAGAATTTGATGTAATAAGTGATTTCATTGAGAGTCCACATGAGTAGCTAGTTTTTACCGTATTTCTATTAAATATTTTATTATATCTATTTTGGGGTGGGAAGTGTTTATCTATTAAGTCTAGAAATTTTTTACCAACATTTGTTTAACTGTTTTAGAAAAAGGGGGTGTAAACCAAATTATCTTTCTTTTTCTGTTTTTTGAATTATTATGTTTGGGGATGTTATCTATGTAGTATATTTTTTCTTTGAATCCGCTATTAAGTAATGCTTTATTGTAATAGGGGCGGCCTTTTCAAAAATATCTTTGTTGGATGATAGTTCTGAGATTCTACGGCTAATGTTAGGGACTAGATTTTTTAAAACTAATGGTGGGTGGTTGGAATTTATATTAATGTATTTAAGTTTTCATTTTGTTTGTGGTATGGCTTATACGTACCATTTTTAAGATCTAAATTGACATCTAGGAAATTGACATTTGTTAAGTTAGTATCTATAGTAATCTTGAGTTCCATATTATCTAGGTGTGTTATTATATCTTTACGTAATCTATCTAGTGATTTACCGGAACAGTCCGTGAAATACAAATTCCGTCATCCCGGTAGAGTGCGAATGTGTGTTCAGGAAATTTCTGTTTAAGTGAATTTAATATGTATAATCCTACTAAATCACAAATTCCCGCACTATCGTATCCCCCATAGCGATGTCGAAATAATCTGATGGGTTTGATTTTTTTACCCAGGATTTACCTTCATTGAAAAGGATTGTCTTTCTTGCGTGCATGATTGTGTTAATTTCTAAACTATTTATTTTGGTAAAGTCATTGGCGAATTCTAAAGCTTTACTTAAAAGATTTTTAGTGATAGATGGATAGAAATCAACAATGTCAAATTGTGTAAATTTATGGCTTGTTTTTGATGGGATATCTTTGAACCAGTTAATTACAGCTGATGTATTATCCCATTGTAATAATTGGGTCTTATTTCTGATTTCTAGGTTTATTTTATTAATGATATTTTTGCTTACTAATCCCAGTTCTGATTTAGCTGGATTTATTAATCTACAGGATGGTCTGTTACTAAAGTCAGATTTATGGTCTTTCAAAGTAATAAAAGCTTCTCGTTTAGCAAGGCATTTAATTCTATCCTCTAAATTAAGTTTTTTTGCCAAAATTTTAGCCTCTTCATTTATGTTGTTATATGCATTGGCTTCAGTTTGTTGGTATTTATTTGTTATGCTATTTAAAAGTAGTTGTTTGTATTTGTTTTTATCTAATTCATATAAATTATTAGTTTTATCAGAAAATACGAAAGTGTTATCAGATGATCTAAATTTTTTTAAATCTTTAAATAATTTATATTGGAAATTATTTTTAAAAATACGGAATTTTATATTATGAATAATATCTATTAAGTCAATTTCAAATTCTGCTAATTCTTTAATTTTTGGTGGGTATTTATTAGATTTAATATCAAATTTGTTTACCGTTGTTGTGTTTATCTTCCCGTCAAATGCAAGGGCTTTCCATCTCATCCTCCTTGTTACATCTTCTATTTTATTTATGAGTAATTTCATGTATGTTTCCTGTGGGAGTGTAGGGATATTTTTTACCGAATAATCCATTTTGTGTAGATCCATTTTAATTGAATATTTCTTTCTTCCTAGAGTGCTCTACTATTCCTGGTTGTAGGTTCCTGTTGATTTGTTTTACATCAGGTTCTTAATCAGGGGAGATACGATAGTGCGGGAATTTGTGATTTGGTCGGATTATACATATTAAATTCACTTAAACAGAAATTTCCCGCACACACATTCGCACTCTACCGGGATGACGGAATTTGTATTTCACGAGACTGTTCCGGTAAATCATTAGATAGATTACGTAAAGATATAATAACACACCTAGAAAATATGGAACTCAAGATTACTATAGATACTAACTTAACAAATGTCAATTTCCTAGATGTCAATTTAGATCTTAAAAATAATACGTATAAGCCATATCACAAACAAAATGAGAAACTTAAATACATTAATATAAATTCCAACCACCCACCATTAGTTTTAAAAAATCTAGTCCCTAACATTAGCCGTAGAATCTCAGAACTATCATCCAACAAAGATATTTTTGAAAAGGCCGCCCCCTATTACAATAAAGCATTACTAAATAGCGGATTCAAAGAAAAAATATACTACATAGATAACATCCCCAAACATAATAATTCAAAAAACAGAAAAAGAAAGATAATTTGGTTTACGCCCCCTTTTTCTAAAACAGTTAAAACAAATGTCGGTAAAAAATTTCTAGACTTAATAGATAAACACTTCCCACCCCAAAATAGATATAATAAAATATTTAATAGAAATACTGTAAAAACTAGCTACTCATGTGGACTCTCAATGAAATTACTAATTACATCAAAATCTAAACCAAACTCAAACCCTTCATGTTCTTGTAGAATTAAAAAGACTGTCCTCTAAATCAGAAATGTAACATTAGATCAGTAGTATATGAGGCTAAGGTAACAACTACAGTTGCGAACCACCCTATAAGCACAGACAGATATGTTGGGATGACCCAGGGTGACTTCAAGCAAAGGTTCTACGCCCATATGGAATCTTTCAGAAAGAAAGATAAAAGAGAAACAACTTCCCTTGCAACAAGGATATGGGAGCTGAAAGAAAAAGATATGCCTCACAAAATAGAGTGGAAAATCTTAGATCATCCCAAATGTTACACAAATGGCTCTAGATACTGCAACTTATGTGTTACCGAAAAATTTAGGATATTAAAAAACTTGATTTCCTTTAATAATAATAATAATAATAATAATAATAATAATAGAAGTTTAAATAAAAAATCAGAAATCTTCAAACAATGTCCCCATAAAAGAAAATTCTTCCTAAATGCATGGAGGGGAGATACTCAACATCCACCCTGAGAATCAATTCCGCAATTATTTGCAAAGATATCCAATATTTCAACAGTGAAAAAATGATTTTTCGACAGAGAAACAACACCATCCACCTTTATATTATGTTGGATAAAAATTTAAAAGACTCTACCATATATATTAAAATGTTTTTTTGAAGACATATGCATCCTTTGCCAAACGGAATTAATTTAAAAATAAAAAATAAATAATAAATAATAAAAAATAAAACATTTTTTTTCAAAGTTTAAAAAAAAGTTCTATTTTTAACGAATAAAGGGAGGCAACTTCGTTGGCATTACTACAAAAAAATACAAATTTTGAAAAAATTTATTTTTAGTAATTCCGGACTATAACAGCGTCCGCAAAGCTAACCGACGTTATTTACAATCCAAAATGTAACATTGAGTAAAGAACTCCAACAAACACCATAGGATCTTGCTCCACAGCCTGATGATTGCTATTTAGCATGAAACCGTGGTCGCTGTTAATAATGAACATTGATCTGT
>CM042177.1:39725782-39730782 GCA_023376005.1 Doryteuthis pealeii
CTTTTTTTCTTTCTTTTATGAATTTGTTCTTTCTTTCTTTTTTCTTTCTTTTATTAATTCGTCCTTTCTTTCTTTCTTTTTTTCATTCTTTTGTTAATTCTTTCTTTCTTTCTTTAATACTTTCATTCTTTCTTTCTTTCATTCATTATTTCTTTTATTAATTCGTTCTTTCTTACTTTCTTCTTTCTTTCTTTTGTTAATTCTTTTCTTTCTTTCTCTCTTTCTCTCTTTTTCTTTTTTTCTTTAATACTTTCATTCTCTCTTTCTTTCATTCATTATTTCTTTTATTAATTCGTTCTTTCTTACTTTCTTTCTTTCTTTCTTTTGTTAATTCTTTCTTTCTTTCTCTCTTTCTCTCTTTCTTTCTTTCTTTCTTTAATACTTTCATTCTCTCTTTCTTTCATTCATTATTTCTTTTATTAATTCGTTCTTTCTTACTTTCTTTCTTTCTTTCTTTTGTTAATTCTTTCTTTCTTTCTCTCTTTCTCTCTTTCTTTCTTTCTTTCTTTAATACTTTCATTCTCTCTTTCTTTCATTCATTATTTCTTTTGTTAATTCGTTCTTTCTTACTTTCTTTTTTTCTTTCTTTTATGAATTCGTTCTTTCTTTCTTTCTTCCTTTCTTTCTTTCTTTCTTTTGTTAATTTTTGCGTTTTTTAATGTAATTCTTCTTTCGTTCCTTCCTTACTTCCTTCCTTCTTTTATATATATATATATATGTATACTAACGAGTTCCCTCTGACAGAAATCGAAACGGGGACTTCAGCAGGATAGTCAGAAACCATACTGCCTCGGTCACGATACAGCACGGGACAATCCTTGCAAAATTAACCTGTCAATGATACTGATACGTCTCTACCATATGAGGCAAGGGGACGTTGAGTGAAAAGAAAGAAGATTATTTCCTTTTCTCTTTCTTTCTTTCTTTCTTTCCTTTTCTCTTTCTTTCTTTCTTTCTTTCTTTTCTTTTCACTTTCTTTCTTATTATATATATATATATATATATATATATATATATATATATGTGTGTGTGTGTGTGTGTGTGTGTGTGTACATATATTATATATATAATATATATATATAAATATTCTCATTCGGGTTAGCTCAGTCGGTAGAGCATTCGGCTAGAGACCACAAGGTTCTTAGTTCGATACCGGCCCTCGCCAACTCAGCGTATGAGTAGCACAGGGATCTGTGCGGTAAAGTAAGGAGCTGATGGTAGGTGTGGCGCTCCACCTCAGACGCAAAAACAATCTCCTTGGTCTAGCGCTAGTGAAAAGGGGATAGACTCCCTCGCTGTATGGCTCATACCGACATTAGGCCGCCCCGACGACTTTACTTTACTTATTGGTATATATGTAACCATAACAGCAAAGATGACATATGATATATATAATATTTGTATTAGAGTCTGCTATAGATACAAATTTAACCATTTATCTTTTTAAGCTATTAATATTTTCTTTGATTAGAAAATTGCAAAAATGGTAAATAATCGGTATGGCAGCAATTCCCAGAGAAAAAGTCTTCAGGAATTATTCCTGTTTCATTGACCAATTCCAAAAAGGGAAAATTCTATTTGTATTTAAACGAAGGTGCTAAAAATTGCCAGTTTCAGTCTTCAGGAATTATTCCTGTTTCTGAGACCGATTCCAGAAGACGCTAAAAATTGCCAGAATTAGGAAACCTCGAAATTCTAGAATGGATTTCAAATTAATTTTGTTTCTCGCCAAATTTATATGTCTTCAAGGAATTTGCCTATTTGCAACCAAATTGGGGAAGTAGATAGATAGATAGATAGATAGATAGATAGATATGAACAGACTGAGATGGATAGATAGATAGATATGAACAGACTGAGATGGATAGATAGATAGATAGATCAAATTGGGGAAGTAGATAGATAGATAGATAGATAGATAGATATGAACAGACTGAGATGGATAGATAGATAGATAGATAGATAGATATGAACAGATAGAGATAGATAGATAGATAGATATGAACAGACAGAGATGGATAGATAGATATGAACAGAGATGGATAGATAGATAGATAGATAGATAGATATGAACAGACTGAGATGGATAGATAGATAGATAGATAGATAGATGGATAGATAGATATGAATAGACTGAGATGGATATATATATATATATATATATATATATATATATATATATATATAGAGAGAGAGAGAGAGAGAGAGAGAGAGAGAGATGAACAGATAGAGATAGATAGATAGATAGATAGAGAGACAGATATGAACAGATAGAGATAGATAGATAATTAGATATGAACAGATAGAGATAGATAGATAGATAGATATGAACAGACTGAAAATATATATATATATATATATATATATATATATATATATATATATATATATATATATATATATATATAGATAGATAGATAGATAGATAGATAGATAGATATGAACAAACCAAAATAGACAGATAGATGGATATGAAGAGACAGATAGATAGATATACATAGATAGATATGAACTGTGTGAGATAGATAGATAGATGGACATGAACAGACTGAGATAGATAGATAGATAGATAGATAGATAGACCGAGTTTCTTATATTTTTAATTTCTTTAATGCCTCACACTAATGCCCAAACTTGATATATATACCTAAATAAACACAATTACGAGAAGCATACGGAGACCCTTAGACAACATATATATATATATATATATATATATATATATATATATATATATATATATATATATATGAGAGTACACAAACAGTTTGTTTGAGATGGCGATAGCCGACAATTTTTGGGAGAATATGTGCCTAATTGAAGTCATACATAATTTGAAAATTAATTAGTTGATAATTAATGAATTAGGCGATCTCTGTATGCACATTTCAGCATTTTTTCTCGATTTGTTTACGCCTTACATTTGAACAGATATATTCGCATAATTCATTAATTATCAACTAATTTAATTTTCAAATTAGGTATCACTTCAATTAAGCACATATTCCCCCCCAAAAAATATATATATATATATATTGGAAGGTTACTGTAAGTCTTCTACCGTATTATAAGAACTACACATTCTATTCTTATGCGAAACCTCCGACCCTTCATCATTTTAACTTGTATTGAATTGAATAAAACTTTGCTAGTAGTAGTAGTAGTAGTAGTAATAATAATAATAATAATAATAATAATAATAATAATAACTCAACAACCTTATTTATACAGGAGCAAAACTAGTCTACGATAGAATTGATGCACCCCTTCGAAACACTAACACAAACAGAGAACCAAACAGAAACACAAAAGCTGGGTGGGAGTTCAGATTGGAAGAACAAATAAAAAAAAAATACGACAACAAACAAATACTTTAAACAAAAACACAAATACACATGTAGCTAAAAAGGTTAAAAGACAACAGCAAATTAAGTTGGAAGAAGTAAATCAAAAGATATCGGCTATAGAAGGAAGACTCAAAAGGTATCGAGAAAGAACTAAACAATACAAACAAAATAGGACCTTCCAAAACAATGAAAAGAGATTTTACGTACAAATTAATGGAGCAAAAACAAACATTAGTGAACACCCAAATGCAACTGAAGCAGAAAAGTTCTGGAGTGATATATGGATAAGGAAAGAACATAATAAGCAATCAAAATGGATAAATGATATCAAAAATGAACTGATGGGAATTGAGGAAGGACCTGTTGCCAGTGTTCATGTAATTACGCTTAAATCAGTACTTAAGAAAGTAGCAAATTGGAAAACACAAGGCCATGATGGCATACATAGATTCTGGTTAAAAAAATTTACGTCTATCCACAAAAAAATGGCCCAGCAATTGAACAGATGCCTACAAGAAACGTAAGTAACCGAATGGATGACAAAAGGGATAACTACACTAATCCAGAAAGACCCACAAAAAGGAAACGTCCCCAGCAATTATAGACCAATAACTTGTCTACCCATGATGTGGAAAATACTGACTGCTATTATAAAAGAAGAAATATACTTTTCACTCAATTGGCGGAAACTTCTCCCAGAAGAAGAGAAAGGATGCTGCAAGGGAAAAAGAGGAATCCATGATTTACTTTATATAGACCAATACTTTCTTAGAGAAGTAAAATAATAGACGGAAAATTATTGCAATGGCCTGGATTGATTACAGAAAAGCCTATGACATGGTCCCAAATACCTGGATTTTAGAATGTCTAAAAATGTACAAAATTTCCAACAACATTATAAACTTCATTAAAAAAGCCATGGAAAACTGGCGAGTTCAATTAAAAGCTGGAAAACAATCCCTGACAGACGTAAAAATCCAAAGAGGTATCTTTCAAGAAGACTCGTTATCACCACTACTGTTTATTATAGCTATGATGCCGCTCAATCATATATTTAAAAAATGTACTGGGGGATACAAATTCACTAACTCACAAGAAAAGATAAACCACCTTATGTACATGAATGACGTAAAAAATTTTGCAAAAAATGAAAAAGAATTGGAGAGCCTAATACAAACTATTAGAATATATAGCCAGGATATAGGGATGGAATTTGGAATTGAAAAGTGTGCTATGCTAGTAATAAAATGGGGTGAAAGAAAACTAATAGATGGAATACAACTGCCAAATCAGGAGACTTTAAAATCACTTGATGAAAATGAAAGTTACAAATGCTTAAGAATTTTAGAAGCGGACAATATCATGCAAGCAGAAATGAAAGGAAAAGTTAAAAAAAAAATATCTCAGGAGAACTAGAAAACTTCTAGAAACCAAACTCAACAGCAGAAATCTGATCAAAGGAATCAATACCTGGGCTGTCCCCATTATAAGATACTCAGGACCATTCTTAAAATAGACAAAAGAAGAACTCAGACAAATTGACCAAAGGACTAGAACATTAATGACCATGCAGAAGTCTCTACACCCGAGAGACGATAAAGATAGACTATATGTATCAAGAAAAGAATGGGGAAGAGGTCTTGCAACATAGAG
>CM042177.1:39735782-39742976 GCA_023376005.1 Doryteuthis pealeii
CGATTTAGAAGTGTCCCTGACATTAAACAAGTGTCATAATACTCGTGCAATTATGGGTCACAAATGGGACTTGACCCCTTCTGAGAAAGATATCATAACATCTGAACTTTCCAAAGGCAAGTCTACATTAGAAATATCCAAAATAATTGGAAAATATCACCAAACTGTGAAAAGATTTGTTGCAGCTCCTAGGAAGGTACGTAAGAGGGCCGATAAGGGTCACTCGAGGGTTGTTTCACGACGTTCTTTGTCATGAATGAAACGTGAAGCTGTCAATAACCCAGGTCTGACGAGTGGAGCACTTTTCAGAAGCATTGGAGAAGCAACAGTGCCCAGAAGTACTCGCTGTCATCTTCTGAAAAATGTCGGGGCATCAGTAAGACCAGTGACAAAGCCTCGATTGACAAAAATACACATACAAATTGTAGAAGTTATCCCCCAGTAACAATACAATAGTCACGGTCGCAGTTAGCAGACAAGAACAACATGCAAGCTGTCCTTCCAGATCGTCAATACCAAATCAGGGTCGATGGAATCGCCGTTTCTTGAGGAAGTGGGAGGTCAAAGCAAAACCCACCCTAATGCCAAGTGCGATGCCTGAGCTATGCAAGCATCCAAAGTAATACTGAAAAAAAAACCTGAATTGTCTGTAATGTTTTAGTGTCAGTTTTTTCAGTATTCCTTAACAGACTTTTCCATAAAGTTTGTACATGAGTAGAACATTATATTAGACTAGAAGTGGCTACCCGGCGTCGCCTGGGTAGAGGGGGGATTTTTAGAAAGTTAGTTTCGCAGATCCATTATTACTTATCACAAGTTAGATCCTCACTGGGTGCCCCATAAAATCCCCACGTAAATATATAACAATATAGTAAGAAATTATAATTCAATAATTTACAATTAAAAAAACCCAATATAAATGAGGCGATTAATTCAATCAATCAACATTATATTTAAATTACCTTCTGTTACTATACAAATTTTAAATTTTAATTTTTGCTATGCAAGCAATGCTTCATCCATGCATTCCAATCTCCCAACATCTCCCAGAAATGATGCGCATGCAGCAATTAGACACCCCCACATAGAGCACTGATATGGCAACATGCCTTCGACCATCGAAAATGCCTCGAGCCCTGTCCAGGTTATTCCCGCATAACAGGGCAGGCCTTAAAGAACAGCTCACTCCTCGTAGAGCCCTGCCTGCACGCGGGGAGGGAGATGGGAGATGTAGAATTTATCCTCCAGAAACAATACAATACTCGCCGTCGCAGTGGGATTCTAACTACCGTCGAATTAACAGACAAGAACAACAGAAATGATGCGCAATCGAAGGGTAACAACAGATATTAAATAAACCCAAAACTATACCAAGTAATGATCTGGTAACCATATGAGTTTTTGATTAGAGATGGGTATGCGATTACCTAAATTACTATTAACCTACAATTATGCGGAACACTTTATACAGGATAGTTCATATTAATATCTAGTAATTAGCTAATAAGCAGCTACACATATTACAAAGTATCAATTAGTATTGATTAGGAAGCAGTGAAAATGTACTTGTACAAATCAGAAAGTTATTTTTTTAAATATTCAACAAAGTATAAAAATGTTTTAGGAAACAAATCAATAATGAGTCAGAGAAACAATAATGTTGATTATAATCAAAAGTTGTATTCCGTGTTTTTTATCATACAGGGTGCATCAGAAATATTTCACGCATCTTTAAATGTCACCTGCGTGGTGTAAGTAAATGTAGGCGAAGTTAATTACGATCATGGCTTGGACCGGTGCATACCGTGTATAAATCATCCTTTCGGCTGGACAGAAAAATACGCTGACTGCGCCTCTGCCGAATGGTATGACCCACCCCCCCAATGCCAATTAGACACCCCACAGTGAGCACTGATATGGCAACATGCCTTCGTCCATCGAAAATGCCTCGAGCCCTGTCCAGGTTATTCCCGCATAACAGGGCAGGCCTTAAAGAACAGCTCACTCCTCGTAGAGCCCTGCCTGCACGCGGGGAGGGAGATGGGAGATGTAGAATTTATCCTCCAGAAACAATACAATACTCGCCGTCGCAGTGGGATTCTAACTACCGTCGAATTAACAGACAAGAACAACATGCAAGCTGTAACTTAAATACAGTCGTTGCATGCTGCTGGCATAGTGCACAAGTGATGGCTGAAGAGTGGGTACTTATCCATATCTCTTCTCACCCTGAAAACCATCAGCCAATCAAAACCCAGAAGTGAACTTTGCCAGAGTTCATAATGGAATAACCCAAAGCTGTATATAAATCACCTACCAACACTCTAGAGTTAGTTATACATTCATCTTGTAACAGAGCTGAATACTTGACACAAAATCCAACACAAGTACGTTTGAAATGGGCAAAGGAGAACATGAAGGTCGATTTCTCAAAAGCACTGTTCACAGATAAAACTCGTGCAACACTTGATGGCCCTGATGGCTGGAGCAAAGGTTGGGTTGTAAATGGACGAGATCCTCATCCCTGGTTTAGACACCAACAAGGAGGAGGAGGTATTATGATTTTGGCTGGTTTTATTGGAGGTATCATGGTTGGCTCGTGGAGAGTGTCTAACGGTACAAAAATAACCGCAGATGCTTACAGAGCCTTCCTCAAAGAGCACCTGGAATCTTTGCTAAAAAGGCAGAGAATCACTTTCAGGAGAACCATCATATTTATGCAAGATAATGCTCCTTCGCATTCAGCGCATAAAACTACGAAGTACCTGCAAAAATTAGGCTTCTGTGGACCTCGGAAGATGAACTGGCCAGCCAATTCTCTAGACTTAAACCCAATTGAAAACTTGTGGAGCATTCTGAAGTGACGTGTTTATGAGAATGAACGCCAATTTAGAAGCAGGAAATATTCAACGTATCACGTGAAATTACATCAGAAGACATCCAGAAGTTGATATGATCGATGGATCAGCGCCTTTTCCAAATCATTTTTTAAAAAAGGATCACCTATCTCATATTAACTAACTTCACTATCATTTTTTAAATTCTTTTTACTTTTTTTTTTATTTCAATGTAATTTTATCTTAGTTATTGTATGTATCAATACAATCAATAAATGAAACAATAAAAGTATTATTTTCTTTTTTTACTGGGGTTTTTATTACACCTCGCTAATAATTTGATACATTAATAATTTAAGTAGAATAGGTAAACTTCTGTTCCTTTTTGTAGAACCTTACAACTTTTACGGAGTAGGTGTATACACAAGTTGTCATTATTCGCTGATAATTTCGTTAAATTCCAAACAGTAGTTTGTGGATAGGAGGGAAAAGTGTCACTTCTTTAATAATCTGAAATGCAGTGTATATATATATATATATATATATATATATATATATATATATATATATATATATATATATATAAAAGTAATTGTGTTAACAGTGGTTGTCTTTGTTGTTTTAGATTCTTCTTGGATTTTGGATAACCATTTGAGTTGGTAGGCTGTTCTGCAGAAATTGGTTTCAATATCGAGTAGAAGTTTATTATTCAATTTTTGTGATATAATAAATTTAGGTCCGATATTGAGTAGTTCCAATTCATCATTCGAAAGAGATTTTGTTAGGTCTGTTACTTGGCGTGTTGAAGTTGAAGTTGTATCATCATTTATGTACATCTTATGTTTCATGTTGAAATCTGTGTGGTGTTTATTATGTCGCTGTTGTTGTTTTTTTGTGTAACCACGTGAATTTTTTTATTAGACGTTTCTTGTTGTGGTCAACACAGTTGTGGTAGCTTTGATTGATAGCCGATAGAGTGGTATTCAATAGAGATCCGGGGGTTATAGACAGTTTGGGTAGTAATTGTTCATATTCCTTAATCTGTTTATGTAGTGTGAGGTATAGATATTGCAGTGATTTTCTTATACAGGTGTATTGTGTAGGTTGTCCAGTGAGCGTTGAAAGCTTGGTAATTTGAAGCATGTTGGAAGTTGAATATTTTTGATGGTGTTAGGAGTTATATTGTTAATGAGACATCTTTTAAGAAAGTTGATACGGCATCCCATTTTAGCACGTCCTTCTGATAGTTGGAATAGTTTCATTGTGATTGCAAATTCTGCCTCGTTTAGGCATAGAGAAAAAAGTAATTGGTAATTTGCTTGAAGCATTGTTAAGTATGTTATAATGTATTAATTTGAAAGCAATTACAATGCAAGTAAAAAATAAAGACAAAAAGATGTTATTTTTTGTCTTATCGATTTCAAAGTAGAAATTTATCTTCAGAGACGATATATATATATATATATACTAGCAAATATATGCACCCTCCGGGTGCAAGTATTTTAGTTAAATTCTATAATAAAATATCATATTAAATTAGAAAGGCTAATGAAACTGAATAAGAATGTAGATAAAAAGATTTTGAACAGAGGGGTATGATTGAAAAATAGAACAACTTTGAAACTAACTCTTCCATCATTTTCTGTTACTCCCGTCTTTCATTGGTAAATGTTCCTAATTAAACTGTTTAGTTAAAATAGGAAGTAAAGAATAAAATTACAGTTATTTCTTCTTGTTAAGGGATTTCTTTTAAGATTTATTGAGGAGATTTTTGCTCATATTCAATAAGATAAAACCAAACAATTAGAAATCAATAATACTAAGCATATATTTATTAAAATCAACTTTTTTAAGATCAATATGCAAATTAGCCTTCCCATTCATACTGTAAACCTCTATTTTGTTGTATATATAAATACAATTGCATGTTATTAGCATGTAGATATGGTCAACAGTGTAAGTAATGTAAAACAATTTTATTAATAATTGAGGTTTAAATAAAAATAAAATCATGGAGAATATGATGTAAATAACGAAAGGAATTGTGACTTGTATAGTAATATAGTTTCGGTTACAGACAGACAAAACCACAATCTCCATTATAATAATAATAATAATATATAATATATATATATATATATATATATATATATATATGGTAAGGTAAGGTAAAAGGAAAAGGGGACAAAAAATAATGACTCAAGTAGGAGTAGGAGAGAAATATTTCGTTCCGCTTTAAGCGAGGAACTTTATCGGTCTATTTATTCAAAACAAGGTACGTACATTTGTATTTATAGAAGAGAAAGTGAGTTTGGTGATGAAATCCAAGGGAAGGGAAAGTTTGTGAAGATTTGGTTGGTCAGAGGATATCTATCATGGAAAGTGGAGGGGGAAAGATCAGAGGATTGTAGTTTGTATGGAGAGATAAGATGAGGAGGTTGCTAGGTACTTGTTAGGAAAGGGGTGGGGGGTAGGGAGAAGTGGGTTAAAATTCTTGGTTGTTCAGGAGAGAGTTTTTGATTTATTGCATGGAGATGATAATGGAAAAAGATGTAGAGTTGAGGATGGTGGTATTGAGTTAGGCCATTAGTTTTATGGTATGGAAGGTGGCACAAAATTAGGCCGTTAGTTTTATGGTAGGTGTGGATAGGAATTTTGATTCTTTGAGAATGGAAGGAGAAGAGATGAGATGAAATGGGGTAGGGTAGTCAATATTTATGTAGTTGGCTGGGGAAGTTTTTTAAATTTTGGTGTTGCATTTTTTAACCATATTCTTGATGGATCTTAATTTTATTTTCATTATTTAAATGATAGTTGGCAGCACCATAATTTAAAAAATCCCCAGCCAACTGTTGCATAGCGCCTTCTTTACCAGCACTAAATAGGTATATGTTATATACTGGTCTTTTCACTAAGCCAAATCAGCATATAACGTTATATACCTTTCTTCTTACTCTGTCGTCTATTCTTTTGGCCGGCTTTCCTATTCTGATCGTCTATCGTCTATCTTGGTCTGGTATATCTTCTAAGGTCTCGTCTGGTCTTCTATTGAGGATTCCGGGTCTGGTTTCTGTTGGGGTTTCTCGTTATCAGAAGCCTTGTGTCATTATTAGTTTTTAGTAATAAACACAAGACTTCGATTCATGTTGATATTACTTTATTCCAAATCCCCACCCAGACAATCTGCGCAGATGAGGCTTACATGTTGCTAGCTCGGCTTCTAAGTTCTAACTGCCTGACTGAGTTGCTTACTCCTTAAACCGGAAGGGGGCCTTCTATTGCCTTTTCCGGTTCTCACGTTCCATTCACAGAACGCAAGGTGAGATCGAGGTCAAGCGCCGTCACTCACTCTCAAGGCCATCAGCTGTACTGATCACCATAATGATTTCTACAATACCTTAAAAAGATATTAGGGATTCAATAATTATGTAACACAACTACATGACTACCCTACACCTATCATAAAACTGACGGCCTAATTCTAATATAGATAGATAGATAGATTGATAGATAGATTGATTGATTAATAGATAGATATGGAGCATACCACAATAGATAGATCGGCGGATGGATGGATGGATGGATTGATAAATAGATATACCGATAGATAATAAGCAGACCAAGATAGATAATAGATACATACATAGATAGGTAGATAATGAGCACACGAATATCTATCTATGTCTCTAAATATGTTTTTATCTCTCTCTCTCTCTCTCTCTCTATATATATATATATATATATATATATATATATAGATAGATAGATAGATAGATAGATAGATAGATTAGAGGTTCAAAGTTCCGTGATGGCTCCCGAATGCGACAAGAAAGTTCCCGAGTTCGAAAAGAAGGTTCCCGAGTCCGACAAGAAATACCTGAAGAAGGCCGGAGGGTATATCGGCCGAAACGTTGTACAAATAACAATGAAGATGGGGACAATAGCCGAATAACGCTAATAATACTAATCTATCTATCTATCTATCTATCTACCTATCTATCTATCTATCTATATATATATATATATAATATATATATATATATATATATATATATATATTATTTATATTTCTGCTTGAAGCAATTATAAATGCATGTATCGAATAAGATTCGATAATTATAGAAAATAAATCTTGACAAGTAAATCCCGCAAAGGATGGCTCGCCATGTAAACACCGTACAGACTGTTTCGACTTTAAATATAAATAATAATTTGTTCAACTTGCTTCTATAGAAAAAACAAACATCCAAAAATCTTATTCACTCGCCGAAGAGCTAACGGCCGGGTTTGTTTACTAAATTAAAAAACGTCCACTTGCCTGCCGTATGCGCAGGGCGTGTAATAAATCTCTTCTCCC
>CM042177.1:39748076-39760576 GCA_023376005.1 Doryteuthis pealeii
AGTCCCTAAACGCTTCCGGTGGATCCGTGAGAATCGGTGAGGCAGACCCTGCTTTCCGGTTTAGATTAGAAATAGATTTTAGTCAGTCGCCGAGAACCACGACGGTGGTAGTCATGTTATACACGCGGGCCGACTCGATCGTGCGCAGGTAGTCTGGTGAGGGAATTTCGAGAAAATAAAATGTTATCTAAGTAATCGAAGTCTTGGTGTTTTATTATCTAAAAACTACCATGACACAGGGCTTTCTGAATAAAGAGAAATCCCATAGAAGACCAGAACCCGAAGTTCCGCCAGAAAGTCCAGACCTTAGAAGATTCCAGACCAAGACAAGATGGTTATAAGATTCCAAAGACGGGCAGAAGAATAGAGTAAGAAAGAGTAAGTAAAAGAAAGAGGGAAGGGTATAGAGCAAAGGGATAATATTCTGAAGTTGGTATTTGGTAATATTATCGCAGTAGTAATTGTACGTCGAATAGCAATCCGTCCTGCCGAGCATCGTGGTTGTCGTCTAGTGAGTAAGTTTAGCTTGTAGGCTTAGGTTTATTTTCCCAGTACCCCACTCGTACCGAGTCAGGCACGAAGGCCCTATTTATGTGGGACCACCCACAAGCCGAGACTCATGGGTGGCGGGTAGAAAAATTGCGTCGGCATTCCCCCTCAAGGGGGGCGCCTCAGGCGCTGGGCAATAAACCCAGCTCTGTCCCTTTAAGTCAGAGAAAGAAAAAGAAAAAAGAAAAGAGAAAGAGAAAAACAAAGAGAAAGAGAAAGAGAAAGAGAAAGAAAAAGAAAAAAGAAAAGAGAAAACAAGAGAAAGAGAAAGAAAAAGAGAAAAGAGAAAGAGTAAAACAAAGAGAAAGAGAACGAAAAAAGAGAAAGAGAAGAGTAAAACAAAGAGAAAGAGAAAGAAAAAGAGAAAGAGAAAGAGTAAAAACAAAGAGAAAGAGAAAAGAAAGTAAAAGAGAAATGAGTAAAACAAAGAGAAAGAGAAAGAAAAAGAGAAAAGAGAAAGAGTAAAACAAGAGAAAGAGAAAGAAAAAGAAAAAAGAGAAAGAGTAAAAACAAAGAGAAAGAAAAGAGAGAAAGAGAAAGAGTAAAACAAAGAAGAAAGAGAAAGAGAAAGAAAAAGAAAGAGAAGAGAAAACAAGAGAAAGAGAAAGAAAAAGGAAGAGAAAGAGTAATAACAAAGAGAAAGAGAAAGAAAAAGAGAAAAGAGAAAGAGTTAAAAACAAGAGAAAGAGAAAGAAAAAGAAAAAGAGAAAGAGAAAAACAAAGAGAAAAGAAAGAAAAAGAGAAAGAGTAAACAAAGAGAAAGAGAAAGAAGAGAAAGAGAAAGAAGTAAAACAAAGGAGAAGAGAAAGAGGAAGAAAAGAAAAAGAGAAAGAGGAAAAAAAGAGAAAAAAAAGAGAAAGAAAAGAGAAGAGAAAGAGTTAAACAAAGAGGAAAGAGAAAGAAAAAGAAGAAAAGAAGAAAGAGTAAAAACAAAAGAAAGAGAAAGAAAAAGAGAAAGATGTAACAAAGAGAAAGAGAAAGAAAAAAGAGAAAGAGAAAGAAGTAAACAAAGAGAAAGAGAAAGAGAAAGAAAAAGAAAAAGAGAAAGAGAAAAACAAAGAGAAAGAGAAAGAAAAGAGACAAGAGAAAGAGTAAAACAAAGAGAAAGAGAAAAGAAAAAGAGAAGAGAAAGAGTAAAACAAAGAGAAGAGAAAGAAAAAGAGAAAGAGTAAAACAAGGAGAAAGAGAAAGAAAAAGAGAAGAGAAAGAGTAAACAAAAGAGAAAGAAAAGAGAAAGAAAAAGAGAGAGTAATACAAAGAGAAAGACGAAAGAAAAAGAGAAAGAGAAAGAGTAAAACAAAGAGAAAGAGAAAGAAAAAGAGAAAGAGAAAAGAGAAAAACAAAGAGAAAGTAGAAAAGAAAAAGAGAAAGAGTAAAACAATAGAGAAAAGAAGAAAGAAAAGAGAAAAGAAAGAGTAAAACAAAGAGAAAGAGAAAAGAAAAAGAGAAAAGAAAGAGTAAAAACAAAGAGAAAAGAGAAAGAAAAAGAGAAATGGAAAGAGTAAAACAAAGAGAAAGAAGAAAGAGAAGAAAAGAAAAAGGAAAGAGAAAAACAAAGAAGAAGAGAAAGAAGAGAAAGAGATAGAGTAAAACAAAGAGAAAGAGAAAGAAAAAAAGAGAAAAGAGAAAGAGTAGAAACAAAGAGAAAGAGAAAGAAAAAGAGAAAGAGTAAAACAACGAGAAAGAGAAGAGAAAAGAAAAAGAAAAAAGAGAAAGATAGAAAACAAAGAGAAAGAGAAAGAAAAAGAGAAAGAGAAGAGAGTAAAAACAAAAGAGAAAGAGAAAGAGAAAGAAAAGAAAAACGAAAGAAGAAAAACAAAAGAGAAAGAGAAGAAAAAGAGAAAGAGAAGAGTAAACAAAGAGAAAGAGAAAGAAAAAGAGAAAGAGAAAGAGTAAACAAAGAGAAAGAGAAGAGAAAGAAAAAGAAAAAGAGAAAGAAAAAGAAAAAGAGAAAGAGAAAGAGAAAAAGAAAAGAGAAAGAGAAAAAGAAAAAGAGAAAAGAGAAAAACAAAGAGAAAGGAGAAAGAGAAAAAGAAAAAAGAAAAAGAGAAAAAGAAAAAAAAATGAGAAAAACAAAGAGAAAGAGAAAGAAAAAGAAAAAGAAGAAAGAGAAAGAAGAAAACAAAGAGAAAGAGAAAGAAAAAGAGAACGAGAAAGAGTAAAACAAAGAGAAGAGAAAGAGAAAGAAAAGAAAAAGAGAAGAAGAAAAAGAGAAAGAGAAAGAGAAAAAGAAAAAGAGAAAGGGAAAAAAGAAAAAGAGAGAGAAAAACAAAGAGAAGAGAAGAAAAAGAAAAGAAAAAGAGAAAGAGAAAAAGAAAAAGAAAAAGAGAAAGAAAAATGAGAAACAAAAGAGAAAGAAAAGAAAGAAAAAGAGAAAGAGAAAGAGTAAAACAAAGAGAAGAGAAGAAAAAGAGAGAGAAAGAGTAAAACATAAGAGAAAGAGAAAGAGAAAGAAAAGAAAAGAGAAAGAAAAAGAAAAAGAGAAAGAGAAAGAGAAAAGAAAAAGAGAAAGAGACAAAGAAAAGAGAAAGAAGAAAAACAAAGAGAAAGAGAAAGAAAAAGAAAAGAAAAAGAGAAAGAGAAAGAGAAAAAGAAAAAGAAAAAAGAGAAAAAGAAAAAAAAATGAGAAAACAAAGAGAAAGAGAAAGAAAAAGAAAAAAGAGAAAGAGAAAGAGTAAAACAACGAGAAAGAGAAAGAAAAAGAGAAAAGAGAAAGGTAAAACAAAGAGAAAGAGAAAGAAAAAGAGAAAGAGAAAGAGAAAAACCAAGAGAAAGAGAAAGAAAAAGGAAAGAGAAGAGTAAAACAAAGAGAAAGAGAAAGAAGAGAAAGAGTAAACAAAGAGAAAGAGAAAGAGAAAGAAAAAGTAAAAGAGAAAGAGAAAAACAAAGAGAAAGAAAAAGAAAAAGAGGAGAAAGAGATAAAACAAAGAGAAAGAGAAAGAGAAAGAAAAAGAAAAAGAGAAAGAGTAAAACAAAGAGAAAGAGAAAGAAAAGAGAAAAGAGAAGAGTAAAACAAAGAAGAACAGAGAAGAAAAAGAGAAGAGAAAGAGTAAAACAAGAGAAAGAGAAGAGAAAGAAAGAAAAAGAGAAGAAAAAGAAAAGAGAAAGAGAAAGAGAAAAGAAAAAGAGAAAGAGAAAAAGAAAAGAGAAAGAGAAAACAAAGAGAAGAAGAAGAAAAAGAAAAAGAAGAAAGAGAAAAGAGAAAAAGAAAAGAAAAAAGAGAAAAGAAAAAAATGAGAAAACAAGAGAAAGAGAAGAAAAAGAAAAAGAGAAAGAGAAAGAGAAAAACAAAGAGAAAGAGAAAGAAAAAGAGAAAGAGAAAGAGTAAAACAAAGAGAAAGAGAGGAAAGAAAAAGAAAGAGAAAGAAAAAAGAAAAAGAGAAAGAGAAAGAAAAAAGAAAAAGAGAAAGAGAAAAAGAAAAAGAGAAAGAGAAAAACAAGAGAAAGAGAAAGAAAAGAAAAAGAAAAAGAGAAAGAGAAAAAGAAAAACAAAAGAGAAAAAAAGAAAAAAAATGAGAAAAACAAAGGAAAGAGAAAAGAAAAAGAAAAAGAAGAAAGAGAAAGAGTAAAACAAAGAGAAGAGAAAGGAAAAAGAGAAAGAGAAAGAGTAAAACAAAGAGAAAGAGAAAGAGAAAGAAAAAGAAAAAGAGAAAGAAAAAGAAAAAGAAGAAAGAAGAAAGTAAGAAAAAGAAAAAGAGAAAGAGAAAAAGAAAAAGAGAAAGAGAAAAACAAAGAGAAAGAGAAAGAAAAAGAAAAAGAAAAAGAGAAGAGAAAGAGAAAAAGAAAAAGAAAAGAGAAAAAAGAAAAAAACAATGAGAAAAACAAAGAGAGAAAGAGAAGAAAAAGAAAAAGAGAAAGGAGAAGAGAAAACAAAGAGAAAAGAGAAAGAAAAAGAGAAAGAGAAAAGAGTAAAACAAAGAGAAAGAGAAAGAGAAGAAAAGAAAAAGAAGAAAGAAAAAGAGAGAAAGAGAAAGAGAAAAAGAAAAAGAGAAAAAGAAAAAAGAGAAAGAGAAAAACAAAGAGAAAGAGAAGAAAAGAAAAAGAAAAAGAGAAAGAGAAAGAGAAAAAAGAGAAAAAAAAAGAAGAAAAAGAAAAAAATGAGAAAAACAAAGGAAAGAGAAAGAAAATAGAAAAAGAGAAGAGAAAGAGTAAAACAAAGAGAAAGAGAAAGAAAAGAAAAAGAGAAAGAGAAAGAGTAAAAAAGAGAAAAGAGAAAGAGAAAGAAAAAAAGAAAAAAGAAAAGAGAAAAAAGAAAAGAAAGAAAGAAAAGAGAAAGAAAAGAGAAAGAGAAAGAGAAAGACAAAGAGAAAGAAAAAGAAAAAGAGAAAGAAAAAGAGAAAGAGAAAGAGAAAGATTAAAACAAAGGAAGAGAAGAGAAAGAAAAGAAAGAAAAAAGAGAAAGAGAAAAACAAAGGAGAGAAAAGAGAAAAGAAAAAGAGAAAGAGAAAGAGAAAGAGGTAAAACAAAGAAGAAAGAGAAAGAGAAAGAAAAAGAAAAAGAAGAGAAAGAGAAAGAGAAAAACAAAGAGGAAAGAGAAAGAGAAGAAAAAGAAAAAAGAGAAAAGAAAAAGAGAAAGAGTTAAAACAAAAGAGAAAGAGAAAGAGAAAGAAAAGAAAGAAAGAAAAAGAGAAAGAGAAAGAGAAAGAGTAAAACAAAGAGAGAAAGAGAAAGAGAAGAGAAAGAAAAGAAAAAGAGAAAGAGAAAGTAAACAAGAGAAAGAGAAAGAAAAAGAGAAAAGAGAAAGAAAAAAGAGAAGAGAAAGAGAAAGAGTAAAACAAAGAGAAAAGAGAAAGAAAAAGAAAAAGAGAAAAGAAAAGAGTAAAACAAAGAGAAGAGAGAGAAAAGAAAAAGAAAAAGAGAAAGAAAAAGAGAAAGAGAAAGAAGAAACAAAGAGAAGAAAAGAAAGAAAGAAAAGAAAAGAGAAAGAAAAAAAAAAGAGAAAGAGTAAAACAAAGAGAAAAGAAAGAGAAGAAAAAAAGAAGAAAGAAGAAAAGAGAAAGAGAAAAGAAAGAAAAAGAAAAAGAGAAAGAGTAAAACAAAGAGAAAGAAAAAGAAAAAGAGAAAGGAGAAAGAGTAAAAGAAAGAGAAAGAGAAAGAGAAAAAAGAGAAAGAAAGAGAGAAAAAGAAAGAGAAAGAGTAAAACAAAGAAAAGAGAAAGAAAGAAAAGAAAAAGAGAAAGAGGAAAGAGAAAGAGAAAGAGTAAAACAAAGAGAAAGAGAAAGAAAAAAGAAAAAAGAGAAAAAGAGAAGGAGAAAGAGAAAGAAAGAAAGAAAAAGAAAAAGAAAAAGGAAAAAGAGGAAGAGAAAGAGTAAAACAAAGAGAAAGAGAAAGAGAAAAGAAAAAGAGAAAGAAAAAGACAAAGAGAAGAGAAAGAGAAGAGAAAAAAGAGAGAAGAAAAGAGTAAACAAGAGAAAGAGAAAGAGAAAAGAAAAGAAAAAGAGAAAAGAAAAAGGAGAAGAGAAAAAAGAGAAAGAGAAAGAGAAAAAAAAAGAGAAAGAAGAAAGAGAAAACAAAGTGTAAGAGAAGAAAGAAAAAGAAAAAAGAGAAAGAGAAAGAAAAAACAAGAGAAAGAAAAGAAAAGAAAAAGAGAAGAGAAAGAGAAAACAAAGAAAGAAAAAGAAAAAGAGAAAAAGAAAGAAAAAGAAATGAAAAGAGAAAGAGAAAGAGAAAAAGAAAAAGAAAAAGAGAAAGAGAAAGAGAAAGAGAAAAAGAAAGAGAAAGAGAAAGAGAAAACAAAGAGAAAGAAAAAGAAAAAGAAAAAAAAAGAAAAAGGGTAAGCGAAAGAGAAAGAGAAAGAAAAAGAGAAAGAGAAAGAGAAAAAGAAAGTGAAAGAGAAAAAAAAAGAGAGAAAAGAAAAAGAGAAAGAAGAGGGAGACAGAGAGTGAAAAAAAATAGATAGATAGATAGATAAATAGAGAGAGAGAGAGAGAGAGAGAGAGAGAGAGAGAGAGGAAACAATAACCCACAAGAAAACAGCTGTACGGCCACTTGACCCCTATCACACAACCCACCCGAGTGAGGCGAGCAAGACATGCTGGAGAAACATTCAGCCCCGTCGACATGACACAGTTAGCCATTATGCGTTAAAATGCACCATTTCTAATGTCAAATTCAAATCTGATTATCTGCCCTTGATGCAATTCTTCTCCGCCAGGTGATATGACAACTGCTGGTTGCCATGGCGTCAAGATTCTCTTTTCGTCGCTAAGCAGTCCTGATGCGTCATTGCGATATATCTACAGCTTGTCCTTCCCAGACGAGATTATGGCATGAGTCTTCCGACATTAAACCAATTTTAACCCCCAGTTTGTTTCTGCAGTAGAAAAACATGCTTATTCAGTCGGCTTCCTTCGACTTTTCAAATATATATATATATATATAATATATATATATATATATATATATATATATATACTCTTGTTCCTTAATTGTATGACTGTTATAATCTCGCAACACCCTCTGGTTAAAAGAAAATGAGTCCATCCAAATTTCGTCCAAGATAAATGCAAAAAAAGTAAATCCTGATTATCTGGTGTTACTAATCAGCTGAATTCTTATTTTTACCATAAAATACTTATTGAAAGTGATTTTTACGATAAAAATGCATTGGAAATGATTTTTTTACTATAAAAATGCATTGGACAATGATTTTTACGATAAAAATGCATTGGAAATGATTTTTACTATAAAAATGCATTGGAAATGATTTTTACTATAAAAATGCATTGGAAATGATTTTACTATGAAAATGCATTGGAAATGATTTTTACGATAAAAATGCATTGGACAATGATTTTTACTATAAAAATGCATTGGACAATGATTTTTACTATAAAAATGCATTGGAAATGATTTTTACTATAAAAATGCATTGGACAATGATTTTTACTATAAAAATGCATTGGACAATGATTTTTACGATAAAAATGCATTGGACAATGATTTTTACTATAAAAATGCATTGGAAATGATTTTTACTATGAAAATGCATTGGAAATGATTTTTATTATAAAAATGCATTGGAAATGATTTTTATTATAAAAATGCATTGGACAATGGTTTTTACGATAAAAATGCATTGGACAATGATTTTTACTATAAAAATGCATTGGACAATGATTTTTACGATAAAAATGCATTGGACAATGATTTTTACTATAAAATGCATTGGACAATGATTTTTACGATAAAAATGCATTGGACAATGATTTTTACTATAAAAATGCATTGGACAATGATTTTTACGATAAAAATGCATTGGCAAAGATTTTTACAATAAAAATGCATTTGAAATGATTTTTACTATGAAAATGCATTGGAAATGATTTTTATTATAAAAATGCATTAGAAATGATTTTTATAAAAATGCATTGGAAATGATTTTTATTATAAAAATGCATTGGACAATGATTTTTATTATAAAAATGCATTGGACAATGATTTTTTCTATGAAAATTCATTGGACAAGGATTTTTACTATAAAAATACATTGGAAATAATTTTAACTATAAAAATGCATTGGAAATGAATTTTGCAATAAAAATGCATTGGAAATAATTTTTATTATAAAAATGTATTGGAAATAATTTTCAATATGAAAAATGCATTGGGAATGATTTTTACTATAAAAAAGCAATGGAAATGAATTTTTACTATAAAAATACAACCAACCAAGCCAGCAAATATGTAAATATTGCAAAACTTTTGTCTCGTCTTAGTATTACTATCTAGTCACTAAAATCAGTTTTCATTCAACTTCTCTTTTTATTAAATTATAAAATCACTTTTTGACATTTATTGCACAGAGACCGACATAAACAAAAACAAAAAAAAAATACAAGCAAGAAAAGTAAGACATGAAAAAATTTGATTAAATTTGATTAAATTTGATTGTCCAACGTAATTACAGTTTTATCTTTCAATAAACAGGTACGTAGAAATATGCCAGGACAGATTTGAATCGATTATTATTACTAGCAAATATATGCACCCTCCGGGTGCAAGTATCTAAGTTTTAATGTAATAAAATATTGTATTAAATTAGAAAGGCTAATGAAACTAGATAAGAATGCAGATAAAATGATTTGAAACAGAGGGAGGTATAATAGAAAAATAGTACAACTGAAACTTACTCTTCCATCACTCTCGTCTTTCATTGTTATTTTTTCTAATTTAAGTATTTACTTAAAAGAGGAAGTAAAGAATAAAATGACAGTTATTTTTTCTTGTTAATGGATATCATTTAAGATTCATTGAAGAGATTTTTGCTTATATTCATTAAAATAAAACCAAACAGTTAGAAATCAATAATACTAAGCACATATTTAATAAAATCACATTTTTGATATCAATATGCAAATTAGCCTTCCAGTTCACACTGTAAACCGCTATTTTGTTGTATATATAAATATAATTGCATGTTGTTAATACGTAGATATGGTTAACATTATTAATAATTTACAACAATTTTATTGATAATTGAGATTTAAATAAAATTAATATCATGGAGAATGTGTTGTCAATAACAAAGGAAATTGTGACTTGAGTAGTAATATAGTTTCGGTTACAGACAGAAAAACACACAATCTCCATTATAATAAGATTATTATTATATATATTTTCTATTCGCAGTTTAATTAAGTAATATCAAATACAGAACATATTCAAATAAATAACACAGACAAAAGGATATATATATATATATATATAGAGAGTTTCATAATTTGCTTGAAGCATTGTGTATGTATTGGTTAGGAGGTAGATTTAGAAGGCCATCACAATGCAGTTTGGAATAAATAAAAAATAATACGGTAACAATGGTGGTGTGTGTTGACCTGTATTTTTTTTATTATTTCTTGAATTTTCGAGGTAATACCTCTTTATCAAAAGAATTGAACTGAAGCAGTACAGCTATGGCATTTCTTCCTAAATGAATTTTTTTTTTTTGAAATGACGTTTTTTTTAAATAACTGTATTCCCGTGTGAGCGTGAATGCGTTTATTTTTATTTTATTTTTTTTTTTTTGTACGTGTGCGTATGTTGTAATGCGCGTGACATTGAAAATGCGTGTTGGCTGTGACGTTAAGACTGTATCCTAGCGCGGGATTTTGTACGTGGGTATGTGCGAATGAAAAAGTGTATTTGTGTTTTGTGACGTTTCCTGTTGGATTTAACATCAATTTAATCATTTAATATTATTAATATTATTATTATTATTAATATTATCATATTTATTTGCTTATTTACTTATTTATATCTAATTCAATTATCTTTTTATATTTTTAATATTTTAAATATATATATATATATATATATATATATATATATTTAATTTATTTATTTAATTTTTTTCCTTAACAACTAGTGTGCAATGGCTTGTGTGTTTGTATGTGTGGCGAGATGTTGGGCTATAGATTTGAGTGCGTGTTTCGTATTAGTCTTCTCGTTGTAGATTTGTTTCATTAGTAATTCTCCATTGTGCATGTGGGTATGTGTTTTGTGTGTGGTGCATATACTGTTACATGTGTGCGTTGGTTGTGGGTTTATTGTATGATGAACTCTGCGCTGAGTTCACTCCTGTTATTGATCTCTGGTGTAATCTAGCGATTAGCAAGGCCTCTTTAATTCTGAGATCACCCAAATTTCTCTCTCGAGCCTCTATATTGACTGTTATATTCTTTCTGTGTTGTTGCATTTAACTAAGTGTTTACGGAAAGTGGATGCTTGTGTGTGTAAGTGTTCTTTGATTCTAATGTAGTGGTCTTGTGGTGCTACCTATGTAAAATTGGTTACATATATTACATTTTGTGCGGTATACCACATTCACTTCGTGGCACATACCTGTGTCGCGGATGGGCAGTTCGCTAGTGTACAACTAGTGGCCTCCTTATGGCGGCTTTTGGAGAGTTTTCTCCTGAGTGATGGTCCGTAATGGGCAAGTTGTATATCCAGGCCCTCCTTCCGTATCGCCCTACGTATTGCTGTGGTTATATTTTCGTTAATATATATTATATATATATATATATATATATATATATGTAATCCAAAAGTCCAGCCCCTTCCTATCAATCGGCTGGTCACGCCAAGCCCTAGCACCTATATGATTTTCCCAACCCTATTGCCCTTATGGCAAGCCCCAACCCTTTTTATCATATGGGTGCTAGAAGGCGGTGGCTGCGGGGTCTACATGTCCTGGGAATGACGTTAAACTCTATCTGATGGTGAGGTTCCAGTTTTGGAGGTTTGGGGAATGTGGAGCACCCTTTCATCACCATTGCTCCCTGGTCCACTCTGACCCGGAGTGGTAGTACCTGTTAGGGTCCCATCTATGGGTTAAATAGAAAAAAATGTATCTATAAACAAAATTGTATTATCCATTAAGAATTGATTTATTTCAAAACTTTATCGGCATTAAATGACCCACTGAGGTTGATAGGCCGTAAAACAAACCAACCAAACCAAAAGTCCAGAAAAGAAATTAGTAGTGGATTTTCTTCTCTCTAGATAGGGAGTGTATCAGAATGGTAATGGTACTGCATGTGTTAGTCCAGTATATATTAGATTGTAAGAATTGGTTAAGATATATGTATATGTGTATGTGTGTGTGTTTTGGTTGGTTTGGTTTATTGATTTTAACGGCATATCAACCCGTCCAGGGTTATATCATGCCTAGCGTTTGGGGTGTTTACATATTGTGTATTCATATATATACTTTTAGTAATTGGTTTTAACATAGTGTTAGCATTATTGGGAATTATGTTGTATGGCATTCATTTGTTTCATGTCTATATTCTATGGTATAATTTTATTTCCCTTAAAAAAGAGAAAATATCCCCAATGTTAACATTTTCAAACAGATCCTTCATATTGTTTGCTTTAACATAATGGTTTCTGATGTGAGCAAAAAATCTGCATTCCATCAATAAGTGTTTGACTGTTAGGGGTGTTTGACATGTTTCACATTGTGGTTGTTGTTCTTGTTTGAGTATATAAGAGTGTGTTAGTTTTGTATGACCAATGCGTAATCGGGACATAATGACTTGTTCCTTTCTAGACTTCCTTAAAGTTGGTCTCCAGCCTCCCAAATTGGGTTCGATTAGGAAGAGTTTATTGTGGATACAGTTATTCCAGTGTTGCTGCCATTTTGTATGAAGGAATCTATTAATTTTAGGTTTCAAGTCAGTATATGGTATCTGGAACTTGTCAGGGATTAAATCTAGATAGACTGTAAGTTTGTGTGTGTCTATTTGTTTATTTTATTTATTTTTTTATATATGTATTGGGGAATTTGATTTGGATCTAGAGAGAAGAAAATCCACAAACCACCCACCCCTACCCCTACTGACGACCTTCTGTTTCACCATTTGAGAATGTCCATCATTGAAGCAAGAACTATATCCAAGTCCTGAAGATGGTCTAATAAGAGACCGAAACGTTGCATCGTCGACAATAAACATCCAGTTTCCATAACATCCCGTGTTTGTCTACCTATCTTTTTATATATACTCATACCGTCGGATTCATTTCCTTTCTTTTAACTTTTATATATATTATATATATTATATATATATATATATTATGTTGTGTTGTTATTGCTATGGCCGTGGTTTGTAGTTTTTTAGCTGTTAATGATTGATTTACCTAAATTTACCACACACACACACACACACACAACATATATATATATATATATATATATATATATCTAATATACCAAACTTATTGGTAAATCCTCGCGGTGAGAAAAAAACCAACAAATAGTTTGATTGTAAAAATATACTACCAAACATCAAACGGGGAGAAAAAATTTTTGTAAAAAAGAAAAGACCAAGATAATCGTACCAACCAAAAATAATCTATTAGTAGTACAATATTTTGGCCAAAAGAAAAAAAACAATTTATATGCATATATATATATATATATATATATATACATACAAACCCGCCAGGAG
>CM042177.1:39765576-39828076 GCA_023376005.1 Doryteuthis pealeii
AATTAGAAAAAATAACAATGAAAGACGAGAGTGATGGAAGAGTAAGTTTCAGTTGTTCCATTTTTTATTATACTCCCTCTGTTTCAAATCTTTTATTATACTCCCTCTGTTTCAAATCTTTTTATCTGTATTCTTATTTAGTTTCATTAGCCTTTCTAATTTAATACAATATTTTATTACATTAAAAGTTCAATACTTGCACCCTACGGAGGGTGCATATATTTGCTAGTAAATATAATATATAATATATATATATATATATAATATACACATATATACATAGTCTCATCATATATATATATATATATATTCAGCCTATAAGTAGGCAAATAGCTCAAAACAACAGAGGAGCCCCCCCTTCTCCCCCCCTGAATTATTGAGAGAAAATAGCGAATTATAAAAGATGCTATTGGGTTTTTGAAAATATATCAAATTGCAAAGTCCCCACAGCCGTTGCCATTTGCAATTATCTTCGTCTTTTCGTTGATCTAAACTGTCTTTTATATTGTTCTAAAAAATAAAAATAAAATGATGGAAGCCCCATCCGACCTATTATTGATCACGATACAGAATTATGGAGCCAATCTTTATTCATAGGAAAAACGAGCTTCAGTTTCTAATATTAATCTGAATGGACTTCCATATTTATTGCCTCATTTTCAGAAAGTCTTTTCTTTGTTTTTTTTTTGTTTTTTTTTTTTGTTTTTTTAGTCTTTTGTTTATTTTCAATGAATCGGCTGTTCATTCATATATTTTTTTTCCTATTTCTTGCATTCTGTGAGACATTCATCTAATACAAGTCAATTATGATAAAGAGAGAAGATTATTTCTTTAAAATGTTGATACGTTTTAGCAGTAATTAAAAAGAAAATAATATATATATATATATGTATATATTATATATATTATATATATACACACACACACACACACACACACACACACACACACACACACACACATATATATATATATATATATATATATATATATATATTATATAAGAGAGTTTCATAATTTGCTTGAAGCATTGTGTATGTATTGGTTAGGAGGTTGATTTAGAAGGCTATCACAATGCAGTTTGGAGTAAATAAAAAATAATAATACGGTAACAATGGTGTTGTGTGTTGACCTGTATTTTTATTATATATACTAGCAAATATATGCACCCTCCGGGTGCAAGTATTTAAGTTTTAATGTAATAAAATATCATATTAAATTAGAAAGGCTAATGAAACTAAATAAGAATACAGATAAAAAGATTTGAAACAGAGGGAGTATATTAAAAGATTTGAAACAGAGGGAGTATAATAAAAAATGGAACAACTGAAACTTACTCTTCCATCCGTCTTTCATTGTTATTTTTTCTAATTTAAGTATTTAGTTATAAGAGGAAGTAAAGAATAAAATGACAGTTATTTTATCTTGTTAATGGATTTCATTTAAGATTCATTGAAGAGATTTTTGCTTATATTCATTAAAATAAAACCAAACAATTAGAAATCAATAATACTAAACACATATTTATTAAATTCGATTTTTTAATATTAATATGCAAATTAGCCTTCCCGTTTACACTGTAAACCACTATTTTGTTGTATATATAAATATAATTGCATGTTGTCAGTATGTAGACATAGTTAACAGTATTAATAATGTAAGGCAATTTTATTAATAATTGAGGTTTAGATAAAAATAAAATCATGGAGAATGTGATGTAAATAACGAAGGGAATTGTGACTTGAGTAGTTACAGACAGAAAAGCACACAATCTCCATTATAATAAGATATTATTATTATTATATTTTTTTGCTTGAATGCAGTTACAATGCGTATATCGCGTATTAAATTACGCCGAGCATAGGGCCTTTAGCCTAATTTGCGATCTCTTCCTCAACGTCCACTCTCTGCTTTGATAGTAGTAGTAGTAGTGAAGTATTTATCCTTGACAAGCTAATTTCGCATGTATCGTGTGCTGCGTATCGGTGGCCAGGGGGTGAGTCTCTGATTCTGCGTGCTGAGTTACCGATTTCGATTTCTGTCGGGAGAAATCGTAAGTATACATCGCTGATGAGACTTAATAAAGTTGAACAGCTGTTACGATGTTTTACGTAGGCGCGATATTTGCGAGTTCGCATTGTCATGATTACTTTCAATATTATCGAATTTTATACGATGTACGCATTGTAATTGCCTTCAAGCAAAAAATATAATAATAATATACTTTACTCAACAATGCTTCCAAAGCAAATTAAATCAATCTCATATATATATATATATATATATATTATATGTGTGTGTGTGTATGCGCCTATAAATTTGGTATGAGCTCTCTAATTGGTAATTTAAATTAACTCTCACTACTAAGCATATAAGCAACGATCGTTTCCCGGAAATTTGATCTCTCAGTGACCGTAAAATACATAAACAAACCTATGTACTTAATAGTTTAAAAACACCAGTCCGGCTACAGCTGTCATTGGCCGAAGTGATTAGATATCAGACTACCAAACGGTCATTCTGGGTTCGAGCCTAGTCAATGATAGTTGTGTCTAGCCACACTGAAGAGGCGTGAAACGCCGAAACACGGTATGTGGATGACTTATATATATATATATATATATATATATATGCGTGTGTGTGTTTTTCGGTGTGGAATATTTTTTTGGTTTTTTTTTTCAAATCGACCGACAATTTTAAAAGTTAAAATTACTTTTTAAACTTTAAGATAAATTAAAAGATAATTTTGTAGATTAGGGGGTGTTTGGTTCTTTGATCTCCCGAACAGGTGCTTCCTATAACCACCCCCCTTTTCTTCTTCTTCTTCTTCTTTCTTCTTCTTCTTCTTCTTCTTCTTCTGTCCACGGACAAACGTACCATCACCGAAGATGAGAATGGTAGAATATTTTGTACTTTGGCACGCTTCCAGGAATCGACTGATATAAATATAGATTTCACCCCCAAAACCGGAGAGAGAGAGAGAGAGAGAGGGGGGGAGAGAGAGAGAGAGAGTGTGTGTGTCTTGTGGGACCCTGCTGACCTAGCTGAAACTTAATTCTGATTGGACGATAATAAACAACTGAATGCACTCCAGACTTGAGAGAGAGAGAGGAGAGAGAGAGAGAGAGAGAGAAGGACAAGCAAGTGGGAGAGAAGGAAATAAGAGAGAGAGAGCGAGGGGAGAGAGACAGAGAGAGAGAGAGAGAGACAGAAAGAGAAAGAGAGGGAGAGAGGAAGGACAAAGCAAGTGGGAGAGATGGAAAATAAGAGAGAGAGAGAGAGTGAGGGGAAGAGGGACAAGAGAGAGAAAGAGAGAGAGAGAGAGAGAGAGAGAAAGATTGAGAGAGAGGAAGAAAATAGAGACAGACAGAAAGGGATAATGTGAGAAAAAGAATGAAAAAGAGGAAGAGAGAAACCGAGTGAGAGAGATAGACAAAGAGGAAGAAAGAGACAGAGAGAGAGAGAGAGAGGAGAGAGAAAAAAGAGAAAAGAAAAAAAGAAAAGAGAGAAAGAAAGAAAGAGTAAGAGTAAGAAGAGCGAGAGAAGAGAGAGATGAGAGAGAGAGAGAGAGAGGAGAGAAGATAGAAAGGGTATAGAGAAATAGAGAGAAGAGAGAGAGAGAGAATAATGGGGAGAATGAAAAGAGAGAGACATGAACAGAGGCATATTGTTGCTATATGAGAGCAAGTCGATCCCCGATAGAATTCGAGTCAGAGAGTTCAGTTACGACGGCTAAAAGAAGTCTACTGTCAAGTGCGAGTATCTGCAAGACGACTGTCGGACCACAGTCCTTATTGGGCAATGTAGAAGAGAGGATGAGACAAGTAAGGGAGTTAAAGATGAAATACGATAGGAGACACGAATAGAGAGCCAAGAGAGAGAGATAAATGAGAGAAGAAAGAAAGAAGAGAAAGGAGAATAAAGAGAAGTGAGAATAGGACAAAACGATAGAGTGCGTAGAGAGAGGAGAAGAGAGAAATGTTATTACAAGATGGAGATAGTAAAGAGAATCAGAGGTAGACAAACAGAAAAGGAAAAACTAAAATAAATAAATAAAATAAATAATAAAGCGGTCTTTGGGTACTCCGGATTGACCTTACTAATTTTGATTGCGTTGAGTAACAATAGAACGGAATATCACTCTCACTGACTTCGTTTCTCGCCCTGTCGCTCTCTGGGCTGTAGTAACTGCACCGACTACACTCTGGCGTCAGGCGGTAAGACTCCCCCATATTTGGCGGCACCTGTTTGGCCCTGTGGTATGTGCGATCCTGTGATGCTTAGGGATGGATGCCCAGGTGGATGAGCAGTCTCATGACACTGCCTAATACTGCTTCACTTGGCCCTATCTTTGGGTATGCACGGGCGTGTGTTACTCTGGAGAGGCCCCTCTTCCCTCGTATTCAATTGGTGGGTTACGTCAAGCCTCCTAGCACCGTATATGATTTTCCCATCCGTTGTCTAAATGGCAGCACTCAACTCCCTTTTTATCTATATCGGGTTGCTCAGAAGGCGTTGGCTGCGGAGTCTACATGTAATGGGGAATCTGAGCTTAACGCTCTAGCTGGATGTCTGAGTGTTTCCCAGTTTTTGCGAGGTCTGGAGTATCCGTGAGAGCACCCTCTTTCTACTCACTCACTCTGCTCCCTGGTTCCACTCTGACTCCTGGACGTGGTAGTACTGTTAGTGGTGCCTCATCTATGGGCTATTAGATAACCATGTATTGAAAAATTTTATAATATGTATTAAGCATTTATGATTTCTTATTTCAAACTTTATTGTGCATATAATGGCCCACTGAGGTTGATATGCATCCCTGTTAAAACAGCAAAACAATACCAATACCAATTCAGATCCGTCTCTTGTTGTTCTTGTTGCTTGTTGCTTTTTTCGTGTCTTCGTTTTCCTCACTTTCCCCTCCGGGCTTACCTAGTAGTGCGTGGTGAGCGGGGTAGTAAAGTATGGTGGATGGCTTTGTCCTATTCTCTCGAATAGAAATTACTTTCTTTTCTTTAATTATATTATCTCTTTGTTTAAAAAGCAAAAGTAAAAAGAAGAAAAAGGTGAATGCGTACTAAACTTCTCATTCGCCTGATCTCTAAACAATAATGGATGACATTAGTGTGATGTTGCGAGTGATGAAATGTATTCTATTAATGTAGCGAAATTCTCGAAGACAATAAAATTAACAAGTTTGGTGTTCAGATAAGCGAATAAATTGATAGAGATGAAAGAAGAAAACAATGGTTCATAAGCGTCCTTCGTGCTTAGATAATGAAAAGTTAGAGCCAAAGTCACTTTACTTCTCAGATTAGAAGCAATCATTTTCGATAATATGATATTCCCTCTATATATTAATATTCTCTATTATATTACTTATAGTATTATTTATTGAGTGATGATCTATTACAATTTTTGCTGTATTACAATTTTGAAGTGAATTTTTTCTTCTTCTTCTTTCATCGGAATCACTTTCAGATTTTGATTATGATTCATTAAAATATAATGCTTTAATCACGTAGAAATTCAATATTATCCAAATTTGATGCTTGTCTTCTTAGTTATTAGTGTGGTGATAGTGTATAGAGGCATATGCAAGATTCAAATCTGAGTGACATCTCCTTGTCCTTGTTATATGATACGAGGCACATACATACCAAACTTATTATTATATTAATAATTATAAGTATATAGTATAATATAGATATAGCATGAAGCGGTAATAATATTTAATGTATAGCGCCTGTTGTTGTGTTGTGTGTGTGGTGTGTGTGTGTATTTTGTGTGTGTTGTGTGTCTGTTGTGTTAAACTCTACTGACGATTCATCTGTCAGGACGAGTTTCTTCTTCGATCCTATTCATAACTGTTCTGGCCATCTCTTTAATATCTCGGTGGAACTGGTGTATAAGCAAATCACCCATAAGGTTTATTCACTGCGACGCTATGCAGCTTGTCATTCTGAACATCTTCAGGTGGAGAAACTGGAGTAGATAAATGTTTCAGGTGTCTCATTTTTTAAAAAACTGAAGCAGTTAGAAGTAGGAATTGGTAGTGGTGGGTAGTAAACGCTCGTGAAAGCAAACCTTTTGTGGATTGCCTACACCAATTCCACCTGACATTAAAAAGATGGGCACCAGTTAGAAAGGATCGAACAAAAACTTATCTAACAAAGAATCGTCAGTAGATTTTAACAATAACATAGTTAAAAGAACCAAAAAAAATCCGAACACACACGCTCAAATCACTGCTCACTAAATACACTTTATATATAATATATATATATATATATATAATATCGTTTATCACGTCAGTAGTGACTATATACTGTTCGTGTGAATTCGATGTTGTGTGTTGTAACAACAAATAGTCTGGATAAATCCGAAATGTGCAATATATATATATGGAAAACAAAGGATTGCTGTTACAAATGCATGGCTCTATCCAGAGATGAGCAATGTGCAACCGTTTCGGGCCTTCCTCTCAACGGTTTTAGAAAAAGCTAACACTCGACCTAACCTCACTGATTGTGAGACCTCGCAATATATGCAATCGACCGCACGTGGGTTCGGTATCACTTCAACTAAAAAATTAGACGGGAAAAATGACCGTTAGCAAAAACAGAACGCTTGCTATTTGTTAAAAGTGTGGAAATTATCAAAAATAAATGCGCGTCTATATTAAGAATAAAATGAATTGTGTATTTAAAGAAAGAATATTTTTATTTAAATATTTAAAATAATAGATAGAAGTCGTTATAGGGGTAAATTGATAAAGCATCAAGAACTATTGCCATCATAATTGCAATAGCTGTATAGTAATTATTTAAAAAAGTGTTATAAATTATCAAAGATATATACAAAATTATCAATAATTAAATTGTACAATACTCAAACTGTAAAATACATACTAATATATTATAATACTAATTTATATATTATAAGTAATAATTACTATATATATTAAGAAAATAATTTTCAAAAAATATAACAACACACAGGATGATTACGATCAGAGACCAATTTTATGTGTCCTATAACTTAAGTAATTTCAGGTATTAAATCCTTATCATGGGACACTAAGTCAGGCTACGAAATTTTTGTGAGGGAGAAAAAAGTGAAAAATGTTAAGTGATAGTGAATGTGTGAATATTAATGTTATATCAGAGAGACTCGTCGAACAAGAATCGTCATTGTAGAGTTTAACACAACATTGTACTAAAAAATGAAGAACGCTGCCTAAAATTACACTTATACAAATACAAATAATATTATGTGGGGGGAGGGGAGAAAATATTATTCAAAAAATATAACAAACACAAATTTACAATAAAACAAGAGGGAGAACAATTTTATGCTGTTCTATACTTAAGTATTCACGGTATTAAACCATCACCCGGACACTGTTACAGACAATTTATTGAGGTATTAAAAATGTTAAATGTATAGTGAATGGTTCGAATATAATGTTTTATTAACGTAATTTTTATATGTGCGTTAACATTCCTGTGCTTTGTTATAGTTTTTGTGAAAATATTTTCTTTTCATATTGTCGGATTAATTCTCATTTCTATTTCATATTATTAATATATTATTTACAGGAGTACTACGTTATTTTTACATACACTGATACACGAGGCAGTTATATATATATATCTTATTATAATGGAGATTGGGTGGTTTTCTGTCTGTGAACCGAACTATATATCCTATCAAGTCACAATTCCCTTTGTTATTTACATCACATTCGTCCATGATTTTATTTTTATTTAAAACTCAATTATTAATAAAATTGTCTTACATTATTAATACTGTTACTATATCTACATACATAAACATGCATTGTATTTAATATATAAACATAGCGGTTTACAGTGTGAATGGAAGGCTAATTTGCAATATGATCTTAAAATTTGATTTAATAAATAGTATCTTAGTATTATTGATTTCTAATGTTTGGTTTTATCTTATTTGAATATGAGCAAAAATCTCTTCATAAATCTTAAAAGAAATCCCTAACAAGAAGAAATAACTGTAATATTATTCTTTACTTCCTATTTTAACTAAATAGTTAAATTAGAAAAATTTACCAATGAAGACGGGAGTCAGGGAAAATGATGGAAGAGTTAGTTTCAAGTGTGTTCATTTTTAATCTATACCCCCTCTGTTCCAAATATTTTTTATCTCGAATTCTTATTCATTTCATATAGCCTTCTAATTTAACATGACTATTTTATATATTAAAATCTAAATACTTGCACCAGAGGGTGCATATATTTGCTAGTATTAAGTAAAGAAATAACAAAGACTTAAGATTTAGCATTATAGTCTTTTCAGGGACTTAAACAAAATAGTCAACTCTCCCGATTCATCATGATGCGAATGATGAATTCTTTATTCACTTTAAAAGGCATTTGAAAACAGTTTTTATTTTTATTTTTATTTTTATTTTTTTTTAAAATCTTCGTATGGTCCTGTGATAATGAATTCCAAACGTAAATTCCTTGATGTTCCCCACAAGGGAAACAAAAAAAACTTAATGTTTAGTAAGTCTTAAAAAATATAGCATTCGCCACAAACTATACATCGGTCAACCGAATTCATGTATCTTTAATGTAACGATTTGAAAAGGGAAGACATATTTCAAAGTTCGACACCTCGCATTCTTGACACTGATGCGACACAAGGTCATTCCTTAAGTGGGAGTTTACTACAGGTTTGAATTCATGGTTTTCTTCTCTCTAGACTGGTTACCTTAACCAGGTTAAAGAGCCCAATTCTGCCCTGCTCTATCTTACCATAACGGGGGAGAATTGGATTATGCCTTTTCCCAAAGCGACACTGTTTAAAATACAACAGCTTCGTCAGGAAATTGAAAACTCTGGTCGACGAGTCCCATTTCCTACGACTCGAAACCAATTAAACCCGGGTGTCTCTTCTTTATGACAACTATATGCTGCTAGAAGGGCAGTGGCTGAGGTGTTTTTTCAGTGTCTTTGGAGAATGACTTAAACTCTATCTGATTGTGAGTTCTCAAGTACTCTGGATTGGTTTGGGGAAATACGTGAAAGCACGTCCTCATCACATAGCCCCTGGTCTATCTCTGACTCGCCGAGTGGCTAGTACCTGTTAGGGTCGCATTCTATGTGGTTTAAAAGTTAAATTTTTGTAATTAAGTTTTTTTATATCTTTAATTTTTCTATTTTTATAATTTCTTCTTATATATAAATGTCAAAAAAATAATTTAAAGAAATGTATTGTAAGCCGTTTATATTTATCAATTGTTAAAATTTAATTTCAATGTGAAATTTTAATTAATTTGAATCTATTTAGTGTTTATTTTACTATATTTGTTCTCTTTCTAATGTCTCATTTATATATAATACAATAATAATAATAAAACCAATAGCACACAATATAACTCAACTACAATTGCATTATCTATCCATAATATATATATTATATACTCAAATAAAAAGGTTTAGTTTTAACAGTGTTAAATACGGTAGTAAAGCTAGCTATATATTGCATTAAAATAATTTTAATAAAAATTAACTAACATTAAATATATATAGGCACTTAATAAATGTCTGGAGAACACGTATTAAATATACTTACAATAACTAACCACTTTTAACCCAGTGCTGCTCTTTATTAAAAATCATAGGACTCTCTGAATTATGATAAAGCATATGATAATACAAAATCTAAAAATGTAACATAAAATACCAATATTACTAACTATCATGAATGAGGAACTGGAGAACAGTCGAAAGCGCTCGGGAAATTGGTTAACTCTGTAATCCAGATTCCATAAAGGATAGCCCAGAAGAACTGGGAGAAAAAATATTTTAACAAAAAATGAAAAAAAGTAATACTCCGCGTTGTTCAAAAAAAAAAAAAAAAAAGAAAACAAAAAAAAATCTCTTAACACTTCTAATAAAGAATATATTGTACCTAATAATATAATTAATTACATTAAACTCTTATATATTAAAAGATCTATATTTCATATATACAAATTATAAACAAGATGTAAAAAAGTAATATGTAAAGCTAGATTTAGTTTCATCCTCTTCTTGAATGTGACTAAATATTTTCATATTCCAGAATTCTGCATTACTAAAACGAATCTCATTAGAAGCCATCTTGTTTTTTTTGTTTGTTTGTTTTATTTGTTTTTTTTTTGTTTTTGTTTTTTTGTATTTTTAACAGAAATTGCTAAGTATGATTGTTTTGATCTCCGATTAGAAAGGTTACACTATTTTTGGCGGAAGTGTTCTTTTTGCGTTTTTTGATCGCAAAGTCAAAACAAAATTAGGCGATTACACACAATGTATTATCTCTCCCCCCAACTTAATTCTTAATTTATGAAATTATAACAATGGAAAGACGCGATGGGGGCAAGGTAAGGTTTTTCAGTTCTGTTCCAAGTTTTTTCTAATAGCTTCATCCTCTGTTTCTAAGCTCTTTATTCTAGATAATCTCTCCCTGTTTCGAAATTTTTACAATTTGTATAGCCTATTTGCTCATGCCTTTCTATTAATATGATATTTAAACATTAAACTTAATATTACTTGAAGAAGCCAGACCCACGAGGGGCAATATGCATACTATTATAAATAACAGGCCCACACAACTATGTACATTTTTATTTTATTTATCCTGCCTTGGGTATAGCTAAATCACCTCTAAATACTCTACATGATGTCAAGAAGAACTCTATATAATTACATGTACATATATCATATCTGTTCGGTGTGTGGTGTGGAGTGTGGTTGCGTGTGTGTGTTAATAATCACACTATATAAAATACTTTAATATATAATTTCTTATTACTTGTACTGCAACCTATAACATTTACAGAAATAACTTCTCCNAAGTAACAGTAGAGAGATGAAAGTTGATTTAATGCAAATTACAACTGAAATCAAAACCAATTAAAACAGAATTTTTCAAACATAATGCATTCCTAAAAGTACCCAGAATATTAGCTAAATTTCTGTGCATTAAACTAAACAGTAAAAAGTCGTTTAGGACCAGCAAAAGTTGCATTAACTCAGGTAGTATAATATAATATATATATATATATATATATATATATATATGTATAATAAATATTATATATTATAAATTCTTTAATTATATAAAAGAAAGAAATGAATCGACAGTAGGAGTATGAAAGGTGAATGGAAAAACATCCACAATGCTGTAAGAGAAAACAAATTATAATATAATCATAGCTGATACTATCAATATTCTCCGACCCAAAACAACCACGGAGTGAAATGAGCTCTCGATGATGATTTTTTGTAAATCGAAATATTGAATCAGATATCAGCTATGATTATATTATAATTTCGTTTCTCTTTAACAGCGCATTGTTGGGATGTTTTCATTCCACCTTCATACTCATGTATATTATATATATATATATATATATAAATCCAAAGTCCCAGAGAAGAATCTCCTACGACACAAGGTTTTTTTTTAAAACTGACGTAGTTGAGAGATTAATGGTGCTCTCTATGTTAGAGTCACATGAGCAAAATAATATAAGTAAAGAAATAACAAAAAGACTTAGGATTGAGCATTATAGTCTTATTTCAGCGGAGCTCCCCAAACACAAAGTATCTAAACTCTCCCAACCATCGATTAGCATCTGATGTGTCGGAGAGTTAGACACTTGTCTAAGCTCCCTGAATAGACTATAAGTCCAATCTCAAGTTCTTTTGTTATTTCTTTACTCTATTAGTATATTATATACTATATATATATATATATAAAGTTTTTCTCTACCACACTTTCGGTTGATTCAAGTAAAAACCCCTGTTTTTTTTCACTTTTCAGCCGAGAAGGATAACTAAAATTATATACCATACTATATTTTAACAATGGAAAGGGAGTAACCTACTTCATCGATTGATTCTTGGTTACATTGTTAAATTACATCGAGTTTTTGATTAATCTTAGATGGTTATAATACATGGAGGAATTATTTTCACATTACTATTAATGAAAGTATGAGAATAAGCTGATGTGTAGCTGCACAAGGGAATGCTATGCGTGCAGCCTGAAGTAAATCGTGGCTGGACAGCAGCACCCCACGAGGAAACAGCTATATGGCCACCTGCCCCCATCTCACAAAACCATTCGATTGAGCACGGACAAGGACACTGCCGGCGGCACTGCTGGAGAAGCAAGGATGAGCCTCATAAGTGACGTCTCCTGTGGCAGCCACACACGACTGCTAGTTGTCTGGGCGCCACAAGGACCTACATTGACCAACTAAGCAAAGATGCAGGTTGCTCGCAGAGGACCTCTGGAACAGCATGAATGCACTTAGGATAGGTTGGCGCAGGAGATTGTCATGGATATCCGTGCTAAATAGCGACGCGACAGATGATCGATGCCCCAGAATAGTAATGAAAAAATAATTCCCATAAATTAATCCAAATTCTTTAATCTCCAATAAACCAAAAAATCGTTTCTCGATTCTTCGAAAATATAAATAAGCGTCCGTCCCACTAAAGATAAATCCCATTCCAACGGGCATGTATTATACCATCTAAGACTTAATCGTAAACTCGATTAATTTAACAACCCTGAAGATCAATCGATGAAACCTCCGAGCTCTAGCAGGTTACTCCTTCCATTGTTAAAATAAATTTCTTGCCTCACATTGTATTGAGCCACTTCCTTGTATTTGTTTTTTTCTCAATTTAACCTCTGCGATACTGGCTCTCCACGATCGTCTCGTACTCCACCGGTAATCCACTACTTATAATTTAACAACAAACTAATAATATATAAAGTCTATATATATAATATGTATATATATATATATATATATTATATTTGCCTTGAAAGGCATTATCAACTCATGTATCGCTATAAAATTCCGAAATTATAGAAAGAATCTTGAAAGTGAATCCGTAAAGGATGGCTCGCTTTGACAGAAACACTCGTACAGAAGCTGTTTCAACTTTATTAAGTCTCTTAGCGATTGCATACTATACGACTCCCCTCCGACAGGAACGAAACCCGGACTTCAACAGCATAGTCAGAGACATATCCATTCGGCCGCCGACCGTATCATAGCGAACATCCCTGACGAAATTAACCATGTCAATGAAAACTACTACACCCTCTACATAGTAGGAGTGACGTTATTGAAGTAGGTAAACAAACCCAGCGCGCGTAAGCTCTTCGGCGAAGTGAAAAGATCTTTTGGTATGTTTGTTGTTTATAAAGCATTGTTGAATAATATTATTTCCTGGATAATAATGATGAAGGTGTGCTCCACATTCCCCAGACTCCAGAAATCTGGAACTTCCCCATTAGATTACAGCTTTAACATTCCAATACACAGAGATATTAAGACCCTCAGGCTACCGCTACTTCTAGGCACCTAATAATAAAAAGAGTCTGTGTAATTATTTACTATTGAGCAATAGGGGTAGACATCATAAGACACTAGGGCTACAGCCAATTTGGTTTCATAGGGGCCACTTTGACCATCTTTCCAGCCAAAAGTAAGGGGTTTAAAGTGAGTGTTGCATGTCATGGACTGCTCAGCCACCAGGATCCCATCCGTTAAGCAAATCACTGTTAATTAATTGAATCTTTCAGTTTCTTCCTCAATGAGAAGTATCAATATCATTCATGGAGAAGCTGTTTAACTATGAATGCAATTAGAATAATTAACTCATTGCCTAATAGAAGCATTAATATCATTACTGGACAGCTCGTTAACTATGAAATGCTAATTAGAATCCTTTTTCACTCCTTCTAGTAGAAGCCATCAATATCATCAATGGACAGCTGCTAACTATTAAAATGCTAATTAGAATCCTTCACTCCTTCCTAAATAGAAGCATCAATCAAACATGCGACAGCTGTTTTACTGTGAAAATCCTAATTAGAATCCTTCACTCATCCTTAAAATAGAAGCATCAATATCATTATGGACAGCTTTAACTATGAAATGCATAATTTAGAATCCTTCACCCTTCCTAAATAGAAGCATCAATATCAACATGGACAGTGTTTACTGTGAAAATCCTAATTAGAATCCTCACTCCATCCTAAATAGAAGTCAATATCATTATGGACAGCTGTTAACTATGAAATGTTAATTAGAATCCTTCACTCCTCCTAAAAGAGCATCAATATCATTATGGACAGCTTTAACTATGAAATGCTAATAGAATCCTTCACTCTTCCTAAATAGAGCATCAATATCAACATGACAGCTGTTTACTGTGAAAAATCCTAGATTAGAATCCTTCACTCCATCCTAATAGAAGCACAATATCATTCATTGGACAGCTGTTAACTATGAAATGCTAATTAATCCTTCACTCCTTCCTAAATAGAAGCATCAATATCAACATGGACAGCTGTTTACTGTGAAAATCCTAATTAGAATCCTTCACTCCATCCTAAATAGAAGCATCAATATCATAGGACAGCTGTTAACTATTAAAATGCTAATTAGAATCCTTCACTCCTTCCTAAATAGAAGCATCAATATCATTATGGACAGCTGCTAACTATTAAATGTAATTAGATCCTTCACTCCATCCTAATAGAAGCATCATTATGGACAGCTATTAAATGCTAATAGAATCCTTCACTCCATCCTAAATAGAAGCATCAATATCATTATGGACAGCTGCTAACTATTAAATGCTAATTAGAATCCTTCACTCCTTCCTAAATAGAAGCATCAATATCATTATGGACAGCTGTTAACTATGAAATGCTAATAGAATCCTTCACTCCTTCCTAAATAGAAGCATCAATATCATATGGACAGCTGTTAACTATGAAATGCTAATTAGAATCCTTTCACTCCTTCCTAAATAGAAGCATCAATATCAACATGGACAGCTGTTACTTGAAAAATCCTAATTAGAATCCTTCACTCCATCCTAAATAGAAGCATCAATATCATTATGGACAGCTGTTAACTATGAAATGTTAATTAGAATCCTTCACTCCTTCCTAAATAGAAGCATCAATATCAACATGGACAGCTTTACTGTGAAAAATCCTAATTAGAATCCTTCACTCCATCCTAAATAGAAGCATCAATATCATTATGGACAGCTGTTAACTATGAAATGTAATTAGAATCCTTCACTCCTTCCTAAATAGAAGCATCAATATCAACATGGACAGCTGTTTACTGTGAAATCCTAATTAGAATCCTTCACTCCTTCCTAAATAGAAGCATCAATATCAACATGGACAGCTGTTAACTATGAAATCCTAATTAGAATCCTTCACTCCATCCTAAATAGAAGCATCAATATCATATGGACAGCTGTTAACTATGAAATGTTAATTAGAATCCTTCACTCCTTCCTAAATAGAAGCATCAATATCAACATGGACAGCTGTTACTATGAAAAATCTAATTAGAATCCTTCACTCCTTCCTAATAGAAGCATCAATATCACATGGACAGCTGTTTACTGAAATCCTAATTAGAATCCTTCACTCCTCCTAAATAGAAGCATCAATATCATTATGGACAGCTGTTAACTATGAAATGTTAATTAGAATCCTTCACTCCATCCTAAATAGAAGCATCAATATCATATGGACAGCTGTTAACTATGAAATGCTAATTAGAATCCTTCACCTTCCTAAATAGAAGCATCAATATCAACATGGACAGCTGTTAACTGTGAAAAATCTAATTAGAATCCTTCACTCCATCCTAAATAGAAGCATCAATATCATTATGGACAGCTGTTAACTATGAAATGCTAATTAGAATCCTTCACTCCTTCCTAAATAGAAGCATCAATATCAACATGGACAGCTGTTTACTGTGAAAAATCCTAATTAGAATCCTTCACTCCATCCTAAATAGAAGCATCAATATCATTATGGACAGCTGTTAACTATGAAATGTTAATTAGAATCCTTCACTCCTTCCTAAATAGAAGCATCAATATCAACATGGACAGCTGTTTTACTATGAAAAATGCTAATTAGAATCCTTCACTCCATCCTAAATAGAAGCATCAATATCATTATGGACAGCTGTTAACTATGAAATGTTAATTAGAATCCTTCACTCCTTCCTAAATAGAAGCATCAATATCAACATGGACAGCTGTTTACTATGAAAAATCCTAATTAGAATCCTTCACTCCTCCTAAATAGAAGCATCAATATCATTATGGACAGCTGTTAACTATGAAATGCTAATTAGAATCCTTCACTCCTTCCTAAATAGAAGCATCAATATCAACATGGACAGCTGTTAACTGTGAAAAATCTAATTAGAATCCTTCACTCCATCCTAAATAGAAGCATCAATATCATTATGGACAGCTGTTAACTATGAAATGCTAATTAGAATCCTTCACTCCTTCCTAAATAGAAGCATCAATATCAACATGGACAGCTGTTTACTGTGAAAAATCTAATTAGAATCCTTCACTCCATCCTAAATAGAAGCATCAATATCATTATGGACAGCTGTTAACTATGAAATGCTAATTAGAATCCTTCACTCCTTCCTAAATAGAAGCATCAATATCAACATGGACAGCTGTTAACTGTGAAAAATCTAATTAGAATCCTTCACTCCATCCTAAATAGAAGCATCAATATCATTATGGACAGCTGTTAACTATGAAATGCTAATTAGAATCCTTCACTCCTTCCTAAATAGAAGCATCAATTCATTATGGACAGCTGTTAACTATGAAATGCTAATTAGAAATAGAAGCATCAATATATGGACAGCTGTTAACTTGAAAATCCTAATTAGAATCTTCACTCCATCCTAAATAGAAGCATCAATATCATTATGGACAGCTGTTAACTATGAAATGCTAATTAGAATCCTTCACTCCTTCCTAAATAGAAGCATCAATATCATTATGGACAGCTGTTAACTATGAAATGCTAATTAGAATCCTTCACTCCTTCCTAAATAGAAGCATCAATATCATCATGGACAGCTGTTAACTGTGAAAAATGCTAATTAGAATCCTTCACTCCATCCTAAATAGAAGCATCAATATCATTATGGACAGCTGTTAACTATGAAATGCTAATTAGAATCCTTCACTCCTTCCCTAAATAGAAGCATCAATATCATCATGGACAGCTGTTTACTTGAAATGCTAATTAGAATCCTTCACTCCATCCTAAATAGAAGCATCAATATCATTATGGACAGCTGTTAACTATGAAATGCTAATTAGAATCCTTCACTCCTTCCTAAATAGAAGCATCAATATCATCATGGACAGCTGTTTTACTGTGAAATGCTAATTAGAATCCTTCACTCCTTCTAAATAGAAGCATCAATATCATCATGGACAGCTGTTAACTATTAAATTCTAATTAGAATCCTTCACTCCTTCCTAAATAGAAGCATCAATATCATCATGGACAGCTGTTAACTATGAAATGCTAATTAGAATCCTTCACTCCTTCCTAAATAGAAGCATCAATATCATCATGGACAGCTGTTCTCTCTTTCCTAAATAGAAGCCTCAATATAATTATAGACAACTGAAATGCTTGAACCTTTCACTCCTTCCTAAATAGAAGCATCAATATCATTATGGACAGCTGTTAACTATCTAATGTTAAATAGAATCTTTCACTCCTTCCTGAAGAAACATCAGTATCTATGGACAGCTGTTAACTATGAAATGTTAATTGATTGGAAACCCGTGTAGTAATGCTGTGTAATGCTTAGCAAACTAAATTTGTAGACAATTGTTGGTGAGCATGATTCTCACTGGGTGCCCCATAATTCTGGCCTTGTGCCACTGATAGGCTTAGTAAATAAATAACTATTAAATATTAATTAGAATTCTTCACTCCTTCTTAAATAGACGCATCAATATCATCATGGACCCACTATTAACTGAGAAATGCTAATTAGAATCCTTCACTACATTTTAAATAGAAGCCTCACTCCTTTCTAAATAGAAGCATCAATATCATCATGGACTGCTGTTAACTGAGAAATGCTAATTAGAATCCTTCACTCCTTCTTAGATAGAAGCATCAATATCATCATGGACAGCTGTTAACTAAAATATGCTAATTAGAATCCTTCATTACATCTTAAATAAAATCCTTCACTGCTTCCTAAATAGAAGCACCTATATCATTATGGACCACTATTAACTGAGAAATGCTAATTAGAATCCTTCACTCCTTTTAGATAGAAGCATCAATATCATCATGGACAGCTGTTAACTGAGAAATGCTAATTAGAATCCTTCACTACATCTTAAATAAAATCCTTCACTGCTTCCTAAATAGAAGCACCTATATCATTATGGACCACTATTAACTGAGAAATGCTAATGGAATCCTTCACTACATTTTAAATAGAAGCCTCACTCCTTTCTAAATAGAAGCATCAATATCATCATGGACTGCTGTTAACTGAGAAATGCTAATTAGAATCCTTCACTCCTTCTTAGATAGAAGCATCAATATAATCATGGACAGCTGTTAACTGAGAAATGCTAATTAGAATCCTTCACTCCTTCTTAGATAGAAGCATCAATATAATCATGGACACTGTTAACTGAGAAATGCAATTAGAACCTTCACTCCTTCTTAGATAGAAGCATCAATATAATCATGGACAGCTGTTAACTGAGAAATGCTAATTAGAATCCTTCACTCCTTCTTAGATAGAAGCATCAATATCATCATAGACAGCTGTTAACTAAAATATGCTAATTAGAATCCTTCATTACATCTTAAATAAAATCCTTCACTCCTTCCTAAATAGAAGCACCTATATCATTATGGACCGTTACTAACACTCAAATCCCAAATATTTCCCAGGTTATGCACTTTTATAGATCTGTTTTGAATTTACATAACAAGAATTTAGAGTAGACCATCTGTTGTTATATATTTATTCAATTATAATATTGATTATATAATAACTCGACAAACGTAAAGATAATAAAAGCCTCGAAGGACAGCTGTTAACATTTTAAACTTCAATCGTTATTTGTCTCACGATTCTCTTGTAAATGGTAAACATAATTATGATTTTCCTTTAAGAGTAACACAAATAGTGTGTTACGATTTGCAATGCATTTTTATAGTAAAAATCATTTCCAATGCATTTTTATAGTAAAAATCATTTCCAATGTATTTTTATAGTAAAATTCATTTCCAATGCATTTTTATAGTTAAAAATCATTTCTAATGCATTTTTATAGTAAAAAAAATCATTTCCAATGCATTTTTATAGTAAAAATCATTTCCACGCATTTTTATAATAAAAATCATTTCCAATGCATTTTTATAGTAAAAATCATTTCCAATGCATTTTTATAGTAAAAATCATTTCCAATGCATTTTTATAGTAAAAATCATTTCCAATGGATTTTTATAGTAAAAATCATTTCCAATGCATTTTTATAGCAAAAATCATTTCCAATGCATTTTTATAGTTAGCACTATTCGTGTGGCCATTTTCGGATTGTAGTTGAATGCAGTTTTACACTGAAGATTCTTTGCTGCATAAAGTTTTATCTTTTCTTGATGTAGAAATCAGTTTCAATCCTTGTCTGTTGATCTGCCCTCAAAGTAGAAAGATGTATCAGATATAATCCTTCTGTGTTGATCTCTCATTGAAGTAGAAAGTTGTATCTGAGTTGATCCTGGTGGTCTTCATTTAAGCAGTCCTTCTGCAATGAGTAATTTTAGGACAATTTATCAATGCCTCTATATAATGAATTAAATATATATTTGGGCATTTTTGAGAGGTTGATTCAGCCACTGTTGCTTTGGAACAGTCTATAAATATAAGTTGTGGTCTTTAGCACACCTTATTCCCTAAAATTTCTCTATGGTCAGAAATGGTGTCAAAAAATTAATATATATTTACCAACCCTCTGCACAAGCAGGATGTGACACAAGGTCAATTTCTTAAGCAGAGTTTAACAGGTTAGAATTTAGAGTTTTCCTTCATCCTACATTGGGTACCTATCCAAGGTTAAAGAGTCCTGGGTGTCTAGCCACTCTCCTCACCAGGCAAGCTTGGCGGGGTTATCTGTTTAGTCCCTGATGATCCGACTATGAAACAGGTAGTACTGGAATACATAGTACCTGTCGTGCTTTGGGCGACCTGACTGTTACATAATCTATGCGGTTGCATAAGATTATTGTCAATCCCCTGTATTTCTAAAGGGATGGGCCTTTCATATGACGGGCGGGACTTTCCATGGAATAGTACAGAAAGCCCGCGAAATACGTGAAGTCATGTAGGACCTGGTTGGGTCCTCAGTTTTCAGTTTGGACGTCGGGCAGAGAAGATGTCCTGCCTTAACTGGAACTCACTGCATACGCGCGCTATGTTAGTCAGATGTTTAGTTACATGAAATGTTTAGTTACGTAAATAAAAGCTTAAGAAAAATAACACGGTTTTGTGATTAATAAATGTCTTGGTAACAAGACTGATCTAGAAGAAGAAATGAGTTAAGCGACCGACTGACCGACCAAGAGAAGTCCAGATGTTAGAAAAGATGTTAGAAGTATATCATTATGGACCATTACTAACACTCAAATCCCAAATATTTCCCAGGTTATGCACTTTTATAGATCTGTTTTGAATTTACATAACAAGAATTTAGAGTAGACCATCTGTTGTTATATATTTATTCAATTATAATATTGATTATATAATAACTCGACAAACGTAAAGATAATAAAAGCCTCGAAGGACAGCTGTTAACATTTTAAACTTCAATCGTTATTTGTCTCACGATTCTCTTGTAAATGGTAAACATAATTATGATTTTCCTTTAAGAGTAACACAAATAGTGTGTTACGATTTGCAATGCATTTTTATAGTAAAAATCATTTCCAATGCATTTTTATTGTAAAAATCATTGTCCAATGCATTTTTATAGTAAAAAATCATTTCCAATGCATTTTTATAATAAAAATCATTTCCAATGCATTTTTATAGTAAAAATCATTTCTAATGCATTTTTATAGTAAAAATCATTGTCCAATGCATTTTTATGAAAATCATTTCCAATGCATTTTATAGTAAAAATCATTTCCAATGCATTTTCATAGTAAAAATCATTTCCAATGCATTTATAGTAAAAATCATTGTCCAATGCAAATCATTTCCAATGCATTTTCATAGAAAAATCATTGTCCAATGCATTTTCATAGTAAAAATCATTTCAATGCATTTTTATAGTAAAAAATCATTTCCAATGTATTTTTAAAAAATCATTTCCAATACATTTTATAGTAAAAATCATTTCAATGCATTTTTATATAAAAATCATTTCCAATGCATTTTTTTTGTAAAAAATCATTTCCAATGCATTTTTATAATAAAAATCATTTCCAATGCATTTTTATAGTAAAAATCATTGTCCAATGCATTTTTATTGTAAAAATCATTTCCAATGCATTTTTATAATAAAAATCATTTTTAATGCATTTTTATAGTAAAAATCATTTCCAATGCATTTTTATTGTAAAAATCATTTCCAATGCATTTTTATAATAAAAATCATTTTTAATGCATTTTTATAGTAAAAATCATTGTCCAATGCATTTTTATAGTAAAAATCATTTCCAATGCATTTTTATAGTAAAAATCATTTCCAATTTCCTAGAGAAGTCCAGATGTTAGAAAAGATGTTAGAAGAAGACGTAAGATAGAAAAGACGTCAGAAGAAGAATAGAAGTAAGTAAGGAAAGCGTATACAACACTGACTATATATTGCTATATATGTGTGCCTATATATGTGTCTGTCTATCTGTCTGTCTGTCTGTCTGTCTGTCTGTTCACTCATTTTTATGTTTGTATCGTTTGTATCAATTTTCATCTGATTATCAATATATGTCCCGTCCCGTCCAGAGTCGGGGTCAACCCCTTCCCTCCAATCTGGCCTCAAATCATTGAAATGCTTTCTTTTTGGTTTTGATTTTACAGTTGAACTTTGGACAACCCTTGGCTCCGTGCCAAAAAAGGCCAAAACTTATGCCAAGAAAATGACGCAGATTGAAATAAAAGACTTGATTCCTTTCTTTTTTTTCTTTTTTCTTCCCAAACGAAAATCAACAACAATCATTATGGCCACCGATAAAAAAAAATCCCTAGCCCCACCCCGACACACCTTGTCTGTGGAGTCAATGTTTCCCATTAATAACTTTCCTAAAAATCAAGCCTTTAGAGGAGGGGACCTGTAAAATTTGCTTAAGATACGTCATTATAATAATTATAAATAAACAATGTAGTCTACACTTTGGTGCAGCTTACCATGTGTAGTGCACCAAAAAGGCCAAAAATTATGCCAAGAAAATGGCGTAGATTAAAATGAAAGTCTTGATTCCTTTTTTTCTTTTTTTTTTTTCAACCAGATGAAAACCATCAACGTTCGTTATGGCCACACATAAAAAAAACCCAGCTCCAACCCCCACCCACCTATCTTTGAAGTCAATATTTCCAGTTAATATATTTCCAACAAATCAACCCTTTAGAGGTAGAGACCTGTATAATTTGCTCAAGAAAAGTTATTGTAATAGTTATAAATAAACAATGTAGTCTAGACCTTGGTGTAGCTTACCAGGTGTTGCATGCCAAAAAGATCAAAACCTATGCCCAGAAAATGGTGCAGATTGAAATAAAAGACTTTTCCCCTTCAAATGAAAACCATCAATGATCATTATGGCCACACATAAAAAACGATCTACCCCCACCCACCGTATCTTTGAAGTCAATATTTCCCATTAATATCTTTCCTACAAATCAACCCTTTAGAGGTAGAGACCTGTAAAATTTTCTCAAGACAAGTCATTATAATAATTATAAATAATGTAGTCTAGACCTTGGTGTAGCTTACCAGGTATTGCACACCAAAAAGGTCAAAACCTATGCCAAGAAAATGGTGCAGATTGAAATAAAAGATCTGATAACGGACATTTTTTATATATTTCTTTATCTTTCTCTCCGCCTTTTCACCGGAAGAGGAGTCTTCCGTTTGCCTTTTTTCTTTTATCTATTTCTTCATCTTCTCCCTGCTTCTTGCCGGAAGACCTCTCTTCTGTTCTCCCTTTTTTTTAAATATATATTTTTATCTTTCTCTTTGTCTTTTTGCCGGAAGCTTCCTCTTCCGTTGCACGATATGCAACACCATGTGCAATGCACCAAAAAGGCGATGACTTATGCCAAGAAAATGCGATAGATTGAAACCAAGTGTTGATTCTTTTTTCTGTCGTTATGACCACCTATAAAAACAGCCCCACCCACTTTGTCTTTAAAATTAATATTTCAAGTTAATATCTTTTCTATGAATCAACCTTTTAAAGGTAGAGACCTATAAAATTCATTCAAGTCATTATAATATTTATAAATAAACAATGTTATCTAGACCTTGGTGTAGCTTACCATGTGCAGTGCACCAAAAAGGCGAAGACTTATGCCAAGACAATGGCATAGATTGAAACCAAGTGTTGATTCTTTTTTCTTCTTTTTTTCTTTTTTCTTTTCCCAAATGAAAACCAACAATGTGCATTTATATATATATATATATATATATATATATATATATATATATATATATATATATATATATATATATATATATATATAATATATTTTTGAAGGCGTAATAATGCACATTTATGTTTAAAAAACATATTTTTTTTTTTTTTTTTTTTCCTAAATATTTTCAAGCAAATGCTCATCTTCAGAGGATTGAAAGATTTTTTCATAATTTTCATCTGTATTTGATAAATTCAACTGTGATGCTGGTCCATTGAATGTCTGATCGTAACTGCAAAGTTTGTTTTTTTGTTTGTTTTTTTTTTTTCCGGCGAAGATGTAATTACGCTCGGTAAACTCCGTAAAAAATCGCGGGATGTTTTGAAAATTATTTCATATATAAATTTTTTTTATTTTTTTTATAATACTATAAAATAATGAGGCCTGCTCAGGGACACTGAAATAAGATTTTTTATATCATCATTTTTATAGTGAGTTCGAAGCATTAATTAAAATGTAATAATATATTTTTTTGAAGGCGTAATAATGCACATTTATGTTTAAAAAACATATTTATTTCTTTTTTTTTTTTTTTTTATAAAAATGATGATATAAAAAATCTTTATTTCAGTGTCCCTGAGCAGGGCCTCATTATTTTATAGTATTATAAAAAAAGAAAAAAAATTTATATATGAAATAATTTTCAAAACATCCCGCGATTTTTTACGGAGTTTACCGAGCGTAATTACATCTTCGCCGGAAAAAAACAAAAAAAACAAACTTTCGCAGTTACGATCAGACATTCAACGGACCAGCATCACAGTTGAATTTATCAAATACAGATGAAAATTATGAAAAAAATCTTTCAATCCTCTGAAGATGAGCATTAGCTTGAAAATATTTAGGACTCATAAAAGGAAAAAAAAAAAAAAAAAGAAATAAATATGTTTTTTAAACATAAATGTGCATTATTACGCCTTCAAAAATATATTATTACATTTTAATTAATGCTTCGAACTCACTATAAAAATGATGATATAAAAAATCTTTATATATATATATATATATTTCTGTGCCAAACTATATCTGAGCTCTAAGTCTTTATAAATCCAATTTGTACGTAAATGAAATAAACTAGATGAGAACCTGCTCTACATGGACGGGATTTAAACTTATATAAAGTCCACATTGATTTATTCGTCTGACATTTATTGTTCAAATATAAACAGCAAATGAATAACTCCAGTGACCACCCATGACATTAATTCGTTGGGGCTGAGGCTTCAGAAAATAGATAAAAACCATATCAATATTGTGTAACACACGCTGTTTGATATATATATATATATATATATATATATATATATATATATATATTATATATATATATATATATATTTAATATACCAAGCGTGTTGGTAAATCCTTGCGAGAGATATATATATATATATATATATATATATATATATATATATATATATATATATATATATATATTTAATATACCAAGCGTGTTGGTAAATCCTTGCGGTGAGAAAAAAACCAGCAAATAGTTTGATTGTAAAAATATACTACCAAACATCAACCGGGGAGAAAAAAAATTTTGAAAAAAAGAAAAGACCAAGATAGTCGTACCAACAAAAAATAATCCATTGGTACAGTATTTGGCCAAAAGAAAAAACAATTTATATGCATATATATGTATATAAGGTATATATATATTCATATAACCGCTAGGAGAATAAGCTAATAAGTAAAAAGTGCTCAATACATAAGTAGAGCAAATAATAATGACTAATTTAAATGACTACTTTGGTTAGTACTATTTATACGTCTTGCTCCTTGTCTCTGTAGTCAGATTTTAGCCCTGAAGAGTATTAAGCGAAACTAATAGTAGGTTCGTCTGACTCATTAGATTTATCTTTATTATATATATACGTTTTTTTAAAAGGCGAGTGTTATATAAGCGAGTTTTATAAAAAATTCCTACTCGAGTTTCATGCCGGAGCAATTCATCTATTATTACTCTCATATATATTTTTTTATGTTATATTATTATTTTTATTATTATTATTATCTTTAATTTATCTCATACTATTATTATTGAATTATTTTTAATTTATTATATTTTTATTTTTATTATTATTATGATTATTATTTTTAATTTATTATTATTTATTATTTATTATTATTAATTATTATTATTATTATTATTATTATTATTATTATTTTTAATTTATTTTATTATTATTATTTTTATTATTATTATTATTATTATTATTATTTTCAATTTATTTATTTTTCATTATTATTATTTATTATTATTTTTTACCCTATCTTATTAATTTTATTATTATTATTATTATTATTTTACTTTACCTTAATATTATTATTATCATTATTTTCTTTTTCTTATTTTTAATATTATTATTATTATTATTTACCTTATCTCATTTTTAATTTATTATTTTTATTAATAATATTTTTAATATTATTATTATTTTAATTAATTTATCCTATTATTATTACTATTATTATTTTTTTATTATTATCTCTACTTTATCTTAATATGATCATTATAATTATTATTAGTATTATTATTTTTAATTTATTTTATTATTATTATGATTATTTTTAATTTATATATTTTTTCAATTTATTTTATTTTATTATTATTATTATTATCTTTATTATTATTATTATTATTATTATTATTATGATTAGTATTTTTATTTTTAATTGATTTTATTTTTTATTATTATCTTACTATTAATTTATTTTTTTAATTATTTATATCATAACTAGTATTTTCTTTTATACATCATTATACTCTAATGTTTAAATTTTAAAGAATATTTTTTATTTACTTGTTTATTTATATTTTAATATACTACTCTGTTTTTTCTGTCTTGTCACCTTTTTGTTTGTCTGGACACCCTAGAAGCCAACCTTGAAATGTATCTCTTTTCTCATTCACTTCCTGTTTCCATAGTTACAATCCTATACTGTTAAAAATATTTTTTATATTTTTTATTTCTGTTTGAATTTATATATTTTTTTAATATTCTGCTTTTTTTTTGTTTTTGTTTTTGTGATATGCTTGTCCATAAGTGAATTGAGACCCATCTGATGAGACGAAAATTTGGGGAGCCGGTTTAAATCAACTTGGATTTATATGGGCCCCAATTCTGGTCGAAATAAATTTATTATGGGATTACGGTGTTGAGTTCTTCCTTCCTTTATATTATATATATATATATATATATATATATATATTATAGACTGTCATGGATATCCGTGCTAACAGAGCAACATGATGATGATGATGATAAATCCTATCCTGCGTATTGGTAAAGGTCCAGTGATTTAATCCAGTGTCCGTCATCAAAGAGCGCTACAATAATTATGACCAGTAGGGTGGGTTAAGTATTGTATCAGCCTCCGAGTACTGCCAGTGATTAGCCAATAAATAGATCACATGATCTCGCCCTAGTCTATAAGAATAGCATCTTCTCTTTAAGAGAAGAGATGGTTTGTTTACTTTTCAATAAACGTCCACTTACCTACTATGGTAGAGGCGTGTAGTAGTTTCATTGACATGGTTAATTTCGCAGGGATTGTTCGCTATGTACCGGCGGCCGAAGGATATGGTCTCTGACTATGCCTGTGGAGTCCCGGTTTCAATTCCTGTCGGAGGGGAGTCGTTAGTATGCATCGCTGAAGAGACTTAATAAAGTTGAAACAGTCTGTACGGTGTTCTGCATAGCGAGCCATCCTTTACGGGATTCACTTTGTCAAGATTATTTTCTATAATTATTTAATTTTATACGATACATGCATTATAATTGCCTTCAAGCAAAATATAAATAATAATATTATATATATATACATATTATATATATAATATATATATATATATATATATATATTTGTAAATGTATAAGTAGTAACTTACCGGTGGGTACGAGTACGATCGTTGGAAGCGCACAGTATCCAGAGGTTAAGATTGAGAAAAAAACAAATACAATGTGCTCAATACAATGTAGAGCAAAAAATTTATTTAACAATGGAAAGGAGTAACCTACTCGAGTTTCATCGATTGATTCTTCAGGGTTACTTTAAATTAATCGAGTTTACGATTAATCTTAGATGGTATAATACATGCCCGTTGGAATGGGATTTATCCTTAGTTGACGAACGCTTATTTATATTTTTGAAGATCGAGAACGATTTTTGTTTATTGGATTAAAAATTTGGATTAATTTATGGGAATTATTTTTTCAATTACTATTCATCATCATCATCATGTCGCGCTATTAGCACGGATATCCATGACAATCTCTCGCCACCTTTCCTATCATTCATTTTCCCAGGGGAGGTCCTCTGCGCAGCAACCTGCATCTTTGCTTAGTTGGTCAATGTAGGTCCTTGCTGGGCGGCCCACACTAGCAAGTCCGTGTGTATGTGTGCTTCCACAGGAGAACGTCACTTATGAGCTCATCCTTGCTTCTCCAGCAGTGCCCGGCATGTCTTGTTCGTCTCACTCGAATGGTTTGTGAGATGGGGGCAGGTGGCCATATAGCTGTTTCCTCGTGGGTGCTGCTTCCACGATTTATTCAGGACTGCACGCAGCATTCTTGTGCAGCTCCCATCCAGCTTATTCTCAATACCTTTCATAAAATAGTAATTGAAAAAATAATTCCCATGTATTATACCATCTAAGATTAATCAAAAACTCGATTAATTTAACTAATGTACCCTGAAGAATCAATCGATGAAGTAGGTTACTCCTTTCCATTGTTAAAAATTATATATATATATATTTAGTTCTTCTGAGGAAGGTGTACCTTGAACACCGAAAGTGTGGTAAAGAGAAAACTTATATATATATATATATATATATATATATATATAAGTAAAGAAATAACAAAAGACTTAGAGATTGAGCATTATAGTCTATTTCAGGGAGCTTAGACAAAGTGTCTAACTCTCCCGACACATCAGATGCTAATGAGTTGGGAGAGTTAGATACTTTGTCTAAGTCCCTGAAATAGACTATAATGCTCAATCTCTAAGTCTTTTGTTATTTCTTTACTTATATATTTGCTCTGTGACTCTAACATTAAGAGCACACATTGAGCTCTCAAACTACGTCAGGTTTTTAAAAAAAACTCTTGTGTCGTAAGGAAGATTTCTTCTCTGGACTTTTGGATTATATATATATATAATATATATATATTATACATGAGTATGAAAAGGTGGAATGAAAACATCCCACAATGCTGTTAAAGAGAAAACAATTTATAAATATAATCATAGCTGATACTGATCATATTTCGATTTAAAAAAATCATCATCAGAGCTCATTCACTCCGTGGTTGTTTGGGTCGGAGAAAAATTGATCAGTATCAGCTATGATTATATTATAAATTGTTTTTCTCTTAACAGCATTGTGGGATGTTTTCATTCCACCTTTTCATACTCATACTGTCGGATTCATTTCCTTTCTTTTAACTATAATTAAAGAAATTTATAATTATATATATATATATAATATATATTATATATATATATATATATATATATATATATATTATACTAAACCTGAGTTAATCAACTTTTGCTTCCTAAAAGACTTTTTACCTGTTTAGTTTAATGACACAAAATTTATGCTAAATTATTCCTTACTTTTAGGAATGAATTATGTTTGAAAAAAATTCTGTTTTAATTGGTTTTGATCAGTTGTAATTTGCAATTAAATCAAAACTTATCAATCTCTTCTTACTTTACTCAGTGTCTATCTCTTTCTTCCCCTCTATGTATTCTTGACTACCTCCTCGTTATATAATGTTAGTTTCAGTGGGGAATAAAGGGAGAGAGAGAGAGAGAGAGAGAGAGAGAGAGAGAGAGAGAGAGAGAGAGAGAGTTGGGAGAATTTGAAATGTATTTCTATGTTAAATTTCACAACCAGCACCATAGCTTAAAGGAGGCCAAACATTCCCTTTCTTAGAAAGCTTACAAAATGATTTTAAAGTTTTCAGCCAGTTTCATCTTCTTTTTTTTTTTAATTTATTCGCTTTGCTAACTCCCTTTTCCCTAATCTCAATTATCTACCCAGAGCTGAATGGGTGACCCAATGGGTCACGTTTGTCTAGTATATATATTTATATATTATATATATAATATAAATATATAAATATATTTTAATAGTGAATGCCCGAAAGGTACAAAAAAAGCTATGATAAAAAACCTAAGAAAAAAAATAAACAAAAACTCCAAATACTGGAAGCTTTATACATAAAACAATACAAACCACCCTTAAACAAAATTAATTTCCAATGCAGTACACACATTCTAAAATGCCTATAACACCTTTCCCATCAATTCTTCTCCTTCCAGCCTAGACATTAATTATATTAAAAAAAAAACTGGAACACATCACCCCTGATGATGGCACTTCGAAGTGCCGAAAGTACTCGGACTTGAACTTTGGTGGACTTATCTACGAATTCCACCCAAACATTAAAAGTTGGCCAGAAAACTCGAAAAGATCAAAAAACAAAATTGTTAAACAGGAGATGTGCCTTTGTTTTAATTCTACATGTATATATATATATATATATTAGTATATCTATTATATATTATATATATTAGTATATCCAAACTCTAAACTCTGTAGAACAATTTAGATACTTAGGCAGTAATATCTCCTCCACAGAAAAGACGTTAATGCACGCATAGGAAAAGCATGGGCCGCTATATAAATTATCGATCATATGGAGGTCCAATCTCACAGACAAGTTAAAGAGACAGTTCTTCCAGGTCGTTGTCGTGTCAGTACTGCTGTATGGCTGCACCACCTGGACCCTAACTAAGCGACTAGAGAATAAACTAGATGGGAGCTGCACAAGAATGCTGCAGGTGATCATGAACAAGACGTGNGAAACAGCACCCTACGAGAAAACAGCTGTACGGCCATCAACCACATATCACCCAAACCATCCGAGTAAGATGGACAAGACACGCGGGACACTGCTGGAGAAGCAAGGACAAACTCATAAGCAACGTCCTTCTGTGGAAGCCAGCACAGGGACAAGCCAGTGTGGGCCGACCAGCAAAGACCTACGTTGATCAACTCTGTGCGGATGCAGGATGCTGCATAGAGGACCTCCCGAGAATGATGAGCAATAGGGACGGATGGAGAGAGATTGTCATGGATATCTGCACTGAAAGCGCGACATGATGATGATGATGATGATGATATCCAATATATATTATATATACTAGATATATTAGTATATCTAATATATATATATATATATATGCATATGTCTTCATATTATTTGGTAGAACAGGTAAAATCCTGTTTTTCTTCTGATGTTTTGTTTTGTTTTACGGCATATCAACCTCAGTGGGTCATTTAATGCCGATAAAGTTTTGAAATAAATCAATTCTTAATGGATAATACAATTTTTTTTATAAATACATTTTTCTATTTAACCCATAGATGGGACCCTAACAGGTACTACCACTCCGGGTCAGAGTGGACCAGGGAGCAATGGTGATGAAGGGGTACTCCACATTCCCCAAACCTCCAAAACTGGAACCTCACCATCAGATAGAGTTTAACGTCATTCCCAGGACATGTAGACCCGCAGCCACTGCCTTCTAGCACCCATATGATAGAAAGGGGTTGGGGCTTGCCATAAGGGCAATAGGGTTGGGAAAATCATATAGGTGCTAGGGCTTGATGTGACCAGCCGATTGATCGGAGGGGGCCTCTCTGACCGCCCGTCTAGCCCAAGATAGGGCCAAAGTGGAGTATTGCATGTCATGAACTGCTCATCTAGCTGGGTTCTATCCTTAAGCATCACGGGTCGCACCCACGGCCAACAGGTGGCCCCATTGGGGGAGTCTTACCCCTGTGCAGAGATGCAGTCGATGCATTCTAACGCCCCAGCCGACAGGGCGGAATATTTATTATATATACTAGATATATTAGTATATCTAGTTATATATATATATATATATATATATATATATATATATATATAAAGATTTTTTAGATCATTTTTTATAGTGAGTTCGAAGCATTAATTAAAATGTAATAATATATTTTTGAAGGCGTAATAATGCACATTTATGTTTAAAAAACATATTTATTTCTTTTTTTTATTTCTTTTTTTTTTTTTGAATCCTTAATATTTTCAGGCAAAATGCCTATCTTCAGAGGATCGAAACATTTTTTTTATTTTAATTTTCATCTGTATTTGATAAATTCAACTGTGTTGTTAATCCGTTGAATGTTTAATCGTAAATGCAAAATTTTTTTTTTTGGCAAAGATGTAGTTATGCTCGGCAAATTCCGTTAAAATCCGTGCGGCGTTCGTGTTTCGCGGGATATTTCGAAAATCATTTCATATATAAATTTTTTTTTTTTTTTAATACTATAAAATAATGAGCCCTGCTCGGGATATTGAAATAAGATTAACAACACAGTTGAATTTATCAAATACAGATGAAAATTAAAAAAAAAAAAAAAGGTTTCGATCCTCTGAAGATGGGCATTTTGCCTGAAAATATTAAGGACTCAAAAAAAAAAAAAAAAAAAGAAAAAAAGAAATAAATATGTTTTTTAAACATAAATGTGCATTATTACACCTTCAAAAATATATTAATATATATATATATATATATATGCATATGTCTTTGTATTATTTGATATTTCATTGGTAGAACAGGTAAAAACTTGTTTTTCTTCTGAATACAAAAGTAACTTAAACCTTGTTAGAAATAAGGTATTTCTTTTTTTGACTGTTACTAAGCAACCAACGCCCACGAATCAGGTTTTCTTTTTTTGATGGTAGGATTATTGACCTGGTTACAGGAACCTTCGAGGTTGGACATATATGCAAACGAGCTTTTCAAACACGTTTTCAAGAGCCACCAGCGCCGTTTTATTTACCAGGTTTAACATTTCAACATTTCAAATGTTACTTGTTCATTAAGTGGTCTGACAAGATAGAATCTATCTATTTATCTATTAGTCTATCTATCTATCAAACTATCCCATTCTGTTCATATCTATCTATCTATCTATCTTTCTCAGTCTGTTAATATCTACCTATCTATCTATCTCAGTCTGTTCATATCTACCTATCTATCTATCTATCTATCTATCTCAATCTGTTCATTATCTATCTATCTATCTATCTATCTCAGTCTGCTCATATCTATCTATCTATCTATCAATCTATCTCAATCTGTTCATATCTATCTATCTATCTATCTATCTATCTCAATCTGCTCATATCTATCTATCTATCTATCTATCTATCTATCTCAGTCTGTTCATATCTATCTATCTATCTATCTATCTCAATCTGCTCATATCTCTCTATCTATCTATCTATCTCAGTCTGTTCATATCTATCTATCTATCTATCTATCTATCTATCTCAGTCTGTTCATATCTATCTATCTCAGTCTGCTCATATCTATATATCTATCTATCTCTGTCCATATCTCTCTATCTATCTATCTATCTGTCTATTCCTATCTATCTATCTATCTATCTATATATATATATATATATATATATATATATATCAGTCTGTTCATATCTATCTATCTATCTCAATCTGTTCCTCTATCTATCTATCTATCTCATTTGTTAATATCTATCTATCTATCTATCTATCTCAATCTGTTCATATCTATCTATCTATCTATCTATCTCAGTCTGTTCATATCTCTCTCTCTCTCTCTCTCTCTCTCTCTCTCTCTCTCTCTCTCTCTCTCTCTCTATCTATCTATCTATCTATCTAAGTCTATTCCTATCTATCTATCTATCTATCTATCTATCTATATATATATATATATATCAGTCTGTTCATATATATCTATCTATCTATCTATCAAGTCTATTCCTATCAATCTATCTATCTATATATATATATATATATATCAGTCTGTTCATATCTATCTATCTATCTATCTATCTATCTATCTATCTCAGTTTGTTAATATCTATATATCTATCTATCTATGTATCGCAGTTTGTTAATATCTATATATCTATCTATCTATCTATCTCAGTCTGTTTATATCTATCTATCTATCCATCTATCTATCTCAATCTGTTCATATCTATCTGTCTATCTATCTATCTATCTATCTATCTATCTCAGTCTGTTTATATCTATCTATCTATCTATCTATCTATCTCAGTCTGTTTATATTTATCTATCTATCTATCTATCTCAATCTGTTCATATCTATCTATCTATCTATCTCAGTCTGTTTAGATCTATCTATCTATCTATCTCAATCTGTTCATATCTATCTATCTGTCTATCTATCTATCTATCTATCTCAGTCTGTCTATATCTATCTATCTATCTATCTATCTATCTATCTATCTCAGTCTGTTTATATCTATCTATCTATCTATCTATCTCAGTTTGTTAATATCTATCTATCTATCTATCTATCTATCTATCTCAGTTTGTTAATATCTATCTATCTATCTATCTATCTATCTATCTATCTATCTATCTCAGTTTGTTAATATCTATCTCTATCTATCTATCTATCTCATTCTCTTCATATCTATCATTTTATGCACTTATTTCTTAAGAGTATTTTTTTAAATCTTTTTTTTTTCACACACTCCTATAAAATACAAATAGATATTTAAAAAAACAAAAAAAGACCCTACCCCCTCAAAAATGCATATTGTCCACCCACATTGTCTGCAACCTGCACCGCTCAAAGCAAATATCAGGAGGTGTCACAATAACAAGGGGCGTCGGCTACAAAAGACCAATAGGAAACCTGAGACTATTTCTTTATCGGTGTGGTCACCAGCCCGTGGAATCAGAAACAAAAGGTCCACTCCAAAGTAGGACACATCCACGTTGGTTGGTTGGATTTTTTTTTAACCCATTTTTCTAGAACACATTTTTTCCTATTCAACCTATAGATGGGACCCTAACATATACTACCACTCCAGTGATATATATATATATAGGTAATCTGAACTTTTTTCAGGTCAGTTAACTTTGAATCACGTATCTTTGAGAATCTTGGTTACGCCTCAAAGATACCTGAAAAATGTAAAAGTCTTTAAAGAAAATAACTGGTACATTATATCTTTTATTCATTAATATATCAAAACTGAAAATTTCCTTAAATTCGGTTAATTCCCTGATTTTTTTTTTCTTTCGGCGGGGTAACATACGTTAATGGAATTTAGGTCTGTTAAGTTCGATTTAATCGCAAAAATGTAAATATTACCATACACTGAGCACGATTCCCTAACGTCTATTTGGAAAATTACCCTAGACGGGTTGACATGTTGTTAAAATGAACGAATGAATCAATCATAGAGATTGTGTTTTTTGCTGTGTTTTTAGACAAGTAAAATGTGAAATTGTAAACCCGCCCTGTCGGCTGGGGCGTTAGAATGCACAGACTGCACCTCTTCAGAGGGGTAAGACTCCCCCAATGGGGCCACCTGTTGGCCGTGGGTGACGACCCCGTGATGCTTAAGGATAGAGCCCAGGTGGATGAGCAGTTCATGACATGCAATACCCCACTTTGTCCCTATCTTGGGGTAGACGGGCGGGCATGGGGGCCCCCTCCGATCAATCGGCTGGTCACATCAAGCCCTAGCCCCTATATGATTTTCCCAACCCTATTGCCCTTATGGCAAGCCCCAACCTCTTTTTATCATATGGGTGCTAGAAGGCGGTGACTGAGGGTCTACATGTCCTGGGAATGACGTTAAACTCTATCTGATGGTGAGGTTCTAGTTTTAAAGGTTTGGGGAATGTGGAGCACCCCTTCATCACCATTGCTCCCTGGTCCACTCTGACCCGGAGTGGTAGTACCTGTTAGGGTCCCATCTATGGGTTAAATAGAAAAACTTGAATTTATAAACAAAATTGTATTATCCATTAAAAATTGATTTATTTCAAATGACCCACTGAGGTTGATATGCCGTAAAACAAAACAAACAAACAAACAAATTGTAAACGAACGCGTGATTTCAATTTTCTACGGAGCCATATTCGAAATCATAAAAGCCCGCCAACCCCCCGCATGGAAAAGTTTGGAGATCCTTTGAATAGACAATGGTGTTGAATCTGTGCCAATTCACAGAACGTTGCCACTTAGGCTTCTACCATTCTGAGTCAGAGTGGACCAGGGAGCAATGGTGATGAAGGGGTGCTCCACATTCCCCAGACCTCCAAACTGGAACCTCATCATCATTACGTTGGTTCGTTGGATGGTAATTTATGAGGAAGTGCGTCCCGGTCCCCTGCCTCCAAAATTGCTGCCCGGTGAATTTTAAAATAACGACCCCAACTATCGGCGCCACAGCGGTGTTACTTGAAAGAAAACAACCAACTTAAGGCGTTAAATGTATTTGAGGTGGGGGTCTTTTTTGTCTTTGTTTTGACGTAATTCTTATTATCGTAATTTATCGTAATTCTTGTTTATTTATAGAAATTTGTCTATATAGTTTCTATCTATCTATCTATCTATTTACTTGTCGAAAATATCTATCAATCTCAGTCTGTTCAAAACTATCTAAACAAGAAATATGACAAATTTCTAGAAATAAACAAGAATTACGACAAATTACGATAATAAGAATTACGACAAAAAAAGAAAAATAAGAATTACAACAAAAAAAGAAAAATAAGAATTACGACAAAAAAAAGAAAAATAAGAATTACGACAAAAAAAGAAAAATAAGAATTACGACAAAAAAGTTTAATATTTTTTTCTTTCGAATGGAAAAAATAAATAAACAAGAATTAAGACAAAAACGAGCCCCCCCCCTCAAATACATTTAACACCCTAAGTTGGTTGTTTTCTTTCAAGTAACACCGCTGTGGCGCCGATAGTTGAGGGTCGTTATTTTAATTGTCACCGGGCAGCAATTTTGGAGGCAGGGGACCGGGACACACTTCCTCATAAATTACCGGTTGGATTTTATGGCATGGCAACCTGTGTTGGGTCATTTTATGCCAAAGATGTTTGTTTTATTTATTCTTGAGTACGATTCTCACTGGGTGCCTCATAAGCTAAGGTTAGTGAGTTAATGAGTACGATTCTCACTGGGGGGCTCATAAGCTAAGGTTACTAAATTAAAAGAAATCCATATATCTAAAGTGGTGTAATGGTTAGGAAGTTAGATTAGCAGATTATTGTTAGTGAGTACGATTCTCACTGGGGGTCTCATAATTTAAGGTTAGTGAGTTAATGAGTACGATTCTCACTGGGGGTCTCATAATTTAAGGTTAGTGAGTTAATGAGTACGATTCTCACTGGGGGTCTCATAAGTTAAGGTTAATGAGTTAATGAGTACGATTCTCACTGGGGGTCTCATAAGTTAAGGTTAATGAGTACGATTCTCACTGGGGGGCTCATAAGCTAAGGTTAGTGAGTTAGTGAGTACGATTCTCACTGGGGGTCTCATGAGTTAAGGTTAGTAAGTTAGTGAGTACGATTCTCACTGGGGGGCTCATAAGTTAAGGTTAGTGAGTTAGTGAGTACGATTCTCACTGGGGGCCTCATAAGCTACGGTTAGTGAGTTAGTGAGTATGATTCTCACTGGGTGGCTCATAAGCTAAGGTTACTAAATTATAAGAAATCCATATATCTAAAGTGGAGTAATGGTTTATGAGCAAGACTAGCAGACAATTGTTAGTGAGTTTGATTCTCACTGGGTGCCTCAAACTTCGGACCTTGTGCCACAATTAAGCTAACTGACAAGAGGTTCATAGTGTGAGCTCCTCAAGTGGTGTATTGGTTAATGAGCTAGTCTAACATACCACTGAGAGTTTGATTCTCATTGAGCACTCTATAATCCTGACCTTGTGCCATAACTAATCTAACCTTTTTAAATAACAATTGCTAATGTATTGGCTAGAGAGGAATTTACTAATTGTAAATATTTTACATACTTTCAATTTGTATATCACAAACTTTAAAAACCATTGTTAGTGAGTGTGATTCTCACTGGGTGCCTCATACTTCTGGCCTTGTACTTAACTAAGCTAAGCTTACTAAATTATAACTAGTACATATCCAAGTGGTTTAATGGTTAATAAGTTAGGCTAGCAGCTCTATTCTCACTGGGCGCTCCATAATCCTGACCTTGTGTCATAACTAACCGAACCTTTTTAAATATAACAATCACTAATCTATTGGCTACAGATCAATTTACAAATCATAAACATTTTGCGTACTTTCAGTTCGTATGTCACCAAACTTTAACGACCATTGTTAGTGAGTGTGATTCTCACTGGGTGTTCCATACTGCTGTCCTTATTGTTCCACAACTAAGCTACAGTAGCAGACCACTCTTAGTGATTTCGATTCTCACTGGGTGCCCCATAGCCCTTGGCCACCTCACATGGTGTAATGGTTAGCAATTTCAGTTCGTATGTCACCTAACTTTAAAGACCATTGTTAGTGAGTTTGATTCTCACTGGGTGCCTCAAACTTCTGACCTTGTGCCACAATTAAGCTAACTGACAAGAGGTTCATAGTGTGAGATCCTCAAGTGGTGTATTGGTTAATGAGCTAGTCTAACATACCACTGAGAGTTTGATTCTCACTTGGCGCTCCATTATACTGACCTTGTGCCATAACTAACTTAACCTTTTTTAAATATAACAATCACTAATCTATTGGCTACAGATCAATTTACAAATCATAAATATTTTGCTTACTTTCAATTCGTATGTCACCAAACTTTAAAAACCATTGTTAGTGAGTGTGATTCTCACTGGGTGCCCCATTACTTCTGGCTTTCTACTAAACTAACCTTATTAACTGACAAGAAGTCCACACACCTCAAGTAGTGTAATGGTTAATGGGCTAGTCTAGCAGAACATTGTTAGTGAGTGTGATTCTCACTGGGTGCCCTATACTTCTGCCCTAAGCTTAGTAAATATTTTGGACACCTCGCATTGTTAGTGAGTGTGATTCTCACTGGGTGCCTCATAATTTATCCTTGTACTAAACTAAGCTAAGTTTACTCAATTCATATATCTAAAGTGGTGTAATGGTTAATGAGCTAGATTAGCAGACCCTTGTGAGTGAGATTGATTCTCACTGGGTGCTCCATTCTTATGGCCTTGTGCCAATCTAAGCTAATAGTAGGGAGATAGAGAATCATTACTCATGTTTTTTTTTGTGCTATGGAAAAGCTCATTGTGGTTAATATGCTAGATTAGCAGACCATTGTTAGTGAGTGTGATTCTCACTGGGTGCCTCATAATTTGGCCATGTATTAAGCTAAGCTTACTAGATCATAAGAACTTCATACACCTCAAGTGGTGTAATGATTAATGAACTAGAGAAGTAGACCATCGATATTAAGTCCGGAGTGCTCCATTATCCTGACCTTGTGCCATAACTAACCTAACCTTTTTAAATATAACAATCACTAATCTATTGGCTAGGGATCAATTTAATTATCATAAACATTTTGCTTGCTTTCAATTCGTATGTCACAAGCATTAGAGACCATTTTTTTTTTAATGAGTGTGATTCTCACTGGGTGCCCCATTTGCCTTGTGCCTCAACTAAACTAAGCTTATTAAATGACAAGAATTCCATACACCTCACGTGGTGTAATGTTTAATAGGCAAGTCTAGCAGATCATTGTTAGTGAGTGAGATTCTCACTGGGTGACTCATAATTTGGCCTTGTAATAAGCAGAGTTCAGCAGGTTTGAATTCAGAGTTTTCCTTCTCCTAGACCAGTTGCCTAACCAAGGTTAAAGAGCCCAGTCTGCCCTACTATTTACCCATAGCTGGAGGGAGAGTAGGATTCATACCTTTTCCAAGGGTATTAGCGCAAAGTGAAATGCAATTACCACATCCAGGGTTTGAACTCGGGGCGACGAGTCCATTTCCAAGTCCATACACCTCAAGTTGTGTAATGGTTAATGAACTAGACAAGTAGAACTTTGATATTAAGTCCTGAGCGCTCCATTATCCTGACCTTGTGCCATAACTAATCTAACCTTTTTAAATAACAATTGCTAATGTATTGGCTAGAGAGCAATTTACTAATTGTAAATATTTTACATACTTTCAATTTGTATATCACAAACTTTAAAAACCATTGTTAGTGAGTGTGATTCTCACTGGGTGCCTCATACTTCTGGCCTTGTACTTAACTAAGCTAAGCTTACTAAATTATAACTAGTACATATCCAAGTGGTATAATGGTTAACAAGCTAGGCTAGCAGCTCTATTCTCACTGGGCGCTCCATAATCCTGACCTTGTGCCATAACTAACCGAACCTTTTTTAAATAACAATCACTAATCTATTGGCTACAGATCAATTTACAAATCATAAACATTTTGCTTACTTTCAATTCGTATGTCACCAAACTTTAAAGACCATTTTAGTGAGTGTGATTCTCACTGTGTGCCCCATTACTTCTGGCTTTCTACTAAACTAACCTTATTAACTGACAAGAAGTCCATACACCTCAAGTAGTGTAATGGTTAATGGGCTAGTCTAGCAGAACATTGTTAGTGAGTGTGATTCTCACTGGGTGCCCCATATTCCTTGCCTTGTGCCACAATCAAAACTAAGCTTATTAAAAAAGTCTGTAGACCTGAAGTGGTGTAATGGTTTATGAGCTAGACTAGTAGACAATTATTAGTGAATATGATTCTCACTGGGTGCCTCATACTTCTGGTCTTGTGCCAAACTAAAGTAACCTTATTAAATGAATATAACTCCATACAACTCAAGTGGTGAACAGCCCATTGTTATTTAGTTCTATTTTCACAGAGCACTCCATAATCCTGACCTTGTGCCATAACTAACCGAACCTTTTTAAATATAACAATCACTAATCTATTGGCTACAGATCAATTTACAAATCATAAACATTTTGCTTACTTTCAATTCGTATGTCACCAAACTTTAAAATACAGAAACCCGACCCCCCAACCCCCGTCAGATGTTGCCCTCACGTGGTCAGTTGAGGGGGTGGGGGAGAACGGAGTGTTGTGGGTGGGGTGTGAGTGAGTGGGGGAGGGGGGTTAAAGAAATGATCAATCAGTGTGAAATTATTGGAAATGATGAAAAGACTCTGATTAATCAATAACACAATAACATATGTTGCTGCATTTTGCAATCGCAGTGTGGAAGATTGAGTCGTTCGCAACAACAGAGGATCAATATAAATATTCCCCCTTTCAGGAGAAGCTTTCCGAGATAAAGTGGAACCCTCGTTGATCAATAAATGTCGAATAAAAATAAGTGGCAGGGTTACCTGGTGTTGCCCTCATTAAATATTGACTTCATTTGGTTCTGCTTTGGAAATTTGGTGTTTTTATTTAGGTCAAATTAGTGCAAGTTAAATGGATTTTTTTTATATTAAAAATCATTTGCAATGCATTTTTATAGTAAAAATCATTGTCCAAATGCATTTTTATAGTAAAAATCATTGTCCAATGTATTTTTATAGTAAAAATCATTGCATTTTTATAGTAAAAATCATTTCCAATGCATTTTTATAGTAAAAATCATTTCCAATGTATTTTATAGTAAAAATCATTTCCAATGCATTTTTATAGTAAAAATCATTTCCAATGCATTTTTATAGTAAAATCATTTCCAATGCATTTTATAGTAAAAAATCATTTCCAATGTATTTTTATAGTAAAAATCATTTCCAATGCATTTTTATAGTAAAATCATTCCAATGCATTTTTATAGTAAAAATCATTTCCAATGCATTTTTATAGTAAAAATCATTGTCCAATGCATTTTTATAGTAAAAATCATTTCCAATGCATTTTTATAGTACAAAAATCATTTCCAATGCATTTTTATAGTAAAAATCATTTCCAATGCATTTTTATAGTAAAAATCATTTCTAATGCATTTTTATGGTAAAAATCATTTCTAATTCATTTTTATAGTAAAAATCATTTCCAATGCATTTTTATAGTAAAAATCATTTCCAATGCATTTTTATAGTAAAAATCATTTCTAATTCATTTTTATAGTAAAAATCATTTCCAATGCATTTTTATAGTAAAAATCATTGTCCAATGCATTTTTATAGTAAAAATCATTTCCAATGTATTTTTATAGTAAAAATCATTTCCAATGCATTTTTATCGTAAAAATCATTTCCAATTTCATTATTAAAACTAGCAAGAATATGCGCCCTCCAGGCGTAAGTATTTAAGTTTAAATATAATGAAATATATCAAATTAGACTAACAAAATTAAATAAGAACGTATATAAAAAGATTACACTTATTCTAATTATATTCTAATTGGTTTCTGTATAAAATCATTCATAGAATTGATTTTAATACATTGGAGTAAAAAACAATAATATTAGAGATCAATAACACTAGGTAATTATCTATTAAACCCAGTTTTCTTAAAACCAGTATGCAAATTAACCTCACCATACATTATGTAAACCTTTATTTCGTAGTGATATATAAGATACATTATGGGCACCTCATATGGTGTGGTGGTTAGCAAGCTAGATTAGCAAACCATTGTTAGTGAGTTGGATTCTCACTGGGTGCCCCATTGTTCAGGCCTTGTGCCACATCTAAGCTATGCTTAGTAAATAACTATATAAGACACATTGCAAGATTTTAAATGCATTACTAATATGGGCTGTTTTGAGGCAACTCTAATTCAGATTTTCATAGAGACATTGTTAATAAATAAGATTTATCATTCACTAATTAGATGGTTGGCATCCTTCCGTCTACGAAAGACGATGGAGTAGTGTCAAGGTTTTGTTAACTTGAACTACATAGCCTGGAGGGTTCATATGGAGGATGAGCTGTTGCCCATGCAGCAAATCCCTCCTCTCCACACTGCCGCTGTGATCCAAAGGAAAGGTAAGGGACCAATGTGGTTTGGCAGCGGTAGTGTCGCAGGAGTTAATGGGTAGCACTTGATTTCAGCATCACTCCACCTTTATGGACTCCAGCTCCTGATTTATTTTCGGGATTTACCCCCTAGTCTTTCCTTGAGGGCAACAGAGGTTCTGTGTCGGACTTCTTGAGACGATGGGTTTATAGCAAAATTCATTGTCCAATGCATTTTTATAGTAAAAATCATTTCTAATTCATTTTATAGCAGAAATCATTGTCCAATGCATTTTTATAGTAAAAATCATTGTCCAATGCATTTTATAGTAAAAATCATTTCTAATCATTTTTTAGCAAAATCATTGTCCAATGCATTTTTATAGTAAAATCATTTCTAATTCATCATTGTCCAATGCATTTTTATAGTAAAAATCATTTCTAATTCATTTTTATAGCAAAAAATCATTGTCCAATCCAGCTCATCCCCATATGAACCCTCCCAGTCTTTCCTTGAGGGCAACAGAGGTTCTGTGTCGGACTTCTTGAGACGATGGGTTGCCGACCAAGGCTAAGGGCCCAGTCAAACCTCTTTGGGGATTTATGCAAGTAGTAAGTACCCCTATCGGTGTTCCTGAAAAAGAATAAGGGATAAGGCAAAAAGATACTCATTGATAAACTTACACAATTCCTTAGGGTATTGTGACATAGTTTTGGTTACAGACCGACTGACACCGAATCTCCATTATAATAAGATATGAGATTAAACAAATCAAATCAAACTGCATTGGACAGACAATTAGATCCTATTGAGGTCTCCCTATCAGCACATTCCCTACCACTCTGAATTTGGGACACTTGTCTGCGGTCCAAATTTCTTTTTGGGGTGGGGGATGGGTGTGGCATTAACTTCAAAGTTGCTGGATAATTAAGATAGCAGAAATGTCTGGCTTTTTTATAATTTATAAATCCAATGGTTGGAAAAGCGTCTAATGGAGATTTCATTTTTAATATTTAATGCATCTGCACATATTAGGATATGAAATTGGGTAAATATGAAATAATTATATTTCAAATCTTGTTCGTTGCTTAATTAAACATTAAAAAAACAATACAATATAATTTAGCAAACAGGCAAACAGATTCTTCACACTTCTCTAATCACATTATTTCCAATACATTTTTATAGTAAAAATCATTGTCCAATGCATTTTTATAGTAAAAATCATTGTCCAATGCATTTTTATAGCAAAAATCATTGTCCAATGCATTTTTATAGCAAAAATCATTTCCAATGTATTTTCATAGTAAAAATCATTTCCAATGCATTTTTATAGCAAAAATTATTTCCAATGCATTTTTATAGTAAAAATCATTGTCCAATGCATTTTTATAGTAAAAATTATTTCCAATGTATTTTTATAGTAAAAATCATTTCCAATGCATTTTTAGTAAAAATCATTGTCCAATGCATTTTCATAGTAAAAATCATTTCCAATGTATTTTTATAGTAAAAATCATTTCAAATGCATTTTTATAGTAAAAATCATTTCCAATGATATATATATATATATATATATATATATATATATATATATATATATATGTAATTAAATAAAAGAACACTTTATTCCAACATCAATAAAACGAATTTTAAAATAAAAATTTTAAAGACTACTTGACTTCATCCTTGCCTAAATCTGATATCAAAGATCAAATTCATGCAATAATTGCCTTTCTATGTTGAAAAGGGGGTTGGGGCACTTCCTGTTGACCCTGTTTTATTCTAATAAAACCAAACAATTGAAACAAATATTTAAAATTGTATGAAATAACTCACTTATTGTCTTTGCTTTCTCCTTTTTGTGCTTATTATTAAAATAAATTCAATGAAGTAATAGAAATACGAGATGGAATTTGTGGTATATTGTGTAAGTATGCTTGACTGCGAAAAGACTGAAGGTTGTGCTGACATATTACTACTAGAATCTGTATGCCAATTTTGGATTTTAAGAGTGTGAGTCAAAAGTCTTGCAATATTTTAATATGTGCTAGTTTGCACACGACAAAGGAAATTAAAGCTCTCAAATTACGTACAAAATGAAGCAGATTTGTTTGGTTTGTTTTGTTTCATGGCATATCAACCTCAGTGGGGTATTTAATGCTGATAAAGTTTTGAAAAAAATTCATTCTTAATGGATAATACAATTTTGTTTATTAACTCATATTTTTCTATTTAACCCATAGATGTGACCCTAACAGGTACTACCACTCCGGGTCAGAGTGGACCAGGGAGCAATGGTGATGAAGGGGTGCTCCACATTCCCCAAACCTCCAGAACGGAACCTCACCATCAGATAGAGTTTAACATCATTCCCAGGACATGTAGGCCCTCAGTCACCGCCTTCTAGCTCCCATATGATAAAAAGGGTTGGGGCTTGCCATAAGGGCAATAGGGTTGGGACAATCATATAGGTGCTAGGGCTTGACGTGACCAGCCGATTGATTGGGAGGGGCTTCTCTGACTGCATTTCTAGCCCAAGATGGGCCAAAATGGAGTATTGCAAGTCATGGACTGCTCATCCACCTGGGTTCTATCCTTAAACATCACGGGTTGCCACCCACAGCCAACAGGTGGCCCCATTGGGGGAGTCTTACCCCTCTGCATTCTAATGCCCCACCGACAGGGTGGATGAATCAGAGGATACATTAAAACTAGGGCTGGTTTAGCTCAGTCGGTAGAGCGTTTGGCTAGGAGCCACACCAACCGGCCCTTACCAACTGAGTGTCTGAATAGCATAGGGTAAAGTGGCACTCCACCTCAGACACTAAAATAATTTCCCTCGTCTAGCACTAGTGAAAAGGGGATCGACTCCCATGCTGTCTGGCTGATACCGACATTAAGCTGCCCTGTTTATTGACTTACACATCATTTCAAAGCTTGGATCTTTCTTCATTCATATACTTGATAACAGATAAAATGCTTGTCAAATTATAAGTGATTCAGTTTCTCTAGTTATTATTATTATTTGCTCCTTTTGAGTTTTCACATCAGCATTAGCTGATGGTCTTTCACCGGTGTCTGAGTGACAGCAAGTCTCCACAGGTCTCCAGGACTCTTCTGAGTATTCTGGCAGATTGCAGCAGTGCAGTGTTCTGAATGGTTTCAATCCTTCCTCTGATTTCCAAACTTTCCAGACCCTTTCCCAATCCTTTTGAGACTGTTCCAAGTGCACCAACTACAATTGGTATCACCCTCACTTTCATATTCCATCACTTTTTTAGTTCTCTGGCAAGGTCCAGATATTTGTCTATTTTTTCATTTTCCTTTAGCTTCACCCAGTGATCTGTTGGCACTGCAAAATCCACCAGTTGACAAGTTCTTTCTTTTTTGTTTATCAACACTAGGTCTGGTCTTCTTGCTGGGATAAGGTGATCCGTTTTTATTTCAAAGTCCCAGAGAATTTTATGCGTTTTGTTCTCAACAACAGATTCTGGTTTATGCATATACCATTTTTTGCATGGTCAAAATTTAATTTTTTGCATAATTCCCAGTGGATCACCTTCTCAACCCAGTATCTATGTATATCTTGATTACCTATATGTTATTTTCTTAGTGAGCGTAAAGAGAGAGATACGAGAGTTAAAATATTTGTATTTTAACTTTCATAAGCAGCCAAAATTTTAATTAGGTCAAACGTTCCCTCTCTTAGAAATCTTACAAAATGATTTTAAATGTTTTTTTTGTTTTTTTATTCACCGGAATTTAATTCGCTTTGCAAACTCTTTTCTATAATCTCAATTATCTACCCAGAGCTCAATAGGTGACCTAACGTTTCACATTTTCTCGAGTACACACACACACACACACACACACACACACACACACACACATATATATATATATATATATATATATATATATGCGAAATGTACATGACGTTAGCGAAACACGCAGCGAATGAACAAAGACGAAGCGATCGGATGGCTTACATGCTTTTTGGAAAAACAATGTTTCCGGTTTGAATTTAAATTATTTTCTGCTTCTCTCTTGATGAGTCCGGATTAAAAACATTTACATCTAAAAACAGACCTAATTATCATTATGCTCTGACGATGATTTTTTATAAATCGAAATATTGTCTATATTAGCAATGAAAAAGGATATAAAAATGTATTCATTTTAACAACATTGTGTGTTTTCATACCCTTTTATACACACACACACTCACACACGCACACGCACACACACACACACACACACACACACACACATATATATATATATGGAAGAGAATAACATGAATCATGATTATCTGCACCGGCCATCAAAATAAGGAGATTATGGTTGCTGCCCAATGCTCCCTGAACATTGTAAAAAAATTCAGGCATGAATTATTATTAATTATTTATATACAAGGGGAGGTTACTCTCATTTATGTAGTTAATGTTCAGATTACCTGTAATCCTAGTATAATCACTACACACAAGAGATTAAATTTTCAGAACTCTTGCCACATTAAAACTTAATTTTGAAATGAAAGCATTTAAATACAAATAGGTGATCAGATTCAGGTAGGATTTAAAAGACAGTCTTAGAAACATTTTATAAAAAGAAAAAATTTAATTCAAAATATTCTGTGTTTCTCTCTTAAAACATTCACATCATAATATGGTTACAATTATCATTATGCTCTGATAAAGATTTTTTGATGAAATCAAAATATTGGCAATATTAGAAATTTGAACTAAACCCTTTATTCAAAATTTATTATGAAATCAAGAATATTCTCTGTTTCTCTCCTGAAGAATCCGGTTTAAAAACATTCACATCTTAAAACGGTTACAATTATCATTATGCTCTGATGAAGATTTTTTGATGAAATCAAAATATTGACAACATTAGCAATGAAAAAGTTGTAAAAATAAATTCAATTTAACATGTGTGTTTTTCATACGATTTTATCTATATACCATAGGATTCATTTTCTCTTAACTAATAATTAGAATTGCAATGGAGATTACGAGGCTGTGGCTAGAAGTAAATAACAATACAGATAATCTGATTGCATTCGTACAGCAGAATTCCTCAAAATCTGCAGCAAATATGTTAGAGGACCCTCAGATGCCTACGTGGAGTTGCTAAACACTGTAGTCAAGCTCTGGATAACAAGGCTAGCCAATGGTTGGCTATATGTATGGCAGCAGGATTCGGCTTTCTGCCACACCTCTGGGAAAAGTAAAAAATGGTTGTCAGCAAATTTTTACGGCTACACCAGTCCCAATGTTTTGCTTGCAAACTGCCCAGATCTTAACCCCATGGATTATTATGTATGGGGCTGTTGAGAAAGACACCAATACCCGTGCCAGCACTACAAAAAGCCAGTTAATCGATAGAATTAAAGTAGTTTTTGAGACCTTTCCCAGGGAAACTGTAAAATCAGCTTGCTCCAGGTTTATGCTCTATGATCGATGCTAATGGTGGTTATTTTGAGTGAAACTTATTGACAGTAGTGCAATTTCTGTGCCTGTTGAATTTCTTTACAATTCATTAAATTTTGTAGTTACCAAGCACTTTTTCTTTTTCCTTATGAAACTATCAAATTTATCCCAAACACCCTATATATATATATAGTGTGAGATGGTCACTGTTTCAGCTTTTGCTGGAATGGTGTACCAAAGGCAGTATTATTAGTAGAGTGCTATATATAATATATATATATATATATATATATAAGATTTTTGGATGTTTGTTTATTTAGAAACGTTGCTGAATAAAGTATATATTAAATTTTTACTTGAAGGCACTTACAACGCATGTATCGCATAAAATTCGATACTTTTTCTTATAGAAAATGAACTTGACAAGTGTAATCCCAGCAAAGGATGGCTCGATGTGTAGAATACCGTACAGACTGTTTCGACTTTATTAAGTCTCATCAGCGGTATATACTAACGATTTCCCTCCGACAGAAATCGAAACCGGGACTTCAGCAGACACAGTGAAACACTAGTGAAACACTTTTATCGCCTTAATAGCGGTTTACAGTGTGAACGGGAAGGCTAATTTGCATATCAATATTAAAAAATCGAATTTAATAAATATGTGCTTAGTATTATTGATTTCTAACTGTTTGGTTTTATTTTAATGAATATAAGCAAAAATCTCTTCAATGAATCTTAAATGAAATCCATTAACAAGAAAAAATAACTGTCATTTTATTCTTTACTTCCTCTTTTAACTAAATACTTAAATTAGAAAAAATAAAAATGAAAGACGAGAGTGATGGAAGAGTAAGTTTCAGTTGTTCCATTTTTTATTATACTCCCTCTGTTTCAAATCTTTTTATCTGTATTCTTATTTAGTTTTATTAGCCTTTCTAATTTAATATAATATTTTATTACATTAAAACTTGAATACTTGCACCCGCGGAGGGTGCATATATTTGCTAGTATATATAAATGAGTCTGTGTGTGTGTGTGTGTGTGTCGTCGGCTGTATAAATATCACTCATTTTATTTGAACCTGTGTTTTTTCAAATTTTTCGCCATATTACATACCATCGGATTCACTTCCATTTTACTCTTTACACACACACACACACACACACACACACACACACATATATATATATATATATATATATAAACAAATTTTGTTACAGCTGAACTTGTATAAAATTTTGAAAAATAACGACATACTTTATTGATCAGCAAAATTTTTATTTTTCGAAAAGAGAAAAGAGAAATGGAAACTTAAGGGCCCTTTCGAACGGTGCTTTGTCAAAAGTAACGACCGGTAGATCGTTTAAAAGTCACAATGTAAATCAAAAGCCAGTTCTTTTGAAAAGGTAATTGAAAATAGTTGTATATATATATATATATATATATATATATATATATATATATATATATATATATATAAGTATATATATATATATATATATATATATATATTATATATATATATATATATTACTATTTTTCAATTACCTTTTCAAAAGAACTGGTTTCAAAAGTGAAATTCTATTCATACTAAAATATTTACGATCAGTCAAGCGTGAAGCCGATCTCTCTTTTTCTTCCAACCGCGTGTGAGAAAAATTGTCTTGTTTATCTACAGTTCGAAATAACTTCACATGCGTGGGCGTAAATTGGTATGTCTATTGTATATACATCTCATTTGACCTCATTAGCTTTTTGTTTGTTGCTTTGTGCCATGACTTTGATGACGTCATTGCAGACTACCATGACTTACTGTGGGGTGACCATCTAGGAGTGGTTACGTAAAATCGTGTCGCATGTTATACTCACTGTTTAGAGTCGTAGGGATATGGACTCAAAAGAGTGGTAGAACTAAAGTCAGCGTGGTGGCCTATCAACCAGACCTTAAGGGAGTCTATCCCCCTTTTACTAGCACTAGACCAAGGAGATTGTTTTTGCATCTGAGATAGAGTGCCACACCTACCATCAAGTCCCTATTTTACTGCAGAGATCCAAGCTGTGCAACTTGATGTGCTGAGTGGGTGAGGGCTGGTATTTAATCCAGAACCTTGCAGTTCCAAAGTAGATGCTCTACTGTACAGATAACAATGAAGATGAGGACAATAGTCCGAATAATCCAAATAATGCTATTTTATCTAATGTTCTTTGATTTTTACTCTGATTTCAAGATTTTCAAATGTTCAAAATTGATGATTGATGATAAAATATTGAAGTAAATATTAATGAAAACTATCTTTAAAAATAATTTGGTAATTTTAAATTTCTGCATATATAAGCATCATTATCCAGGCATGCTGACTACACAGCTTCCCTTGATAAATTGATTCTTGATTAACTTAAAAATTCCTGAAACAAGAGTTTTTCCTTCTCTTAGACCGGTTGCCATACAAAGGTTAAACAGCTCAACTGAACTACTATTTACACATGGATGCTTATTTCCCAAGGGTAATAGCACTATGTGAAATACAACCAGTCTCATCCAGGATTTGAACGTGTGTCTTCTAGACTGGTTACTATAACAAGGTCTAAGAGTCCAGTCTGCCATACTATTTACACATAGTTGGATGCATACCTTTCCCAAGGATATTAGTGAACTAGCAGTTTATGAGGTATACTTTTCAATATAGTTTCCTTTGTGGCGTACACACTTCTTCCATCCATGCTGCAGTACTTACATTCGATAAATAAAAGTATTATCAACAGCAGATATAAGGTTATCATATGAACTTTTCAGCCTGCCATTGTAATACTAATGATTTTTAAACATATCTATTTAACCTATAGATGGCATCCTAACAGGTACTACCACTCGGTATCAGAGTGAATCAAGAAATAACGGCAATGAAAAGGTATTCCACGCTCCTCTAAAGCTTGAGACTCACTAGATAGAGTTCAGTTTCAGAATTCCCAGGACTCCACTTCATGTGGGGGAGGGGGTCTCGCCTCTCTGCAAAGGATGCAGTCGACATATTCTAAGCACCTGCTAACAGGGCTAATTCACACTAGAGGAAAAGTGTAACTTATTTCCTTCTTGAAAAATCTTTATCTTTAAAAATTAAAAAAAAAAACAAAAAAAAAACATTAAGACCATGACTAAATTCATTTCTTCATGGATGAATTAAATAACTAAAAATAAAAGATTATATCTAGATGAAACATACTTTTTTATTGGCTAAAAAAACATCCCTTTGAGCCAATGAGTTTGGCCTATGACATCAGCTTTAGACACGTCCACAAATCTTGATGAAAACAAAATAATCTTCGCTTACAGTACAGCCGGGACCAAACTATTATTTTACTTACGTAATATTTTTTTATCTTAGAAAATTGAAAGTTTTAAATAAAGAAAACAACTTTGAATCATGTAAATTTAGGGTTCTACAAACATTTTTTCTTTAGTTACGAATTTTATTTTATTTACATTTTTATTTTATTTATTTTATTTAATAAACCGATTCTATATTTTTATATAAATTTTTATTTACAATTATTTTAATATGCACGAACCTTTACATTTTTTTTTTTTAGAAATCAAACAATCATTTCATGTTTCCCCTCACTCAATAAATTTTAAGAACATCTTTGAGTGTCTTAGTAAAGTTTTCAATAATAGTAGTTTGGCTCATAGGGGTAACATTAGGTATACCCAATTTTTCGTCTGCTAAAAAATTTAAAAACAAATTAAAATTAATTAAATCTATTATTTAAGATCAAACCTTTGTCTAAAACGATAAGTAGTAACATAATGACCATCATTAAAAAAATAAAAATATCATTACATATGCAGTTTATTTTTAATACTTTTAAAACGACATGAACAGCATGTTCTCCATTCTCTGTGAGGGGCGCCTTCGTTGGCTTGGACACGTCAGGAGAATGGAAAATGACCGAATCCCAAAAGCTTTTTTGTACGGCGAATTAGTAAAAGACCCCCGTTCGGTTGGTAGACCACACCTACGATTTAAAGATGGCTGCAGGAGAGTTATAGGGATATGCCATATTGACACAAACACGTGGAAGGTAAATGCCAAAAATAGACGCCTCAACGTTAAGCAAGGCACGGAGAGGGGTGAGGCAGAGAGGAGAGTAGCATCGACAGAAAAGAGAGCCAGAAAGATAGAGAAAAGCCAGCATCCCCCAGAAAGCATCACAGTTTTTATGTATTCAGTGCACCAAAGACTGTCACTCAAGAATTGGGCTGCAGAGTCACTTGCACAGATGCAGATAAATTCTAAATTTTTTTTTTTTGGGACACTACGCCATCGTCCTTAGTGGACAGAAAGGATCCAATAATAATAATAATGATAATTTGTATTATTTGTATTATTCGGACTATTGTCCTCATCTTCATTGTTATCTGTACAACGTTTCAGCCGATGTGCCCTCCGGCCTTCTTCAGGTATTTCTTCTCGGACTCGGGAATCATCACGGACTCAGGAACCTTCTTTTCGAACTCGGGAACATAGAATGATAATTAACACAGCTTAACACCTGTACCTCAGCTATGGTTAGTGGAATCAGAACAGGATACCCCCGTGGACTGAATAAAGGAGTTAGGTTCAAAGTTCCGTGATGGCTCCCGATTACGACAAGAAGGTTCCCGAGTTCGAAAAGAAGGTTCCCAAGTCCGACAAGAAATACCTGAAGAAAGCCGGAGGACACATTAGCCGAAACGTTATACAGATAACAATGAAGATGAGGACAATAGTCCGAATAATACAGATAATCTAAATATTTTTGTTTCGTTTGTGTTTTATTGAAATAATTTTCACTAACTTGCAAACAGATTTATTTGACCTATGGATGTACACTAACAGGTACTACCTCGCCGGGTTTGGTTTTATTTGGTTTATTTTACGGCGTATCAAGCAAGAATTTGAAGAAAGCTGATTTGGCTTAGTGAAAAGACCAGTATATAACATATACCTATTTAGTGCCGGTAAAGAAGGCGCTATGCAACATAAGTTTCGGTTCCCGATGTTGCTCGGTTGCAGGTCACACCAGTGAAGTTTGTTGCAACCTGCTGCTACCAGTTGACCGTGGGTAAATCCTGTTAACAGTTATTGTTAGAATTTGCAATAATATACTGTTACATACGCCTATCGCTCAACGCTATACAGCGCTTCCATCAGAGATACCAAAGAGAGTTAAAAGACATGTATACAAAAATTTGGCAATAAACAACAATAAAGCATGATATTATTTTAGAACATAACATTTAATTCGAGGTTTAAAGTTTTAGAATATGTATAACATATTTATATATACTAGCAAATATATGCACCCTCCGGGTGCAAGTATTTAAGTTTAAATGTAATAAAATATTAGATTAAATCAGAAAGGCTAATGAACAAATTAAGAATTCAAATAAAAATATTTGAAAGGGGGTATAATCGGAAAATAGAACAACTGAAACTTACTCTTTCATCACTTCCGTTTTTCAATGCTAAATTTTCCTAATTTAACTATTTAGTTAAAATAAGAGTAAAGATAAATTACAATTATTTCAATGAATTTCTTTTAGGATTTATTGAAGAGATTTTTACTCATATTCATTAAGATAAAACCAAACAATTAGAAATCAATAATACCAAGCACATTTTTATCAAAACAGTTTTTTTAATATCAATATGCAAATTAGCTTTATGTTTACACTGAAAACTGGTTTTTGTTGCATATATAAATACAATTGCATGTCATTAGGATTTAGGTAAGGCCACAGTATTAATAATGCCAAACAGTTTTATTATTAATTGAGGTTTAAATAGAAATAGAATCATGGAGAAGGTGACGTAAATAACTAAGGGAATTGTGACTTGATAGTATAGTTTCGGTTACAGACAGAAAAACACACAATCTCCATTATAACAAGATATATATATATATATATATATATATATATCACTATTAATGAAATTAATAAGATTCACTGAATAATAAATAAATAATAAATTTATTTAAATAAATAAAACTCTAATAGGTACTACCACGCCGGGTTTGGTTTTATTTGGTTTATTTTACAGCGTATCAAGTTCAGTGGATCGTTTAATTCCGTCTAGTCCAAGTAAGGGCTAGACTGGAGTATGGCATGTCATGAACTGCTCACCCACCTGGGTTCCATCCTTAAGCATCACGAGTCGCCACCCACAACCAACAGGTGGTCCCATTTGGGGAGTCTTACCCCCTGCAGAGGTGCAGTCGGTGTGTTCTAACACCCCAGTCGACAGGTCGGATATTACACCGGGTCAAAGTGGACCTGGGTGTAATGGTGATGAAGGGGTACTCCACACTCCCCAAAATTCCTCTTTTTGACTGACTGGGTAATTCTTTTTTTTTGGGGGGGGGGAGAGTATGCAAGCCACATCTAAAATAAAGAATTTTGAATAAAACCAAGTCACATTTCACCTTTGTTAGTTGAAGAGTAAACATTTTTTTGAGAGTCATTGGAACCAGACGCCAAGAATGGATGAATAATTCCTGGAAGCCAATTTCCACAAATGATTTTTACTATAAAAATGCATTGGAAATGATTTTTTACTATGAAAATGCATTAGAAATGATTTTTACTATAAAAAACACATTGGAAAATTATTTTTACTATAAAAATGCATTGGAAATGATTTTTACTATAAAATGCATTGGAAATGATTTTTACTATAAAATTTTACTATAAAAAACATTGGAAATGATTTTTACTAAAAAATGCATTGGAAATGATTTTTACTATAAAATGCATTGGAAATGATTTTTACTATAAAAACGCATTGGAAATGATTTTTACTAAAAAAATGCATTGGAATGATTTTTTACTATAAAAAATGCATTGGAAATAATTTTACGATAAAAATGCATTGGAAATGATCTTTTACTATAAAAATGCATTGGAAATGATTTTTACTATAAAAACACATTGGAAATGATTTTTACTATAAAAATGCATTGGAAATAATTTTTACGATAAAAATGCATTGGAAATGATTTTTACTACGAAAATGCATTGGAAATGATTTTTGTGTGGGGAGAGTATGCAAGCCACATCTAAAATGAAGAATTTTGAATAAAACCAAGTCACATTTCACCTTTGTTAGTTGAAGAGTAAACATCTCCTCGTTTTTCTGAGAGTCATCAAAACCAGACACCAAGAATGGATGAATAATTCCTGGAAGCCAATTTCCATAATTGCAATCATTTCTAATTATGGAACTATATTTAATTACCGAAATGTCTGTCAAGTGAGGTAACGAGAATTACCAATTCCAAAGAACGCATTAATTAAATTCTGATTATGTGTTTTTATTTCAAGGGGTTCCTATTTATTTATATCGATTGATAGTGGAAAATTATTATAAGATACCACCAGGCTGATAATCTACCCCTCTCCTATAAAAGTAGTTCAATTTGCATATAAACAACATACAGTAAAGGTACGAGGGTCTTTCAATAAATAAGGTGATTGTTGTCTAAGGAATTGGTAATGGGAAACACTGTTTACAGTTGCACCTTTTTCTTTATATTATGGACTATCTCGTCGATTTTCGACGTATGAGGGTTCACACGCACAATGAACATCCACACAGTGATTTGTTTATAGTGGTGAAGGCTTGTGTTGGACCCTCCACACTTTTTGGCACAGTCGATAGGAAAGAATTGGTGCATCAAGGGTTGCCACAAACCCAATCAACGACCGACCTCAGGAATTTTGAATTCAGAGTTATCCCTCTCCTAGACTGGTTACCTACCCAAGACTGAAGGACCCAGTCTGCCCTACTATTTAACCCATAGCTGGAGGGAATTTTGAATTCAGAGTTATCCCTCTCCTAGACTGGTTACCTACCCAAGGCTGAAGGGCCCAGTCTGCCTACTATTTAAGCCATAGCTGGAGGGAATTTTGAATTCAGAGTTATCCCTCTCCTAGACTGGTTACCTACCAAGGCTGAAGAGCCCAGTCTGCCTACTATTTAACCATAGCTGGAGGGAATTTTGAATTCAGAGTTATCCTCTCCTAGACTGGTTACCTACCCAAGGCTGAAGGGCCCAGTCTGCCCTACTATTTAACCCATTGCTGGAGGGAGAATATATGGAATCATGCCTTTCCCAAGGGTATTAGCGCTATGTGAAATACCAACAGCTTCGTCTAGGAATTGAACTCGAATCGACGAGTCCACTTCCCACGACTCTAACCACTAGTCCACGCGCCTCCATATATATATATATAGATATATACAAGTAAATTCTGATTGTGTTTTTATTTCAAGGGATTCCTGTTTATTTATATCGACTTGATATTTGCAGATAATACTCGTGTTCCTTAAAAGTATGACCGTTATAATCTTGCACCACCTTCTGGTTAAAAATGAGACCGTCCAAATCATCCAAGATGAATCAATATATTAATACTCGTGTTTCTTAATTGTACAACCGTTATCATCTTGTAACACTCTCGGGTTAAAAATGTGTTATATCCGCAGGTTTGCTAGTATTTGGAAATTTTACAAGATATCACTAGGCAGATAATCAACCCCCTCCCCCATAACAGTAGTTCCATTTGCATACAAACATCCTACAATAAAAGTACGAGGGTCTTTCAATAAATATAGTTGTCTAAGAAATTGGCAATATAAAACACTGTTTACAGTTGCACCTTTTTCTTTATATATACAAGGGTCATTCAATAAATATGGTGAAATATTGTCTAAGAAATTGGCAATAAGAAACACTGTTTACAGTTGCACCTTTTTTTATTTATATATACAAGGGTCATTCAATAAATAAGCCGAATTTCGTCTAAGGAGTTGGTAATAGGAAACTCTGTTTTTCAGTTGCACCTTTTTCAAGGAAATCAATTGTGATTGCTCCTTTCATGTCCCAGAAAACTACTAGCATGATTTTCTTTACTGGTCATGATGCCTGGAACTTTTTCTTTTCCGGAAAGTCATCATGTTTTTAGAATACTAAATAGAAATAAATTTAGACTCTTCGAATTATGTGGTTTCCCAAAATATTAAACCAAGTTAAATTTTGACTTAAAAGGCTTTTAGCTAATATTCTACAAAGTGGAAATATTCCCTTAACAGAAACTTTGGTAATTCTCTTGTATGTAAATGTTTTTTCACAGCTGAGACTCTTAGATGGAATTAGGAACAAGTCAATATAGCTATGTGCAAAATATCGCCTACTATATAAAAGGGTGATCACAGGAAATTCTTCTAAAAATAATATAAAATAAACTAACTATCCGATTTTAATAAAACTTTCGGTTTATGAAGTAACAAAAGACGAACTTTTATTGTAAATAAATGTTTACTAAATTGAAAAGGCTAATAATTTTTTTCGTTAGTTTTTGTTTCGCGCATTGATCCCCCACCCAACAAAGATGTTTTTTTTAGTATATAAATAAATTTTACATTTTACTTTTATTTTCCCAACTCTCTTTTTCAATAATATTAAGAGTTAAATCGTGAGGCATCAAGGAAATGCTAAATCAGTAATTTGTTTTTGCTTCAGAAAAATCATACGTACGAGACTCCATACAAAAAATAGTGCACACGTCAAGATGCGTTATTTATGTCAACAAAGATTAAGAAATGGCGGTTTTTACTGGAATTTACTTTTAAATGCAAAAATTTAGGTTTTATGTAAGAGAAATTTGTTTTTTTCTTTTTTATAACATAAACTTGAAATTGTTCTTTATATTAAGCGTAAAATAAAACACTAAAAAGTTAATTTTTAATTTTTTGTTGACGTTTTAAAATATTTTTTTAACAATCCTCGTGCGTATTAAAAGAGCGTGTTTTGCACATAGCTAAGTCAATATCTTACAAGAACTAACTTTTGGATATCTTAAATAAGTACATACATAAGGTCAATTTTTAGCAGAGTTATTGAGAATTCAGGGTATGGGGGTTATCGTTCCTTGTCTACGAGCCTCTGTTTCGAACCAACCAATCACCAGCCAGCATACTTCGGCGGCAAAGCCGAATAAGCAAAGTCATCCTCTTCTGATCCAGCTTCCAAAGGAAACAGACCTAAAACAGGGTCTTTCCATCTCTTCCTCAACAACCAGCATCGGAGTTGGATATCAAACAGAACGTCTATCATATCCGAACTAACAGAAGGCCGTAGAAAGGGCTCCGATAATATCCTATTTCAGGACTCAGATAAGTTTACAAGTTATAAACATTTGTGCAGACGAACTAAAGTTTGCAATCCTATTTAAAGTATTTACGTATCGAAGGGGCTTTTATTTCCCTGTGGTCGTTGGCAAATTGTCGGACAAAGAAGAACAAACACAAAATAGAATGCAGACACTTGTATTACAACATTTAGAAGGTTTTAGACAAGGTGGTTAACAATAAAAAGAGTACAAAGATTTACACAATGGTAGAACAACAAAAGGGGTTTGCAAATTAGCTGGAATTTGCGACCAGACTTATCTTCTAAGAGTTCTTGGTATCGTGTTGTTAGGCATTCATTCGTTGCAACGGGTCGTTTCTTGTTTTAGTTCTCAGTTTGCAATTAAAACCACCGTTGAAGGTTCGTTGAGAGTTTAGGGAACGGTAATACTGCGTTACCCTTAATGCGTGGTTTGTGATAAGTAGGCCCTGATTTTGGGCTAAGTGAGAGAGCGTGGTTTTAGACGCCTCTCTCCAGTAACAGTTCCTGATAAGTAAAGTCTAGGGATCGCTTATTTTTGCGACTTCCCTCGTTGACTGCTCCGTGATAAGTGACGTAGGGTTTTGATTTTGGCGCCAATATGCCATTGGCGATTTGGCAGGGGAAGATAATTGACATGGAATTTCCGATACTATTGTTATTCTGTAGTACAGGTCTTTTATTCCTATTTCTAGTTGTTTGGTTATTTCTTTAACTCTTAACCTGTTTGCCACACTCGTGGTTAACTCCATACTTCAAACCTTGGAGTAATGTCGTTTCGTGTCTAGTTTCTTTATAGAGTTTAACAGTTTTTTTCTTCTCCTAAACTGGTTGTCATATCAAGATTAAATTAACTGCGTTTGAATAGAACAATATTTATAATAAAATGAGAAAAAAAAACTTTCGTTTCCGTTAGACTCTTGACTTCAAAGACTTTTGGCGAATGTCCAATAAAAAGGAAATATTCCCCCAACAGACACTCTGATAATTATATTGTAGAAGAGTAAAAGAACTGCTAGTGTGTGCTAGAAAATTGTGCTGGAATCGAAATCAGCTCGAGTACGTGGTTAGTTAACTATTTAATTGCCGATCTTGAAAGCCGTTCATTTTCGCGTATTCGACACTGCCGAACCGATCTGCAACCAAGGACTCTGCTCAACCAAACGATTCTACTCAACACTAAGGGTCACCGAGGAACAACCAAAGGATTCTACCCAACAATGAGGGACACCAAGGAACAACCAATTCTACCCAACAATGAGGGACACCGAGGAACAACCAAAGGATTCTACCCAACACTAAGGAACACCAAGGAACAACCAAACTGTCTTTCACTAAGGACCAGCCTCTATTTAACACATAGGATCTTCACTGCAAATTCCTATCACATGAAGCCTAAAACTGGCTACAAAAATCGAATTTAGACTCTTGACTTAAAAAAGATTTTTGGAGAATGTTCTACAAGGTGGAATTATTCCCCTAGCAGACACTCAAGTGATCTTCTCCGTTTTCTGCAGTTCCTTTTTTTCTCACCCCACCCCCACCCCTAAACAATCTGCAAATGCAACTGAGCAAATGTTGTTAGTATTGACGAAATCCCGCCTGTGCTTTTGCCGCACAAAATAATAATGGTAGAGTTTCTATGCTGCACATGAAAGAAATCAGGCAGCAGACCAGAAGTCTGCAAAAGCAAGAAGAAAAAAAAAATGAAAAAAGAATGAAAAAAGAAAAAAAGAAAGAAAGAAAGAAAGAAAAGAAAAAAGAACACTTGGCCTGTTACATGCAAAGATAACACTTATTGTGCAGTAAAGACATGCATAACAAAAAGCACATGTAATTTTGCTTCATCATACATACATATATATATATAATATATATATATATATATATGTGTGTGTGTGGGGGGGGTTGTGTTTGTGTGTGTTTGTGTGTGTGTGTGTGTGTGTGTATAATAATCTTTACTAGCAGGACCTGTGAATATACCACAGTATGATGATTTAATTGTTACAATGTTTGATATGTTTACTTAAGAGCTATTGCTAAATAGTTCAATATGTAAAAAGTATAATAATCTTGACTAGCAGGACCTGTGGATATACCACAGTATGATGATTTAATTGTTACAATGTTTGATATGTTTACTTAAGAGCTATTGCTAAATAGTTCAATATGTAAAATGTATAATAATCTTGACTAGCAGGACCTGTGGATATACCACAGTATGATAATTTAATTGTTACAATGTTTGATATGTTTACTTAAGAGCTATTGTAAAATAATTCAATATGAAAAAAATGACATTGAGCATTTTCCTAGGTGTTATGTGTGCGGGTGTGCGCGCGCGTGTGTATATGTTACGAAAGACGACATCGAAACAATCCTCAATGTTGTGTGTGCGTGCGTGCGCGTGTGTGTGCGTGTGCGTATGCGTGTGTGTGTGTGTGTGTGTGTGTGTGAGCGTGCGTACATGTTCATTAAGAAGAACCTGTGGTTTTTTTTCAAATTTCTCACTATACTACATACCGTCGGATTCACTTCCATTTCTCTCTCTCTCTCTCTCTCTCTCTACACACACACACACACACACACACACAGACACACACAAACACACACACACATACATATATATATATATTGCAATATAGGTACAAGTGATAACCTACTCGAGTTTCACCATACGGATCTTCAGGGTTAAATCCACTGAATTAATCGAGATACTGATTAATTGCAGTCGACTACACGTGTGTGTCCTAACGAACCGCTTAACGCGAAGGACACACACATATAGTCGACTGCAATTAATCAGCATCTCGATTGATTCAGTGGATTTAACCCTGAAGATCCTTATGGTGAAACTTGAGTAGGTTATCACTTGTACCTATATTGTAATAAATTTGCTCTCCTAACGTGTTGAGCACTTTGTATTTGTTATATCACTGACTTACCTTCCTGAATTTTGCATCATCTAACCATCGTGACCATATTTACCGGTAAGTCACCTTTTCCTTTATACATATATATATATATATATATATTCACCTCCCCGTTATTATTTTAAAGGAATTGCGATTATAAACTTACCTAGTCCTTTACTGAAATGAACTGAAAATCAATATTTGCTTGCACTTCTTGCAGATACACCGACACAGGCTGAGTCACTGCTACATAGCTTAGAGGAGGCAGCAAAGAATATAGCCCTCTATGTGAACTCCGATAAAACAGAGTTCATGAGTTTCAAAAATAAAGGAAACATCTCCACACTCAACGGCAAGCCTCTTAAGCCAGTAGAACAATTCACGTACCTGGGTGGTAATATCTCCTCCACAGAGGGCGATGTTAATACACGGATAGCAAAGGCATGGTCGGCCACAAATAGATTATCAGTCATATGGAGGTCCGATCTCCCTGACAAGCTAAAGCGACAGTTCTTCCAGGCTGTGGCTGTGTCGGTGCTGCTATATGGCTGCACCACCTGGACCCTAACAAAGCGTCTTGAGAATAAGTAGATGGGAGCTGCACAAGAATGCTGCGCGCAGTCTTGAACAAGTCATGGAAGCAGCACCCCACTAGGAAACAGCTGTACGGTCACCTGCCCCCCATCTCACAAACTATCCGAGTGAGACGGACAAGGCATGCAGGACACTGCTGGAGAAGCAAGGATGAACTCATAAGCGACGTTCTCCTGTGGAAACCAACACATGGACATGCAAGTGTGGGGCGCCTAGCAAGGACTACATTGACCAGCTATGTGAGGATGCTCGCAGAGGAGCTTGCAGGTAAACAATCATTGATTTACTCAGTTTTATCATAATAATAGATATTACCACACTATTGTGTTATTACAACATTTAATTCTAATACTAACAGTAACAGATAAATGAATTAAAACTTAGTTTAATTCTAACAATTTATTAATGAACAAATAAAACAATATGAAGTCCTTCCTGTGTAGTGTATAGAATTAAGTTTGAGAGACTTACCGGCGTGATGGAGTGTTACATAATCATTAGATACCTAATGATTATGACAATAGTGTAGAAATCATATTAGTACAGCTGATAGCCTTGAGGGTGAGTGACAGCGTTTGACCTCGATCTCACCTTGCGTTCTGCGGATGGAACGTGAGAACCGGAAGGCAATAGAAGGCCCCCTTCCGGTTAAAGGATACTAAGTAAGTAACTTAGTCAGTTAGAGTTAGAAGCCAAGCTAGCAAGATGTGAGTCTCACTGCGTGATTGTCTGGTCTGGGGATCTAAGAATAAAGTAACATCACCGTAAATCGAAGTCTTGTGTTTATTACTAAAAACTAACAATGACACAGGCTTCTGATAACAAGAAATCCCTAGCAACAGAAACCAGACCCGGAATCCTCAATAGAAGACCAGACGAGACCTTAGAAGATATACCAGACCAAGATAGATGA
>CM042177.1:39833076-39867374 GCA_023376005.1 Doryteuthis pealeii
CCCGGCAAAGGATGGCTCGCTATGCAGAACACCGTACAGACTGTTTCGACTTTATTAAGTCTCATCAGCGATGTATATTAATAACTCAAATCCGACAGGAATCGAAACCGGGACCTCAGCAGGCATATTCAGAGACCAAATCGCTTCGGCGCCGGTATAAGCGAACAATCCCTGCGAAATTAACCTTATCAATGATACTTACACGTCTCTACCATAGTAGGTAAGGGAACGTTGATTGAGTAGTAAATATATATATATATATATATATATATATATATATATATATATATAAGAGAGAGAGAGAGAGAGAGGAGAGAGGGGGGAGAGAGGGTGGAGGAGAGAAAGAGATAGATAGATAGATAGAAAGAGACAGATATCGATATAGATAGAGAGAGATAGAGAGAAATAGAGACAGACAGACAGACATAGATAGATAGATAGCGATATATATATATATATACGTATGTGTGTGTGTATATATATATATATATATATATATATATATATATATATATCTTCTTATTATAATGGAGATTGTGTGTTTTTCTGTCTGTAACCGAAACTATATTACTATTCAAGTAACAATTCCCTTAGTAATTTACGTCACATTCTACAGGATTTCATTTTTATTTAAACCTCAATTATTAATAAAATTGTTTCACATTATTAATACTGTTGGTAATATCTACATTTTAATAACATGCAATTGTATTTATATATACAACAAAATAGCAGTTTACAGTGTGAATGGGAAGGCTAATTTGCATATTGATATTAAAAATCTGATTCTAATAAATATGTGCTTAGTATTATTGATTTTTAATTGTTTGGTTTTATCTTCATGAATATTATCTAAAATCTCAGGAATAAATCTTAAAAGAAATTCATTAACAAGAAAAAATAACAGTAATTTTATTCTTTACTTCCTATTTTAACTAAATAGTTAAATTAGGAAAATTTACCAATGAAAGACGGGAGTAATGGAAAATGATGGAAGAGTTAGTTTCAGTTGTTCTTTATTTTTTATTATGCCCCCCTCTGTTTCAAATATTTTTATCTGCTTTCTTATTTAGTTTCATTAGCCTTTCTAATTTAATACAATATTTTATTACATTAAAACTTAAATACTTGCACCCGGAGGGTGCATATATTTGCTAGTATATATAAGATAGAGATGGGAAGAACACCTACAGTTTTTCTGACCCCCCCCCCTCAGCCTAATAAAGGTTTTTATTCTGCCCATAGTCAATGGCCAGTCATGCGTCCGTTGGCGATTTCTATGCAAAAATCAAGTAGCACTGACTCACAATTGTCTGTCAATCACAAATGGTTACCGTTTCCCTTGTATGGAAGCCAATAAAAACAATTGGCAATGCCCCAAATGACATCAGTCAGCTGTAAAACGGTTGGAAAAAGAGATAAAATGTGTGTGAGGAAATGAAAATACAAAGGAGGAGGAGGGGTAGGAGAGGCTGGTGAGAAAGGAGGAGGGTGAATATAAAGAAGTAAAAAAGGAAGAAAGTAGAGAAAATAGAGGGAGGGGGTAATACGAAGAAAGGAAAGAAAGAAAGAAAAGATGAAAAAGTGAGGGAAATAAAAGAAAGAAAGAAAGAAGGAAGAAAGAAAGAAAGAAAGAAAGGAAAGGTGGAAGGAAGGAAAGAAAGAAAGAAGGAAGAAAAGGAGGAAGGAAGGAAAGAAAGAAAGAAAGAAAGAAGGAAGGAAGGAAAGAAAGAAAAAAAGGAAAGAAAGGAAGGAAGAAAGAAAGAAAGAAAGAAGGAAGGAAAGAAGAAAGAAAAAAGAAAGAAAGAAAGAAAGAAAGAAAGAAAGAAAAGAAAGAAAGAAAGGAAGAAAGAAAGAAAGAAAGAAAGGAAGAAGAAAGAAAGAGAAAAGAAGAAAGAAAGGAAGGAAGAAAAAGAAAGAAAAAAGTAAGAAAGAAAGAAAGATAGAAGGAAGGAAAGAAAGAAAGGAAGGAAAGAAGGAAGAAAGAAGAAGAAGAAAGAAGAAAGAAGAAAGAAGAAGAAAGAGAACGAGAGAAAGAAAAGAAAGAAAGAAGAAAGAAAGAAAGAAAGAAAGGAAGGAAAGAAAGAAGAAAGAAAAAGAAAGAAAAAAGAAAAAGAAAGAAGATAGAAAGAAAGAAGAAGAAAGAAGAAAGAAAGAAAGAAAGAAAGAAAGAAAGAAAGAAGAGAGAAGAAAGAAAAGAAAGAAGGAAAGAAAGAAGAAGAGAAAGAAGGAAAGAAAGAAAGAAGAAAGGAAGAAAGAAGAAAGAAGAAAAGAAGAGAAAGAGAAAGAAAGAAGAAAGAAGGAAAGAAAAGAAAGAAGAAAGAAAGAAAGAAAGAAAGGAAGGAAAGAAAAGAGAAAAGAAAGAAAGAAAGAAAGAAAGAAAGAAAGAAAAGAAAGAAGAAAGAAAGAAGGAAAAAAAGAAAGAAAGAAAAGGAAAGAAAGAAAGAAAGAAAGAAAGGAAGGAAGGAAGAAAGAAGAAAGAAGAAGAGAAAGAAAGAAAGAAGGAAGGAAAGAAGGAAGAAAGAAAGAAAGAAAGAAAAAAGAAGAAAAGAAAGAAAGAAAGAAGGAAGGAAGAAAGGAAAAAAGAAAGAAGAATGAAGGAAGGAAGAAGAAAGAAAAGAAAAGAACGAGAGAGAGAAAGAAAGAAAGAAGGAAGAAAGAAAGAAAGGAAAGAAAGAAAGATAGAAGATGAAAAAGTGAGGGAAATAAAGAAAGAAAGAAAGAAAGAAAGAAGGAAGAAAAGAAGGAAGGAAGGAAAGAGAAAGAAAGAAAGAAAGAAGAAGAAAGAAGGAAGGAAAGAAAGAAAGAAAGAAGAAGGAAAGAAAGAAAAAAAGAAAGAAAGAAGAAAGAAAGAAAGAAAGAAAGGAAGAAGGAAGGAAAGAAAGAAAGAAAGAAAGAAAGGAAAGGAAGAACGATAGAAAGAAGAAAGATAGAAAGATAGAAAGAAGGAAGGAAAGAAAGAAAGAAAGAAGGAAGGAAGGAAAGAAAGAAAGAAAGAAAGAAAGAAAGGAATGAAAGGAAGAAAGAAAGAAAGAAGGAAGGAAGGAAGGAAAGGAAGAAAGAAAGAAAGAAGAAAAGAACGAGAGAACGAGAGAAAGAAAGAAAGAAGGAAGAAAAGAAAGAAAGAAAGAAAGAAAGAAAGAAAAAAGAAAAGTAAGAAAAAAGAAAAAGAAAAGAGAAGGAGATAACAGGAAACAAGAAAGAATTTCCTTACATATATACGCTTGATATAATGGAGATTCGGTGTATGTAACTGAGACTACGTAACTGCTTACGTCACAATACCCTCATTATTTATTAACGATGTCTCTCTGAGTTGTGTTTGCCTTAAAACAGCTAATGTTATTAGTGTGTGTAAAATCCTGCAATGTGTCTTATATATCACTAAGAAATAAAGGTTTACAATATATATGATGTGCATACTGGTTTTAACAAAACTGGGTTTAATAAATAATTACTTGGTGTTATTGATTTCTAGTATAATTGTTTTATTTTCCAACGTTTTAAAATCAATCCTATGAATGATTTATATAGAAACCAATTAAAATCTTATTATAATGGAGATTGTATGTTTTTCTGTCTGTAACCGAAACTATATTACTATACAAATCACAATTCCTTTTGTTATTTACATCACATTCTCCATGATTTTATATATCTATTTAAACCTCGATTATTAATAAAATTGTTTTACATTATTAAGACTGTTGACCATATCTACATGATATTTTCCACGTACCCCACTTGTACGGGTCAGGCACAAAGTCCCTATTAACGTGGGACCACCCACAAGCCGAGACTCATGGAGTGGCGGGTGAAAAATTGCGTCGATCCCGTCGGCATTCCCCCTCAAGGGGGGCGCCCCAGGCACTGGGCAATAAACCCAGCTCTGCCCCTTTAAATCGAGGGGGCAGGTGTTGCCTGGGGGGATGGCCCCCTGGGATCGACGCCGTTAATTATATCAATGGTTCAGAGGCCGAAGCCACTGTTGACCATATCAACATACTAATAATATGCAATTGTATCTATATATACAACATAAGAGCAGTTTACAGTATGAATGGGAAGGCTAATTTGCATATTGATTTTAAAAATTTGATTTTGATAAATATATGCTTATTATTATTGATTTCAAATTGTTTTTTTTTTTTTTTTTTCTTACTGAATATGAGCAAAAATCTCGGGGATAAATCTTGAAAGAAATCCATTAACAAGAAGAAATAACTGTAATATTATTCTTTACTTCCTATTTTAACTAAATAGTTAAATTAGGAAAATTTACCAATAAAAGACAGGAGTAATGGAAAATGATGGAAGAGTTAGTTTCAAAGTTGTTCTATTTTTTAATCATACCCCCTCTGTTCCAAATCTTTTTACCTGCATTCTTATTCATTTTCATTAGCCTTTCTAATTTAATATGATATTTTATTATATTAAAACTTAAATACTTGCACCCGGAGGGTGCATATATTTGCTAGTATGATTAAAATAAGTTTAATCATTGAGGCTGATAACTTTTTGATTCAGTGAGTCCTGGGACGTACATATTTGCTTTGAATGAGTCTCCGGCAAAAATTAATGCGTCCCAACTAAAATTTCTTTATAAATTGTAGGGGAAGCAACAAAAGCCGTCTAACTCCTACCTCGTAACATATCCTGTGTAATTCGTTTTTATGAAACTATTGAAATGTATTTACAGTTAGTTTGAAATGGTGAGGGAAGAAAAAAGAAAAACACTTGGACGCATGGTTATGATTTTACTGCGTCCCTTTAGATTTTTGTGTGTCAGGGACGCCGGACGCGTACTTATCAGCATCTCTGAGTGTAATCGTTTGATATACGTTCTTATTCAATTTTATTACTCTTTCTAATTTAATATATCTCATTATATTAAAACTTAAATACTTACGCCCGGCGCAGGACGCCTATTCTTGCTAGTAAAAATAATATTCGGTCAATAAATACTAGGTACCACCAAAATACGTCACATGATCAGTTTAGGCCATATTGAAGGAAAAAACGTAAATATTTCTTAACTTTTTTTTTCAAAAATTTTTTAAAAAAGAAATAACGAACATAAGAAGTTGTTATAAAGAAAAACAGTTAATACAAAGATCAAATTATCCGATTGGGGAAAAATTACTCACTGTTATCTTGAAAAATCTTGGAGAAATCTACGAATAGTAGCGTTGCCTCTAGATTCTTTGCTCGTACTCCTTCTATGATCCGTCTTATAGTCAGGATCTGAGAGGTTGTGGATTGATTTTTGCGGAAACCATTTTGGTTTCTCCTAAGGATTTTTTCTATTTCAGGTCGGATGCGATTAAGGAGAAGGGCATTATATATCTTAGCTGCAATAGCAGTAAGAGTTATGCCTCTGTAGTTCTTAGCGATTCCGAGATCTCCTTTTTTAGGGAATGGGAGGATGCAGCCTTTTGTCCATCTATCTATTCTATTTTGTCTATACACTGCATTGCATAGCCCAAGCAGTATGTCACTGAACTTTCCTATCTTCCATACCTCCGGGGGTATTCCGTCAAGTCCTGCCGCTTTTCTACCTTTTAGCTTCTTTAAAACTTGGTTGATTTCATCTATCGTGAAGTCCCCCAGTAACAAATACTACTAGCATATGGCCTCCCCAAAGAAACAGTTGCAGCTATAATGATGCTATACAGGGACACTAGAGCAATGGTACGCTCACCTGATGGCGACACAGATTTCTTTGACATCGCTGCTGGAGTCCTACAAGGAGATACATTGGCACCATATATATTCATAATATGCCTAGACTACGTACTCAAAACATCATTAGATACCATAAAGAAAAGGGTTTCACACTGAAAAAGGCAAGGAGCAGGCGTTATCCCGCACAAACAGTCACAGATGCAGACTATGCTGACGACCTTGCACTCCTTGCAGATACACCGACACAAGCTGAGTCACTGTTACACAGCTTGGAGAAGGCGGCAGAAAATATCGGCCTCTATGTGAACTGCAGTAAAACAGAGTTCATGAGTTTCAAAAAGAAAGGAAACATCTCAACACTCAACGGCATGCCTCTCAAGCCCGTAGAACAATTCACGTACCTAGGTAGTAATATCTCATCCACAGAGAGAGATGTTAACACACGAATAGCAAAGGCATGGTCGGCCACAAACAAATTGTCAGTCATATGGAGGTCTGATCTCCCTGACAAGCTGAAGCGACAGTTCTTCCAGGCTGTGGTTATATCGGTGCTGCTATATGGCTGCACCACTTGGACCCTAACGAAGCGTCTTGAGAATAAGCTAGATGGAAGCTGCACAAGAATGCTGCGTGCAGTCTTGAACAAATCGTGGAAGCAGCACCCCACGAAGAGACAGCTGTACGGTCACCTGCCCCCCATCTCTCAAACTATCCGAGTGAGACGGACAAGGCATGCGGGACACTGCTGGAGAAGCAAGGACGAGCTCATAAGCGACGTTCTCCTGTGGAAGCCAACACATGGACATGCAAGTGTGGGGCGCCCAGCAAGGACCTACATTGACCAGCTATGCGAGGATGCTATATGCTCAGCAGAGGACCTCCCAGGTGCAATGAGTGATAGGGAGGGTTGGCGAGAGATTGTCATGGATATCCGTGCTGCAAGCGCGACATGATGATGATGATGATCTTGAAAAATAAGTAAAACATTCCCTTTTTTTACAACCAGGTCAATTTCTTTATTGATATTTTTTAGCAGAATTCTGTATTCATGTTTTTTTTTAATAAAAATAACAAACTCTGGCGTTGAATGTTATAAAAATCTTCTGATATAATTATTCAGATTCTTATCTTTATAGAAAAAAAGTAAAAATCTTTTTTTGTTTGTTCATTTTTTCATATTTCATAAAATAAGATAGGGGAGGGGTAGACCTCGTAAAAAAATATTTCCCTTAATATATTTTAGGAAAAAAATATATTTCAGACATATTTACATCAAAAGGTAAATAATTATGGAAATTTTCGTGAAAATCGGACCATTGATTGATTTGTTCATAGAAATTTTTTAAAAAGCCGGTAGTCATGATTTGTTTTTGGCTACATTAAATTTCAATTGATTTAACGGTGCAAAAATGTAAACATTGTTTTTCGTTCATAATTTTCATTATTTCACTAAGTGGAAAAATTTTTTAAAAAATTATCATGAGTTTTTTTTAATGTTTCGGAACGGATGAAAAAAAAATTCAAGATGATATTAACCATTATGCAAATTTTATTGTGTTAAATATAGGAGGGGGGGTAAATTTCACAGGGAAAATTGGTGGTACCCAAATAGATATTTGAATGGTGTGCGAATACAAAATCATAAAACAAATTATTGACTTTATTATTTTCGATTTGAATAAAGAAAGATGGCGCCAGGAAGATGAAAGGAAATTTCTCATCAATTTGAGAATCAATATTTTCCAAATAAATCCAAATATTTGTTTTCTTTTCAAACAGACAAAAGCAATATTTGTTCAAACACTTGAAATTTTGTTGTGTCCAATATATACAGGGTTATTGAAAAGTAACTCTCCGCCCTGTCGGCTGGGGCGTTAGAATGCACCGACTGTACCTCTGCAGAGGGGTAAAACTCGTTATGACCCGTATGACAAGACCCGGTAATCTTCAACCTGTTCCTCGTAAATTCCTACTATAAAATAAACTGAACCCTCATTTTATGTCCGTGTTTTTGCAATAAATGTTTTAAATATGTTCGCAATAAATGTTTTTAAATAAAGAAAATATATTTAGTATTGTAAAATAACGGGTGCAAGAAAAATAAAATATTTATTGCAAAAACACGGACATAAAATTAAGATTCAGTTTATTTTATGGTTGGAATTTACGAGGAACAAGTTAAGGATTACCGAGTTTCCATAATTGGGGTCAGTTGAAATTGGGAATGCCAATTCCACAGATGGTTAAAATCTGATGTTTTTATTTTAGAGTACCAAAGCAAAAAAAAGAAAAAAAAAGAAATAACAATAACACTTTAAAACTAACCATTCTCACAAAATAAAAACTTTTAAAATATACACATTCAAGTGAATATTAAAATGAATAAAGAAAATATATTTAGTATTGTAAAATAACGGGTGCAAGAAAAATAAAACATTTATTGCAAAAACACGGACATAAAATGAGGGTTCATGGTTGGAATTTACGAGGAACAAGTTAAGGATTACCGAGTTTCCATAATTGGGGTCAGTTGAAATTGGGAATGCCAATTCCACAGATGGTTAAATCTGATGTTTTTATTTTAGAGTACCAAAGCAAAAAAAAAGAAAAAAAAAAGAAATAACAATAACACTTTAAAACTAAACATTCTCACAAAATAAAAACTTTTAAAATATACACATTCAAGTGAATATTAAAATGAATAAAGGAAATATATTTAGTATTGTAAAATAACGGGTGCAAGAAAAATAAAACATTTATTGCAAAAACACGGACATAAAATGAGGGTTCATGGTTGGAATTTACGAGGAACAAGTTAAGGATTACCCAAGACGCAACCCTTTTTATCATATATGGGAAATGCAAAGAGTCTCACCCAGGATTTGAACTCGCATCTCCGAGTCTATTTCCTTCGACGGCAACCAATTCACCGAATATAATTGCCTGCTGATATTGATGTGGTTTCCATGGAAACAACGCTGTAGTAAAAGAAAAGACTGGTGGCGAAATGATGTGCCTAGGGGGAGATAATCCAAATAGCTCCTGTATAACAAAAGCATTAAAAAAAATTTAAAAAAACAAACAAAAAAAACAAAAAAAACAAAAAACAAAACAACAACAAAAAAAGCAAAACAACCCCCTTTCTGAATTTTAGAATATTTCCATCATCGTCACAATATTCACTGTATTGATAATTTTTATCGAAATAATTTTAATTATTTTAATTTTTTGTTTATTAAACTTCGATAGCCAATGAATTCTTTTCCTTAAATAATTTAGGAGAAAAATCTCCCGCAAAAGATTTTTGGCTCGAAAACGAGGCTTCAAGAATCAAAGGAGGGGGGTGTAGGGTGGCGGTGGGGGTGGGTGTAGTAATTCAAAAATAATTTTTATTAGAGAATTAATCAATAACTTTATTTTTTTTCTTCTCCTTTTCAAAATATTGAATATTTTGAATTTTAATAAAATTTTCAGTATCTCTTTTTAATTTTAATTTTGGGAATCAGAATTGAGAATTCTGCAAGACATGCGAAATCTAGGAATTATTTTTTTTATTTTCTTTTGCTAATGTCTCTGATTTTATTAAGGCACCCCCTTCACCACTGACCCATAGCATAATGATAGACAGGTCATCATTTTTAAATTATATATAAAAAGGATTAATTTAAATAAATTACACGGGCGATTTTAAAAAGTTTACATCATTTTGATTGGTTGGTTGGTTGGTTGGTTGGATTTTACGACATGGAAAGGATAAACTTCTTGTAGCGAAATTGAAAGGCAGAACTGTGGACGAGCAGATTCCCCACCCCCACGAACAAATCGCGTCTGGATATGTTTGGCCTGAGCGAGGTGGAGGAGTGTGGCGAGTGGCCACGGATATTTGAACTCGCTACCTCCTCGTCGCTGAAATGCTGTTGGCAGTAACCCGGATGTAAACAGTATTGATGCATACTCAAAATGCTGGTGAATATTGAAGTTCTAAACGGGCAATGCCAGACCAGAGTAAGAAGCCCGGATGTACATATTAACTGTGTATTTAAGAGCCTGTTCTCCCAGACCGAGCGAGAGCGATAGTAGGAGTTTTGCTGTTTAGAAGAGAGTTGTACTTTTGTGAGAGATTGTTGCAGACTAAGGACTTTGTCAGTTGGGAGAACATATATGTCGGACTTGACTGTGCCCCCCACCGAGTTTACTTTCATCATTTTATTTCGTTTATTCGACTTCTATAACGAATAAAAAGGAAACATAAGAAGGCAATGTAGGAGTTAGACGGATTTAGTTGTTTACCAAGATCATAAATAAAAACCCTACAATTTATTAAGAAATTTTAATTGGGACCCATAAATTTTCCTGGTGACTCATCCAAAGCAAATATGTGCGTCCCAGGACGCGCTAAATTAAAAAAGCTATTCTAACCAGAAACGTAAGTAATCTCTGGGGGTCACAGTCAAGTCCGACGCAATGTTCTTCCAATTGACAGTCTTCAGTCTAAACACTCTCTCAACAGTATCACGCTCGTCTCAACAACAAAATGCTTCCTTCCGTTGTTCTCTTCCACTCGTTTCGACAGCCAAAATGCTACTGCAGTCTTTCTTCCCCCGATCTGGGAGGGCAGGTCATTAAATACCCAATTGCTGTGTTTCATCTGGGCTCCTTACTCTCAATTGCCTGTGCTGCACGTTCCACATTCATCAGCACGCGTCAATCCCCACGACGAGACTCTACATCCGGGTCACTCCGGATTGCTCGGGCGGAATTTCACCAGCATCTCAGCAACGAAGAGGTGACGAGTTCGATTTCCATGGTCACTCGCCACACTCCTCCCCCTCGCACAGGTCAAACATACTCGTTTCGTTCGTGGGGGCTGGGAATCTGCTCGACCACAGCTATCAGCAACACAGATTTCACTTATTTTAATTATATTTTAATTGGTTTCTACATAAAACCATTCATAAGATTCATTTTAATACGTCGAATAATAAAACAATAATATAAATATTAACACCAAGTAATGATTTATTAAACTCCGTTTTGTTAAAACCAGTATGCAAATCTTAACTCATATCCAAATTTCAAAACTTCCACAATTTTGGACAAACGAAATTAAAAACAATCTCTAGAATCTGATTGGATAAGGCAAGTCATGTGGGGTGCTTACTAATACGTCCGCGCGTTGAAATTCCAGAAGGATTGTAAATCATTACCGCCAAAAAGAAAAATACCAAATCGGAGCCGGTAAGCACATCGGCTTAGTTCAGTCGGTAGATCGTCTGGCTCTAAACCACAAGGTTCGAGTTCGATACCGGCCCTAACCATCTCAGCGATCTGCGCGGTAAAGCGGGGAGCTGAAGGTAGGTGTGGCGCTCCACCTCAGGCGCCAAGACAATCCCCCTAGTATAGATCAGTCTGTAGAGTGTCCGACTAGGAGTCACAAGGTTCCTGGTTCGGTACCGGCCCTCGTCAACTCAGCGTATGAGTAGTACAGGGATCTGTGCGGTAAAGCGAGGAGCTGAAGGTAGGTGTGGCGCTCCACCTCAGACGCCAAGACAATCTCCCTGGTCTAGCCTTAGTGAAAAGGGGATAGACTCCCTCGCTCTCTGGCTGATACCGACATTAGGCCACTTCGTCGACTTTACTTACTTACGAATTAACAAGTCAGATGAACTTTGTCCTCAGCATGTAGAAAATGGACTTTTTCCACGGCGAGATGCGATGAACAGCAGCTTCAGGACAACCAGCTCGACATCAGAGCCGCTGATAAGATCAAAGGGTACGCGACACGAACAGAGAGATCTTCCCTATCTATACATATATGAAGGGCAGTTTTATGTATGTATGTGTGTATGTATGTATGTCCGGAAGAAACTACGAAAATACAATAATAAACTACTAAGTATATATATATATATATATATATATATATATATATATATATATATATCTTTGAAAGGAAGGAAAAACTCAACACCGTTATTCCATAATAAATTTATTTCGACCAAAATTGAATTGGGTGTGTCTTAGATATCACATATAGAATCATCCCTTACTACCAAGTTTTGGATACCACACACACACACACACACACACACACACACACATATATATATATATATATATATATATATATATATATATACTATCACCAGGGATTGGTTTTTGTGCAAAAATAATGAAGATTTTATTCATATTGGAGAAGATATTTAAAAATTAAAATTTGTATAACAGAAGTGAAAATCAGTAGCATGTAATTTTTTATTTCAATTTTTTTAATGTTTTTATTTATTTATTATTATTTTTTTTTTTTTGCACTTTAAAATATGATATTGATTGATTCAATTAATCGTCTCATTTTAAATTAAATCTTATTTTGAAGAAATTGTAATTTATTGAATTAAAAATTTCTGACAATATTTTTATATGTTCTGTCATTTCCTTTAACCAGGCGAAAAAAATCCTGACATATCACCGGGTCTTTTGTTACGTGGGGATTTTTCATGGGGCACCCAGCGAGGATCAAACTCGCGATAAGTAATAAGGGATTTGCGAGTTTATCTCCCCTCTACCCACGTGACGCCGAGTAGCCGCTTCTAGTATTTAATAAACGCAGCGTCTTTGGCTCGTTTGCCAAAACTCTTCTCGTTCCCCAATGATACCTGCATTAGAAAAATAAGGTCTAAAAAAAAAGTTCGGTTTCGGGTAACCCTTAACGCGTATTTCACCAGGACATATACATGAAAATGCTATTTACGTTCAACATGGCTCTTCTATTAACACAATTATGACCTTATTTGGTAAACGCAGTGGCTTTGACCTCTTCACCAAATTTTTTTTTCGTTCCCCAATGATACTTGCATCGGAAAAATAAGGTCTAAAAAAGTTCGGCTTTGGGTTAAAAATTACGCATTTTTCTCCCGGCTTATGCGTGAAAATGCTATTTACAGCCTGTGTAATGGTTAGCAAGCAAAATTCACTGACCATTGTTAGTGAGCTCGATTCTCATAATTCTGTCCTTGTGCCACATCTAAGCAAAGCTGAGTAAATATCTATTAACAGACCCTATAGACCTTCTATAGAAAAACACGAGCCTATATTTGCTAAACACAGCGTTCTGGACCGTTTACCAAAACTTTTCACGTTCCCCTATGATACCCGCGTCGGAAAAATAAGGTCTAAAAGTCCGGCATCGGGCTACCCTTAACGCGTATTTCACTTCAACCTGAAAACGTCCTATATGGTTATTCTAAAGACAAAACTGTGCCCAAAATTTGATAAACTCAGGGGTTCTGGCCCGTTTACCAAAACCGTTTTCATTCCCCAATGATATCTGCATCGGAAAAATAAGGTCTAAAAAAGTTCGGCTTCGGGTTATCCATAACGCGTATTTCAATTCTCATTAAAATGTTCTATATAGTTCTTTTAAAGACAAAATTGTGCTCAATATTTGATAACCACCAACGGTTCTGGCCCGTTTACCAAAGTTTTTCTCGTTCCCCAATGACACCTGCATCGGAAAAATAAGGTCTAAAACAGTTCGGCTTCGGGTTATCCCTAACGCATATTTCAATTCTCATTAAAATGTTCTATATAGTTCTTTTAAAGACAAAATTGTGCTCAATATTTGATAACCACCAACGGTTCTGGCCCGTTTACCAAAGTTTTTCTCGTTCCCCAATGACACCTGCATCGAAAAAATAAGATCTAAAAAGTTCGGCTTCGGTTACCCTTAACGCGCATTTCACTTTTATATAAAAACGTCCCATATAGTTATTCTATTGGCACAACTATACTTGGTAAACGCAGCGGCTTTGGCCCGTTTACCAAAGTTTTTCTCGTTCCCCAATGACACCTGCATCGGAAAAATAAGGTCTAAAACAGTTCGGCTTCGGGTTACCCTTAACGTGTATTTCACTTATCCCTTAAAGTGTCCTTTCTAAAGACAAAATTGTGCTCAATATTTGATAACCACAGCGGTCCTGGCCCGTTTACCAAAGTTTTTCTCGTTCCCCAATGACACCTGCATCGGAAAAATAATTTCGGCTTCGGGCTACCCTTAACGCGCAAATCATAGTTTTTCTACTAACACAACTATGGCTTGTTCCTAATTCTTTTTTTATATACTAGCAAATATATGCACCCTCCGGGTGCAAGTATTTAAGTTTTGATATAATAAAATATCATATTGAATTAGAAAGGCTAATGAAACTGACTAAGAATGCGATAAAAAGATTTGCAACAAAGGGGGTATAATCGAAAAATAGAACAACTTTGAAACTAACTATTCCATCATTTTCCATTACTCCCCTCTTTCATTGGTAAATTTTCCTAATTTAAACTATTTAGTTAAAATAGGAAGTAAAGGATAATATTACAGTTATTTCTTCTTGTAAATAAATTTCTTTTAAGATTTATCCACGAGATTTTTGTTTATATTTCTTAAGATAAAACCAAACAATTAGAAATCAATAATACCAAGCACATATTTATTAAAATCAAATTTTAAATATCAATATGCAAATTAGGCTTCTCGTTCAAACTGTAAACCGCTATTTTGTTGTATATATAAATACAATTGCATGTAATTAGTACGTAGATATGGTCAACAGTATTAATAATGTAATACAATTTTATTAATAACTGAAGGTTTAAAAGAATGAAATCATGGAGAATTTGACGTAAATAATTAATGGAATTGTGACTTGAGTAGTAATATAGTTTCGGTTACAGACAGAAAAACACACAATCTCCATTATAATAAGATAACCGTGATTTTTGCTGGTTACATAATGTAAAGTGACATTTCTTTAACATGGTGCGAATAACCCTCCAGACAAGCAGTTCAGTTTTGTATTGAAAAGATTTGTCAATTTGCTGAGTCTTGGCGAGTTTAAGGTGAGAGAGAGAGGGGGGGAGGAGACATCTCCGCAGTGTTTCCTTTTATAAGCTAGTGTTGCAATTGGTGTAGTTACCATAGAAACGAGTCTATATTCAAGAGACCGAAGGTGAAACGGTCACCTCATCCAAAATAGCTCTAACATGCTTTCTTATAGTAAAAATAATTTCTAATGTATTATTATCGTATTGGCAGTTTCCAATGCATTTCTCTAATAAAACACTTTCCAATGCATTTTTATAGTAAAAATCATTGTCCAATGCATTTTTATAATAAAATTCATTTCCAATGCATTTTTATAGTAAAAATCATTTACAATGCATTTTTATAGTAAAAATCATTGTCCAATGCATTTTTATAGTAAAAATCATTTCCAATGCATTTTATAGTAAAAATCATTTCAATGCATTTTTATAGTAAAATCATTTCCAATGCATTTCTCTAGTAAAACACTTTCCAATGCATTTTTATAGTAAAAATCATTTCCAATGCATTTTTATAGTAAAAATCATTTCCAATGCATTTTTATAATAAAAATCATTTCCAATGCATTTTTATAGTAAAAATCATTTCAATGCATTTTTATATTAAAATCATTTCCAATGCATTTTTATATTAAAATCATTTCCAATGCATTTTTATATTAAAATCATTTCCAATGCATTTTTATAGTAAAAATTATTTCCAATGCATTTTCATAGTAAAAAATCATTTCCAATGCATTTTTATAATAAAAATCATTTCCAATGCATTTTTATAGTAAAAATCATTTCCAATGCATTTTTATAGTAAAAATAAGTTCTAATGTATTCTTATCGTAAAGGCAGTTTCCAATGCATTTCTCTAATAAAACACTTTCCAATGCAATTTTATAGCAACATATTCCAGTGTATTCTTATTGTAAAATACCTTCCAATGCATTCTTATACTAAAATCATTTCCAGTGCATATTTATAGTAAATATCTTTCCAAAGCAGTTCTATAGTAAAAAGCTACTCTTTTAAATGTTTCAATGCATTCTTATAGCAAAATACTTTCCAATGTATTCCTATGGTAAAAACACATTCCAATGTATTCTTATAGATGAACGATTTCCAATGCATTTTTATAGTAAAAATAATTTCCCATTTATTTTTATAGTAAAAATCATTTCCAATGTATTTTTATAGTAAAAATAATTCCCAGTGCATTTTTATAGTAAAAATCATTTCCAATGCATTTTTATAGTCAAAATCATTTCCAATGCATTTTTATAGTAAAAATCATTGTCCACTGCATTTTTATGATAAAAATCATTTCCAATGCATTTTTATAGGGAAAATCATTTCCAATGCATTTTTATAGTAAAAATCATTGTCCAATGCATTTTAGTAAAAATCATTTCCAATGCATTTTATAGTAAAAATCATTTCCAATGTATTTTTATAGTAAAAATCATTGTCCAATGCATTTTTATAGTAAAAAATCATTTCCAATGCATTTTATAGTAAAAATCATTTCCAATGTATTTTTATAGTAAAAATCATTTCCAATGTATTTTTATAGTAAAAATCATTGTCCAATGCATTTTTTATAGTAAAAATCATTCCAATGTATTTTTATAGTAAATCATTTCCAATGCATTTTTATAGTAAAAATCATTGTCCAATGCATTTTATTAGTAAAAATCATTGTCCAATACATTTTCATAGTAAAAATCATTGTCCACACAGAAATCATTTCCAATGCATTTTTATCGCAAGATATTTTCCATTGAAATCTTATAGGATGTGGAGTACCCCTTTATCGACATTACTCCCAGGCCCACCCTTAACCCCGGTGATGACGAGTAATAAATAACGAACTGATTAATTAATAAGTTTGTCAAGAAGAACAAAGGCGACTTTTATGAGTCGGGCAAATTAGACACTGTTCTGAAAAACTCATTTCTACCCCCCCCACTCCGGCAGCCCCCAGCCCCCCGACCGTCAGTGGTCACGATTGGGCGGTGTTATTTGAAAAGCGGGCAACCCAATCAGAGTATTTGCTGCTTTATCATTTGGTCTTTCTGGTTCGAAGAGAAACATTGATTCTGGACGACTTTCAACTCATGTTTGCCAGTATTTCTTAACCCTCACCCCGCCCCCGCCAAAGAATTTTGGACGGTTGGAATGGTGCCACCCTGGAAATTCCCAGCTTGTCTTTGGCAGACCCAATTAAGGGTATCTCAACACCCCACACACACCCCCCGGGTGAAGGCCTCGAGTAAAACTGATTCCAAGTCTCTTGCCACGTTAGTTTTATGTACACATCACCATAAAATACCAACACCGGGTGCCCATTAACAAACAAGAAGAAGAAGAAGAAGAACAATAACAACAACAACAGTTAACAGCATTATCATGGTTGGTTTGGTTGGTTGGTTTTTACGGCATGTCAACTCTTGTTGGGTTATTTCCTGCCGAAGACGTTTTGTTTTATTCACGCTTGATGGGTACTCATGTTTGTTGTTTTTTTTTAAATCAACTTTGTTTAAACACGTTCTTTACTATAAAAATGCATTGGACAATGATTTTTTCTATAAAAATGCATTGGACAATGATTTTTACTATAAAAATGCATTGGACAATGATTTTTACTATAAAAATGCATTTGGACAATGATTTTTACTATGAAAATGCATTGGAAATGATTTTTAATTGGAAATGATTTTTACTATGAAAATGCATTGGAAATGATTTTTACTATGAAAATGCATTGGAAATGATTTTTACTATGAAAATACATTGAAATGATTTGCATAAAAATTATTTTACTATAAAAATGCATGGACAATATTTTTACTATAAAAATGCATTGGACAATGATTTACTATGAAAATGCATTAGAAATGATTTTTACTATGAAAATGCATTGGAAAATGCATTGGAAATGGTTTTACTATAAAAATGCATTGGACAATGATTTCTACTATAAAAATGCATTGGAAATGATTTTTACTATAAAAATGCATTGGACAATGATTTTTACTATAAAAATGCATTGGACAATGATTTTTACTATGAAAATTCATTGGACAATGATTTTTACTATGAAAATGCATTGGAAATGATTTTTACTATTAAAATGCATTGGACAATGATTTTTACTATAAAAATGCATTGGAAATGATTTTTACTATAAAAATGCATTAGAAATGATTTTTACTATAAAAAATGCATTGGACAATGATTTTTACTATGAAAATTCATTGGACAATGATTTTTACTATGAAAATGCATTGGAAATGATTTTTACTATTAAAATGCATTGGACAATGATTTTTACTATAAAAATGCATTGGAAATGATTTTTACTATAAAAATGCATTAGAAATGATTTTTACTATAAAAATGCATTGGACAATGATTTTTACTATAAAAATGCATTGGACAATGATTTTTACTATGAAAATTCATTGGACAATGATTTTTACTATGAAAATGCATTGGAAATGATTTTTTACTATTAAATGCATTGGACAATGATTTTACTATAAAAATGCATTGGAAATGATTTTTTACTATAAAAATGCATTAGAAATGATTTTTACTATAAAAATGCATTGGACAATGATTTTGATTTTTACTATGAAAATTCATTGGACAATGATTTTACTATGAAAATGCATTGGAAATGATTTTACTATTAAAATGCATTGGACAATGATTTTTACTATAAAAATGCATTGGAAATTTTTTACTATAAAAATGCATTAGAAATGATTTTTACTATAAATGCATTGGACAATGATTTTTACTATAAAAATGCATTGGACAATGATTTACTATGAAAATTCATTGGACAATGATTTTTACTATGAAAATGCATTGGAAATGATTTTTACTATTAAAATGCATTGGACAATGATTTTTACTATAAAAATGCATTGGAAATGATTTTTACTCTCCTGATGTTTAAAACTAAAACAAAGAATATTCACTAAATAAGTCGGTTTTGTTTGGGTAATAAACAAAAAAAGGTTTCAATCAATACGTCAAGCAATAAATCATGGCGGCGTAAGATGTTGAGAAATAATAAATATAAATAAAAATCAATTAGTCCTCCCTCAAAGGAGCATATTGAATGTCAATATATTTGAAATATACTGGCCTCTTTCAATTGGATAGAGAGAGAGAGGGGGAGCGGGAGAGAGAGAGAGAGAGAGAGAGAGAGGGGGAGAGCGAGAGAGAGAGAGAGAGAGAGGGGGGAGCGAGAAGAGAGGAGGGGGGGGTTTAATGGGATATATTTGAACTATTCTGACCAGGAATAGGAAACAAAATAACTATCTTACTCGAGGCGGGATAGGGACAATATATTTAAATATACTGGCCGCTTTTAATTGGATAGAGAGAGAGAGGGGAGAGAGTGTGAGAGAGGGGAGAGAGAGAGGGGGGAGAGAGAGGGGAGGGAGAGAGGGGGAGGGAGAGAGAGGTTTTAATGTCAATACATTTTAAATATTCTGACCAGGAGTAGAAAACGAAATAACTATTTCACTGCAGGCGGAGGTTGGGGGTATCATACTGAAACAATGGAGCTTTCAATTGGAGAGAGAGAGAGAGAGAGAGAGAGAGAGAGAGTAGGGGTGCGTGCGAAAGAGCGAGAAAAGAGAGAGAGAGAGAGAGAGAAAGAGATAGATAGATAGATAGATAGTGAGTGAGTGTGTGTGTGTGTGTGTGCGCAAAAGAGCGAGCGAGCGAGAGAGAGAGAGAGAGAGAGAGAGAGAGAGAGAGAGAGAGAGAGAGAGGGGTGCGTGCGTGCGAAAGAGAGAGAGAAAAGAGATAGATAGATAGATAGATAGATAGAGAGTGAGTGTGTGTGTGTGGGCGCAAAAGAGCGAGCGAGAGGAGAGAGAGAGAGAGAGAGAGTGAGAGTGAGTGTGCGAAAGAGCGACGAGAGAGAGAGAGAGAGAGAAAGAGAGGAGAGAGAGAGAGAGAGAGATAAAGATAGAGAGAGAGAGTGTGTGTGTGTATGCATGTATGTGTGTGAGAGGGATATATATATATATATATATATAGAGAGAGAGAGAGAGAGAGAGAGAGAGTGTGTGTGTGTATTTATATGTTTGTATAAGAGAGTAAGAGAGAGTGTGTGTGTTTGTGTGTGTGAGAGAGATAGAGAGAGAGAGGTAATTTATTTTGGTTTGTTTTGTTTTACGGCATATCAACCTCAGTGGGTCATTTAATGCCGATAAAGTTTTTAAATAAATCAATTCTTAATGGATAATACAATTTTTTTTATAAATACATTTTTCTATTTAACCCATAGATGGGACCCTAACAGGTACTACCACTCCGGGTCAGAGTGGACCAGGGAGCAATGGTGATGAAGGGGTGCTCCACATTCCCCAAACCTCCAAAACTGGAACCTCACCCATCAGATAGAGTTTAACGTCATTCCCAGGACATGTAGACCCCTCAGCCACCGCCTTCTAGCACCCATATGATAAAAAGGGGTTGGGCTTGCCATAAGGGCAATAGGTTGGCAAAATCATATAGGTGCTAGGGCTTGACGTGACCAGCCGATTGATCGGAGGGGCCTCTCTGACCGCCCGCCTAGCCCAAGATAGGCCCAAAGCGGAGTATTGCATGTCATGAACTGCTCATCCACCTGGGCTCTATCCTTAAGCATCACGGGTCGCCACCCACGGCCAACAGGTGGCCCCCATTGGGGGAGTCTTACCCCTCTGCAGAGGTGCAGTCGGTGCATTATAACGCCGCAGACGACAGGGCGGGAGAGAGACAGAGAGAGACAGAGAGAGTGTGTGTGTCTGTGTGTGTGTGAGTGAGTGAGAGAGAGAGAGAGAGAGAGAGGTTTTAATGTCAATATATTTGAAATATAACTGGCCAGGAGTCATCATCATCATCATCATGTCGCGCTGTTAGCACCGATATCCATGACAATCTCTCTCCATCCGTCCCTATCCCTCATCGTTCTCGGGAGGTCCTCTATGCAGCATCCTGTATCCGCACAGAGCTGGTCAATGTACGTTTTTGTTGGTCGGCCCACACTGGTGTGCCCATGTGCTAGCTTTCACAGGAGGACGTCGCTTATGAGTTCGTCCTTGCTTCTCCAGTAGTGTCCCGCGTGTCTTGTCCGTCTTACTCGGATGGTTTGGGTGATATGTGGCAAGTGGCCGTACAGCTGCTTTCTCGTGGGGTGTTGTTTCCACGTCTTGTTTAGGATCACCTGCAGCATTCTTGTGCAGCTCCCATCTAATTTATTCTCTAGTCGCTTCGTTAGGGTCCACGTGGTGCAGCCATACAGCAGGGTTTGGTGTCGGGAGGGAACCGGTGTAACAGTCCACCAAAGGTTTCGATACGAGCGCTTTCGGCAATACAGTTTGCCATCATCAGGTAGGAAACGATGGTATGGTTTTGTGTCTCGTTTTTAACGAGAACGAGTAGTAGCGTAGGAATTAGAAGTGGGAGGTAATAACAATTGGTAGTGGTAGGCTGTACGAATAATAGTGTTTCGAACAAACGATGCGGTAGTGAATTTTTGTGGGAGGGGGGCACAAGTTGTGAGAAGGGGAGGGGTATAGTGGAAGGAGGATAGGCGGAAAAATTTCGTCCGACAAGAATTGTCTTGTACAGTTCAACAAAACTTATATTATATATATATATATATATATATATATATATATTATCACTATTATTTTATTATTATTATTATTATTACTATTATATCATATAATATATTGTTATATTATATATTATATATTATTTTTTTATATACTAGCAAATATATGCACCCTCCGGGTGCAAGTATTTAAGTTTTAATGTAATGAAATATCGCATTAAATTAGAAAGGCTAATGAAACTAAATAAGAATGCAGATAAAAAGATTTGAAACAGAGGGGGATATAATCGAAAAATAGAACAACTGAAACTTACTCTTCTATCACTCTCGTCTTTCATTGTTATTTTTTCTGATTTAACTATTTAGTTAAAAGTAAAGAAAAAAATTACAGTTATATTTTCTTGTTAATGGATTTCATTTAAGATTAATTGAAGAGATTTTTGCTTATATTCATTAAAATAAAACCAAACAGTTAGAAACCAATAATACTAAGCATATATTTATTAAAATTACATTTTTAATATCAATATGCAAATTAGCCTTCCCGTTCACACTGTAAACCGCTATTTGGTTGTATATATAAATACAATTGCATGTTATTAGTATGTAGATATGACCAACAGTAATAATAATGCAAAACAATTTTATTGACAATTGGGGTTTGAATAAAAATGAAATCACGGTGAATGTGACGTAAATAACTAAGGGAACTGTGGCTTGAGTAGTAATATAGTTTCGGTTACAGACAGAAAAACACACAATCTCCATTATAATAAGATGTATTTTTTTTGTTTATATTATTTTCCGGAAAAAATCGTTTTTTTTTTATGAACAATCAAAGGGGGAGAACTTTGTGATCCTTAATTTTGAATTTATCAGCGTCTATAACTTTAACCGTAAAATGTTTTGTTTACAAATACATAACCGTTAAGTGTGAGCTCACAAACACATCAGAGGGATGGAATAGTATCCTGAAGAAGGCAAAGCCAGAAACCTTAGTTAGATGCTCACTAAAACCTCTGTATAAACAGTTATATTTAATAAATACACCTCTTACATTTGTAATTGAGCACTTTATTTTCCTTTATTTCATCTCGGAAAAATTACAAATATACATACATATATATATATATATAATAAGTCATCCACAGACACGTGCCTCTTCAGTGTGGCTAGACACAACTATCCTTGGGTAGGGTCGAACCCAGACTGACCGCATGGTAGTCCGATATCTTATCCCCTCGCCCACTGACAGCTGATGCGGGGACTGGTGTTTGTAAACTATTAAATACATAGGAATGTATGTATCATTCGGTCACTGAGAGATCAAATTTCCGGAGAAATGATAATCGGATTCACACACACACACAACACACACACAACACACACATATATATATATCTATATCTATATGTTTATAATATATATATATATATATATATATATATATATATATATATATATATATATATATATAGTGGACTCTCCTATCGAGAACGATAGATGAGGGTCAGCAGTGAGTGATTTGATTCCTCCCATGTTGTGCATGCTGTCAAGAAGACATTTTATGTTTCCTCGAGTGTGACAGCAGCCCAGCCCAGCCCTGCTGCGAGCCATGAAGCCACACTGACAAACGAAATGATCCAAGGCAGGAGTTAAATGTTTTCTATATATATATATATATATAATATATATATATACATATATATATATATTATATATATATATTATATATATATATATATTCTTATATATACATATATATATATATTTCCAACCGTTCATTTTTTTCAACGTTCTTTTTTCTCAGACTTCAAATTTTAAACACACCGATAAACAAGGACTATTACTCGCCTTTCTCCTTATTCTGAGCTAAAAAAATTTATCACCTTCCACATACCAACAAAAGCCCTGAAGATGATCTAATTAATAGATCGAAACACTGCAGCGTCGGCCAATAAACTCACCACTTAACTCATTTAAACCTGTGTTTTTTTCAATTTTTTATAATACTACATACCGTCGGATTCACTTCCTTTTATTCATATATATATATATATATATATATATATATATATATATATATATATATATATATATATATATATATTTGTATATGTATAAGTATTAACTTACCGGTGGGTATAAGAACGATCGTTGGAAGCGCACAATATCCAGAGGTTAAGGTTGAGAAAAAAAACAAATATATATATATATATATATATATATATATATATATATATATATATATATAAATTAAACATAGTTAATCGTAAAATAAAAAATTTATAAAAACTCCTTTTCTAAAATATTAACATATTCCGCCCATAACTTTTTCACTTTATATATAAAAACTAATTACAGTAAATATCTAATCATTTATGAATTACAGAACTTAAAAATAAAATTTAAATAATAAAAACAATTAATCGTAAAAAATTCCTTTACTAAAAGTCTTTTGAATTCCAACCGTCACGTTTCTTAATACCCATCCCCTTCCGTTTAAATTGTTTCGTCTTGTTGCCAACATCTGAAAAATTCGCTACATTTGGTTGACAAAAGATATACATGAGACATGACCGACATATATATGGCGCGAAATGCCCACGTTGGTGAATATTGTAACGTCTTTCGTTCCTTTTTTGCAGTATTAAGGTTTTTTGTTTTGTAAACTCATTTGACTTTCCTCTCCGACCCAAACAACTACGGGAGTGAATGAGCTCTGATGATGATTTTTGTAAAATCGAAATATTGATCAGTATCAGCTATGAATATATTATAAATTGTTTTCTTCTTTAACAGCATTGTGTGATGTTTTCATTCCACCTTTTCTTACTCATATATATATCATCATCATCATGTCGCGCAGGCAGCACGGATATCCAAGACGATCTCTCGCCAACCTTCCCTATCATTCATCGCCACAGGGAGCTCCTCTTCGCTGCAGCCAGCATCTTTACATAGCTGGTCGATATAAGTCCTTGCTGGGCGGCCCACACTGGCATGTCCATGTGTTGGCTTCCACAGGAGAACATCACTTATGAGTTCATCCTTGCTTCTCCAGCAGTGCCCTGCATGCCTAGTCCGTCTCACTCGGATAGTCTGTGAGATAGGGGGCAGGTGACCATACAGCTGCTCCCTTGTGGGATGCTGTTTCCACGACTTGTTCAGAACTGCTCGCAGCATTCTTGTGCAGTTCCCATCTAGCTTATTTCGAGGCGCCTCGTTAGGGTCCAGGTAGTGCAGCCATACAGCAGTACTGATATGACTACAGCCTGGAAGAGATGTCGCTTTAGCTTGTCAGTGAGATCAGACTTCCATATGACAGACAATTTGTTGTGGCCATCCATGCCTTTCCTATTCGTGTGTTAATATCGTTATCTGTGGATGAGATATTACTACCCAGGTATGTCAATTGTTCTACTGGCTTAAGGGGCTTACCGTCTAACGTGGAGATGTCTCCTTTCTTTCTGAAGCTCATGAACTCTGTTTTGGCAGAGTTCACATGCAGGCCGATGCTTTTTGCTGCCTCCTCCAGGCTATATATATGTATATATGTATATATGAGTGGTGTTTCAAAGAATTTGAGATATATAGGGTGTTTCAGAAAGAAAAAAAACAGACTATATAACTTTCCATGTCGACTGGTCTAGAAGATTTCTTATTAGCTCGAAAATTTTCTTTAGCTGATTAAGGAAGATGAAAGAAATTCACTGGTCGAGATTTTTGTTGAATAATCCGATTATCTAAGCTGATCAAGCACAGATTAGGATTCCTCAGACGGCTGAATATTTTTGGCATGGGGGGGGGGGGCAGTATATATAGAAGGACGAGTGAATAAAAAGAAAAATGAAACCATTTTGCTGATTGTCTATGATCAATTTAACCATTGGTTAGAAAAGACGAATTTTGATATTCGTTCTACTTTCATCCTGAACGTATATATATATTGGTTCATCAAAATTATATATATATATATATATATATATATATATATATATATATATATATAAGATTTTTGGATGTTTGTTTATTTAGAAACGTTGCTGAATAAAGTATATTATTAAATTTTTACTTGAAGGCACTTACAACGCATGTATCGCATAAAATTCGATACTTTTTCTTATAGAAAATGAACTTTTTTGACAAGTGTAATCCCGGCAAAATGATGGCTCGTGTGTAGAATACCGTACAACTGTTTCGACTTTATTAAGTCTCATCAGCGGTATATACTAACGATTTCCCTCGACAGTCGAAACAGTCTGTACGGTATTCTACACACCGAGCCATCATTTGCCGGGATTACACTTGTCAAAAAAGTTCATTTTCTATAAGAAAAAGTATCGAATTTTATGCGATACATGCGTTGTAAGTGCCTTCAAGTAAAAATTAATATATATATATATATATATATAAATATATATAATATATATTACTTATAAATATTTTATTTTCAAGGTGGGCCATATAGAAATCACTTAAAGTCTAATAAACAAAAACTCCAAATACTGGAAGCTTTATACATAAAACAATAGAAACCATCCTTAAACAAAATTAATTTCCAATGCAGTGCACACATTCTAAAATGCCTATAACACCTTTCTCACCAATTCTTCTCCTTCCAGCCTACACATTAATATAATTTTTTTAAAAAGCTGGCGCACATCACCCCTGATGATGGTGCTTCGAAGTGCCGAAAGTACTCGGGACATGAACTTTGGTGGACTAATCCACGAATTCCACCCAAATATTAAAAAGTTGGCCAGAAAACTTGAAAAGATCAAAAATAAAATTGTTAAATAGATGTGCCTTTTGTTTAATTCCACATGTATAAATGAAAGAATGCTGCCCAAATACACACACACACACACACATATATATATATATATATATATATATGTGTGTGTGTGTGTGTGTGTGTGTGTGTGTGTGTCAGGAGGATGAACAAAGGCCGCATCTCCAAAGAGCTACTGTATGGTGAACTAGTGGAGGGTACCCGACCGGCAGGGAGACCACGCCTACGCTTCAAAGATGTCTGCAAGAGAGACCTGAAGACATGCCGCATCGACATAGACACCTGGGAGGCTTGTGCAGAAGACCGTGCAACCTGGCGCCTCCTCGTCAAACAAGGAACAAAAAGAAGTGAAGAAGAGAGGAAAAAAGCTGCCACAGAAAAGAGAGCTAAAAGAAAGGAGAAACAGCAGCACCCCCAACACCTACAGAAAGCACCACCTTTTGTTTGCAGCCATTGCACCAGAGACTGGCATTCGAGGATCGGTCTGTTCAGGCACTCACGTAGCTGTAAGTGAGAGAGAGAGAGAGAGAGAGAGAGAGAGAGAGAGAGAGAGAGAGAGAGAGAGAGAGAGAGAGAGAGAGAGAGAGAGAACAAACAACGTCATCGTCTAAAATAGACGGAAAGTTGCCAACCACACATATATATATATATATATATATATATATACATATATATACATATACATACATACATATATATGTATATGTGTGTGTGTGTGTGTGTGTGTGTAGAGGACTGTTGATGTCAGAAGTCACCCTGGCGCAACACCATGAAGCTAAGAGGCCCAGAAGAAAGCAGCGGCAACAAAGCATCGGCACATCAACATCTTCAGGGACAGCCTTCAAATGCAAAATCTGTGATCGAGAATGTTTTTCAAACATCGGACTTCACAGTCACAGGGGGCGCTGTAACTTCAGGGAGGGGCACATAAAAAATGTATTATAGTCTTCCGAGACTGAAATGCCAATGAATGAATGAATATATATATATACATGTGTGCGTGTCTGTATGTCTGTGTGGTAAAAGAATAGAAGGAAAATGTGGACAAAAGAACAACTCAAACAAGTAGATGTAGGAGATATATTTCGTGGTGCATTGAGCACGACTTCTTCAGTCATTTCAATGCACGACGAAATATATCTCCCACATCTACTTGTTTGTGTTGTTCTTTTGTTCACATTTTCCCTCTATTCTTTTACCACATTCTGTCGGATTTACTCTAACCTTCCTATCCTCTCACACACACACACACACACACACGCACACACACACACACACACACACACACACACACACACAACACACACCACACACATATTATATATAATATATATATATATATATGGGAGAATATGTTGCTTGATGAGGCCTAATAGGCTGAAATTACATACAGAGATTGATTTTTTCTCGATTTGTTTAGCCTTACATTTAAAATAGTTAAATCCCGCCTAATTAATTATTAATGAATTAACTTTCAAAAATTGGGTTCGACTTTAATTAAGCACATATTTCTCCCAAATATTGTCGGCTGAAAAATAGCCATATATATATATTATATATATATATATATATATAGAGAGAGAGGAGAGAGAGAGAGAGAGAGAGAGAGAGAGAGAGGGAGAGAGAGAGAGAGAAAGAGAGAGAGAAAGAGAAAGAGATTGATAGATATATAGATAGATACAAACAGACTAAGATAGATAGATAGATAGATAGGAAGATAGATAATAAATGTAATAAATTTCATTGTAAGGCGACAAAAGAACAGGCCATTGTGCGTGCGCATTGTCAGACGCAGAGTTGAATTCAAATGTCCCCAGGGGTGAGAAAATGTCAAATTTCTTTCATATAAGGAATTTATTGGAAACTTTCTATCTGGAAGAATTGTCTCCCACCGTTCACACTTTTGGAGATTCATTGTCCGCACTGAGGCGCCCTCGGTGTAATGTTTATCATCGTAGGTAACTGACACGGTGAGACGAGTTCAAATCATGAACGAGGCTTGTTGCATTTCACATTACGCTAATACTTTCGGTAAATGTACGAATCAAAATATTCTCCCCCCAGCTATGGGTAAAATACCAGGTCAATCTTTGTTCTTTAGCTTTTTTTTGTTTTGTTTTACGGCATATCAACGTCAGTGGGTCATTTAATGCCGATAAAGTTTTCAAATAAATCAATTCTTAATGGATAAGACAATTTTTGTATAAATACATTTTTCTATTTAACCCATAGATGGGACCCTAACAGGTACTACCACTCCGGGTCAGAGTGGATCAGGGAGCAATGGTGATGAAGGGGTGCTCCACATTCTCCAAACCTCCAAAACTGGAACCTCCCCATCAGATAGAGTTTAACGTCATTCCCAGGACATGTAGACCCGCAGACACCGCCTTCTAGCACCCATATGATAAAAAGGGGTTAGGGCTTGCCATAAGGGCAAGAGGGTTGGGAAAATCATATAGGTCCTAGGGCTTGACGTAACCAGCCGATTGATCGGATGGGGCCTCTTCGATCGCCCGTCTAGCCCAAGATAGGGCCAAAGTGGAGTATTGCAGGTCATGAACTGCTCATCCACCTGGGCTCTATCCTTAAGCATCACGGGTTGCCACCCACGGCCAACAGGTGGCCCCATTGGGAGAGTCTTACCCCTATGCAGAGGTGCAGTCGGTGCATTCTAACGCCCCACGACAGGGCGGTGTTCTTTAGCATTGGTTGGGGTGTTGGAATATTTTGATATATAATGTGTACTACAATCATAGCATACAAATTCTATATTTTACACCCAAATAAGGAAAAACACATTTCTTTTCCTAAACTTGGGGAAAAGTAGATTAAAAAGCACACACGAACACATTTATTTCCCAAACTTAAGGAAAAGAATTAAAAACAAACACACAACACAGTCCTTTTCCTAAACTTAAGGAAAAGTGATTAAAACATATGTTTACACAAAAATCAGAGTCGATTGGCTGGATTAGTGATGCTTACTACTACGTCCGCGCATAAAAATTAATTACTTTTTGATCCACAACTTTTATATATATATATATATATATATATATATATATATATATATATATATAAAAGGGTTTTGTAATTTGCTATAAGCATTATGTTTATATTGGTTTGCTGGTTGGTTTTGAAGGCTGTCACAATGCAAGTGTAAAGAAAAAAGAAGGTAACTGTGGTGTTGTTTGTTAATCTGGGATTTATTCTCAATTCTTAATATTTCGGGATAAAAATCCCTTCTACAGAAGATTACTAGAACTGAAATTGTTGCTACTGGCTGTTCATTTGTTCTGTCTCATGCCTTCCAAATTCTGTGTGTGTGTGTGGGGGGGGTGCTTGTCTATATGTGTGTTTGTGTCTGTGTGTTTGGCTCGCCCTCTAAGCATGTTTTTTTGTTTACTAACAGGACCATCTGATTCCACTTTTATATATATATATATATATATATATATATATATATATATATATATATATTGCATTTGAACAAATTTTTACTGTGTCACTTACCACCTGACCCTAATTGATCCCTGAATTTTCGCTCTCCTTTTATTTATTAAAAAAAAAATTCATCTAAACACCGCGTGCATTAACACCAATGCAAGTTTGTTTGATTATAATGTTTTTTTTAAATACAAATTTAACGTCATGACATTACATCACGTGAATACAATCCACGTCACATAAACGTTAAACAAGCCACAGTTTAAAAAAAAACAATTTTTAGCTTTACATTTCCCATCACGTGAAAAACGCTTCATATAAACGCTAAAAAATTACTGGTTTTTAACATCTCAATCATTTCACGACTGGTTTTTGACATCTCAACCACTGATCTCATCTGATGATTGGACTACCAAGAAACTTGAAGTTATGAGATGAATGTGAAACCATAATATCACCATTAATTAATATATATATATATAATATATATATATATATATATATATATATATATCTGTGATAGAGGAGAAAATTTAAGGGTCTACCACGGATTCAATCTCAGTGATTTCATCATAGGACTCTCTTATTGTGAACGATAGATGAGAGTCAGCAGTGAGTGAGTTTTCCTCCCACGTTGTACATGCTATCAAGAAGACATTTTGTGTTTCCACGAGTTGTGATAGCAGCCCAGCCTTGCTGCGAACTATGAAGCCACACTGACAGATAATATTTTCTAATACTGAAGTCGGAGCTGATCTCGATGCTTTAGTCTTTTTTCTTCAAAATTCTTTAATCTAGCAAAACATATCTTATGCCATTCTTTCACCAATACACACACACACACACATATATATATATATATATATATATATATATATTAAATTTTACTTGAAGGCACTTACAACGCATGTATCGCATAAAATCGATACTTTTCTTATAGAAAATAAACTTGACAAGTGTAATCCCAGTAAAGGATGGCTCGATGTGTAGAATACCGTACAGACTGTTTCGACTTTATTAAGTCTCATCAGCGGTATATACTAACGATTTCCCTCCGACAGAAATCGAACCGGGACTTCAGCAGACGCAGTGAAACACTAGTGAAACACTTTTATCGCCTCGGCCACAGTACACAGCTGACCATCCTAGCGGAATTAAGCTTGTCAAGCGATACTACGCGCCTCTACCATAATAGGTAAGGGGCGCTATTGAGAGAATAATAACAACAAACAGCCCGAATGCCCTTCGGCGAAGTGAATAAGATTTTTGGATGTTTGTTTATTTAGAAACGTTGCTGATAAAGTATATATTAAATTTTACTTGAAGGCACTTACAACGCATGTATCGCATAAAAGTATCGAATTTTATGCGATACATGCGTTGTAAGTGCCTTCAAGTAAAATTTAATATATACTTTATCAGCAACGTTTCTAAATAAACAAACATCCAAAAATCTTATATATATATATATATATATATATGATCCATAGATAAAATTACTTAAGTATAGGGTAGGTTCCTGATGAAATCATTTAGAATCATAATATATTGCCTGGTCAATCGGTTTGCACCTGGAGCCCGGGCTGCACGCAGGAAGTACGTGGGTTTCAAGTGTAGGCCTGGAAACAAAAACAGGATTATCGCATTGAAATGACCTTTAGCACATAAAAATGCAGGTGTACATTTGACACTGTGTAGGCACAGACAATCTTTAAGCGTTGTCCATAACCAATGAAAACAGGCTGCGTTTGCGAAGGGGGGTGTCTACAGAAAAACGGCGTAGGTGTCACGATCAAAGAGGCGTGACAACGTGAGTTGGACTATAATAAAAATTTTTTTAAAAAAGCCCGTGGAAATCAATTTAGAAGACGGAGATCAGATTCGAGATCACTTGCAGAGAACTCCCGAGGGCTCTATGTTTGCGTAACTCCTGTTAAAGACTCTCAGTCTGGACACAACCGAGGAAAGAATGATATAATCTCATATTTTTATAAATACAAGTGTTCCGTGTTCCTTGACGGGTCTAGTATATAACAGAATTTATTATTATTACTAGTACAAAATTTAAAAAAACACCCCCCCGGCGATGTAAAAATAGATTTTTGAAACATATGAGGGATGGGGGTTAAAAATTCAATGTCAGCGAGTTTGTACCCTAAGTAAATAAAATCATCAAATTCATTAAAGGATTTAAAAATCAAACAATTTGAAATGTAAACTTTAAATATGTATTAAAATAAAACAAACTATATATAGATATATAATACTAGTCATGTATTTATTAAAACTTGTTTTAAAAAACAATGAGGACTGTCTAATTTGCATGTTCAAATTTCGAGTGTATTTATTGAATAATTACACTCAAAATAACATAGAATAAATTTTATTCTATGTTATGACGATTTTGGGTAATGTGACGTAGGCAGTGACGTAATTTTTGTTACAGACAAAAACCGGAAGAGAATCTTCATTATCAATAGATCTATTCTATGTTATGACGATTTTGGGTAATATGACGTAAACAGTGACGTAATTTTTGTTACAGACAAAAACTGGAAGAGAATCTCCATTATTAATAGATTTATTATTTTTATTATTATTATTATTATTATTATTATTATTATTTGCTCCTTTTGAGTTTTCACATCAGTGTTAGCTGATGGTCTTTCACTGGAGTCTGAGTGACAGCAAGTCTCCTCAGGTCTCCAGGACTCTTCTGAGTATTCTGGCAGATTGCAGAATTGCAGTGTTCTGAATGGTTTCAATCCTTCTCTGATATCCAAACTTTCCAAACCCTTTTCTAATCCTTTTGGGACTGTTTCCAAGTGCACCAACTACAATTGGTATAACTTTCACTTTATATTCCATAGCTTTTTCAGTTCTCTGGCAAGGTCCAGATATTTGTCAATTTTTTCATTTTCCTTTAACTTCACCCTGTGATCCGCTGGCACTGCAAAATCCACCAGTTGACAAGTTCTTTCTTTTTGTTAATCAACACTAGGTCTGGTCTTCTTGCTGGGATAAGGTGATCCGTTTTAATTTCAAAGTCCCAGAGAATTTTGTGCGTTTCGTTCTCAAGAACAGATTCTGGTTTATGCATTATACCATTTTGTTGTGGTCAAATTTAATTTCTTGCATAATTCCCAGTGAATCACCTTCCCAACCCAGTTGTGTCTAGTTTTGTATTCTCGTTGTGCTAGTTTTGCTACATTCGTAGAGTATATGGTTAACAGTCTCATCTCTATTACCGCAAAGTCTACATTTACTATTTTGTTGGGTCTTATCAATTTTCGCTTTTGTGTTAGTTGTCCTTATGGCATTATTTTGTGCAGCAATTATAAGTGATTCTGTTTCTCTTTTGAGGTTTCCCTTTCTTAACCATGTCCAAGTCTTTCCATGTGCAACCTCATCTATTGTCGTTTGAAGTGTCCATATAATTGTTTTTCTTCCATTTTTTTTCTAGTCTTTGTCGTTTTTTCTGTTGGTCCATCTGCCGTTTCTACTATTGTTGGTCGCCATAAGTAATTTGTCTTGCTCTTCCTTGTGTAATCTTCAAGTTGTTGGATTGTGGTTTCTACGCATTCCTCTATGTTGGCAAGACCCTCTCCCCCTTCCTTTCTTGACACATACAATCTATCTCTATCATCTCTAGGGTGGAGAGCCTTGTGCTGGTCATTAATTTTCTCGTCCTTTGGTCTATCTGTCTGAGTTCTTCTTTGTCGATTTTTAAGAATGGTCCTGAGTATCTTATAATGGGGACAGCCCCAGGTATTAATTCCTTTGATCAGATTTCTGCTGTTAATTTCGTTTCTAGAAGTTTTCTAGTTCTCCTGAGATATTCTTTTTTAACTTTTCCTTTCATTTCTGCTTGCATGATATTGTCCGCTTCTAAAATTCCTAACTATTTGTAGCTTTCATTTTCATCAAGAGATTTTATAGTTTCCTGATTTGGTAGTTGTATTCCATTTAATAGTTTTCTTTCACCCCTTTTTTATTACAAGCATAGCACATTTTTCGATTCCAAATTCCATCCCTATATCCTGGCTATATATTCTAATAGTTTGTACTAGGCTCTCCAATTCTTTTTCATTTTTTGCAAAAAATTTTAATGTCATCCATGTACATAAGGTGGTTGATCTTTTCTTGTGAATTACTAAATTTGTATCCCCGGTACATTTTTTCAGTATATGGTTTAGCGGCATCATTGCAATAATAAAGAGTAGTGGTGATAAATGAGTCTCCTTGGAAGATACCTCTTTGGATTTTTACTTCTGCCAGGGATTGTTTTCCAGCTTTTAATTGAACTCGCCAATTTTCCATGGCTTTTTTAATGAAGTTTATAATGTTGTTGGAAATTTTATATACATTTGTAGGCATTTCTAAAAATCCAGGTATTGGGACCATGTCATAGGATTTTCTGTACTCAATCCAGGCCATTGCCAATATTTTTTCCGTTTATTTTTGACTTCTTTAAGAATGTATTGGTCTATATAGAGTAAGTCGTGGGTTCCTCTTTTCCCTTGCGACATCCTTTCTGTTCTTCTGGGAGAAGTTTCCGCCAATTGAGTGAAAAGTATACTTCTTCTCTTACAACAGCAGTTAGAATTTTCCACATCATGGGTAGACAAGTTATTGGTCTATAATTGCTGGGGACATTTCCTTTTTGTGGGTCTTTCTGGATTAGTGTAGTTATTCCTTTTGTCATCCATTCGGGTATATCCGTTTCTTGTAGGCATCTGTTCAGTTGCTGGGCCATTCTTTTGTGGATAGTCGTAAATTTTTTGAACCAGAATCCATGTATGCCATCATGGCCTGGTGTTTTCAATTTGCTACTTATCTTGAGTACTGCCATTTAAGCGTATCTCTCTCTATATT
>CM042177.1:39867474-39892474 GCA_023376005.1 Doryteuthis pealeii
AACCGTCCTACATTCTCTTGACGGTTTTTTTTAAAAAGCAACACTCGGCCATCCTCAACTAATATGAGGACCCTATTGCATTATAATGTATCAACCGCACGTGGTCGGTCATCAACAAAAATATAAGACGGGAAAAAACCGTTAGTAAAAACAGAACGCTGCTATATATATATATATATATATATATATAGTACTTCCATCATGCATGGATTTTTAACCTCATAAAATTACTGGACCATATAGTGACTTAGTTGTTTTTTTTGTACCTAAATGTTTGTTAATATATTAATGAATATATAGTTATTTACTAAGCTTAGTTTAGATGTGGCACAAGGCCAGATGTATGGGGTGCCCACTGAGAATCCAAACTCATTAACAAGAAAAGAAGAAGAAAGAAGAAGAGAAGAAGAAGAAGAAGAAGAATTGATTGAAGAAGAAGAAGAGGAAGAAGAAGAAGAGAAGAAGAAGAAGAAGAAGGAAGAAGAAGAAAAGAAGAAGAAGAAGAAGAAGAAGAAGAAGAAGAAGAAAGAAGAAGAAGAAGAAGAAGAAGAAGAAGAAGAGAAGAAGAAGAAGAAGAAGAAGAAGAAGAAGAAGAAAGAAGAAGAAGAAGAAAAGAAGAAGAAGAGAAAGAAGAAGAAGAAGAAGAAGAAGAAGAAGAAGAAGAAGAAGAAGAAGAAGAAGAAGAATTGATTGAAGAAGAAGAAGAAGAATGAAAGATGAAAGAAGAAGAAGAAGAAGAAGAATGAAAGATGAAAGAAGAAGAAGAAGAAGAAGAAGAAAGAATGAAAGAAGAAGAAGGAAGAGAAGAATGAGAAGAAGAAGAATAGAAGAAGAAGAAGAAGAAGAAGAAGAAGAAGATAGAAGAAGAAGAAGAAGAAGAAGAAGAAGAAGAAGAAAAGAAGAAGAAGAAGAAGAAGAAGAAGAAGAAGAAGAAGAAGAAGAAGAAGAAGAAAGAAGAAAGAAAGAAAGAAGAAGAAGAAGATATCTATCCAAATAAATTCTGATCAATATTTGGAGTGAATATTAATCTAAGATCAAGATCGGTTTATGGAGGGTCAGATCAGACGCTGTGACCAATTCTGACCTCCACTTGATCAGCTAAAGTTTCCAAATTTATTCTTCGTTTTCGCCAAGACAAAACGAAAGATTTCTTCCATAAATCAGAGCTCTCCCCCCAATGCATAAGGATGGTGAGCTGTCTGTCGCAGATTCCAGCAAAAATACCGGAATTATCCGTGTATAAAACGCACCACTAAATTTGAGATCGAAAATTCTGAAATAAAATAAATTAAAAAACAAAATTAAAAAAACATTATTGGTGTTATTATGCTAAGAAGGCTCTCTAATCACGTGCCCTCTCACCAGGCCCCGACACTAACTTTTGGGTTTGGACCGTCCCAAAATCAAAATATTTTTTAAAATAATAAAATTCGAAGGCAATACAATGCGTATAAAAAATAAAGACAAAAAGATGTTTTATATGTCTTATCGATTTCGAAGCTAGAGCTTCATCATCAGAGTTTATTTTCAGAAAAAAATATTTATATCAGAAAAAAATATGATTTTCCCAACCCTATTGCCCTTATGGCAAGCCCCAATATTTATATCAGAAAAAAATATTTTTGTTTAATTCATTAGCATCATCTATACTTGTCAGTCATCAGTAGCATAATAACATGTAATAAAACATTAAGAAAAGCTGAAGCAGTGATAATTCTGGATATTTGGACAAAAAATCCATTTCCTAGTGTGTTTTGAGCTAAAAAAAATACTTTTTTTTTACTTTAAGTTACCCTGAGTAGGGTTAGTAGTACATAATTCGGTCCTTTTAAACTATCTCCCTCCACCATTATTCATTACATGGCTTTGAGAATAGACTTGCGGTGACGTAGCCTCATTTTGAGGTCAGCATTTGGGCAATCACTGGACTGGTCATTATTGGAACTAACAAATATATGCACCCTCCGGTTGCAAGTATTTAAGTTTTAATGTAATAAAATATTGTATTAAATTAGAAAGGCTAATGAAACTAAATAAGAATACAGATAAAAAGATTTGAAACAGAGGGGGTATAATAAAAGATTTGAAACAGAGGGAATATAATAAAAAATAGAACAACTGAAACTTACTCTTCCATCACTCTCGTTTTTCATTGTTATTTTTTTCTAATTTAAATATTTAGTTAAAAGAGGAAGTAAAGAATAAAATGACAGTTATTTTATTTTGTTAATGGATTTCATTTAAGATTTATTGAAGAGAGATTTTTTATATATTCATTAAAATAAAACCAAACAGTTAGAAATCAATAATACTAAGCACATATTTATTAAATTTGATTTTTTAAATATTAATATGCAAATTAGCCTTCCCGTTCACACTGTAAACCGCTATTTTGTTGTATATATAAATATAATTGCATGTTGTCAGTATGTAGACATAGTTAACAGTATTAATAATGTAAGACAATTTTATTAATAATTGAGGTTTAGATAAAAATAAAATCATGGAGAATGTGATGTCAATAACTAAGAGAATTGTGACTTGAGTAGGAATATAGTTTCGGTTACAGACAGAAAAACCCACAATCTCCATTATAATAAGATGTAGTACTAACTTTTAGGAAAAAAATTTACCGTCCCCGGCAAACTGTCCCGGATGACGTATTGATCGTCCCGGAGAGCAGGGCTCGTACTTTTTATCGTCCCCGACGACGGGACAGCGTTAGTGTCGAGCCCTGCCTCTCACTAAGGTGCTTTATTAACATTATTGTCTCCAATGATACACTAACACTGAATAGATGGAATGAAAGACAAGATAAGGTCATTTACACATATAGGAACACTTAATAGGTGTAACGTATTGCCTCTTTTCACGATATTACATCGTGTAGTATTCGTGATGTTGTATTGTGGGGCCCACCGCGTCTTCAAAACACACGGTACTATTAGGACTTGTACAGTCGTGTATCAAGGGGTTGGCAACGCCCCTTCGTTTATAAGCGCACCCAGAATCTGTTACATAATTATTTGATCCCTAATGCTTTTATAAGTATTGTAGAAATCATATGGCGATTAGTACAGCTGATGGCCTTCAGGGTGAGTGACGGCGCTTGACCTCGATCTCACCTTGCGTTCTGGGGATGAACCGTGAGAACCGGAACCCCATAGAATGCGCTCTTCCGGTTAAGGATATAGTAAGTAATTTTGTCAGTTAGAAGCCGAGCTAGCAACATGTAAGCCTCATCTGCGCAGATTGTCTGGGTTGGGGATCTGGAATAAAGTAACATCAACGTAAATCGAAGTCTTGTGTTTATTACCTAAAAACTAGCAATGACACAGGGCTTCTGATAAGTAGTGATCCCCAACAGAAACCAGACCCGGAATCCTCAATAGAAGACCAGACGAGACCTTAGAAGATATATCAGACCAGGATAGATGATAGACGATCAGAAGCAAAGCCGACCAGAAGAATAGACGACCAGAGTAAGAAGTAAGAAAGGTATATAACGTTATATGCTGATTTGGTACAGTGAAAAGATCAGTATATAACAAATCTCTAGTAGTCGTTTCGTTGGTCAGGCAAATTCCTCCACACTTCTTCGCGTGGTCCGGGAAAGATATCACCTTACAAGACAAGTGGTTCTTCGTAGCGGTCAATTAACTTTCTATCTCCACGGGGTATCTTTGGGCAGGGGAATATCATTCATAAAAGAACTCGTAGTATTTCTTTGGCGTAGTAAAATAAAGATGAGGACAGTAATTCTTGCTTTTCAAATGGCTCATTTATTTAATTTATTCCCATATTGTTCTTGAGAGAGAGAGAGAGAGAGAGAGAGAGAGAGAGAGAGAGAGAGAGAGAGAGAGAGAGAGAGAGAGAGCGTGTGTGATTTCTGTAACACACGCCTTTCAGTCACCCGCATATGACTAACTCGCCCAAACTGCCAACCCCGACTGTCAAACCAACTCCACGGCCCCAGACCAACTGTCGCAAAATCTAAGGTTCCCTCATTATATAGAAATCGGTGGGGAACTTTCTAGAATGTCGTGGAATCTTTCGAAGGTTCTAACTGTTCTACCAAATTGCACGTGTCAATTAAGAGGTCAACGGGTCGACCATCCTTTCTTCTGACAAACCGATTTAAATGAATTTTAATAGCAAAATTCTAGACTTACTGGCTACAAATAGACTCACTAATGAGAATTTCATATTCTTCTGCTCGCCAACTCGTAAGTTCTGAGAATCATGCTACATCCTATTAAGGTTTCTCTGTGTCTGGCACAAGGCCAAAAATATGGTGTTCTCGGGTAGGGCGCGCCATTATGCTACATAGGTCCATGATATATGATATTCATACAAGAAGAATTAGCAAGAATACACTTATATTTACGGTTCTAATGTGTTGTTGGTGTGCTAGGAGGACATAGTGTCGTATATCTACAGGTCCTGCTATATACTGCGGTATATCCGCTGGTCATGCTATCATAGTGTGGTATATCCTCAGGTCCTGCTATCATATTTTGGTATATCCTGTAAAGTTTTTAAATACCATCCTTGGCCAGTTGAAAAAGGCTTAAAAAAAAGTCCTATGGAATCCTTTGGTGATCGTATAAGTCCTATCCTACGTATTGGTAAGGTCCAGTGATTAATCCTATATCCGTCGTCAAAGACTGTCAACTTAATTATGACCAGTGGGGTCGGTTAAGTATTGTATCAGCCTCAGAGTACTACCAGTGATTGGCCAAAAATAGATCACATGATTCTGGCCTAGTCTATAAGTAAGAGCGAGGGTCTAGCACACACCTTATATGTCCAAAAATCTCAACATATCCACAGGTCCCGCTAGAGTATTACCAAGAATATACCTATATTCATGACAAGGTTGATGCGAGGCAGGATATTTAGTCATATCCCCACTCACAGAGGTCCATTATTAGCACTAGCAAATATATGCACCCTCCGGGTGCAAGTATTTAGGTTTTGATGTAATAAAATATTGTATCAAATTATAAACTATTTAGAAATTGATAAACCGAGGGGGTATAATCGAAAAATAGAAAAGCTTTAAATCTAACTCTTCCATCATTTTTCATCACACCCGTCTTTCGTTTTTCCTAATTTATCTATTTAGTTAGATTATGAAGTATTTAATAAAATTACAGTTCTTTCGTCTTGTTAAGGGATTTACTTTTAAGATTTATCCCCGAGATTTTTGCTCAGATTCGTTAAGAGAAAACCAAACAATTAGAAATCAATAATACTAAGCATATATTTATTAAAATCACATTTTTAATATCAATATGCAAATTAGCCTCGTTCACACTGTAAACTACTATTTTTTTGAATATATAAATATACTTGCATGTTATTAGTATGTAGATTAATCCACAGTATTAAGAAGATATAACAATTTTTATCAATAATTGAGGTTTAAACAAAAATAAATTCAAGGTGAATGTGACGTAAATAACTAAGGGAATTGTGACTTGAGTAGTGATTTAGTTTCGGTTACAGACAGACAAACACACAATCTCCATTATAATAAGATTTGTATATCCAATGATACACTAACACTGAATAGATGGAAAGAAAGGCAAGCTCATTTACACATACATAATATACACACAATATATATTAGCTATAATAAACCTATGTTTATGATTGTCATGTCCCTTCTCACCAGGGTCCAATATTAGCATTAATATATCCAATGATACACTAACACTGAATAGATGGAAGTAAAGACAAGATAAGCTCATTTACACATATAGGAACATTTAATACATACATAATATAGCAACATTAATGTCGTTGGTGCAAGGGAGGACATTTAGTCCCGCCCCTACTCACCAAGGTCCGATGGAAGCATTAGTATATCCATTGATACACTAACACTGGATAGATGGAAGGAAAGACAAGACAATATCATTTACTTCTATAGGAACATCTAATGCATACATGATTAACATACAAGAAAAAAAAAACATTAATTGGTAGAGTGCTCAATATAAAATAGAGCTGTTATATAATATAATAAGATAAATATATAGGTTTTACATATCTATTTATTGGGTGACAAAGGAACAATCACAACCATATTGGTCATGCGATGCATTCATCAGGTGAAGATTTCAAATGTCTGACATTTGAAACATCTTCCCTGATGAATGCATCGCATGAAACAATATGGTTGTGAATGTTCCTTTGTCACCAATAAATAGATATGTAAAACCTATATATTTATTTATATATATATATATATATATATATATATATATATATATATATTATATATCAGAATTAGAGAAAGTTTATTAGTAGCTAAGTTACAACCTCGCATAAACAGTAGGTTAGAATTAAACACTTAATATATAAAAATATAAGTTAACATACACATTCCATAATTACACACACACACACACACACACACACACACATATATATATATATATATATATATAAGATAAATAAATAGATATATAAATAAATAAAAGGAATTTATTCATACTAGGGAAGATATCTAGTCGCATCCCTACTCCCCAATGTCTAATATTAGTATTAATACATTCAACGATACACTAACACTGAATAGACGGAAAGAAAAATTAGACAAGCTCATTTACACAAATAGGAACATATATTGCATGCATAATATAAGTAAGAATAGTATTAACATAAAAGACACCTATATATATATATATATATATATATATATATAGTTGTATTTTGTTTGGTTTGGTTTGGTTGGTGTTAAGTCTCTTCTCACCAAGATCCAATATTAGAATTAATATATTCAATGATACACTAACACTGAATAGCTGGAAGGAAAGATAAGACAAGCTCATTTACACAAATAGGAACACCTAATGGTTGAGTATGTGCTTAGGAGGATATTTAGTCATGTCCCCACTCACGGAGGTCTATTATTAACATTAGTATATTCAATGATACACTAACACTGAATAGACGGAAGGAAAGACAAGACAAGCTCACTTACACAAATAGGAACACCTTTATTCTTTGAGTCTTTTAGAAGAGAATGCCTTTTGAAATTCAAATACAGTTGCGAGCGCAGTGATTTGGTTTGGTTTGGTTTGGTTTTTTTGTTTTACGGCATATCAACCTCAGTGGGTCATTTAATGCCGATAAAGTTGTGAAATAAATTAATTCTTAATGCATAATACACTTTTGTTTATCAACTCATGTTTTTCTATTTAACCCATAGATGGGACCCTAACAGGTACTACCACTCCGGGTCAGAGTGGACCAGGGAGCAATGGTGATGAAGGGGTGCTCCACATTCCCCAAACCTCCAAAACTGGAACCTCACCATCAGATAGAGTTTAACGTCATTCCCAGGACATGTAGACCCGCAGCCACCGCCTTCTAGCACTCATATGATAAAAAGGTGTTGGGGCTTGCCATAAGGGCAATAGGGTTGGGAAAATCATATAGGTGCTAGGGCTTGACATGACCAGCCGATTGATTGGAGGGGGGCTCTCCGACCGCCCGTCTAGCCCAAGATAGGGCCAAAGTGGAGTATTGCATGTCATGAACTGCTCATCCACCTGGGCTCTATCGTTAAGCATCACGGGTCGCCACCCACAGCCAACAGGTGGCCCCATTGGGGAGTCTTACCCCTCTGCAGAGGTGCAGTCGGTGCATTCTAACGCCGCAGACGACAGGGCGGGCGAGCGCAGTGAACCGTTCGCAATTCGGCCAAGGGTGTGAGCGTAGCGAGCCTGTAACGAAGCAACCACCAAGCTGCTCGCAGGTCTTAGCGCGAATTCGTTAGCTATAAGACAGGTTGTTGTCCGTGGCAATAAACGGGCTCAAAATGTTAAACTAACTGAGAAAATCATGATTGTTTTTTTACTCGCATTCTTGTATAGTGGATGTGCAGCGAGTAAATATGCATTTAGTGCAATGATATATTTTTCACTTGGTGACTCGGAAGCTGGAGTTTGTGTAGTGTAATGTTGGGTGGGGGTGGGTGGTGTTGGGGGCACTGATTGTTTTTCATAATTTCGTAATTTGGAAACGAACTCTCTGAAGCGGATTCATTTTTCTTTGATGTATGGGAACAGAGAAACGTTCAAGTGAGATGTTTTCGTGTGCACACAGAGAAAGAGAGAGAGAGAGAGAGAGAGAGAGAGAGAGAGAGAGAGAAAGAAAGAGAAAGAGAGAGAGAGAGAAGAAGAAGAAGAAGAAGAAGAAGAAGAAGAAGAAGAGAAGAAGAAGAAGAAGAAGAATTTAAACTGGCAGAAAGAATCCACGTTCAGCTTCAAATGAGCAGAGATAGAGACAGACAGAGAGAGAGGGAGAAAAAAAGAGAAGAGAAAGAGAAAGAGAAGAGAAAGAAGAGAGAAGAAGAAGAAGAAGAAGAAGAAGAAGAAGAAGAAGAAGAAGAAGAAGAAGAAAGAATCCACGTTCAGCTTCAGATGAGAGAGATACAGAGAGAGTAACAGAGAGACAGAGAGACAGAGACAGAGAGAGACAGAGAGAGACAGAGACAGAGAGGGTGAGAGAAAGAGAGAAAGACAGACTGACAGACTGACAGACAGTCAAGAACAAAGAGAGAGTGAGAGAAACAGACAGGTAAGCATAGAGACAGACAGTGTGATAGAGACAGAGAGACATCGACAAAGAGAGAGAGAGACAGACAGACAGACAGAAGACAGAGGGAGAAAGAGAGGAACAGAGACAGACAGATAGTCAACACATGAAAGAGAGGGAGAGGGGGGATAGAGGGAGAGACAGTGAGGGAGCGACAGAGAATTAGAGACAGAGACATAGAGTCAGAGACAAAGAGAGACAGATAGACAGACAGACAGACAAAGAGAGAGAAAGAAAGAGAGAAAGAGACAAAGAGAGACAGACATACATAGAGAGAGAGAGAAACAGAGACAGAGACGGTAATAGTGATTTAAAGACAGTGACAGAATCAGGGACAAACAGGTACAAGAGCAGAGAGAGAGAGAGAGAGAGAAGAGAGAGAGAGAGAGAGAGAGAGAAAGAGAAGAGAGAGAGACGAAGAGAGTGAGAGAGAGAGAGAGAGATAAAGAGGAAGAGACAGAAAGACAGACAGAGACTGAGACACAGAATCAGTGACAAAGAGCGAGAGACAGAGAGAGAGAGAGAGAGAGATAAAGAGGAGAGACAGAAAGACAGACAGACAGACGGACAGAGACAGAGAGACAGAGACACAGAATCAGTGACAAAGAGAGAGAAAGACAAAGAGAAAGAGAGAGAGAGAGACAAAAGAGAAAGAGAGAGAGAGACGAAGAGAGTGAAAGAGAGAGAGATATATAAAGATATAAAGAGGAAGAGACAGAAAGACAGACAGAGACTGAGACACAGAATCAGTGACAAGAGAGAGAGAGAGAGAGAGAGAGAGAGAGAGAGAGAGAGAGAGAGAGAGAGAGAGAGAGATAAAGATATAAAGAGGAATAGACAGAAAGACAGACAGGGACTGAGACACAGAATCAGTGACAAAGAGCGAGAGAGAGAGGGAGAGAGGGGGTGAGCGAGAGAGAGAGAGAGAGAGAGAGAGAAAGAGAATTTTTAAAAAATGCCAGAAAAGAGTCCCACCTTCTGCTTTCGAACGAGCTAAAGGCAGTGAGTAAAATGCTGAAAATGCTTTTTCTCCGATCTGAGTGACAATTAAAAAAAATGACTTACAATAATAAAACTCAGCTAAATCAGATATTCTGGGACCAATGATAAAAAAAAACAAATTCCTTTTAGCAAGCAGCTGATACCCCCCCCCCCCCTCTAAAAATTTATTGTCTCTGAAACTTGGATCTAGGTATTTCTACACCTCGCCATTTTGGATATTGCTCCGATTATGTTATGTTTTGTAAGAGGCGGATGTTGGTGGTATGACAATAGGTGTTGAACATTCCCACATGTTATTCTACGTTTGTTATTTTAATGATATAGCGGTCTTCTGGACGGATTTTGGTAACGTATGTATTCACTCAACACCTTCACATAATGCGACACATTGTCCATTTCTTATGTTACTCTATCTGATGGTGAGGTTCCAGTTCTGGAGGTTTGGGAAGGGTGGAGCAACCCTTCATCACCATTGCTCCCTGGTCCACTCTGACCTGGAGTGGTAGTACCTGTTAGGGTCCCATCTATGGGTTAAATAGAAAAACATGAGTTTATAAACAAAATTGATTATTATTAAGAATGAATTTATTTTAAAACATTGTCGGCAATAAATGATCCACTGAGGTTGATATGCCGTAAAACAAAAATAACGTGTTATTTATTATTATTATTGTTGTTCCCTCCTTTTGAGTTTTTCACATCAGCTAAGCTCATGGCCTTTCACTGGAGTCTGAGTGACAGCAAGTCTCCTCAGGTCTCCAGGACTCTTCTGAGTATTATGGCAGATTGCAGCAGTGCAGTATTCTGGATGGTCTCGATTCTCCCGTTCTCAGTGCACCAACTACAATTGGTATCACTTTCACTTTCATATTCCATAACTTTTTCAGTTCTCTGGCAAGGTCCAGGTTTTTGCCCATTTTTTCATTTTCCTTTAGCTTCACCCTGTGATCTGCTGGAACTGCAAAATCCACCAGTTGACAAGTTCTTTCTTTTTTGTTTATCAACACTAGGTCTGGTCTTCTTGCTGGGATAAGGTGATCCATTTTTATTTCAAAGTCCCTGAGTTTTTTATGCGTTTCGTTCTCAAGAACAGATTCTGGTCTATGCATATACCATTTTGTTGTATGGTCAAAATTATTTTTTTTGCATAATTCCCAGTGGATCACCTTCCCAACCCAGTCGTGTCTAGTTTTATATTCTCGTTGTGCTAGTTTGCTACATTCGCAGAGTATATGGTTTACAGTCTCATCTCTATTACCGCAAAGTCTACATTTACTATTTTGTTGGGTCTTATCAATTTTCGCTTTGATGTAGTTTGTCCTGATGGCATTATTTTGTGCAGCATTTATAAGTGATTCTGTTTCTCTTTTGACGTTTCCCTTTCTTAACCATGTCCAAGTCTTTCCATGTGCAACCTCTTCGATTTGTCGTTTGAAGTGTCCATATAATTGTTTTTCTTCCCATTTTTGTTTTCTAGTCTTTGTTATTTTTCTGTTTGTCCATCTGTCACTTCTACTATTGTTGGCCGCCATAAGTAATTTGTCTTTGCACATTCTTGTGTAATCTTCAAGTTGTTGGATTGTGGTTTCTACGCATTCCTCTATGTTGGCAAGACCTCTTCCCCCTTCCTTTCTTGACACATATAGTCTATCTCTATCATCTCTAGGGTGGAGAGCCTTGTGCATGGTCATTAATTTTCTCGTCCTTTGGTCAATCCGTCTGAGTTCTTCTTTTGTCCATTTTAAGAATGGTCCTGAGTATCTTATAATGGGGACGGCCCAGGTATTGATTCCTTTGATCAGATTTCTGCTGTTAAGTTTGGTTTCTAGAAGTTTTCTAGTTCTCCTGAGATATTCTTTTTTAACTTTTCCTTTCATTTCTGCTTGCATGATATTGTCCGCTTCTAAAATTCCTAAGTATTTGTAGCTTTCATTTTCATCAAGAGATTTTATAGTTTCCTGATTTGGTAGTTGTATTCCATTCATTAGTGTTCTCTCACCCCTTTTTATTACAAGCATAGCACATTTTTCGATTCCAAATTCCATCCCTATATCCTGGCTATATATTCTAATAGTTTGTATTAGGCTCTCCAATTCTTTTTCATTTTTTGCAAAAATGTTTATGTCATCCATGTACATCAGGTGGTTTATTTTTTCTTGTGAATTACTAAATTTGTATCCCCAGTACATTTTTTATTATTATTACTAGCAAATATATGCACCCTCCGGGTGCAAGTATTTAAGTTTTAATGTAATAAAATATTGTATTAAATTAGAAAGGCTAATGAAACTAAATAAGAATACAGATAAAAAGATTTGAAACAGAGGAAGTATAATAAAAGATTTGAAACAGAGGGTTGTATAATAAAAAAATGGAACAACTGAAACTTACTCTTCCATCACTCTCGTCTTTCATTGTTATTTTTTCTAATTTAAGTATTTAGTTATAAGAGGAAGTAAAGAATAAAATGACGGTTATTTTATCTTGTTAATGGATTTCATTTAAGATTCATTGAAGAGATTTTTGCTTATATTCATTAAAATAAAACCAAACAGTTTGAAATCAATAATACTAAGCACATATTTATTAAATTCGATTTTTTAATATTAATATGCAAATTAGCCTTCCTGTTCACACTGTAAACCGCTATTTTGTTGTATATATAAATATAATTCCACGTTGTCAGTATGTAGACATAGTTAACAGTATTAATAATGTAAGACAATTTTATTTAATAATTGAGGTTTAGATAAAAATAAAATCATGGAGAATGTGATGTCAATAACTAAGGGAATTGTGACTTGAGTAGGAATATAGTTTCGGTTACAGACAGAAAAACACACAATCTCCATTATAATAAGATTATTATTATTATTATTATTATTATTGATTTTTTCAGGCTTGTCGTTGCCGGTGGTTCACTGGGGGCTGAGTGACTCCTAGAGTCTCCTGGACGCTCGAAGTATTGACTGACTGTCCAATAATTTCAACATGGTATTTCATAGATTACTCCCTCATCTAAAAAAAGATCGAGCTGTAATCCCGGAGATTTGATTGTAAAAGTAATTGGATTAGAATGGATTAGATGGTCAAACATTTCTTTGTTTGCATTTAAGTTTAATAGACTTTAATCAATTTTTAGCAGATGTCGAGACTGGGGGAAAAAAGCTTGTCGTCCAATGGCGTATTGCACATTGCCTATATGTGTATGTATATATATATATATATATATATATATATATATATATATATATGTGTGTGTGTGTGTGTGTGTGTGTGTGTGTGTGTGTGTTTATCGATAGATAGATACATGCATGAATAGTATAAACAGACTTAGATGGGTAGATAGACAGTACAGACAGACAGGCAGACAGATAGACAGATAGATAGTGTATTGCACACACACACACACACACACACACACATATATTATTATTATTATTATTATTATTATTATATTATTATTATTATTATTATTATCACTGCTCTATGTTTTTAATATATTGAGCGCTTTTTTATTGATGCCACTACAACGGAAATGTTAAAGCAGCAATTGGATACAGTATACATATATATATATATATTGAAGACCGATCCACATGCGGTCGATACAGATATTCCTAGGGACCTCACATCAGTGAGAGGGGCCGATGTTGCTTTTTAAAACCGCTGAGAGGAAGGCCCCGAAACGGTTTGCACATTCTCTCCTGATGATCCCATGCATTTGTAAACTTCTTTTGTTTTTTCAATTTATCAAATTCACACACACACACACACACACACATATATATATATATATATATATATATATATATATATATATATATATATATATATAGAGAGAGAGAGAGAGAGAGAGAGACTGATATGAAATGAATAATATAGATATTGATACAGTGCGATATATAAGCAGTAGGACAGATACACACACACACACACACACACACACACACACACACAGACAGATAGATAGATAGATAGATAGATAGTCATGAATTAAAGTTCATCGTTCAGTGGGGCATTATATTGCACATATCAAGAAAGATAAACAAGATGGGGGTGTAGAATGCCGCGAGCAATTCATTGGATGCTGATGGCAAATAAAAAAGATAGAATTAAACTTCAATATTTACCCAATCACAAAGAAAACTTTAATGACTCGCCAAATGGAAGGTCATAAAATTTGACTTCAACTATTTGGTGAAGGCAAAAGAAGTCACACACACGCGCGCTTTATGTTATCCATCTATCTATCCATCTATCTATCTCTATCTTTATATATACTAGCAAATATATGCACCCTCCGGGTGCAAGTATTTAAGTTTTAATGTAATAAAATATTGTATTAAATTAGAAAGGCTAATGAAATTAAATAAGAATACAGATAAAAAGATTTGAAACAGAGGGAGTATAATAAAAGATTTGAAACAGAGGGAGTATAATAAAAAATGGAACAACTGAAACTTACTCTTCCATCACTCTCGTCTTTCATTGTTATTTTTTCTAATTTAAGTATTTAGTTATAAGAGGAAGTAAAGAATAAAATGACAGTTATCTTATCTTGTTAATGGATTTCATTTAAGATTCATTGAAGAGACTTTTGCTTATATTCATTAAAATAAAACCAAACAGTTAGAAATCAATAATACTAAGCACATATTTATTAAATTCGATTTTTTAATATTAATATGCAAATTAGCCTTCCCGTTCACACTGTAAACCGCTATTTTGTTGTATATATAAATATAATTGCATGTTGTCAGTACGTAGACATAGTTAACAGTATTAATAATGTAAGATAATTTTATTAATAATTGAGGTTAAATAAAAATAAAATCATGGAGAATGTGATGTCAATAACTAAGAGAATTGTGACTTGAGTAGGAATATAGTTTCGGTTACAGACAGAAAAACACACAATCTCCATTATAATAAGATATATAATTGGTTGACTATAAAACTTTTTTTTTGACATTTTTGGATTCCTGGGTTATAAATGCTTTTATAAACCAATTTTTAGAAGTAGGGAAGCTCTAGATTTCATTTTACAGACAATAATAGGTTACAAAAAGTTGCTATTTTTCGCGAACCTCTCATATTTGCAGAGTTAAAAACTACGCCAATTTTTGGAATTGGAAGCTCAAATTTTTGTGATTGTCTAACTTTAACATAGTCCATAGCTGTAGAAGATTTCAGAAAGACTGAAGTGGGTGGGTGACAATTTTACTTTTTTCTGGATGATTTGACATGGAATTACCCACGTACCAAAATATTACAAAACTGTTGACTTATCCTAGTATTTATTCTTCGAGTCTTGATGGTTCCCCCTAAAGGAAGTAATCAGTCCCCGCCTCCACTCCAAGAAGAAAAAGATCTTGACCTCACGGTCAACGAGAGGGAAAAAATTGAATATTCAGTTGACCACTATTCCACTAGAATCAAAACAAAACAAAAAATTGAATCCAAGACAAAAATGGTAAAAATAGGTTCCACTGACAGGATGTAGACAGTCAATTCTTTGTTCAAGAATTTTATTTCTAGTGAAGGAGATTGAGTCTATCAGGAGTTCTTTCGAAGAATTTACCATTTCCAATAGACGTTCTACAAAAAGATAGGAGTTTAGTTCCAGCCTATATCACACTCTATAACTTTCGGGGTGTTTCAGAAAAATAAATATCATTTGAGATGTACAGGGTGTTTATAAAGATTTGATATTATTTGAGATGTGCAGGATGTTTTCAGAAAAATTGTTTCAGAATTTTGTTTCAGAAAAATTGTTTCAGAAAAATAGATATCATTTAACATGTACAGAGTGTTTAGAAAATTTAATATCATTTTTGATGTACTGGGTGTTACAGAAAAAAATTAATACTCTTTGAGATGTACAAGGTATTCAAAAAAATTAATACCATTTGAGATATACTGGGTGTTTCAGAAAAATTGTTTCAGAAAAATGTATATCATTTGAGATGTACAGAGTGTTTCAGAAAAAAAATTGATATAATTTGAGATGTATAGGGTGTTTAGCAAAAACTGATAGCATTTGAGACGTACAGGGTGTTTTCAGAAAAATTGATATTATTTTAGATGTGCAGGGTGTTTAAGAAAAATGATATCATTTAAGATGTACGGTTTTTTTTTTACAAAAATATATATCATTTGAGATGTACCGGGTGTTTTAGAAAATTTGATATCATTTATGATGTACCGGGTGTTTCAGAAAATGTATATCATTTGAGATGTACAGGGTGGTTCAGAAAAAAATATTGTTTAAGAAAAATTATACCATTTAGGATGTACTGGGTTTTTTTTTACAAAAATGTTGTACCGACCGTTCCTACAGTGGAGAATATACACCGGTTCTCACTATAAATAGTGAGACACCGAGTGAAAAGGTTGTACTGTTACCGTTTAGCGGCAAGCTAGCCGTTCTTGTACCTTATTGTAAATACACTTGTCTCATTTTACCCTACCTCGACTTGACTTCTTTTTTACTGTTGAATTAACATCACAACAAAAAAGGTATATCACTTGAGATGTACCGGGTGTTTTAAGAAAATTTGATATATGTGTGTGTGTGTGTGTGAATTTGATAAATTGAAAAAACAAAGGAAGTTTACAAATGCATGGGATCATCAGGAGAGAATGTGCAAACCGTTTCGGGGCCTTCCTCTCAACGGTTTTAAAAAGCAACATCGGCCCCTCTCACTGATGTGAGGTCCCTAGGAATATCTGTATCGACCGCATGTGGATCGGTCTTCAATATATATATATGTATACTGTATCCAATTGCTGCTTTAACTTTTCCGTTATAGTGGCATCAATAAAAAAGCGCTCAATATATTAAAAACATAGAGCAGTGATAATAATAATAATAATAATAATAATAATAATAATAATAATAATAATAATAATATATATGTGTGTGTGTGTGTGTGTGTGTGTGCAATACACTATCTGTCTATCTGTCTGCCTGTCTGTCTGTACTGTCTATTTACCCATCTAAGTCTGTTTATACTATTCATGCATGTATCTATCTATCGATAAACACACACACACACACACACACACACACACACACACACATATATATATATATATATATATATATATATATGCATTGGAAATATGGGTGTTTTAAGAAAATTTGATATCATTTAAGATATACTGAGTACTAAAGAATCAAAACGGATATTATTAGGTATTATTTATTACCAAACTCTACACAATCGAAATTCTATCTCAGTCCGTTCTTATCTATCTATCTATCTTTGTTACATATTCGTTTGTGTATCTGTCGTTGACTCCCGTTCCTCAGAATTGACATATTCTAAATGAAAATCCGACGGAATTAAACCATCTGTCTTTCAGTTGAAGTGTTGGGGGACCCTTGGAGTGGGGTTGGGGGTGTCTAAGACCTCAGATTTATCGACCCGTCTTAAATCTAGTTTGAAATTACCCTCACCCACCGCACCCCTCCCCGTGACAAGCAAACACACACATGTATCTCGGCCACCCACGTAGAGAAAGAAGAAGCTCGTACCAATCTCAAACAAAAGTAGAGCCAATGAGATGTACCCCCGCCCCCGTTTGCAACCCCACACCACGAAACCCAGGTCTACCATTCGTCCAACTAGCAATCAAATTGGGATAAAAAGTAAAAATAAAGAAAATCGATATCAGCCAGTGTAATAAATTTAGTTTAGGCTATATTGTTGATATGAATCGAGGGTCTCTTTAAAACATAATAAAAGATATTAGGAAAATGACAAAAATGCATGTGAAATGATTTTTACTATAAAAATGCATTGGACAATGATTTTTTATTATAAAAATGCATTGAAAATGATTTTTACTATATACATTGGAAATGATTTTTAAATACATTGGAAATGATCTTACTATAAAAATGCATTGGACAATGATTTTATTATAAAATGCATTGGAAATGATTTTTAATATGAAAATACATTGGACAATGATTTTTTTACTATAAAATGCATTAGACAATGATTTTTCACTATGAAAATGCATTGGAAATGATTTTTTACTATAAAAATGCATTGGAAATGATTTTTACTAAAATGCATTGGACAATGATTTTCACTATAAAAAGCATTGGAAATGATTTTTACTATAAAAATGCATTAGAAATGATTTTTACTATAAAAATGCATTAGAATGATTTTTACTATAAAAATGCATTAGAAATGATTTTTACTATAAAATGCATTAGAAATGATTTTTACTATAAAAATGCAAAAATGTATTGAAATGATTTTTACTATAAAAATGCATTGGAAATGATTTTTACTATAAAAATGCATTGGAAATGATACTATAAAAATGCATTGGAAATGATTTTTTACTATAAAAATGCATTGGACAATAATTTTTTACTATGAAAATGCATTGGAAATGATTTTTACTATAAAAATGGATTAGAAATGATTTTTACTATAAAAATGCATTGCAAATGATTTTTACTATGAAAATGCATTGGAAATGATTTTTACTATTATATGATAAAAATGCATTGGAAATGATTTTTACTATAAAAATGCATTGGACAATGATTTTTTACTATGAAAATGCATTGGAAATGATTTTTACTATAAAAATGCATTGGACAATGATTTTTTACTATGAAAATGCATTGGAAATGATTTTTACTATAAAAATGCATTGGAAAATGCATTGGAAATGATTACTATAAAAATGCATTGGAAATGATTTTTACTATGAAAATGCATTGGAAATGATTTTTACTATAAAAATGCATTGGAGATTAATTTTTACAACAAAAATGCATTGGACTGATTTTTTGCTAGGAAAATGCCAGTCGTTCAACTAGTAATCAAATTGGGATATAAAAAATACAAAGAAAAAAAAAGAAATAAAAGAGAATGAAACAAAATCAATATCAGTCACGTGACCGACCAGTGTAATAAGTTTCGTTTCGGCCATATTCCGGATATGAAACTGGGGACTCTTTAAAAAATACTAAAAGATATTAAGAAAATCATAAAATACCCAGTGATGAATAAAGTAATGAAAAATTATGAACGCGAGAGATAAAAAGAAATAAAAATAAAAAAACTGACAAGTTAATACTTATTATGAGTCAGATTTTGATATATACTACTACTTATACGTAAACATTGCTAAAATAGTATATATATATATATACATATATATATATATATATATATATATACACATATATATATGGTGTGTCATAAAAGTATCACGTTTGAAGCTGTATTTACCAAGATAGAAATGAACAATGAATGGAACGTTATTTTTTTTAAGAATACAAGGTGTGTCATAAAGGTACCGAGTTTGAAGCTGTATTTACCAAGATTGAAATGAACAATGAATGGAACGTTAATTTTATCAGAATACAAAGTGTGTCATAAAAGTGCCAAATTTGAAGCTGTATTTACCAAGATAGAAATGAACAATGAATGGAACGTTATTTTTTTTAAGAATACAAAGTGTGTCATAAAAGTGCCAAGTTTGAAACTGTATTTACCAAGATAGAAATGAACAATGAATAGAACGTTATTTTTTTTAAGAATATAAAGTGTGTCATAAAAGTGCCAAGTTTGAAACTGTATTTACCAAGATAGAAATGAACAATGAATAGAACGTTATTTTTTTTAAGAATACAAGGTGTGTCATAAAGGTACCGAGTTTGAAGCTGTATTTACCAAGATTGAAATGAACAATGAATGGAACGTTAATTTTATCAGAATACAAAGTGTGTCATAAAAGTGCCAAATTTGAAGCTGTATTTACCAAGATAGAAATGAACAATGAATGGAACGTCATTTTTTTTAAGAATATAAAGTGTGTCATAAAAGTGCCAAGTTTGAAACTGTATTTACCAAGATAGAAATGAACAATGAATAGAACGTTATTTTTTTTAAGAATATAAAGTGTGTCATAAAAGTGCCAAGTTTGAAACTGTATTTACCAAGATAGAAATGAACAATGAATGGAACGTTATTTTTTTTAAGAAATAAAGTGTGTCATAAAAGTGCAAGTTTGAAACTGTATTTACCAAGATAGAAATGAACAATGAATGGAACGTTATTTTTTTAAGAATACAAAGTGTGTCATAAAAGTGCCAAGTTTGAAGCTGTATTTACCAAGATAGAAATGAACAATAAATAGAACGTTATTTTTTTTAAGAATACAAAGTGTGTCATAAAAGTGCCAAGTTTGAAACTGTATTTACCAAGATAGAAATGAACAATGAATGGAACGTTAATTTTTCAGAATACAAAGTGTGTCATAAAAGTGCCAAGTTTGAAACTGTATTTACCAAGATAGAAATGAACAATGAATGGAACGTTATTTTTTTTTAAGAATACAAGGTGTGTCATAAAAGTGCCGAGTTTGAAGCTGTATTTACCAAGATAGAAATGAACAATGAATGGAACGTTAATTTTTTCAGAATACAAAGGTGTGTCATAAAAGTGCCAAGTTTGAAACTGTATTTACCAATATAGAAATGAACAATGAATGGAACGTTAATTTTATCAGAATACAAAGTGTGTCATAAAAGTGCCAAGTTTGAAACTGTATTTACCAAGATAGAAATGAACAATGAATGGAACGTTAATTTTATCAGAATACAAAGTGTGTCATAAAAGTGCCAAGTTTGAAACTGTATTTACCAAGATAGAAATGAACAATGAATGGAACGTTATTTTTTTTTTAAGAATACAAGGTGTGTCATAAAAGTGCCGAGTTTGAAGCTGTATTTACCAAGATAGAAATGAACAATGAATGGAACGTTATTTTTTTTTAAGAATACAAGGTGTGTCATAAAAGTGCCGAGTTTGAAGCTGTATTTACCAAGATAGAAATGAACAATGAATGGAACGTTAATTCTTTTGAAGAATACAAGGTGTGTCATAAAGATTCCGAGTTTGAAGCTGTATTTACCAAGATAGAAATGAACAATGAATGGAACGTTAATTTTATCAGAATACAAGGTGTGTCATAAAAGTGCCAAATTTGAAACTGTATTTACCAAGATAGAAATGAACAATGAATGGAACGTTCATTTTTTTTAAGAATACAAGGTGTGTCATAAAAGTGCCAAGTTTGAAACTGTATTTACCAAGATAGAAAAGAACAATGAATGGAACGTTAATTTTTTTCAGAATACAAGGTGTGTCATAAAAGTGCCAAATTTGAAGCTGTATTTACCAAGATAGAAATGAACAATGAATGGAACAGGTTAGGGGCGGAGGTGGGTGACCATCTCGGAGAGAAGTTTGATCAAAGCAGTAGCAAAAGGGTGTAATAAAAGGGGAGTGTTTCTTTTACAATATATCTCTCTACTTTCTCCCTGCTCGCTATCTCTATTTCTCACCCCCCCTCTGATTTCCTTCTCTTCCTCTCCAATGATTCCTGCTTGACCATTCAAAACCTCCCCTCACAAACGCTTACCCACCCACTTGCCCTCCTCTCCTATCCACCTCCTCCCGCCACACTTCCCCTTCTATAAAACACTTGTATGAAAACCTGATAATTCATTAAAACGACTGATGATGCCGAGCTCAACGCTCTAGCGAAATATATCCTACACACTTTTGTCTGAGTTTTGTTCTTTTGTTCCTCACAACTCCACACACACACACACACAAACACACATATATATATATATATATATATATATATATATATATATAATATAAGTATTTAACTCCTCCACTCTTGTTGATATATATATATATATATATATATGTATGTGTGTGTGTGTGTGTGTGTGTGTATAAATGAACGGTAAGAAAATGACGTTAAAAAAAGAGAAAAAAACGTTAAAAAATCAAGACGCAACTAATAGAATTGAATAAGAAATCTAGCTAAGTAATTGTTTATATTTACGCAACTTCGAAAAAAAGAATCTTATAAATACTTTATAAATACTTTATAAATAAGTAAGAATGACTGAGAACAGGCTTCCAAAGAAGATTTTATACGGGCAACTACCAAATGCTAAGCGTTCTATTGGACGTCCTCTCTTACGCTACAAGGACAAATTGAAGGACAATTTGAAACGCCTCGATATTGATCTGAGTGCTTGGGAAGATCTAGCATCGGATCGGAAGGAATGGCGTAAGACCTGTTTCGCTAAACTAAAGAGCTTTGAACAAAATAGACTGAAGCATAGAGATCAGCTCCACATAACTTTTAAAGTAAAAGCATTTAACTCCTGCCTTGGAGCATTTCGTTTGTCAGTGTGGCTTCATGGCTCGCAGCAGGGCTGGGCTGCTGTCACACTCGAGGAAACATAAAATGTCTTCTTGACAGCATGCACAACATGGGAGGAATCAAATCACTCACTGCTGACTCTCATCTATCGTTTTCGATAGGAGAGTCCACCATATATATATATATATATATATATATATATATATATATATATAAGTAAAGAAATAACAAAAGACTTAGAGATTTAGCATTATAGTCTAAATAGACTATAATGCTAAATCTCTAAGTCTAACTCTGCCGACTCATCAAATGCGAATGATGAATTTTTTTATTACTTTAAAGGCATTTGAAAACAGATTTTTATTTTATATATATATTTTAATTTTTTGAAATTTTATATTCCAAATGAAATTTTGCAAAAAAAAAAAATTCATGTTGTAGTCTCACTTCCGCCACAAAAAACTCGGTCAGCAAAAAATGTATCTCTTAACTGTATCCATTATTTTGACAGATTACAAAAAAGAAAGACATATTCGAAGTTCGTCACCAGGCGAAATTCCCTATTCAACTAATTTGAAAATAAACAGCAACGGAAATTAGGAAGGATTTTTTAATTTTGTAATAAAATTATTTAAAATCTCTCTCTCTCTCTCTCTCTCTCTATATATATATATATATATATATATATATATATATATATATATATATATATACTAGCTAAAGTATATTAGTATATTAATATTTTATTATCAGGAGGGGCTGATATACGGACAGTTCCGCAAATTGGGTGATTTTGGATTAATTAATCGATTAAATCCCTTAATCAGTAAAAATCAATAACCAAATTTGGAGTTTTTCTTAGTTAGAACGATATCAATGTGTATGCAAGATTTTGAATCTGAGTGACCTCCCGTTTTTTTGTTATACGTCGACACGTACATACCAAGATCTCTGTTTTATTATATAATATATATATATATATATATATATATATATATATATATATATATATATATACATTTTTGTGACTTGTTTTTTTTAAATAAAACTCTTGTGTCGTAAGGAAGATTTCTTCTCTGGACTTTTGGATTATATAATATATATATATATATATATATATATATATATATATATATATATATATATATATAAGAGATTTATCCAAAACTTGGTAGTAAGGGATGATTCTATATGTGATTTCTAAGATCCACTGTACTAATATTGATGATCCAGTATGTATAAATACAGTGGATCATTAAATCACTAAAGAGAGCTCAATGTAAAATAACCTTTTAGATTATATACAGAGCAATATTTATCAATAAAGGAAGGAAGAACTCAATACAGTGATCCCATAATAAATTTATTTCGACGAAAATTGGGGCCCATATAAATTTAAGTTGATTTAAACCGGCTCCCCAAATTTTCGCCTCATCAGATGGGTCTCAATTCACTTACCTATATATATATATATATATATATATATATATATATATATATATATATATATATATATATATAATCTATCTATCTCAGCCTGTTCATATCTATCTATCTATCTATCTATCTCAGTCTGTTCATATCTATCTACTTACCTACCTATCTATCTCATTCACTATAATATATATATATATATATATATATATATATATATATATATATATTATATATATATATATAATATTTAAACTAATTAGTAAACATGTGACCGAACTTTGTGTCATTTTGCAAGAAGAGAAGCCAATATCTCAGTCTGTTCATATCTATCTACTTACCTACCTATCTATCTCACTCACTATAATATATATATATATTATATATATATATATATATATATATATATATATATATATATTTAAACTAATTAGTAAACATGTGACCGAACTTTGTGTCATTTTGCAAGAAAGAGGCCAATATCTCAGTCTGTTCATATCTATCTACTTACCTACCTATCTATCTCACTCACTATAAATATAATATATATATTATATATATATATATATATATATATATATATATATATATATTATATATATTTAAACTAATTAGTAAAACATGTGACCGGACTTTTTGTCATTTTGCAAGAAGAGAGGCCAATATCTCAGTCTGTTCATATCTATCTACTTACCTACCTATCTATCTCACTCACTATAATATATATATATATATATATATATATATAATATATATATATATATATATAATATATATTATATATATATATATATATTTAAACTAATTAGTAAACATGTGACCGAACTTTTTGTCATTTTGTAAGAAGAGAGGCCAATATCTCAGTCTGTTCATATCTATCTACTTACCTACCTATCTATCTCACTCACTATAATATATATATATATATATATATATATATATATATATATATATATATATTATATTTAAACTAATTAGTAAACATGTGACCGAACTTTGTGTCATTTTGCAAGAAGAGAGGCCAATATCTCAGTCTGTTCATATCTATCTACTTACCTACCTATCTATCTCACTCACTATAATATATATATATATATATATATATATATATATATATATATATATATATATTAAACTAATTAGTAAACATGTGACCGAACTTTGTGTCATTTTGCAAGAAGAGAGGCCAATATCTCAGTCTGTTCATATCTATCTACTTACCTACCTATCTATCTCACTCACTATAATATATATATATATATATATATATATATATATATATATATATATATATATATATATATATATATATTTAAACTAATTAGTAAACATGTGACCGAACTTTGTGTCATTTTGTAAGAAGAGAGGCCAATATCTCAGTCTGTTCATATCTATCTACTTACCTACCTATCTATCTCACTCACTATAATATATATATATATATATATATATATATATATATATATATATATATATATATATTTAAACTAATTAGTAAACATGTGACCGAACTTTGTGTCATTTTGTAAGAAGAGAGGCCAATATCTCAGTCTGTTCATATCTATCTACTTACCTACCTATCTATCTCACTCACTATATATATATATATATATATATATATATATATATATATATATATATATATATATATATATATATTTAAACTAATTAGTAAACATGTGACCGAACTTTGTGTCATTTTGTAAGAAGAGAGGCCAAT
>CM042177.1:39899974-39903546 GCA_023376005.1 Doryteuthis pealeii
CTCTCTCTCTATATATATATATATATATATATATATATATATATATATATATATATATTCTTATTATAAGGGAGATTGTGGTGTTTTCTGTCTGTAACCGAAACTATATTACTATTCAAGTCACAATTCCCTTTAGTTATTTACATCACATTCTCCATGATTTTATTTTTATTTAAACCTCAATTATTAATAAAATTGTTTTACTTCATTAATACTGTTGACCATATATACATGCAAATAACATGCAATTGTATTTATATATACAACAAAATAGCAGTTTACAGTGTGAATGGGAAGGCTAATTTGCATATTGATCTTTAAAAAATTGATTTTAATAAATATATGCTTAGTATTCTTGATTTCTAATTGTTTGGTTTTATCTTTTTGAATATGAACAAAAATCTCTTCAATAAATCTTAAAAGAAATCCATTAACAAGAAGAAATAACTGTAGTTTTATTCTCTACTTCCTATTTTAACTAAATAGTTAAATTAGGAAAATTTACCAAAGAAAGACGGGAGTAATGGAAAATGATGGAAGAGTTAGTGTCAAAGTTGTTCTATTTTTCAATCATACCCCCTCTGTTTCAAATCTTTTTATCTGAATTTTTATTCAGTTTCATTAGCCTTTCTAATTTAATATGATATTTTATTATATTAAAACTTAAATACTTGCACCCGGAGGGTGCATATATTTGCTAGTATATATATATATATATATATATATAGGGTGGCTTACCGGTGAATATTGGCACGATCGTTGGAGGTGCACAGGATCCAGGGGTTAAGTCCGTGATAAAACAAATACAAAGTGCTCAATACAAAGTAGAGCAAATTTATTAAAGAAATGGATACAATAGAAACCTACTCGAGTTTCATCGTTAGGATCATCAGGGTTAAATCCACTGAATTAATCGAGTTACCGATTAATTGCAGCCGATTACACGTGTGTTCATTTGATAAGATTTTACGTTCAATCTTATTCAATGAACATGTGTGATCAGCTGCAATTAATCGGTAACTCGATTAATTCAGTGGATTTAACCCTGATGATTCTAACGATGAAACTCAAGTAGGTTTCTATTGTATCCATTTCTTTAATATATATATATATATATATATATATATATATATATATATATATATATATATTACGTTATTTGCAATAACTCTGAATTGATTTTATCTGTTAATTAATCAACCCATTATTTTCCCATTAAACTAACCCTAAACCCTAACCCTAACCCTAATCCTAACTCCGTCTTCTTTTTTCCTAGCAGATCAATAAATAAATGAATAATTTATCAGTCAATCAGAGTGGTTCCCCTTTTTTAGGTTGGAGTTATAGGAAATAACCACATATTATTGGCATACGAAAGACGATGGAGTATAGTCCATTTTTTTTTTGGGGGGGGTACTACGTAACCTGGGTGTGTTAATATGGAGGATGAGCTGTTGCCCAAGCAGCAAATCCCCCCTTTCCACTTTGATCCAAAGGAAAGGTAAGGAACCAATGCAGTGTTGCAGGAGTTGATGGATTTCAGCATCACACCACCTTTAGGGACTCCGGCTCTTGATTTGTTTTCAGGGTTTTACTCCCCTAGCCTTTCCTTGGGATGGGGTAGAGCCGCTAGTATATTTTGCATTCATGTATCAAATTATATATATATATATATACTGTTTCCTTCGCCGAGGAGCATAAGGCCCCGGATGTGTCTGTTATTATCCACACAGCGACTCACTTGCCTTATATGGCAGTAGTCGCCTCAGTATCAATGACAAGGTTAATTTCGCATGAGTTTCTCGGTGCTGTACCATGACTGAAACAGTATAGTGTTTAACTATCCTGCTGAAGTCACGGTTTCGATTCCTGTCGGAAGGGAGTCGTTAGTATATATCGCTGATGAGACTTAATAAAGTTGAAACAGTCTGTACGATATTCTACACACCGAGTGATTCTTTGCGGGATTCACTTGTCATTATTATTATCTTCTATAATTATCGAATTTATGCGATATTCGCATTGTAGTTGCCTTCAAGCAATATATATATATATATATATATATATATATATATATATATATATATATAAACCTAATGAGTCAGATAAACTTACTAAAAAGTTTTCGCTTAGTGCTCTTCAGGGCTAAGAGTCGGATCTTAGCTCTGAAGAGCACTAAACGAAACTTTTAGTAGGTATATCTGACTCATTAGATTTATCTTTATTATTTGCTCTACTTAGGTATTGAGCACTTTTTACTTATTAGCTTTAGTTTCCTGGCGGTTTTGTATGAATATATATATCTTATTTATATATATGCATATAAATTGTTTTTTCTTTTGGCCAAAATATCTTATTATAATGGAGATTGTGTGTTTTTCTGTCTGTAGCCGAAACTCTATTACTACTCAAGTCACAATTCCCTTAGTTATTTACGCTACATTCTTCATGATTTTATTTTTTATTTAAACCTCAATTATTAATAAAATTGTCTTACATTATTAATACTGTGAACCTTATCTACATACTAACAACATGCAATTATATTTATATATACAACAAAATAGCGGTTTACAATGTGAATGGGAAGGCTAATTTGCATATTGATATTAAAAATGGGATTTTAATAAAAATGTGATTAGTATTATTGATTTCTAACTGTTTGGTTTTATTTTAATAAATATAAGCAAAAATCTCTTCAATGAATCTTAAATGAAATCCATTAACAAGAAAAAATAACTGTCATTTTATTTTTTACTTCCTCTTTTAACTAAATACTTAAATCAGAAAAAATAACAATGAAAGACGAGAGTGATGGAAGAGTAAGTTTCAGTTGTTCTATTTTTCGATTATACTCCCTCTGTTTCAAAACTTTTTATCTGTATTCTTATTTAGTTTCATTAGCCTTTCTAATTTAATACAATATTTTATTGCATTAAAACTTAAATACTTGCACCCGGAGGGTGCATATTTTTGCTAGTTGTACTAATAGATTATTCTTTGTTGGTACGATTATCTTGGTCTTTTCTTTTTTTCAAAATTTTTTTTTTTCCCCGGGTGATGTTTGGTAGTATATTTTTACAATCAAACTATTTGCCGGGTTTTTTCTTACCGCGAGGGTTTACCAACAAGTTTGTATATATATATATATATATATATATATATATAAACCTTTTTTCGCAGGGGGGAAGGGGGATAAAATCTATCTGAAGAGACTAAGGCCATTTTGAGTTCCTGGTCAAAATAAATTCATCATAGTCAAAATGCGGTTTGTTAAGTTTTTCTTTCTTTGAAAAAAAAAAAAAAAAAAAAAAAATATATATATATATATGTGTGTGGTGTGAGTGTGTGTGTGTGAGTGTGTGTGTGTGAGTGTGGTTGTGTGTGTGTGTGTGTGGCTCATGTCTGCTCTGTTGTGACCCTTTTAGTGCTTGCCATGTTTGTATGCCAATATATATACTGTAGCTTATACTACTACCTATATGGTGTGTGTGATTAGTGGTGTGTGTGTTGTTGTGTGTGTGTGCTGTGTCTGTTCTCTCCTGTGTGTGTGTAGCAGGCATGACTTTTGA
>CM042177.1:39903646-39921146 GCA_023376005.1 Doryteuthis pealeii
ATGGCTCGATATATATATATATATATGGCTCGAATATATATATATATATATATATATATATATATATATATATATATATATATATATATGATGTGGATTTTGCGTCTCCGTATGCTTCTGGTGGGTATATATATTTGAGGTGAATGTAGTATTTGTATCCGTTTTAGGAGATACTTATACTAGGTTTGGGCTTAGGTGTGAAGCATTAACGTATTTATTATACTAATATTGTTAGCGTAATATGTTAGTTGAGGAATAAATATCTGAAGACTCTGTGGTTTGTTTTGAGTTTCATTTATTTAGCCGGGTTAATTTTCGGGACTACTACATTTCTTCGACTGACCGTGGCTCGTGTTGAGATTCTTGTCTTCCTCAACTACCATAGTACGCTAACAATATTAGCATAATAAGTACGTTAATGCTTCACACCTAAGCCCAAACCTGATATAAGTATCTCCTAAAACGGATACAAACACTAATATTCACCTCAAATATATATATATATATATATATATATATATATATATATATATATACACTAGCAAATATATGCACCCTCCGGGTGCAAGTATTTTAGTTAAATTTTATAATAAAATATCATATTAAATTAGAAAGGCTAATGAAACTGAATAAGAATGTAGATAAAAAGATTTGAAACAGAGGGGGGGTATGATTGAAAAATAGAACAACTTTGAAACTAACTCTTCCATCATTTTCCCTTACTCCCGTCTTTCATTGGTAAATTTTCCTAATTAAACTGTTTAGTTAAAGAATAAAATTACAGTTATTTCTTCTTGTTAATGAATTTCTTTTAGGATTTATTGAAGAGATTTTTACTCATATTCATTAAGATAAAACCAAACAATTAGAAATCAATAATACCAAGCACATTTTTATTAAAATCAGTTTTTTTTAATATCAATATGCAAATTAGCTTTACGTTTACACTGAAAACTGGTATTTTGTTGTATATATAAATACAATTGCATGTTATTAGTATATAGGTAAGGCCAACAGTATTAATAATGTCAAACAGTTTTATTATTAATTGAGGTTTAAATAGAAATAGAATCATGGAGAATGTGACGTAAATAACTAAGGGAATTGTGACTTGAGTAGTAATATAGTTTCGGTTACAGACAGAAAAACACACAATCTCCATTATAATAAGATATATATATATATATATATATATATATATATATAATGGATCGATGTTATCAAAGGAAGAATCACTGGTGGTCTAGTTCCCATTTAATTTATTTCTTTTTTCGGAGTTTCGTTTGATTGGCAAATGTTTCGATGGTCTTGTAATTAGTGGCCAGGTAAAGTTGCCGCTCTTTTTGACGAGTTTCACCTGTTGGGCGCTATTTATATCAACTTCGAATCAGGTGATCCTTTTCAGGATACGGGGGATTGCCGAATATTTGGGACCCGTGCCAAACCTCATAAACGAGTCATAATAACCGGTGCCGTCAAAACTGTTGAGCGCAACCCCCCCCCCCTCGCCTCATCTCAAAATCAAGAATGTCACTGTTGCTTATTTTTGGTTCCTTCTTCAATTCCTTCTGGCAGAAATTGAATTGCAGATCTAATAAGCACCTAGCAATAAAAGAGATTCCCCCCTTCGCCCCCTAAACGTCCCCCCCAAAAATAAAACAAACAAACATTCCTCAAGTATCTTTGATTCCCACTGACAGAGAGGTGAGTGCTGCAAATGAAGGCCACACTGCAGTAAAAGTAAAATCAGACACAAGTTAACCCTTAAAAATTATATATATATGTATATATATATATATATCTTATTATAATGGAGATTGTGTGTTTGTCTGTCTCTAACCGAAACTATATCCCTACTCAAGTCACAATTCCCTTTGTTATTTACATCACATTCTCCATGATTTTATTTATATTTAAACCTCAATTATTAATAAAATTGTTTTACATTACTTACACTGTTGACCATATCTACATACTAATAACATGCAATTGTATTTATATATACAACAAAATAGCAGATTACAGTGTGAATGGGAAGGCTTATTTGCATATTGATCTTTAAAAAACTGATTTTAATAAAAATGTGCTTGGCATTATTGATTTCTAATTGTTTGGTTTTATCTTAATGAATATGAGTAAAAATCTCTTCAATAAATCCTAAAAGAAATTCATTAACAAGAAGAAATAATTGTAATTTTATTCTTTACTTCTTATTTGAACTAAATAGTTAAATTAGGAAAATTTAGCATTGAAAAACGGAAGTGATGAAAGAGTAAGTTTCAGTTGTTCTATTTTGATTATACCCCCTCCGTTTCAAATCTTTTTATTTGAATTCTTAATTTGTTTCATTAGCCTTTCTGATTTAATCTAATATTTTATTACATTTAAACTTAAATACTTGCACCCGGAGGGTGCATATATTTGCTAGTATATATATATATATATATATATATATTATATATATATATATATATATATATATATATATATGAGGAAAAATGAGTAAAGAAAAGAAATGTAGATGGATAAAATGAATTTAATCGATATCACATTAATCGATTAAATTCATTTTTATCCATTTACTTTTCTTTTCTTTACTCATGTTTCCTCATATTGTCGGATTCAATTCCTTTTCCATTTTTACATATATATATATATATATATATATATATATATATATATATATATATATATATATACATATGAGAAATAAAAGGAACTTAATCCGACAGTGTGAATTTGATATATTGGAAAAACAAAGGATGTTTACAAATGCATGGGATCATCAGGAGAGAATGTGCAAACCGTTTCGGGGCCTTCCTCTCAACGGCTTTAAAAGGCAACATCGGCCCCCTCACTGATGTGAGCTCCCTCGGAATAATTTTACATCAGGCTCTTTTGAATCTTATTATTAACTATAATGCTTCTGATTTTTTTTAAATTAAAAATAAAATTCATTTTATTTTTAAATAAAATTCATTTTATTTTTAATACAGACAGCGCATTTTTTGAAAAATTCCAACTTTTGACTAGCAGCGTTCTGTTTTGCGCATTCTTTCTTCTAACGGTCATTTCTTCCCGTCTTATTTTTTGTTGAAGACCGATCCACATGCGGTCGATACAGATATTCTGAGGGACCTCACATCAGTGAGGGGGGGAACCGATGTTGCTTTTTAAAACCGTTGAGAGGAAGGCCCCGAAACGGTTCCACAATCTCTCCTGATGATCCCATGCATTTGTAAACATCTTTTGTTTTTCAATATATCAAATTCACACACACACACACATATGTATATATATATAAGATTTTTGGGTGTTTGTTTATTTAGAAACGTTGCTGAATAAAGTATATATTAAATTTTTACTTGAAGGCACTTACAACGCATGTATCGCATAAAATTCGATACTTTTTCTTATAGAAAATGAACTTGACAAGTGTAATCCCGGCAAAGGATGGCTCGATGTGTAGAATACCGTACAGACTGTTTCGACTTTATTAAGTCTCATCAGCGGTATATACTAACGATTTCCCTCCGACAGAAATCGAAACCTAGGATGGTCGCTAGGATGGTCGGCTGTGTACTGTGGCCGAGGCGATAAAAGTGTTTCACTAGTGTTTCACTGTGTCTGCTGAAGTCCCGGTTTCGATTTCTGTCGGAGGGAAATCGTTAGTATATACCGCTGATGAGACTTAATAAAGTCGAAACAGTCTGTACGGTATTCTACACATTGAGCCATCCTTTGCTGGGATTACACTTGTCAAGTTCATTTTCTATAAAAAAAGTATCAAATTTTATGCGATACATGCGTTGTAAGTGCCTTCAAGTAAAAATTTAGTATATATATATATATATATATATATATATATATATATATATAGTCGTAGAAGTTATTTCCCGACCGCGGTTTCGGTGTTACTCTAACACCTTCATCAGGTGAATTGAGTGGATTTTTTTTTCGGTTACTTTATTCCACTCAATCCCCCTGATGAAGGTGTTAGCATTTTCCTCTGCTTATGATATGGTTATCATCAAACAAGTTAAATTTCTGACTGTCGGCAGGCATCTGAGGCGGAATAGTTCGCCGCCAGTCCTGTATCTGAGGCGTACACCATCCCAGCAGTTCTGGAAGGCATCCATCAGCATTGAATATGGGTATATTTTTCTTCTTTAAAAAGCTCCATGAACTTCATATTCTAATAGGAGATAGAATTCTAATTAACATTTTATTTCATAATCTAATTTTTCTTGTTTTTTTTTTGATTTGAACTTTTATTTTCTACTATCAAGTTCTTTCATTAGATCTACTGGAAGTTTGATTAATAATGAAAAAATATTTCACACAAAAAAACAAGAAGAAGCTATATCCACAAGTTATTACAGATTAAATTACACAGAATTATAGCACTTTTCAGAAATACACCATTCAAGCTGAATCCTATGGACAGGACAAGGGCATTATTAAACCTCAAATAAAGAGAATTTATTAATGTAAATTGATATATTAATAATATTCATTTTATTAAATATCTCAAATTTTCAATAACAATGACATTCACTATTGAAACTACATGCAAGAAATGCTAATAAAATTAGATAGCAATTGTAAATAGTTAAAACAACATTTTAATTGAATATACAGGGTACCCCCAATTTCTAAATCTAATCTTCGGTATCGAGAATTTAATTTTAATTAAAAGAATGACCACGTAAAATTTAACACTACAAAATACAGTTGCTAATGAACTGGAAATTTTACTATTTCTCTAAATTAATTTCAAGTTATTATTGCTCTAATAAATCCTAGATGTGTCATTTATTCTGTTGTCTACTAAACAAGTAAGAAATTTTAGTTTAGATTTCATCGTCAATAAAAAAATGATAGTAAAAACAGCATAAAAAGTCTTATTATATTTAATACCTGAAGCCGAGTTCAGAAGAACTGACTTTTTTTTAAACAATAAATTTTATTTTTTTTTTTAAAAAAACAAGAATTATCAAATATACATTTATATCATAGAAGACCATACCGAACAGTTTTAGGATAAGGACACAGCCATTAATTGTTACAATGGTAGATTGGCGTCATCTATCATCTGACAGGCCGCTTTGTATAGTTTTAAATGCTCACAGGAAAAAAAAACAAACATTGGGTTTGATTGATGGGTGATGACCTGTGTTTTTGGGGACGGGGCTTTTGATTGGATTAGAAAGTTATGTTATCTCCGACATTAGAAGGTCGACTAAAATATTGTATCAGTAAGAATTCGTCCACTAGAGCAGATATATTCCAGCATTCACTGACCCCTGTTTTCTCCGTGTGCATTGGCCACGGACATTGGGGAGAGGAGAGATTCTGTATATTGTGCGTGTGTATATATGTGTGAGTGTGTATAAGTATATGTGTATACCCATAAATAATGGGAGGAACTTCGCAGACAGATCTGACTGGGTGTTGGTGTGACTCTCCCCCAAAAAAAGTGTTGGGTGGGTCGCCTCCGTGAGAGAATATGATGGTAAGACCCGAAATCTTCTATGACCCAGGGGTCATCACTGATTAATTGTTCCAAACAAGTTTATTTCAAACTCGGAAACTTTCTCTTGGAAATCGGGAACTATCTTGTCGAACTCTGGAGCCTTCACGTTGTGACCGGGAGCTTTTACAGAACTTCAAACCGAACCCTTTATTCAATCCACCCGGGGTAGACCGTTTTCATTCTGTTTACCATGACCGGGTACAAGGGTTAAACTGTATTATATGTTTTTAAGATATATTTTTGTTTCTTTTCAGACGCCAGCAAGATAAACATGTATATAGATACACACACACACACACACACACACACAACCACACACACACACACACATATATATATATAATTCGATACAAACACTTACACATTCTAATACTCACACCGCAAAAAAGAATATTTGACGTCATATTTCAAACCGTTCATTTTTTCAACGTTCTTTTTTCTCAGACTTCAAATTTTAAACACACCGATAAACAAGGACTATTACTCGCCTTTCTCCTTATTCTGAGCTAAAAAAAATTTTTTTCACCTAACACATACCAACAAAAGCTCTGAAGATGATCTAATTAATAGATCGAAACACTGCAGCGTCAGCCAATAAACTCACCACTTAACTCATTTAAACCTGTGTTTTTTTCAATTTGTTATTATACTACATACCGTCGGATTCACTTCCTTTTATTCACACACACACACACACACACACACACATACATAATATATATATATATATATATATATATATATATATAATATTATATATATATATGAAGATAGGAGGGTTTGAGTAAAATCCACCAGTATGAGGTGAGGTAAAAGGAAAAGTGAACAAAAATGATGACTCAAACAAGTCCAAGTAGGAGATAAATATTTCGTCCTTCTGACGCGAAGAACTTCCTCAGATCGACCAAGGAAGTTCTTCGTGTCAGAAGGACGAAATATTTCTCTCCTACTTGGACTTGTTTGAGTCATCATTTTTGTTCATTTTTCCTTTCACCTCACCTCATATATATATATATATATATATATAACTCTGCGCAGGCACCTTTTTTCCACGCGTTGTTGTCCGTTTTCGTCAAAGGGGTGGACACTCTACAACAATGGTTCTTTCGTCGTAGAGTAGAAAAAGAATGATAGAAGTTAAGCAGCCTTCGACAGGTTCAGTACTCTAATGGGTGACTACTTTGTGTCTCCAGCATTTCGTGTCACTTGTTTAAACTTTCCTCTTTTACCAGCATCCTCAAGACAAAACCGCCCTGTTGGCTGGGGTGTTAGAATGCTCCGACTGCACCTCTGCAGAGGGGTAAGACTCTCCCAATGGGGCCCCCTGTTGGCCGTGGGTGGCGACCCGTGATGCTTAAGGATAGAGCCCAGGTGGATGAGCAGTCCATGACTTGCAATACTCCACTTTGGCCCTATCTTGGGCTAGACGGGCGGTCGGAGAGGCCCCATCCGATCAATCGGCTGGTCACGTCAAGCCCTAGCACCTATATGATTTTCCCAACCCTATTGCCCTTATGGCAAGCCCCAACCCCTTTTTATCATATGGGTGCTAGAAGGCGGTGGCTGCGGGTCTACATGTCCTGGGAATGATGTTAAACTCTATCTGATGGTGAGGTTCCAGTTCTGGAGGTTTGGGGAATGTGGAGCACCCCTTCATCACCATTGCTCCCTGGTCCACTGTGACCCGGAGTGGTAGTACCTGTTAGGGTCCCATCTATGGGTTAAATAGAAAAATGTATTTATAAAAATTGTATTATCCATTAAGAATTGATTTATTTCAAAACTTTATCGGCATTAAATAACCCACTGAGGTTGATATGCCGTAAAACAAAAACATTCCAAACCAAACCAAATCAAGACTAAACTACAACTACTAAAAGGCTATTATTTCTATGAGGCCAATTCTCTTATACAACTTTGTATAAGATCTTCTTTGTATCTCCTATCAGGTTCTGTATTCTTTTATATTACGTTTGCTTAGGCAATAAATCATCATTGTTATCATTTTGTCGTAAATTGTTCTTATGATATTCTCATATCTTATATATATATACTGTATGAAGAAACGATATTCAGCAATTCCATAATTTATCTATAATCTAAGCAACGAAAGAATTTATCTCGATGTCTCAAGTTACCCCTCACCCCTGGAAACTACTGATAGAGATGGCATGTGAATTAGAAAAAAAAAGAGCCATAGCCAATATAAGCATATCATAGGCAGTGCACCGAACCTGCATTGTTGCATACCTTTTGTTATCTATTATCTTCCAAGAACGCCAACCGACTTTTTTCTTAAACTACAAATATGATACTGCAAATCATAAACTAGGTATACCCAAAAAATCGTTGGCTACGTTTTAAAAACGAATTAAAATTAATTAAATCTATTATTTAAGGTCAAACTTTTGTCTAAATCGATAAGTAGTAACATAATGACCATCATTAAAAAAACAGAAAAATATCATTACATATGCAGTTTATTTTTAATACATTTAAAACGATTTGTTTTGGTCAATTTCGACGCGATCCGCCATTCTGTCGCTTTTTCAATGGTTTTAGGTGCTTGTTTACAATTTTAATGTAACATTCGCGATTGCAAAAAAAATTACCAAAAATCGGTAATTATCCGATTTTAATGAAATGTGCAGTTCTGAAATAAAATAACTGATGCATTATAAAATTCATTAATTGTTAAATCAGAACTGCACATTTCATTAAAATCGGATAATTACCCGATTTTTGGTAATTTTTTTTGCAATCGCGAATGTTACATTAAAATTGTAAACAAGCACCTAAAACCATTGAAAAAGCGACAGAATGGCGGATCGCGTCGAAATTGACCAAAACAAATCGTTTTAAATGTATTAAAAATAAACTGCATATGTAATGATATTTTTCTGTTTTTTAATGATGGTCATTATGTTACTACTTATCGATTTAGACAAAAGTTTGACCTTAAATAATAGATTTAATTAATTTTAATTCGTTTTTTAAAAACGTAGCCAACGATTTTTTTTGGGTATACCTAGTTTATGATTTGCAGTATCATATTTGTAGTTTAAGAAAAAAGTCGGTTGGCGTTCTTGGAAGATAATAGATAACAAAAGGTATGCAACAATGCAGGTTCGGTGCACTGCCTATGATATGCTTATATTGGCTATGGCTCTTTTTTTTCTAATTCACATGCCATCTCTATCAGTAGTTTCCAGGGGTGAGGGGTAACTTGAGACATCGAGATAAATTCTTTCGTTGCTTAGATTATAGATAAATTATGGAATTGCTGAATATCGTTTCTTCATACAGTATATATATATAAGATATGAGAATATCATAAGAACAATTTACGACAAAATGATAACAATGATGATTTATTGCCTAAGCAAACGTAATATAAAAGAATACAGAACCTGATAGGAGATACAAAGAAGATCTTATACAAAGTTGTATAAGAGAATTGGCCTCATAGAAATAATAGCCTTTTAGTAGTTGTAGTTTAGTCTTGATTTGGTTTGGTTTGGAATGTTTTTGTTTTACGGCATATCAACCTCAGTGGGTTATTTAATGCCGATAAAGTTTTGAAATAAATCAATTCTTAATGGATAATACAATTTTTATAAATACATTTTTCTATTTAACCCATAGATGGGACCCTAACAGGTACTACCACTCCGGGTCACAGTGGACCAGGGAGCAATGGTGATGAAGGGGTGCTCCACATTCCCCAAACTTCCAAAACTGGAACCTCACCATCAGATAGAGTTTAACGTCATTCCCAAGACGTAGACCCTCAGTCACCGCCTTCTAGCACCCATATGATAAAAAGAGGTTGGGGCTTGCCATAAGGGCAATAGGGTTGGGAAAATCATATAGGTGCTAGGGCTTGACGTGACCAGCCGATTGATCGGAAGGGGCCTCTCCGACCGCCCGTCTAGCCCAAAATAGGGCCAAAGTGGAGTATTGCAAGTCATGGACTGCTCATCCACCTGGGCTCTATCCTTAAGCATCACGGGTCGCCACCCACGGCCAACAGGTGGCCCCATTGGGGGAGTCTTACCCCTCTGCAGAGGTGCAGTAGGTACATTCTAACACCCCAGCCGACAGGGCGGTTTTGTCTTGAGGATGCTGGTAAAAGAGGAAAGTTTAAACAAGTGACACGAAATGCTGGAGACACAAAGTAGTCACCCATTAGAGTACTGAACTTGTTGAAGGCTGCTTAACTTCTATCATTCTTTTTCTACTCTACGACGAAAGAACCATTGTTGTAGAGTGTCCACCCCTTTGACGAAAACGGACAACAACGCGTGGAAAAAAGGTGCCTGCGCAGAGTTATATATATATATATATATATATATATATATATATATATATATGAGGTGAGGTGAAAGGAAAAATGAACAAAAATAATGACTCAAACAAGTCCAAATGGGGGAGAAATATTTCGTCCTTCTGACACGAAAAACTTCCTTAGTCGATCTGAGGAAGTTCTTCGCGTCAGAAGGACAAAATATTTCTCTCCTACTTGGACTTGTTTGAGTCATTATTTTTGTTCATTTTTCCTTTCACCTCACCTCATACTGTAGGATTTTACTCCAACCCTCCTATCTTCATATATATATATATATATATATATATATATATATATATATATATATGTATGTATGTATGTGTGTGTGTGTGTGTGTGTGTGTGTGAATAAAAGGAAGTGAATCCGACGGTATGTAGTATAATAAAAAATTGAAAAAACACAGGTTTAAATGATTTAAGTGGTGAGTTTATTGACCGACGCTGCAGTGTTTCGATCTATTAATTAGATCATCTTCAGAGCTTTTGTTGGTATGTGTTAGGTGAAAAAAATTTTTTTTAGCTCAGAATAAGGAGAAAGGCGAGTAATAGTCCTTGTTTATCGGTCTGTTTAAAATTTGAAGTCTGAGAAAAAAGAACGTTGAAAAAATGAACGGTTTGAAATATGACGTCAAATATTCTTTTTTGCGGTGTGAGTATTAGAATGTGTAAGTGTTTGTATCGAATTATATATATATATATATATATATATATATATATATATATATATGTGTGTGTGCGTGCGTGTGTGTGTGTGTGTGGTTGTGTGTGTGTGTGTGTGTGTGTGTGTGTATCTATATACATGTTTATCTTGCTGGCGTCTGAAAAGAAACAAAAATATATCTTAAAAACATATAATACAGTTTAACCCTTGTACCCGGTCATGGTAAACAGAATGAAAACGGTCTACCCCGGGTGGATTGAATAAAGGGTTCGGTTTGAAGTTCTGTAAAAGCTCCCGGTTACAACGTGAAGGCTCCAGAGTTCGACAAGATAGTTCCCGATTTCCAAGAGAAAGTTTCCGAGTTTGAAATAAACTTGTTTGGAACAATTAATCAGTGATGACCCCTGGGTCATAGAAGATTTCGGGTCTTACCATCATATTCTCTCACGGAGGCGACCCACCCAACAATTTTTTGGGGGGGAAAGACACCAACACCCAGTCAGATCTGTCTGCGAAGTTCCTCCCATTATTTATGGGTATACACATATACTTATACACACTCACACATATATACACACGGACAATATACAGAATCTCTCCTCTCCCCATTGTCCGTGGCCAATGCACACGGAGAAAACAGGGGTCAGTGAATGCTGGAATATATATGCTCTAGTGGACGAATTCTTACTGATACAATATTTTAGTCGACCTTCTAATGTCAGAGATAACATAACTTTCTAATCCAATCAAAAGCCCAGTCCCCCAAAACACAGGTCATCACCCATCAATCAAACCCAATGTTTTTTTTTTCTGTGAGCATTTAAAACTATACAAAGCGGCCTGTCAGATGATAGATGACACCAATCTACCATTGTAACAATTAATAGCTGTGTCCTTATCCTAAAACTGTTCGGTATGGTCTTCTCATACTGTAATACAAATTATTTGTTCGAAGACAAGAGTCTACTGTTTTTATTTAAAAAAAAAATAAAATAAAATTTAGACAAAAAAAAATCAAGGATTCTGAAGACTCGGACTTCAGGTATCCACAATATAATACAGACTTTTTATGCGTTTTATCTCGTCTCTTCAGTGTTATGTGACGATGAAATCTACTAAAATTCTCATTGACTGTATGTATGTAGACAACCAGAATAAATGACACATCATAGCGAGATTTTTATTAGAGCAATAATACACTTGAAATATAATTTTAGAGAGAATAGAATAACGCAATTTCCAGTTCAATTAGCAACAATGATGATTTTGTAGTGTTAGATTCACGTTGAACGTCATCTTTTAATTATTCAAATTAAATTCTCGATACCGAAGATTAGATTAGAAATTGGGGGATACCCTGTATATTCAATTAAAATGTTGTTTTTAACTATTTACAATTGCTATCTAATTTTATTAGCATTTCTTGCATGTCAGTTTCAAATAGTGAATGTCATTGTTACCCTTGAAAATTTGAGATCATTTCAGTGAGAATTGGCAATATTATTAGACTAAGTCAATTTGTGGGGGACACGCTGTACATAAATTCTGCTTTATCTGAGTTCAAGTTTAAGCTAATGCCTCTTGCTGCCTGCTCCAGGCAGAGATTCAGCTTGAACTGGTGTATTTCTGAAAAGTGCTATAATTCTGTGTAGTTTACATCTGTAATAGTCTCTGTGGGATATAGCCTTCTTCTTGTCCTTTTTAGTGTGAAACTATTTTCTTTCATTATTAAGCCAAACTCCAGTAGATCTAATGAAAGAACTTGATAGTAGAAAATAAAAAGTTCTAAATCCAAAAAAAGAAACAAGAAAAATTAGATTATGAAATAAATGTTAATTAGAACCCTTCCTATCTCCTCATTAGAATATAATCATGGACTTTTTTACAACGGTAACCCATACTGCTGATGGATGCCTTCCAGAACTGCTGGGATGGTGTACGCCTCAGATACAGGACTGGCGGCGAACTATTCCGCCTCAGATGCCTGCCGACAGTCAGAAATTTAACTTGTTTGATGATAACCATATCATAAGCAGAGGAAAATGCTAACACCGTCATCAGGGGCATTGAGTGGAATAAAGTAACCGAAAAAAAAATCCACTCAATTCACCTGATGAAGGTGTTAGAGTAACACCGAAACCGCGGTCGGGAAATAACTTCTTTTACGACTATATATATATATATATATATATATATATATATATATATACTAAATTTTTACTTGAAGGCACTTACAACGCATGTATCGCATAAAATTCGATACTTTTTCTTATAGAAAATGAACTTGACAAGTGTAATCCCGGCAAAGGATGGCTCAATGTGTAGAATACCGTACAGACTGTTTCGACTTTATTAAGTCTCATCAGCGGTATATACTAACGATTTCCCTCCGACAGAAATCGAAACCGGGACTTCAGCAGACACAGTGAAACACTAGTGAAACACTTTTATCGCCTCGGCCACAGTACACAGCTGACCATCCTAGCGACCATCCTAGGTTTCGATTTCTGTCGGAGGGAAATCGTTAGTATATACCGCTGATGAGACTTAATAAAGTCGAAACAGTCTGTACGGTATTCTACACATCGAGCCATCCTTTGCTGGGATTACACTTGTCAAGTTCATTTTCTATATGAAAAAGTATCGAATTTTATGCGATACATGCGTTGTAAGTGCCTTCAAGTAAAAATTTAATATATGCTTTATTCAGCAACGTTTCTAAAATAAACAAACATCCAAAAATCTTATATATATATACATATGTGTGTGTGTGTGTGAATTTGATATATTGAAAAAACAAAAGGTGTTTACAAATGCATGGGATCATCAGGAGAGATTGTGCAACCGTTTCGGGGCCTTCCTCTCAACGGTTTTAAAAAGCAACATCGCCCCCCCCCCCTCACTGATGTGAGGTCCCTCGGAATATCTGTATCGACCGCATGTGGATCGGTCTTCAACAAAAAATAAGACGGCATGAAATGACCGTTAGAAGAAAGAATGCGCAAAACAGAACGCTGCTAGTCAAAAGTTGGAATTTTTCAAAAAATGCGCTGTCTGTATTAAAAATAAAATGAATTTTATTTAAAAATAAAATGAATTTTATTTAAAAATAAAATGAATTTTATTTTTAATTTAAAAAAAATCAGAAACATTATAGTTAATAATAAGATTCAAAAGAGCCTGATGTAAAATTATTCCGAGGGAGCTCACATCAGTGAGGGGGCCGATGTTGCCTTTTAAAGCCGTTGAGAGGAAGGCCCCGAAACGGTTTGCACATTCTCTCCTGATGATCCCATGCATTTGTAAACATCCTTTGTTTTTCCAATATATCAAATTCACACTGTCGGATTAAGTTCCTTTTATTTCTCATATGTATATATATATATATATATATATATATATAATATATATATATATATATATATATAAAAATGGAAAAGGAATTGAATCCGACAATATGAGGAAACATGAGTAAAGAAAAGAAAAGTAAATGGATAAAAATGAATTTAATCGATTAATGTGATATCGATTAAATTCATTTTATCCATCTACATTTCTTTTCTTTACTCATTTTTCCTCATATATATATATATATATATATATATATATATATATATATATATATATATATATATATACTAGCAAATATATGCACCCTCCGGGTGCAAGTATATAAGTTTAAATGTAATAAAATATTAGATTAAATCAGAAAGGCTAATGAAACTAATTAAGAATTCAGATAAAAAGATTTGAAACGGAGGGGGTATAATCGGAAAATAGAACAACTGAAACTTACTCTTTCATCACTTCCGTTTTTCAATGCTAAATTTTCCTAATTTAACTATTTAGTTCAAATAGGAAGTAAAGAATAAAATTACAGTTATTTCTTCTTGTTAATGAATTTCTTTTAGGATTTATTGAAGAGATTTTTACTCATATTCATTAAGATAAAACCAAACAATTAGAAATCAATAATACCAAGCACATTTTTATTAAAATCAGTTTTTTAAAGATCAATATGCAAATAAGCCTTCCCATTCACACTGTAATCCGCTATTTTGTTGTATATATAAATACAATTGCATGTTATTAGTATGTCGATATGGTCAACAGTGGCTTCGGCCTCTGGACCATTGATATAATTAATAGCGTCGATCCCAGGGGGCCGTCCCCCCAGGCAACACCTGCCCCCTTGATTTAAAGGGGCAGGGCTGGGTTTATTGCCCAGTGCCTGAGGCGCCCCCCTTGAGGGGGAATGCCGACGGGATCGACGCAATTTTTCACCTGCCACTCCATGAGCTTCGGCTTGTGGGTGGTCCCACGTTAATAGGGACTTTGTGCCTGACCCGTACAAGTGGGGTACGCGGTGAATATCATGTAGATATGGTCAACAGTGTAAGTAATGTAAAACAATTTTATTAATAATTGAAATTTAAAAATAAATAAAATCATGGAGAATGTGATGTAAATAACAAAGGGAATTGTGACTTGAGTAGGGATATAGTTTCGGTTAGAGACAGACAAACACACAATCTCCATTATAATAAGATATATATATATATACATATATATATAATTTTTAAGGGTTAACTTGTGTCTGATTTTACTTTTACTGCAGTGTGGCCTTCATTTGCAGCACTCACCTCTCTGTCAGTGGGAATCAAAGATACTTGAGGAATGTTTGTTTGTTTTATTTTTTTGGGGGGGGGACGTTTAGGGGGCGAAGGGGGGATCTCTTTTATTGCTAGGTGCTTATTAGATCTGCAATTCAATTTCTGCCAGAAGGAATTGAAGAAGGAACCAAAAATAAGCAACAGTGACATTCTTGATTTTGAGATGAGGCGAGGGGGGGGGAGGTTGCGCTCAACAGTTTTGACGGCACCGGTTATTATGACTCGTTTATGAGGTTTGGCACGGGTCCCAAATATTCGGCAATCCCCCGTATCCTGAAAAGGATCACCTGATTCGAAGTTGATATAAATAGCGCCCAACAGGTGAAACTCGTCAAAAAGAGCGGCAACTTTACCTGGCCACTAATTACAAGACCATCGAAACATTTGCCAATCAAACGAAACTCCGAAAAAAGAAATGAATTAAATGGGAACTAGACCACCAGTGATTCTTCCTTTGATAACATCGATCCATTCTATATATATATATATATATATATATATATATATCTTATTATAATGGAGATTGTGTGTTTTTCTGTCTGTAACCGAAACTATATTACTACTCAAATCACAATTCCCTTAGTTATTTACGTCACATTCTCCATGATTCTATTTCTATTTAAACCTCAATTAATAATAAAACTGTTTGACATTATTAATACTGTTGGCCTTACCTAAATACTAATAACATGCAATTATATTTATATATACAACAAAATACCAGTTTTCAGTGTAAACGTAAAGCTAATTTGCATATTGACATTAAAAAAAACTGATTTTAATAAAAATATACTTGGTATTATTGATTTCTAATTGTTTGGTTTTATCTTAATGAATATGAGTAAAAATCTCTTCAATAAATCCTAAAAGAAATTCATTAACAAGAAGAAATAACTGTAATTTTATTCTTTAACTAAACAGTTTAATTAGGAAAATTTACCAATGAAAGACGGGAGTAAGGGAAAATGATGGAAGAGTTAGTTTCAAAGTTGTTCTATTTTTCAATCATACCCCCTCTGTTCCAAATCTTTTTATCTACATTCTTATTCAGTTTCATTAGCCTTTCTAATTTAATATGATATTTTATTATAAAATTTAACTAAAATACTTGCACCAGGAGGGTGCATATATTTGCTAGTATATATATATATATATATATATATATATATATATATATATATATATATATTTGAGGTGAATGTTAGTGTTTGTATCCGTTTTAGGAGATACTTATATCAGGTTTGGGCTGAGGAGTGAACCATTAACGTACTTATTATGCTAATATTGTTACCGTAATATGGTAGTTGAGGAAGACAAGAATCTCAACACGAGCCACGGTCAGTCGAAGAAATGTAGTAGTCCCGAAAATTAACCCGGCTAAATAAATAAAACTCAAAACAAACCACAGAGTCTTCAGATATTTATTCCTCAACTAACATATTACGCTAACAATATTAACATAATAAGTACGTTAATGCTTCACACCTAAGCCCAAACCTAGTATAAGTATCTCCTAAAACGGATACAAACACTAACATTCACCTCAAATATATATACGCACCAGAAGCATACGGAGACGCAAAATCCACATCATATATAATATATATATATATATATATATATATATATATATATATATATATATATATATCGAGCCATATATATATATATATATCGAGCCATCCTTTACTGAGATTACACTTGTCAAGTTCATTTTCTATAAGAAAAAGTATCGAATTTTATGCGATACATGCGTTGTAAGTGCCTTCAAGTAAAAATTTAATATATACTTTATCAGCAACGTTTCTAAATAAACAAACATCCAAAAATCTTATTCACTCCGCCGAAGGGCATCGGTCTGTTTGTTGTTATTATTCTCTCAATAGCGCCCCCTTACCTATTATGGTAGAGGCGCGTAGTATCGCTTGACAAGCTTAATTTCACTGGGATGGTCAGCTGTGTACTGTGGCCGAGGCGATAAAAGTGTTTCACTAGTGTTTCACTGCGTCTGCTGAAGTCCCGGTTTCGATTTCTGTCGGAGGGAAATCGTTAGTATATACCGCTGATGAGACTTAATAAAGTCGAAACAGTCTGTACGGTATTCTACACATCGAGCCATCCTTTACTGAGATTACACTTGTCAAGTTCATTTTCTATAAGAAAAAGTATCGAATTTTATGCGATACATGCGTTGTAAGTGCCTTCAAGTAAAAATTTAATATATATATATATATATACCAACCCCTCCTCACGAGCAGGATGCGACACAAGGTCAATTTCTTA
>CM042177.1:39923646-39926146 GCA_023376005.1 Doryteuthis pealeii
AAGCACATATTCTCCCAAATATTGTCGGCTGAAAATAGCCATATCACAAACATCGTCTGTTTGTTTACTTCTTATATATATATATATATATATATATATATATATATATATATATATGTTTTTTAAAAAAGTATCGAGGTTTTTCGTACTTTTTGATACACCTAGTATTCTGAAAAAATTAACGTTTTATATATATATATATATATATATATATATATATATATATATATATATATATATATATGAAGTGGATAAACAATGTGTTTGAAATGGCGATAGTCGACAATTTGTGGGAGATTATTTGCTTAATTAAAGACATACCTAATTTGTTAATTAATTAATTATGATTAAATGAAATAGGCGTGCATATCCGTTTAAATGTAAAGCGTAAACAAAATCGAGAAAAAGTCAATCTCTGTATGTACATTTCAGCCCACAAGGTATCACCAGCAGAGCCATAGACAGGGCAGTGCTGACGGGTAGGGTTCGAATCACGCACAAAGCACTGACCGGTCTATGGCTCTGCTGGTGAAGCCTTGTGGGCTGAAATGTACATACAGAGATTGACTTTTTCTCGATTTTGTTTACGCTTTACATTTAAACGGATATGCACGCCTAATTAATTTAATCATAATTAACTAATTAACAAATTAGGTATGTCTTTAATTAAGCAAAAAGGGGCCGGGTTAGCTCAGTCGGTAGAGCGTTCGGCTAGAAACCACAAGGTTCCTAGTTCGATACCGGTCCTCGCCAACTCAGCGTATGAGTAGCACAGGGATCTGTGCGGTAAAGTAAGGAGCTGATGGTAGGTGTGGCGCTCCACCTCAGATGCTAAAATAATCTCCTTGGTCTAGCGCAAGTGAAAAGGGGATAGACTCCCTCGCTGATTGGCTGATACCGACTTTAGGCCGCCCCGACGACTTTACTTACTTATATATATGTATATAGGGTGATTGAAAAGTAACTCCCTAGATGACATGGAATCTTACCAGTTGTCAATACATATATATATATATATATATATATATATATATATATATACTTTGGTGGGGTGCCAAGTTTCTTGGTATATTCGCTGGTCCTTTTCTCTAACAGTATGTTGCTGCAGAGTTCAGGTCCTGTATGAGAGCTCAATATTTAATTTGATAAACAGAGCAAATTAATTAGTGAATATTAAGGCCCTAGATACCGGGGGTATCCTGATTATAGACCATTTCCACTCATGGGTATCTGAGGCCCACCAAGTTTCGTCAGATCACTTCTTTATTCAAATTCACAGAAACCCACGAGTGGAAATGGTCCATAATAACGATACCCCCAGTGTCTAAGGCCTTTCTATTCACTAATAGAGAGAGGAAAGGGGAAAGGCAGAATGTGAAGTAAGAGACGGGTAAGTTTTTGACTCAATTGCAAATTACGACTAATTAGAACGAATTAAGATGGGTTTTATTTAAAACATAACTCAATTCTAAAATTAAGGAATATTTCAGTATAACCGGTGCTGTCAAAAGTGTTGAGCGCACCCCCCACCCTCGCCTCATCTCAAAATCAAGAATGTCACTCTTGCTTATTTTTGGTTCGTTCTTCAATTCCTTCTGGCAGAAATTGAATTGCAGATCTAATAAGCACCTAGCAATAAAATAGTCTTTTCGCATATCTCGATATATCTGCGTAGGCAGAAGAAGTGAGTCAGCAGATGCGTGGGTGGGTGTCAAGATATTGGCAGATTTGATCTTGAATCACCCCAACCTCCTGCCCTAATTTACGCTAGGCGTGTACAATTACTTTTTTAAGAATTAAAAATACTAGAAGCGGCTACTCAGTGTCGCTTGTGTAAAGGGGGTCCAATTAATTTATTTACTTTTAAGATTTACAAATGCTGGGCATTTCTACGTAGAATTTCAATGCTATTTCTATGTATATTTTAATTCCAATGCTATTTCCATGTAGATTTTAATTTCAATGCTATTTCTATGTAGATTTTAATTCCAATGCTATTTCTATGCTATGTAGATTTTAATTCCAATGCTATTTCTATGTAGATTTTAATTTCAATGCTATTTCTATGTAGGATTTTAATTCCAATGCTATTTCTATGTAGATTTTGATTCCAATGCTATTTCTATGTATTTTAATTTCAATATTTCATGTAGATTTTAATTCCAATGCTATTTCTATGTATATTTTAATTTCAATGCTATTTCTATGTAGATTTTAATTTTTAAATATCGTCCCTAAACGTCCCCCCAAAATAAAACAAACGAACATTCCTGAAATATCTTTGATTCCCACTGACAGAGAGGTGAGTGCTGTTAATGAAAGCCGCTCTGGAGTAAAAGTAAAATCAGACCCAATTTAACCCTTAGAAACAACAAATTACTTTGCCTAACAAGCGTATGGAAAACTAACTTTAATTTGGAAGGGAAACAGTTTATATTTAAAAACTAAAGTCCATACTAATTATAAGACAGAGAGAGAAATCAAAATAATTCTTAACTAG
>CM042177.1:39931146-39939011 GCA_023376005.1 Doryteuthis pealeii
CAACGGTACGCCCATTATTATATAACAAGGGGAGTCAATGGTTTAAAAGGAGTTGGGTTCCTCGTAGATGAAAGGACCATGTAACTAATTATGATTGAATCTTTTGAGATGGAATTTCCAATTTCATATTAAATGTGTCCTCATCTGCTCTGCGTTCGAGATATTCTGTTGATGATGAAAATGAAAAGAATTGGTTTAATCTTAATATCTGATGATAAGAATGCAATTGTTGTTGCTACAACAAACCATGTGTTCTTAACATCTTTTCAATGGACAGTTCCTTTAGAAGATTATCACCATTTTTTCTTTCTTTCTTTCTTTCTTTGATTTTCTTTTCTCTATCTGGATTCTTTCTTTCTTTCTTTCTTTCTTTCTTTTCTCCTCCCTTTTCCCTTCCTTCCTTCCTTTCTTTTCTTTCTTTTTCTTTTCTTTTCTTTATCTCGATTCTTTCTTTCTTTCTTTCTTTCTTTTTCTTCCTTCTTGTCTCCTCCCTTTTCTTCTTTCTTTCTTTGATTTTCTTTCTCTATCTGGATTCTTTCTTTCTTTCTTTCTTTCTTTCTTTCTTTCTTATTTCTCCTTCCTTCTTTCTTTCTTTCTTTCTTTTACTTTCTTTTCTTTCTTTTTCTTTCTTTTCTTTATCTCGATTCTTTCTTTCTTTCTTTTTCTTTCTTTCTTTCTTTCTTTCTTTCATTCATTACCTATATCTTTTTCATTAATTTCTTTATTTCTTTTCTTTCTTTTTACTTTCCCCCTTTCTTTCTTTCTTTCTTTCTTTCTTTCTTCATTACCTCTTTCTTCATTTTCTTTCTTTTTCCTTCCGTCCCTTTCTTTCTTTCTTTCTTTCTTTTTTTCTTTCCTTCCTTTCTGCCTCCCTCCCCCTGCCTTTCTTTCTTTCTTTCTTTCTTTTACTTTCTTTTCTTTCTTTTTCTTTTCTTTTCTTTATCTCGATTCTTTCTTTCTTTCTTTCTTTCTTTCTAATTTTCTTTATTCTTTCTTTCTTTCTCTTTTAGTTATTTATTTATTTATTAATTTATTTCGTTCCCTATCTCGATTCTTTCTTTCTTTCTTTCTTTCTTTCATTACCTATATCTTTTCCTTAATATCTTTCTTTCTTTCTTTTTCTTCCTTCTTTCTTTCTTTCTTTCTTTCTCCCTCACACCCTTTCTTCTTTTTCCCTTTCTTTCATTCATTACCTATATCTTTTCATTATATCTTTCTTCTTTCTTTCTTTCTTCTTCTTTCCTTCTTTCTTCTTCTTTCTTTCTTCTACTTCTTTCTCTTCATTCACTACCTATATCTTTTCATTATATATCTTTCTTTCTTTCTTCCTTCCTTCTTCTTTTTTTTTCATTCATTACCTATATCTTTTCATTAATATCTTTCTTTCTTTCTTTCTTTCTTTCTTCCTTCCTTTTCTTCTTTCCTTTCTTCCTTTTTTCTTCCTTTTTCTTTCTTTCATTCACTACCTATATCTTTTCATTAATATCTTTCTTCTTTTCTTCCTTCTTCTTTTCTTTCTTTCTTTCATTCACTACCTATATCTTTTCATTAATATCTTCCTTTCTTTCTTCCTTCCTTCTTTCTTTCTTTCTTTCATTCATTACCTATATCTTTTCATTAATATCTTTCTTTCTTCCTTCCTTCCTTCTTCTTTCTTCCTTTCTTTCATTACCTATATCTTTTCATTAATATCTTTCTTTCTTTTTTCTTTTTCCTTCTTCCTTCTTTTTTTTTCTTCCTTTCTTTCATTACCTGTATCTTTTCATTAATTTCTTTCTTTCTTTCTTTCTTCCTTCCTTCCTTCTTTCTTTCTTTCCTTTCTTTCATTACCTATATTCTTTTCATTAATTCTTTCTTTTCTTTTCTTTCCTTCCTTCCTTCTTCTTTCTTTCATTACCTATATCTTTTCATTAATATCTTCTTTCTTTCTTTCTTCCTTCCTTCCTTCTTCTTTCTTTTTCTTTCATACCTATATCTTTTCATTTTCTTTCTTTCTTTCTTTCTTTTTTTCTTTCTTTCCTTCTTTTTTTTCTTCCTTTCATTCATTTACCTATTTTTTCTTTAATATATCTTTCTTTCTTTCTTTCTTTCTTCTTCCTTCCTTTCTTTCTTTCTCTTTCTTTCATTACCTATATCTTTTCATTATATCTTTTTCTTTCTTTCTTTCTTTCTTTTCTTCCTTCTTCTTCCTTCTTCTTCTTTCTTTCCTTTTTTCATTACCTATATCTTTCATTAATCCTTTTTTTCTTCTTCCTTCCTTCCTTCTTTCTTTCTTCCTTTCTTTCATTACTATATCTTTTCATTTATCTTTTTTCTTCTTTACATTACCTATATCTTTTCATTAATATCTTTCTTTCTTTCTTCCTTCTTTCTTTTCTTCCTTTCTTCATTACCTATATCTTTTCATTATATCTTTCTTTTCTTTCTTCCTTCCTTCTTTCTTTCTTCCTTATTCATTACCTATATTTTTCATTAATATTTCTTTCTTTCTTTCTTTCTTTCTTCCTTTCCTTCCTTCCTTCTTTCTTTCTTCCTTTCTTTCATTATATCTTTTCATTAATATCTTTCTTTCTTTCTTTCTTTCTTTCCTTCTTCCTCTTTTTTCTCCTTTTTTCATTATCTTTTCATTAATTCTTTCTTCTTTCTTCTTCCTTCCTTTTCTTTCTTTCTTCCTTCTTTCATTACCTATTCTTTTCATTAATATCTTTCTTTCTTTCTTTCTTCCTTCCTTCTTTTTTTCTTCTTTCTTTCATTACCTATATCTTTTCATTAATATTTCTTTCTTTCTTTCTTCCTTCCTTCTTCTTTTTTCATTCATTACCTATATCTTTTCATTAATATCTTTCTTTCTTTCTTTTTCCTTCATTCTTTTTCTTTCTTTCTTTCATTACCTATATCTTTTCATTAATTTCTTTCTTTCTTTCTTTCTTCCTTCCTTCCTTCTTTCTTTTTCTTTCTTTCATTACCTGTATCTTTTCATTAATTTCTTTCTTTCTTTCTTTCTTTCTTTCTTTCTTTCTTCTTTCTTTCTTCCTTCTTTTTCTTCCTTTCATTCATTACCATATCTTTTCTTAATCATTAATTCTTTCTTTTTTCTTTCTTTCTTTCTCCTCCTTCTTTTTTCTTTCTTCCTTTCTTTCATTACCTATATCTTTTCATTAATATCTTCTCTTCTTTCTTTCTTTCTTTCTTCTTCCTTCCTTCTTTTTTTCTTCCTTTCTTTCATTACCTATATCTTTTCATTAATATTTCTTTCTTTCTTTCTTTCTTCCTTCCTTCCTTCTTTCTTTTCATTCATACCTATATCTTTTCATTAATATCTTTCTTCTTTCTTTTTCCTTCCTTTCCTTCTTTCTTTCTTTCTTTCTTTCATTACCTATATCTTTCATTAATATCTTTCTTTCTTTCTTCTTTCCTTCTTCCTTCTTTTCTTTCTTCCTTTCTTTCATTACCTATATCTTTTCATTAATATTCTTTCTTTCTTTCTTCCTTCCTTCTTCTTTCTTTCTTCCTTTTCTTTCATTACCTATATCTTTTCATTAATATCTTTCTTTCTTTCTTCCTTCCTTCCCTTCTTTTTCTTCCTTTCTTTCATTACCTATATCTTTTCATTAATATTTCTTTCTTTCTTCCTTCCTTCCTTCTTTCTTTCTTCCTTTCTTTCATTACCTATATCTTTTCATTAATATCTTTCTTTCTTTATTTCTTTCTCTTTCTTTCTTCCTTTCATTCCTTACCTATATTTTTCATTAATATCTTTCTTTCTTTCTTTCTTCCCTCTTCTTTCTTCCTTTCTTCATTACCTATTCTTTCATTAATATTTTTTCTTTTTCCTTCTTTCCTCTTTCTTTCTTCCTTCTTTCATTACCTATATCTTTTCATTAATATCTTTTCTTATCTTCCTTCCTTCTTTCTTTCTTTCTTTCATTCATTACCTATATCTTTTCATTAATATCTTTCTTTCTTTCTTCTTTTTTTCTTCCTTCCTTCCTTCCTTCTTTTTTCTTCCTTTCTTTCATTACTCATATCTTTTCATTAATATCTTTCTTTCTTTCTTTCTTCCTTCTTTCTTTCTTTCTTTCTTCATTACCTATATCTTTCATTAATATCTTTTCTTTCTTTCTTTCTTTCTTTTTCCACCTTTTCTTTCTTTTCTTTCTTCTTTCTTTCTTTCTTTCTTCCTCCCACCCTTTCTTTCTTTCTCTTTCTTTCTTTCTTTCTTCCTCCCACCTTTCTTTCTTTCTTTCTTTCTTTCTTTCTTTTCTTTCTTCTTCCCACGTACATCAATTCTCTTCCCTACCACAAAAGGATCTAATGAAACTTTACAATTAACGCCCATTATGGATCAGAATAATAAAAATGAGGGATCAACTCATTGTTGGATCGGTGGGCTACTCTACTTCAGGATCAAGAATCACCTTAATTGGAATGGACTAATCGCCCATCGATCAGCCCTCAGGAGTGGTTCAATAGTTTAGCTGACCTATTTTCATTAGATTCGCTGAGCAATGACTCATTCTAGATTTTACTTCATAATACACACACACACACACACACACACACACACACACATATATATATATATATTATATATATATATATATATATTCCAAACAAACCGTGTTTACAACTTATCATATCGTCGTGTAATAAAAGTCACTAGAAGAGGAATATTAACCTACTCTAAACAAATCGTAAAATCTAAGAAGTCCGTTTGGTGTAGGGGTTATGGGATCGGCCTGTCAGCTTGGCAGTCCGGTTTCAAATCACGCACAGGGCGGTCTTCCGATCTATAGCTCTGCTGATGAGGCCTAATAGGCCGAAATGTACATACAGAGATTGATTTTTTCTCGATTTGTTTAGCCATACATTTAAATAGGTATTCCCGCCTAATTCATTATTAATTAATTTTCAAAATTAGGTACGACTCCAATTAAGCACACATATATAATATATATATATATATATATATATATATATATATATATATACGAAGGTGAGTCAAAAACTAATGCCATTTTGTTTAGGACAGGTATAATTACCAACAGGAACATATATCATACATCAAAATGAAGTTGGTCCTCTGTGGATCACATCCTTACTTCTCCACATAGGTGATTCAAAAAGTAATGCCATTTTGTTTAGGACAGGTATAATTACCAACAAAGGAACGTGTATATCAAAATGAAGTTAGTCCTCTGTGGATCACATCCCTACTTCTCCACAAAGGGGATTCAAAAAGTAATGCCATTTTGTTTAGGACAGTTATAATTACCAACAGGAACATATATCATACACCAAAATGAAGTTGGTCCCCTGTGGATCACATCCATACTTCTCCACATGGTTTCACCATTTCTCTCAATAGCGATATTCCCCCTTCGAATGTGAGTATGTATCCCTGTCCCGTAAAATTCTGTTGACTGTTCTTTGAGCCATCTCTTCACTACAGATGTCAGTTCCTCGTCTCTGGAATAATGTTTGCCTCAGACTATAAAGTCTTCGGTCCCATGAAAGAGGGATTTTTTTAAATTCTAGAAATAGGATTCTTAAAAATCATAACATTCTTTACGATATTTGGAAATTTCAGTTTTTAGAATAAGTAACTTCTTCCATTTAATGTTTGTATATCTGTAGCTGTCACCTTAGAATGCGCCTAATAGATATATTTATTTTCTACTTTCATAATATACCCTTAAATATGGACAGTGTAAGGGAAACAACTCTGTGGGGTCTGATAATCAAGTGGACCCACAGGGCCAAAAAGGGCATTGTGGGAAGATCAACAGATATCCTTAGGGCAAAATAGGGACTTCCGCCAGGCTAGAAGCAGCAAAAAGGTCGTGTGGAAAATTTTGTTCTAAAATTAGACCTAGCACGTATATGATTTTCCCAACCCTATTGTCCTTATGGCAATCCCCAACCCCTTTTTATCATATGGGTGCTAGAAGGCAGTGGCTGCGGGTCTACATGTCCTGGGAATGACGTTAAACTCTATCTGATGGTGAGGTTCCGGTTTTGGAGGTTTGGGGAATGTGGAGCACCCCTTCATCACCATTGCTCCCTGGTCCACTCTGACCCGGAGTGGTAGTACCTGTTAGGGTCCCATCTATGGGTTAAATAGAAAAATGTATTTATAAAAAAATTGTATTATCCATTAAGAATTGATTTTTCAAAACTTTATCGGCATTAAATGACCCACTGAGGTTGATATGCCGTAAAACAAATCAAACCAAACTATCTAAAATTAGAATTTAGTCTTTAGTTAGTTCTTGGTACTGGTTACGGCGCACAGGTAAGTTTCTTTCCAATTTTCCCGTGAAATTGCTGGCATTTGTTAAAGACCCTTTTTATAAATTAGTAATTGTTTTATACCCCATTTTATTTCAGTATTTCACGTTGTTTGGAAGTAAATAAAATCTTGTACATTCAACATCAGTCGATCTTTGTGTCATCATTTACATCACCAGAAAATACTACCAGGGAACTGCTACAATATCTAATCACAATTTTATCAATACGTCTAGTAGCATTTATGCTGCTTGGAGCGCCCTTCGGTGAACAGTAACGATTACGCTCCGAAACTACGTTTGGATTCATGAGTAATCGTCTGAAAATGACTTATCTTAAGGTAATTAAAATAATTAAAAAAAACACATTTAAATTATCCCTCTCCTAGACTGGTTACCTACCCAAGGTTAAAGAGCCCAGTCTGCCCTACTATTTAACCCATAGCTGGAGGGGGAATATATGGATTCATATATATATAAATATATATTATATATATTATATATATATTATTATATATATGGAAATACGGTGAGGAAATTTTAAAATATTTTTTTCTCATATATATATATATATATCTTTTAAATCAGGAAATACCTGTGCTGAAGAGAATATTTTTAGTGGATATAGTGTGCTCCACTTCTTGGTAATCAGAGTCAGGGAGACAGTGTGAGGAACAAATTCGACAAGACTGCAAGACAAGGATACCTCTAGTGGTCTTGCTACATGCATGGATACCAACCCAGGTATTTCTACGTCCCCGCGTAGTGGCCTGATGAGTCATCTGAGAAAACACAAGGATAGAGTGTCAAATGCTACTGGCACCCAACTATGAGGATAAAAAAAATTAAAAATAAAAAAAAACAGGAAATGGTCTTTACTCGAACACGAGTTGACAGCCATTTTTTCAAATTATTATATTATATATATTATATATATTATATTATATTTACTTATCTTCTATAATTTATATATTAAATTATCTATTAATATCTCTGCAAACAAAAGGTCAACTTAATATTTTTCTGTTCAATTAACTACTCTTCCATCCCAACTGAAATATTTACACCGTAATAACCAAGGGTCAAAAGTAATTCAGGTGAGCCTGTATTAGCCAGAAGAATTAATTTTCCTTCAATGGGTCTTGTAATTCGTATTCCTAGCTATTCCTAATTGATAATTTTAAATGTATATGTTTGCTCTTTTCATCCTTAATAATTATATAATTTATAATATATATACCTATATATTAACTAATTTCTCTTATGTACACATTTACCTGCTACTTAGTAAACTAGCGGTATATAAGTATGTAAGTGGATGTTAATAGTTTCTTTGTTGATGTATCAACTTTTTTGCGTATTCAATTACCAAAACTATTCTTGTACAAAAGCCAGTAAATACTTAGTTTTTTAAGACTCTGAATTTGAAACAACCGCTTTAGCTTTCTTTTCTTTTTTTTCACCATGCGGCAAATTTTTAAACACACAAGCAGTGACAGGGCGTGTAATCTATTTTATTTTCGTTTGTGAGGGTTGGAATTCGTTGGGTCTTGTGTGTGTAAATGTGTGTGGTAT
>CM042177.1:39939111-39969111 GCA_023376005.1 Doryteuthis pealeii
CTTTTAGGTAGGGTTTATATCTTTTCCAAAATGCTCAAAACTACAATTGTATCACTTATTATTATTATATTATTATTATTATTATTATTATTATTATTTACTCAATAAGTGTACTCAGTTACTGGTAATCGTATAAGTCCTTCGTGAGTATTGGTAAAGATCCCGGCAATCCTATGTACATCCGTCCTCAGAGTGTATTTGATGTGTGACCATTACAGGGTGTGTAAGTATCTTATCAGGCCACTAGTACTGCCAGTGATTGGTTAGAAGAGTCAATCACGTGACCTTGGCCAGTCTAAAAGTATAAGCGGGGAACTAGCACACACCTTATATGTCATAAAATCCAACACCTGTCAGGTCTATCGCCTCTTCTCGAGCACTAAACGAAGCAAACTCCGCAGTATCTCTTTGTAGACATGCTGATTGATCGTCTGGTCTCGTGGCAAGAACTTGTGTAACGTAGCCGTTTCGTCACGGTACCAAATAAATATACGTTGTATACTTCTTACGTCTTACTCTGGTCTATTCTTCCAGCCGTCTTCTGATCGTCTAGTCTTCTATCTTCTATCTTGGTCTGGTCTTCTATTGGGGGTTCCGTGTCTGGTTCTGCTGGGGACCATTTCTTATCAGAAGCCTTGTGTCATTGTTAGCTTTTAGTAATAACAACAAGACTTCGATTTACTTTTGATGTTACTTTATTCCAGATCCCCCAGACCAGACAACTGCGCAGTCAGCTCACATCTTGCTAGCTTAAGTCCTAACTCTCCAACTGACTAACTGCAACTAACTGAGTTGCTTACTCCTTAAACCGGAAGGGCTTCTATTGACTCTCACGTTCCATCCTCAGAACGGAAGGTGAGAGTGAGGTCAAGCATTGTCACTCACTCTCAAGGCCATCAGCTGTACTGATCGCCATAAGGATCTCTATACTACCTTAAAAAGTAATAGGGATCCAATTAATATGTAACACTTGCAGTGGACGATACCCCTCACATCGACGAATGTGACTTTTCTGGAACTTTTCTAACATACCTCGTATATATTCACCTACGCTGGAAGGTTTCTATGAAGCCTGTCTAACGTATTATAAGAACCAGTTTTGGCCACTAAACCCAAAACCACACATTCATTTTTTATAACTATATGCCTTAAGTTGGTCTCTAAAAACTATGACAACCTTGACATATCTTAAGATACTAACAAAATAAAAAAAAAACACCCTATAACACGATGTAAAAATAGATTTTTGAAACATATTGCCTGAGGAGTGGGAGTTAATAATTCAATGTCAGCGAGTTTGTACCCTAAGTAAGTAAAATCATCAAATTCATTAAAGGATTAAAAAAATAAAACAATTTGAAATGTAAACTTTAAATATGTATTGAAATAAAACAAACTATATATAGATATATAATACCAGTCATGTATTTATTAAAACTTGTTTTAAAAAACAATGAGGACTGTCTAATATTGCACGTTCACATTTTGAGTGTATTTATTCTAAGTTATGACGATTGTTGGTAATGTGACGTAAGCAGTGACGTAGGTTTTGTTACAGACAAAAACCGGAAGCGAATCTCCATTATTAATAAATATGCCTTAAGTTTGTCTCTAAAAACTATGACAACCTTGGCATATCTTAAGACACTAGAACATTGAAGTTAGAAGAAATACCAACCCAGAACCAAATGACCATGTAATTTTTAACATATTATAAGAACTAGTATTGGCCACTAAAGTAAAACACACACATTCAAATTCTTATGATCCTTTTTATTTATCTACAAATTCTATGGAAGGAAAGAAGGATAACAAAAGAATTAAGTTTAATATTGTTTCGAAAAGCAAGAGGGAAAAGTAATTAAATACTTAGAAAGGGCTTTATGTCAGTCAAGTCTGGCGTCTGGCCCGGAAAATGTATTCTTAGAACACAGAACACAGACGAACAAATAAAATAAGGGAAAAAAAGTAGCTCCATTTTTATTAGTTTACTTCACTTCTTGGTTGGTTGGTTGTTTGGTTGTTTGGATTTTACGGCATGTCAACCTTTGTTGGGTTATCTTATGCAAAAGACATTTTGTTTTATTCATTCTTGGTTGGTTGGTTGGTTGGATTTTATGTTATGTCAACCCTTGTTGGGTTATTTTATGCCGAAGACATTTTGTTTTATTCATTCTTGGTTGGTTGATTGGATTTTATGGCATGTCAACTCTTGTTGGGTTATTTTATGCCGAAGACATTTTGTTTTATTCACTCTTTATAGTACTTAAATCTTTTTAAACTCAATTTTTAAACTCATTTTTGCAAATTCGTTTTTTCTATTTATCCCATAGATGGAACCCTAACAGGTACTACCACTGTGGGTCAGAGTGGATCTGGGAGTAATAGTGATAAAGGAGTACTTAACACTCTTTCCCTTTTTTAAACAAATATCAAACTACATGAAACACCGAAAGTTAAGTATTGGTCTATTAAGTACTGATACCAAAAATTACATCTTGCACTTGTTTCAACTTTTGAAACCAGTTGAGAGAGAGAGGCAGAGTAATGGGGCCACCTGTTGGCCGTGGGTGGCGACCCGTGATGCTTAAGGATAGAACCCAGGTGGCTGAGCAGTCCATGACTTGCAATACTCCACTTTGGCTCTTACTTGGGCTTGACGGGAAGTCGGAGTGGCTCCCTCCAATCAATCGGCTGGTCGCATCAATCCCTAGCACCTATATGATTGCCCAAACCTTAATGCCCTTATGGCAACTCCCAAGCCTTTTTATCATATGCGTGCTAGAAGGCGGTGACTGAGGTTTGGGGAATATGGAGCACCCCTTCATCACCATTGCTCCCTGGTCCACACTGACCCGGAGTGGTAGTACCTGTTAGGGTCCAACATGAATAGAACCCAGGTTGCTGTACAGTCCATGGCTTGCAACACTCCACTTTAACCCTTTCTTAGGCTAGACGGGTGGTCAGAGAGGCCCCCACTGCAATCAATCATCTGGTCACGTCATGCCCACCTAGATGATTGTCGCGGCACTATTACCCTTATGGTATTACACTTTAAAAAAATCATATATGTGCTAGAAGGCGGTGGTCGAGGTTCTTAGTGTACTGGATATGAATTAAACTTAAATCTGATGGGGAAGTTGAAAATCTGGAGCTCTGGGGATTGTAGAGTACCCTTCATCGCCATTACTCCCAGGTCCACTCTGATCCGAAGTACAACACCTGTTAAAAATGCATTGGAAATGATTTTTACTATAAAATGCATTGGAAATGATTTTTACTATGAAAAATGCATTGAATTTTTACTATAAAAATGCATTGAAATGATTTTTATTATAGAAATCATTGGACAATGATTTTTACTATAAAAATGCATTGGAAATGATTTTTACTATAAAATGCATTGGACAATGATTTTTATTATAGAAATGCATTGGACAATGATTTTTACTATAAAAATGCATTGGAAATGATTTTTAATTATAGAAATGCATTGGACAATGATTTTTACTATAAAAATGCATTGGACAAGATTTTTTACTATAAAAATGCATTGGAAATGATTTTTTATTATAGAAATGCCATTGGACAATGATTTTTATTATAGAAATGCATTGGACAATGTTTTTACTATGAAAATGCATTGGAAATGATTTTTACTATAAAAATGCATTGGAAATGATTTTTATTATAAAAATGCATTGGAAATGATTTTTATTATAGAAATGCATTGGACAATGATTTTTACTCTAAAAATGCATTGGAAATGATTTTTATTATAGAAATGCATTGGACAATGATTTTTACTATGAAAATGCATTGGAAATGATTTTTACTATAAAAATGCATTGGACAATGATTCTTACTATAAAAATGCATTGGACATGATTTTTACTATAAAAATGCGTTGCAAATGATTTTTACTATAAAAATGCATTGGAAATGATTTTTACTATAAAAATGCATTGGAAATTATCTTTATTATAAAAATGCATTGGACAATGATTCTTACTATAAAAATGCATTGGAAATTATTTTTACTATAAAAATGCATTGGAAATGATTTTTACTATAAAAATGCATTGGGGATGATTTTTACTATAAAAATACATTGGAAATGAATTTTACTATAAAAATGCATTGGAAATTATTTTACTATAAAAATGCATTGGAAATGATTTTTACTATAAAAATGCAATGATTTTTACTATAAAAATACATTGGAAATGATTTTTACTATAAATGCATTGGAATGATTTTACTATAAAAATGCATTGGAAATGATTTTTACTATAAAAAATGCACTGGAAATATTTTTCAGAAATTCGTAGCCAAAATCTAGGGTTGCGTGTTATACATGAATAATTACAGTAAAACTTCATTCGCTTTTCATCTATGTTTTGATAAATCCCGCCACAGACTTCATATTCTTTTCAACTGCACATCTGTCTGAGAAACAAAGATTAATATTCATCTGGCTAATCGTCAGTCTAATACTCTGTCTTTGTAAATACTATTTTTTCATATCTTTTTTATTTACTGGTAAATGAATCGATAGAGTTTTAATATCTTAAAGATAGAGTTTCTCCTTCATTCCTCTTAGTCTTCATTCTCCTTCTTTTAAAATCCCTTCTTCTTCTTCTTCTTCTTCTTCTTCTTCTTCTTCTTCTCTTCTTCTTCTTCTTCTTCTTCTTCTTCTTCTTCTTCTAGGCCTCCTCCTCTCTTTCTTTCTTTTTTCTTTCTTTCTTTCTTTCTTCTTTCTTCTTCTTCTTCTTCTTCTTCTTCTTCTTCTTCTTCTTCTTCTTCTTCCCTTCTTCTTCTTCTTCTTCTTCTTCTTCTTCTTCTTCTCTAGGCCTCCTCCTCTCTTTCTTTTCTTTTTTCTTTCTTCTTCTTTCTTTCTTTCTTCTTCTTCTTCTCTCTTCTTCTTCTTCTTCTCTTCTTCTTCTTCTTCTTCTTCTTCTTCTTCTTCTTCTTCTTCTTCTTCTTCTTCTAGGCCTCCTCTCTCTCTTTCTTTCTTTCTTTCTTTCTTTTTTCTTTCTTTTTCTTCTTCTTTCTTCTTCTTCTTCTTCTTCTTCTTCTTCTTCTTCTTTCTTCCTCCTCCTCTTTCTTTCTTTTTTTTTCTTTCTTCTTTCTTTCTTTCTTCTTTCTTCTTCTTCTTCTTCTTCTTCTTCTTCTTTCTTCTTCTTTCTTCTCTCCTCTCTTTCTTTCTTTCTTTCTTTCTTCTTCTTCTCTTCTTCTTCTTCTTCTTCTTCTTCTTCTTCTTCTTCTTCACCAACTTTTATTGATTATGTAGATATGAGGAGTCTAGTGTTCTCTTTCTCGAAAAAAAAATCTCAGTAAATATTAATAATGAATTAAATGCAAAAATAGACAGAGACAACCATATGGGGTGTTAGGAGTGTGTGGAGAAGAGAAAAAGTCAAAACAGATGGTACTAGAATAATTTCCATAATCTTTGCTTCCCTTCTGTTATGAAGAGATTTCTAAGACAGACGCAGGGGTGGGGGTTAATGTCGGGTTTTGTTTTCCCCGGATAGTTGTACAAAAACTGAACTATTCTCTAATAGTCTCTGCCTAAAACCGTTTTAGAGTGATTCCTTATTTGATTAGAAAGGCTCGTGGGGATTAGAAACAAAATAGATTAAGATAGAATTAAAAAAAAAATTTTTAATTAAATTAATTTTTTTCTCCTCAGAATGTTTTGAGATGAGGCTTGATGATTAGTATTTTTATTGTCCTCATCTTCATTATTATCTGTACAACGTTTCGGCCGATGTGCCTTCCTCAAAAATCGGTACAAGTGTATTTTTTTAATCAGATACGCAACTTTCAGTACCTCATGTAATTTGATATTCAAAACGAGTGAAAAATCGACCTGCCCTAGTGCGTACGTACATACCTTTTCCTTCCCGTGCACAAAATAGCCACATTATGCATTTTCTTGTTGTTGTTATATGATACTGGGCATTAGTATTATTTTCGGACTATTGTCCTCATCTTCATTGTTATCTGTACAGCGTTTAGGCCGATGTGCCCTCCGGTCTTCTTGAGGTATTTATTGTTGAACTCGGGAACCTTCTTTTCGGACTCGGGAACCTTCTTTTCGGACTCGGGAACCTTCTTGTCGTAATCGGGAGCCATCACGGAATTTTGAACCTAACCCTTCATTCAATACACGGGGGTATCCTGCTATGGTTAGCGGAATGAGAACACTATTTTGCAATTGATCTTACGTATACATATCAAACGTTGTAATAGATTATCATAGTGTAGTTCCTGCTAGTTATATTATTATTATTATTATTATTATTATTATTATTATTATTATTATTATTATTATTATTATTATATTGAGCTCTTCACACCAACGTTAGCTGATGGTATTTCCCTGGCGTCTGAGTGACAACAAGTCTCCTCAGATCTCCAGGACTCTACTGAGTATTCTAGCCGATTGCAGCAGTGCAGTATTCTGGATGGTCTCAATTATTCCTCTGATTTCCAGATATTCCAGTCTTTTTTCCAAGCTTTTTGGGACCGTTCCAAGTGCACTAACTAAGATTGGTAGCACTTTGACTTTCATGTTCCATAACTTTTTCAGTTCTCTGGCAAGGTCCAGGTATTTGCCCATCTTTTCGTTTTCCTTTAACTTCACCCTGTGATCCGCTGGCACTGCAAAATCCACCAGTTGACAAGTTCTTTCTTTTTTGTTAATCAACACTAGGTCTGGTCTTCTTGTTGGGATAAGGTGATCCGTTTTAATTTCAAAGTCCCAGAGAATTTTGTGCGTTTCGTTCTCAAGAACAGATTCTGGTTTATGCATATACCATTTTGTTGTGTGGTCAAAATTTAATTTCTTGCATAATTCCCAGTGGATCACCTTCCCAACCCAGTCGTGTCTAGTTTTGTATTCTCGTTGTGCTAGTTTGCTACATTCGCAGAGTATATGGTTAACAATCTCATCTCTATTACCGCAAAGTCTACATTTACTATTCCGTTGGGTATTATTATTATTATTATTATTATTATTATTATTATATTGAGCTCTTCACACCAACGTTAGCTGATGGTATTTCCCTGGCGTCTGAGTGACAACAAGTCTCTTCAGATCTCCAGGACTCTACTGAGTATTCTAGCCGATTGCAGCAGTGCAGTATTCTGGATGGTCTCAATTATTCCTCTGATTTCCAGATATTCCAGTCTTTTTTCCAAGCTTTTTGGGACCGTTCCAAGTGCACTAACTAAGATTGGTAGCACTTTGACTCTCATATTCCATAGCTTTATCAGTTCTCTGGCAAGATCCAGGTATTTGCCCATCTTTTCGTTTTCCTTCCTCTTCCTCTTGTGATCTGATGGAACTACAAAATCCACCAGTTGACAAGTTCTTTCTTTTTTGTTAATCAACACTAGGTCTGGTCTCCTTGCTGGGATAGGGTGATCCGTTTTTATCACATGGTAAGGAAGTGCGTCCTAATGATATTATCTCTTGCGCGTTATTCTGCACTAGTACCAATGCTTTTTATACATAATCTAATGATATTATCTCTTGCGCACTATTCTGCATTTGTAGCGAAAGTGAAGATACGTAAAACATTTCTGTTTCAAATATCTATCACATTAATAGACAAATACAAGACTCTTTTATCGGTATTTTATGAGGAAGTGCGTCCCGGTCTCCTGTCTCAAAAATTGCTACCCGGTGACTATCAAAATAACAACCCAGCTCAGTCTATTCAAAACTATCCATCTATCTATCTATCTCAATTTGTTCATATTTATCTATATTACTTTAAATACTGAGAATCTTTTTTTTTATTCATGTTTGTTTAATGTCTTGTTTTTAGTTTAAATAAACAAGAATTACGACAAAAAAGGATGCGACCCCCCCCCCCCAATACATTTACTTGTCGAAAATATCTATCTCCATTTGTTCATATCTATCTATATTATTTTGTTTGTTTATCTATCTATCTCAGTCTATTCAAAACTATATATCCACCTTCATATCTAAACAAGAATTACGACAAATTACGATAAATAAACAAGAATTACGACGAGCTGGGGTTGTTATTTTGATAGTCACCGGGTAGCGGTTTTTGAGGCGGGAGACCGGGACGCACCTCCTCATAAATTACCAAAAGGATTATTTGAAATCACAAAGGATAAGTTTGCGGTGTGCATATAAAGAAAAAAAAATTTCCATGGTGATTTAAAAAAAAAAAATTGTTCGTACAAAAATTGGCACAAAATAATCAATATGGCTGACAGAAAGCAGACGAGACTTTCTACTTAGTTAAAAATAAGAAAAAAGAAGAAAAAAATAAAAATAAAAAAGAAAGAACATTTTAAAAAGCAAGAAAAAGAAAAAGGCCGAAGTATCACTTAGAAAGAACAAAATAGATTTGAAAATATTTTTTTGGTTTTCTTTTTAAATTCAAGAAAAAAACATCCGTTCTGTCTCTCGAAACCAAAAAGGGTTAAAATTAAGATGAGTATACTTAAAAAAAAATGTCTGAAGGTTATTCTGAATTCAGTTTTTCAACTACCATAATTATCTGTTTATAGCACTTGCTCATGTATAAAACTATTCTCCCTCCAGCTATGGGTAAAATAGTTAGGCAGACTGAATTCATTAATCTTAGAATGGCAACTAATGCATTTTTATAGTAGAAATCATTTCCAATGCATTTTCATGATAAAAATCATTTCCAATGCATTTTTATAATAAAAATAATTTCAATGTATTTTTATAGTAAAAATCATTGTCCAATGCATTTTTATAGTAAAAATCATTTCCTATGCATTTTTATAGTAAAAATCATTTCCAATGCATTTTTATAGTAAAAATCATTTCCAATGCATTTTTATAGTAAAAATCACTTCCAATGCATTTTTATAGTAAAAATCATTTCCAATCTATTTTTATAGTAAAAATCACTTCCAATGCATTTTTATAATGCATTGGACATGCATTTTTATAGTAAAAATCATTTCCAATGCATTTTTATAGTAAAAATCATTTACAATGCATTTTCATAGTAAAAATCATTGTCCAATGCATTTTTATAGTAAAAATCATTGTCCAATGCATTTTTATAGTAAAAATCATTTCCAATTCATGTTTATAGTAAAAATCATTTCCAATGCATTTTTATAGTAAAAATCATTTCCAATCTATTTTTATAGTAAAAATCACTTCCAATGCATTTTTATAGTAAAAATTATTTCCAATGTATTTTTTATAGTAAAAATCACTTCCAATGCATTTTTATAGTAAAAATCATCTCCAATGTATTTTTATAGTAAAAATCATTGTCCAATGCATTTTTATAGTAAAAATCATTTCCTATGCATTTTATAGTAAAAATCATTTCCAATGCATTTTATAGTAAAAATCATTGTCCAATGCATTTTTATAGTAAAAAATCATTTCATCATTCATTTTTATAGTAAAAATCATTTCCAATGCATTTTTATAGTAAAAATCATTGTCCAATGCATTTTTATAGTAAAAATCATTGTCCAATGCATTTTTATAGTAAAAATGATTTCCAATTCATTTTTATAGTAAAAATCATTTCCAATGCATTTTTATAGTAAAAATCATTTCCAATGCATTTTATAGTAAAAATCATTGTCCAATGCATTTTTATAGTAAAAATCATTGTCCAATGCATTTTTATAGTAAAAATCATTGTCCAATTCATTTTTATAGTAAAAATCATTGTCCAATGCATTTTTATAGTAAAAATCACTTCCAATGCATTTTTATAGTAAAAATCACTTCCAATGCATTTTTATAGTAAACATAATTTCCAATGCATTTTTCTCATAGTAAAAATGATTTGCAATGTAAATGATTTTTACTAATAAGGACAACACATTAACCAGGATGTCATGCTGTCTGCTTGATAGCTATCGTGGGAAAATGGTGTTTAATTTGTGAACTGAAACATTCAAGTGTGTTTCCTTGCCCCAAGAGAATTGAATAACGTGCTGCAGGTTAAATTGTTCAAGGAGCAAGAAGCAAATCCCACAAGACAAGTGATTCTCTTTTCTGAACGGATAATCATTATATCACCCCCTCCACACACATACACACGGAGAGAGAGAGAGAGAGAGAGAGAGAGAGAGAGAGAGAGAGAGAGAGAGAGAGAGAGAGAGAGACAGAGACAGAGACAGAGAGACAGAGAGACAGAGAGAGAGAGAGAGAGAAGAGAGAGATACACCCTCCGCATACATCGTTGGATGATATCTCTCCAATATTTTTAATGATTTTTGCTATAAAAATGTATTGGAAATGATTTTTACTATGAAAATGCATTGGAAATCATTTTTTACTATAAAAATGCATATGAAATGATTATTACTATAAAAATGCATTGGAAATGATTTTTACTATAAAAATACATTGGACAATGATTTTACTATAAAAATGCATTGGACAATGATTTTTACTATAAAAATACATTGGACAATGATTTTTACTATAAAAATGCATTGGACAATGATTTTTACTATAAAAATACATTGGACAATGATTTTTACTATAAAAATGTATTGGAAAATGATTTTTACTATAAAAATGCATTGGACAATGATTTTTACTATAAAAATGCATTGGAAATTTTTTACTATAAAATGCATTGGAAATGATTTTTACTATAAAAATGCATTGGAAATGATTTTTACTATGAAAATGCATTGGAAATGATTTTTACTATAAAAATGCATTGGAAATGATTTTTACTATGAAAATGCATTGGAAATGATTTTTACTATAAAAATGCATTGGAAATGATTTTTACTATGAAAATGCATTGGAATGATTTTTACCATGAAAATGCATTGGACAATGATTTTTACTATGAAATGCATTGGAAATGATTTTTACTATAAAAATGCATTGGAAATGATTGTTAATATGAAAATGCAATGGAAATGATCTTTACAAAGAGGAACAACTCGTTAACCAGGATGTCATGTTCTCTGCTTGATAACTTGCATGTAACAATGTTGTTGAATATGTGTACTGAAACGCACAACAGTGTTTCCTTGCCTCAAGGTAATTTAACAACGTGCTGCGGGTGAAATTGTTCAAGGAGAAAATTCCCACAAGACAACAGATTCTCTTCACTGAACGGATAATCATTATATCACCCCCTTCACACACACACACACACACACACACACACACACACACACACACACACACACACACACACCACATATATCGTTGCATGATATCTCGCTAATCCAAGTTCAAAATAGAGATTATCATTTCTTAAAGATATAAAGAGCGGATAATCCAAATGAGAAAACTTAACATCGGATTAGATTAAAGATAATCTGAGATTAACTGAGATGAAAGATTTCAGATCAGAATTCTCAAATTGTTGCTTTTTTCTCTGAAAGGGTTGAGTTAAGAATTCTGATTTTCAGTTGCGTGATGAAGTCAGATCTTTGGACTCCAACACATGGACACACCAGATGGGAGGGGTGTCTGAGATCATTTTTGAGAGAAAGTAGATCTGAACAGACTGTACATCGGTAGCAATTTCTCAATCTTCGCAAAAATTATGATATTGTGAAAAGTGATGAAGTCAGATCCTTGGACTACTACACAAGGACACACTAAAAGTGTATAGTGTTTGAGATAATTGTTTAGAGAAAATAGATCTGAACAGGCTGCTTAGGAATAATAATATAATGTTATTGCGTTTGACCAGTTCATATACATCGGTAGCAATATCTCATCTATCGAAAGAATTATGATTTTAGAAGAGAAATGAAAGTCAAATCCTAGGACTCCTACATATGGACACACCAGATGTGTGTCGTGTTTGAGATAATTGTTGAGAGAAAGTAGATCTGAACAGACTGCTTAGGAACAATAATATACTGTTATTGTGTTTGACCAGTTCATATACATCGGTAGCAATATCTCATCAACAGAAATAATTCTGATTTTGAGTTACATGATGAAGTCAGATCCTTGGACTCCAACAAAGGGACACACCAGAAGAGTATGGTATTTGAGATAATTCTTGAGATAAAATAGAACATTGTGTTCGAACAATTTATATACATCGGAGGCAATATCTCATCTACTGAAGGAAGAGTAATCAAGTCATATCCTTGGACTATTATACATGGACACACCAGATGGGTGAGATCTTTGACTAAATCCTTGAGAGAAAATAGATCTGAACAGACTGTTGGGTAAGAATTTTACGTTGTTATTGTGTTAAACCAGTTTATATACTTCGGTAGCAATATCTCATCTACAGAAAGAATTATGATATTGAGAAAGTGGTGAAGTTAGATTCTTGGACTCCTACACAAGGACACACCAGATGGGAGTGGTGTCTGAGATAATTGTTGAGAGAAAGTAGATCTGAACAGACTGTGCATCGGTAGCAATTTCTTAATCTTCGCAAAAATTATGATATTGTGAAAAGTGATGAAGTCAGATCCTTGGACTACTACACAAGGACACACTAGAAGTGTATAGTGTTTGAGATAATTGTTTAGAGAAAATAGATTTGAACAGGTTGCTTAGGAACAATAATATACTGTTATTGTGTTTGACCAGTTCATATACATCGGTAGCAATATTTCATCAACAGAAATAATTCTGATTTTGAGTTACATGATGAAGTTAGATTCTTGGACTCCTACACAAGGACACACCAGATGGGAGTGGTGTCTGAGATAATTGTTGAGAGAAAGTAGATCTGAACAGACTGGAGCCATTTTATATTGTTATTGTGTTATATACCTCGGCAGCAATATCTCATCTACTGAAAACGATGTCAACTTAGACAGAGGTTAAGTATGTATGCTATTGATTGGATAATCCTTCGCTTTTTGTAAATGCACCAATTCAAGGCGAATCTCCGCTGCATGGTGATGAAGTCAGATCCTTGGAATACTACACAAGGACACGCCAGATGGGGTGGTGCTTGAGATAATTGTTGAGAAAAAAATAATTCTGAACCGTCTGTTGAGAAACAATCGAAGAAATATGATTTTGGGAAGCAGGACAAAAGAGAAAGTCTTGAAAGAGCTAAATTGTCACGTAACCAACGGACACGTGACGTGAAAAGCCGAATTACTGTTATATAGCTCTTATAAAACATCACGTATATAATAGAGAAGAGTTCTCGGGTATATAATAGAGAGAGAGGAGAGAGAGAGAGAGAGAGAGAGAGAGAGAGAGAGAGAGAGAGAGAGAGAGAGGGGGGAGATTTTGCTTAGATAGATAGTGTGGAGATGATTGTTGATCACAGGTGGTCTTACTTATATTCTATCATCTATCAGCTCTGTGTGGATTCTGGGTGCCATGCAGAGAACCTACCAGTCAAGAGTATCCGTGTTATTAGTGTGAAGATAATATGGATCTCAAAGATTGATTTATTAAATGATACCCTTGTAATTTTGAAGTACAAGGGTGAGTCAATAAATAAGTTGAATTTTACCATAGGAGTCGGCAATAGGAATAGGAATAAATAAGTTGAATTTTACCATAGGAGTCGGCAATAGGAATAGGAATAAATAAGTTGAATTTTACCATAGGAGTCGGCAATAGGAATAGGAATAAATAAGTTGAATTTTACCATAGGAGTCGCAATAAATAGGAATAAATAAGTTGATTTTACCATAGGAGTCGGCAATAGGAATAGGAATAAATAAGTTGAATTTTACCATAGGAGTCGGCAATAGGAATAGGAATAAATAGTTGAATTTTACCATAGGAGTCGGCAATAGGAATAGGAATGAAATAGTTGAATTTTACCATAGGAGTCGGCAATAGGAATAGGAATAAATAAGTTGAATTTTACCATAGGAGTCGGCAATAGGAATAGGAATGAATAAGTTGAATTTTACCATAGGAGTCGGCATAGGAATAGGAATATAAGTTGAATTTACCATAGAGTCGGCAATAGGAATAGGAATAAATAAGTTGAATTTTACCATAGGAGTCGGCAATGGAAAGGAATAAATAAGTTGAATTTACCATAGGAGTCGGCAATAGGAATAGGAATAAATAAGTTGAATTTTACCATAGGAGTCGGCAATAGGAATAGGAATAAATAAGTTGAATTTTACCATAGGAGTCGGCAATAGGAATAGGAATAAATAAGTTGAATTTTACCATAGGAGTCGGCAATAGAATAGGAATAAATAAGTTGAATTTTACCATAGGAGTCGGCAATAGGAATAGGAATAAATAAGTTGAATTTTACCATAGGAGTCGGCAATAGGAATAGGAATGAATAAGTTGAATTTTACCATAGGAGTCGGCAATAGGAATAGGAATAATAAGTTGAATTTTACCATAGGAGTCGGCAATAGGAATAGGAATAAATAAGTTGAATTTTACCATAGGAGTCGGCAATAGGAATAGGAATAAATAAGTTGAATTTTACCATAGGAGTCGGCAATAGGAATAGGAATAAATAAGTTGAATTTTAATAGGAGTCGGCAATAGGAATAGGAATAAATAAGTTGAATTTTACCATAAGGAGTCGGCAATAGGAATAGGAATAAATAAGTTGAATTTACCATAGGAGTCGTCGGCAATAGGAATAAGAATTAGGAAATATAAAATAAATTGAATTTTACCATAGGATCGGCAATTAAGGAATAGGAATAAATAAGTTGAATTTTACATAGAGTCGGCCAATAGATAGGAATGAAGAAGTTTTGGAATTTTTACCATTAAGGAGTGGCAAATAGAATAATAGTTGAATTTAATACCAAAATCCAGAATAGCTGACATAGGCAATAAGGAGTCGGCAATAGAATAGGAATAAATAAGTGAATTTTCCATAAGGAGTCGGCAATAGCGAATAGGAATAAAAGTTATTGAATTTTACCATAGGAGTCGAGCAATAGGAAATAGGAATAAATAAGTTGAATTTTACCATAGGAGCTCGGCAATAGGCAATAGGAATTAAATAAGTTGAATTTTACCATAGGAGTCGGCAAATAGGAATAGGAATAAATAAGCTTGAATTTTACCATAGAGTCGGCCAATAGGAATAGGAATAAAATAAGTTGAATTTTACCATAGGAGTCGGCAATAGGAAATAGAATAAATAAGTTGAATTTTACCATAGGAGTCGCAATAGGAATAGGAATAAATAAGTTGAATTTTACCATAGGAGTCGCGCAATAGGAATAGGAATGAATAAGCTTGAATTTTACCATAGGCGCAGTCGGCAATAGCCGAATAAATAAGTTGAATTTTACCATAGAGGTCGCAATAGGAATAGCAATAAATAAGTGAATTTTACCAATAGGATGTCGCGCAATAGGAATAGAATAAATAGTTGAATTTTACCATAGAGTCGGCAATAGGAATAGGAATAAATAAGTGGAATTTACCAGTTAGGAGTCCCGGCCCAATAGGGAATGGAATGAATAGTTGAATTTACCCATAGGAGTCCCGGCAATAGGAATAGGAATAAATAAGTTGAATTTTACCATAAGAGTGGCAATAGAATAGGAATGAATAAGTTGAAATTTTAACCATAGGAGTGGCTATAAGAATAAAAATAGGAATAAAATAGATATCAGTTGATAAATAAGCATGAAAGAAATACAGGGAAAATGAAAAATATAGAAAAGAAACAATTTAATAAAACCAAAACGGCGGATAACCCCAAGTGACAGGAAAGATTCCACTCCTTAACATGCTTCTCCCTTAAACATCTTACATTCTTCTGTAAATTTCACATGTTTTTCATTTCTCAGCCACCAACAATTTGATGACAGACTTCTGTTCAAGCCTGTTGATTTTCCGTCATTTTGAATAGCATTAAAAATATTTCTGTGAGATTAAAATGAATTTCAGCTGATTCCTGCCTACTTCTGCTGTGGGTTGATTTTCTTTGTTAATTATTCTTACAGGGCTGGACATTCTTGTTTTAACATTTAATTAATACAACAAGACTTGGTTGTTTCTTGATCAAGTTTTATTTCACCAGCCCATGATTCCACCGCGGGTGAGTTGCAAACCAAAGAGACACCCTCTCAACCTAGGGTGCCGGCTCGCATCTGACTAACTAAACTAAAACTTATTCTCACGCGTTTGTAATGGCGCGTTTTGAAGGGGTACCTAACCGTCCATATGACCCGGGGAGTACCTTTCCATACGACCCCGTCATTTTAAATTAATGGACCCTCATTCAAAATTCTAACTACAGGTAAAACTTATTCTCACGTTTTCAAGGGGTCAAATTTAAAGGTACACTAACCGTCCATAACTGGCGAGTATCTTTCCGTAGGACACCGTCATTTTTAAATTAATGGCCCCCTAATTTAAAATTCTAACTACAGGTACGTTCACAATGGAAACATTTTTTTAAAGTGCTGAATTGTCACGTGACCAACGGACATGTGAGGTGGAAAAAGTAACTCTCACAATCCAAGGGGGAAGACTAATATTTTGTCTCCCCGCGAAACTTGTAAATAAGTTTTTTTTTTTTTTTTTTTTTTTTTTTTTTTTTGCACAGATGTGCTACCAGTTTCTGACATTTTGTAAATAAAACCAAAAACCAAAAAAAAAAAAAAAAAAAAAATGAGAGTTTTGGGTTACATTGGTATACGAGTTGTTTAGACTAATATCCTCATCTTTGTTTGTTTTTATTAGTATGAACCTATTGATGTATTCTTTGACCTTACCCGGATGCACACTCATCCCGTGGGCAGGGAAGGGTTAACTATTTATAGGCTTACACTTAGTGTTGTTGACATTCCTTCAGAAAGCGGGAATATTTTTCTTTCTTTTGTATTTAGACTAAAAGAAAAACGATATATCTATCTATCTTATCTATCTATCTATATATATATATATATATATATATATTATATATATATAATATATATATATGAAAAGAAAATATTTTAAATATAACAAACCACAGGATGTTACGATCTAGAAACAATTTTTAGTGTCAATACTTAAGTATTTCGGTATTTTATACCATCTTCAGGACACTGTTAAGTAATGTTTATGTGAGGGACAAGATGAAAGATGTTAAGTGTATAGTGAATGTCTGAATCTGATGTTATTAACCGTTGATTTTTATATGTGCGTTTGTTAACGAAAAGCAAATGACGTGATCAATGCATGTGCAAAAATGGAAGGCGAAGAACATATAATGACATGTAATAGCATCAGATTCACACAACCACTATACACTTAATATCTTTCATTTTGTTCCTCACCCAACAGTGTCCTGAAGATGGTATAAAATACCGAAATACTTAAGTATTGACACTAAAAATTATTTCCTGATCGTAACATCCTGTGTTTGTTATATTTTTAAAATTTATATTTTTGCTTGAAGGCAACTACAATGCGAATATCGCATAAATTCGATAATTATAGAAGATAATAATAATGACAAGTGAATCCCGCAAAGAATCACTCGGTGTGTAGAATATCGTACAGACTGTTTCAGTCTGTACGATATTCTACACACCGGGTGATTCTTTGCGGGATTCACTTGTCATTATTATTATCTTCTATAATTATCGAATTTATGCGATATTCGCATTGTAGTTGCCTTCAAGCAAAAATATAAATATTATCGACAATGCTTCTAAAAAAAAAAAAAAAAAGTAAACAAACATCCAAAAAAATCTTATTTTTAAAATATTTTCTTTTCATATTGTCGGATTAATTTCCTCATCATATTTCCATATATATATATATATAATATATATATATATATATATATATATATATATATAATGCATGTTCAACATATGTTCTTTTGCTATCTATATACTATATATATATATATATATATATTATATATATATATATATGTATATATATAACCAAACTTATTGGTAAATCCTCGCGGTGAGAAAAAAAAACAGCAAATAGTTTGATTGTAAAAATATACTACCAAACATCAACCGGGAAGAAAACTTTTTTTTTTGTAAAAAAGAAAAGACCAAGATAATCGTACCAACAAAAAATAATCTATTAGTACAATTCTTTGGCCAAAAGAAAAAACAATTTATATGCATATATATATATATAAGATATATATATATTCATCAAACCGCCAGAGACTAAAGCTAATAAGTAAAAAGTGCTCAATACCTAAGTAGAGCAATAATGAAGATAAATCTAATGAGTCAGACGAACCTACTAAAAGTTTTGCTTAATGCTCTTCAGGGCTAAGATCTGACTCTTTTTCAGAAGAACACTGGAACTGAAGTAGTTGTCGTCTTGTCAACTGAAAATGCATTTCATCTGTATGATTTGGACGGTCTCATTCTAAACCAGAGGTTGTTACAAGATGATAACGTACGTACAATTAAGGAAGACGAATATTAATATATAGTTAATCATTTTTGTTCTCTCAAACCGTTTTACAATATTGAACAATTTCAAAAAATTCCCCCCCCCCCAAAAAAAATGGTTACGATTCGATATCAAGATGGAAATTGGAACATTACCAAACGAAGAATTTTTTTAATGAACTCTGTGTTTGGCAAATTGCCCAGCACTGAATTGATGTTTAATACTCCAAACTTGTGGGTCCATCTCTGTGATTATAACAGCAAGTCACTGTACTTTGTCTATTCCCTCCTTCATATCATATAATCATGTGTAGCACATTATTTGTATCAAATTCGGACATTAAATGAACCCAAAGGGTTTGCTATGATTGCACGGTTAGTTTAATGGCATATCAACCCTTTTGCCAAATATTGTCTATATATATTGGGTCTCCTATTACAGATGGAGATTTCTCTGAACACACACACACACACACACACACACATATATATATATATATATATATATATATATATATATATATGTGTGTGTGTGTGTATGTGTGTGTGTGTGTGTGTGTGTGTGTGTGTGTGTGATGTTTTATTGGAAATGATTTTTACTATAAAATGCATTGGACAATGATTTTTACTATAAAAATGCATTGGACAATGATTTTTTACTATAAAATGCAATAAAAATGCATTGGACAATGATTTTTACTATAAAAATGCATTGGATAATGATTTTTACTATAAAAATGCATTGGAAATGATTTTTACATTGGAAATGGAAATGATTTTTACTATAAAAATGGATTGGACAATGATTTTTACTATAAAATGTATTGGAAATGATTTTTACAATAGAAATGCATCGGAAATGATTTTTACTATAAAAATGCATTGGAAATGATCTTTACTATAAAAATGTATTGGAAATGATTTTTACAATAGAAATGCATTGGAAATGATTTTTATTATAAAAATGCATTGGACAATGATTTTTACTATAAAAATGCAATGCAATGGACAATGATTTTTATTATAAAAAATGCATTGGACAATGATTATTATAAAGATGATAACGGTCGTACAATTATGGGACACTATTATTTACTCCATTTGAGTTTTTCACATTTTCTCCAGGTCTTTTACTGGAGTCTGAGTGACAACAAGTCTCCTCAGGTCTCCAGGTCTCTTCTGAGTAATCTGGCAGATTGCAGTAGTGCAGTGTTCTGGATGGTATCACCCCTTCCTCTGATTTCCAAATTTCCAGACCCTTTTCCAATCCTTTTGGGACCATTCCAAGTGCCCCAATTAAGATTGGTATCACTTTGACTCTCATATTCCATAACTTTTCAGTTCTCTGGCAAGGTCTAGGTATTTGTCCATTTTTTTCATTTTCCTTCAGCTTCACCCTGTGATCTGCTGGCACTGCAAAATCCACCAGTTGACAAGTTCTTTCTTTTTTGTTAATCAACACTAGGTCTGGTCTTCTTGCTGGGATAAGGTGATCCGTTTTTATTTCAAAGTCACAGAGAATTTTATGCGTTTCGTTCTCAAGAACAGATTCTGGTTTATGCATATACCATTTTGTTGTATGGTCAAAATTTAATTTTTTTGCATGATTATCAGTGGATCACCTTCCCAACCCAGTCGTGTCTAGTTTTCTATTCCCGTTGTGCTAGTTGGCTACATTCGCATAGTACATGGTTTACAGTATCATCTCTATTACCGCAAAGTCTACATTTACTATTTTGTTGGGTCTTATCAATTTTTGCTTTGGTATAGTTTGTCCTTATGGTATCATTCTGTGCAGCAATTATTAGTTATTCAGTTTCTCTTTTGAGGTTTCCTTTTCTTAACCATGTCCAGGTTTCTTCATGTTCAGCCTCTCCGATTTGTCGTTTGAAGTTTCCATATAATTGTTTTTCTTCCTATTTTTGTTTTCTACTCTTTGTTGTTTTTCTGTTTGTCCACCTGTCACTTCTACTATTGTTGGCCGCCATAAGTAATCTGTCTTTGCTCTTTCTTGTGTAGTCTTTGAGTTGTTGGATTGTGGTTTATTATTATTATTATTATTATTATTATTATTATTATTATTATTATTATTATTATTATTATTTTTTCAGACAATTATTATTATATCTCAGGTGCTTTGGCATTGTCCTTTCCAGCTGGGAACATTTGGCTCAAGACTGCCCTCGGTGGCGGCAGAATCTCCATAGAGGACTGTACATGTCAGAAGTCACCCTGATACAACATCGTGAAGCTAAGAGGTCCGTAAGAAAGCAACGGCAACAAAGCACCGGAACATCATCATCTACAGGGACAACCTACAAATGTAAAATCTGTGGTCGAGAATGTTTCTCAAACATCGGACTTCATAGTCACAGGAGGCGCTGCAACTTCAGGGGCACACAAAAACTTTTATCATAGTCTTTCGAGACTGAATTGCCAATGAATGATTATTATTTTATTATTATTATTATTATTATTATTATTATTATTATTATTATTATTCGTTGTACTGATATTAATGGAATTTTTAAATTCTAATTTTCTGGTTGATTTACAATTAAAAATGAGAAAACATTTCGATAATCCCCTCTCTTNAAAAGAGAGATTTACCAACAAAAGCTCTGAAGATGATCTAAATTAATAGATCGAACCTGCAGCGTCGTCAATAAACTCACACTATTAAATCATTTAAACCTGTGTTTTTTCAATTTTTTTATTATATCTACATACCGCGGATTCACTTCCTTTTTATTCACACACACACACACACACACACACACACATACAACATATATATATATATATATATAATATAATAATATATATATATAAATGAAGATAGGAGGTGGTTGGGAGTAAAATCACAGTATGGAGGTAGGTGAAAGGAAAAATGAACATAAAAATAATTGACTCAAACAAGTCCAAGTTAGGAGAGAAAATATTTTGTCCTTCTGACGCGAAACTTCCTCAGATCGAAGGAAGTTTTCGTGTCAGAAGGACGAAATATTTCTCCCAGCCATTTGGACTTGTGAGTCATTATTTTTGTTCATATTTCCTTTCACCTCACCTCATATATAATATATATATAATATACTATAAATTATTATATACTCTGCGCAGGCACCTTTTTTTCCACGCGTTGTTGTCCGTTTTCGTGCAAAGGGGTGGACCTCTAACAACAATGGTTCTTTCGTGTCGTACGAAGGGAAGAAAAAGAATGGAAGAAGTTAAGCAGCCTTCAAACAAGTTCAGTACTCTAATGGGTGACTACTTTGTGTCTCCAGCATTTCGTGTCACTGTTAAACTTTCCCTTTCTACCAAAACACCTCAAGACAAAAACCCGCCCTGTTCGGCTGGGTGTTAGATGTACCTACTGCACCTCTGAGAGGGGTAAAGACTCCCCCCAATGGGGCCACCTGTTGGCCGTGGGTGGCGAACCCGTGATGCTAAGGTAAGCCAGGTGGATGAGCAGTCCTGACTGCCAATACTCCACTTGGCCCTATTTTGGGGCTAGACGGGCGTCGTAGAGGCCCCCTTTCCGATCAATCGGCTGGTCACGTCAAAGCCCTAGCGACCTATATGATTTCCCAACCCTAATTGCCCTTATGGCAAGCGCCCAACCCCTCTTTTTTACATATGGGTGCTAGAAGGCCGGTGACTGAGGGGCAACGTCTTGGGAATGACGTTAAACGCTATCTGATGGTGGGTTCCAGTTTGGAAGTTTGGGAATGTGGAGCACCCTTTCATCACCAATTGCTCCCCCTGGCCACTGTGAACCCGGAGATGGTAGTACCTGTTAGGGTCCCATCATGGGTTAAATAGATGAAAATGTATTTATAAAATTGTATTCATCCATTAAAATTGAGTATTTCAAAACTTTAATCGGCATTAAATAACCCTGAGGTGATATGCCGTAAAACAAAAAACATTCCAAAACCAAACAAATCAAGACTAATCACAAACTTACTAAAAGGCTATTATTCTAATGAGCCAATTCTCTTATACAACTTTGTATAAGATCTTCTTTGTAACTCCTATCAGGTTCTGTATTCTTTTATATTACGTTTGCTTAGCAATAAATCAATCATTGTTATCAAATTTGTCGTAAAATTGTTCTTAAGATATTCTCATATCTTATATTATATACTGTATGAAGATAACGATATTCAGGCAATTCCAATATTATCTAATAATCTAAGCTAACGAAAGAATTTATCTCGATGTCTCAAGTAACCCTACCCTTGGAAAACTACTCGATAGATGATGGCATGTGAATTAGAAAAAAAAAGAGCCATAGCCAATATAGAGCATAATCATAGCAGTAGCACGAACGCTGCAGGTTGTTGCATACCTTTGTTATCTATTTATCTTCCAGAACGCCAACCGACTTTTTTCTTAAACTACAAATTTGATACTGCAAATCATTAAAACTAGGTATAACCCAAAAAAAATCTTGCTACGTTTAAAAAACGAATTAAATATTAAAATCTATATTAAGGTCAAAACTTTTGTCTAAAATCGATAAGTAGTAACATAATGACCATCATTAAAAAACAGAAAATATCATACTATGCAGTTATTTTTAATAACATTTAAAACGTGTTTTGGTCAATTCGACCGCGAAATCCGCCATTCTGTCGCTTTTCAATGTTTTAGGTGCTTGTTTACAATTTTAATGTAACAATTCGCGATTGCAAAAAAAATTACCAAAAAATCGGGTAATTACCGATTTTAATGAAATGTCAGTTCTGATTTAAACAATTAATGAATTTATAATCTCCAGTTATTTTTATTTCAAAACTTTAATTTAGTATTTGCTAGAAAAATTTAATATATAAAATCATTTAAAAATATAAAAACCTGATGTAAGTTTAAAATGTTATATTTTAGATTCTAGAATAAATATCTATTTTAATGCAAACCTTATTTATTCATCAATAAGTATACTTTTTTGAAGAAAAAACTCCGATTGAAAAATGTACCCCCCCCCCTACTTTTTAAAGCATGAAAAATATCATGTATAAATTTTTTCTTTTATAAGATAATAGCAATTAAAATATTATCGAAATGAGTAATAAAAGAAAGTCTCCAAAAAATTAATTATCTATTAATTTTTACATTTTATTTTTTAATTTTCGGTAACTTATTTCTCATAAAAAACCACGTAAATTTTTTTTTTTTTTTGTTTCTATCAATAACTCGGTCTTTTATCTCTTTATTTATACTGTAATTAAAAACTCCGAAAAAAAGTTACGCCCCAACATAAGGGGGGGGGGTCAAAATAAGTGACCTGAAAAAAAATGAGATTTTAGTAATTTGCCTATGAAAATTATTATATATAAAATTCATTTAAAATAAAAGATATTCGGATTTTAAAGTTAAAATGTTAATATTTTAGATTCTAAAAAATAAATATCTACTAATGCAAACCTTATTTTAGGTGCCAAAATTATATAGTTTTGAAAAGAAAAACTCGAATTGAAAAATGTACTCCCTCCCCTTTTGGAAAGTAGAAAAACATTCGATGTAAATAAAATTTTTTCTTTTATAAAATAATAGCCAATAAATAAATTATCGAAATGAGTAAAAAAGAAATCTAAAAAATTAATTATTTATTATTTTTTACATTTTATTTTTCGATTTTCCGGTACTTTATTTCTCCATAGAAGCGCAACCTAAAATTTTTTTTTTGTTTCTATCATAACTTCGGGTCTTTTATCTCTTATTTATAACGTAATTAGTAATAAAATAAATAATCGCATATAGAATATCATTCATTGATAAAAAACACTGAAATTTCAATTAAAATCTGCTAATTCCCTGATTTTGGTAATTTATTTTCTGTAGGGGGGGGGCTAAAAGTAATTTTGTCAAAAGCAAATTTAGCCTCATTTGAGTATACCTAATAATACAAACATATACGTTATTGGTTACAACACACTAACATGAGCATCTTCCTCGTGTTCCATTGACCAATGAAATTCTGGGGACTAGTCAAAAAGTAAGCAAGAATTGTTCTCCAATGGGATAATTTGATCTTTGAACAAACTCTTTATGTTCCTTATTTCTTTTACTGGGAAGATTTTTTTTTTTAAATTTAAAAATATTAGCGTTCTTCCTTCAACATTTCCTAAAGTGATCACCGTGACGTATTTTTGGTGGTACCCCTAATTTTAAACTGTCCTCAAACAAAAGACTTCAAGGTTTAGACTGGAGTTCAAACCACTTGCTACGATGTTCCAGTCCAATATGTTGTAGCGTTAGTTTGTATTCGCCTGGTGGAGTTGTCCCTGCCCCTTTTTGTTTGCTGGGTGCCAGCCAGGGCACCAACCAAGTATTTAAGCGCCGGTTTCCAAAACACTTCGCTCTCTTTGTATAGTTTCACATAGCAACTACGAGCCACAATGGGGTAGATTCTATCTAAACCCTCTCGTGGGCTCCGCCCCTTTTAACTTTACTGTAAGTTATTCTCAAAGCATGACTTATCGCTAGTCTCATGTCTGTACCCTTTTGATGTTATATCTGTATCAATTCATGAATGTTCCTATCTTATTGTGTACCCCTTTTATGTGTACTCTTTATTATGAACGTTGTATCTACTGTTTATCCATGGCTGTGTTATTAAACGGTGACCCCCTCAAAGAAATAATTTCTTTGAGGGGGTCACCGTTTTTTTCTTTTTTTTTTTTTAAAAGTTCGTGTTGAAAGTTCCCGAGTACTTTTACGACTATTTTTATGGTCGACCTTGGCAAAAAGGGGAAGTGTTCATATCACGTCGGGGTCACCAGTTAACAACGTAGGTTTAAAGTTATACATATATAAGATATATACTATATAAAAGGGGAATATATATATATATATATATATTTAAATATATATATAATATATATAAACGTAGGTGCAAAGTTCAACGATACTTTGGATACAAAACTCCGAACGAATAGGTTAATAACAAACATTAATAAAAAGCAGCACATGGATAACAGTAGAATACAACGTTCATAATAAAGACGTAACACATACAAAGGGGTACACAAAATAAAATAGACACATTCATGAATGAATACAGATATAACATAAAGAGTAAGACATGAGACTAGCGATAGTCCATGCTGTAAAGAACACAGTAAGTAAAGGGGGGCGGAGCCCCACGAGAGGGTTTAGATAGAATCTACCCCATGTGGCTCGTAGTTGCTGAAAACTATAAATAAGAGCGAAAGTGTTTGAAACCGGTGCTTAATACTGGTGGTGCCTCTCGCGGGCACCCAGCAAACTAAAAGGGGCAGACAACCCACCAGGCGAAACAAACAACGCTACAATGTAAATCACTAAACAGCACGTATTGTATACCTTCTTTTAACTTACTACTTCTATTCTCTCTGGCGTCTGGTACGTCGCAACTCAACTCATTTCTTCATACTAATCAGGCTGTTACCAGAACATTCATCCGCCCTGTCCGGCTGGGGCGTAGAATGCACGACTGCACCTCTGCAGAAGGGGTAAAGACTCCCCAATGGGCCACCTGTTGGCCGTGGGTGCGACCTCGTGATGCCTAAAGCGATAGAGGCCCAGGTGGATGGGCAGTTCATGACATGGAATACTCCAAACTTGGCCCTATCTTGGGCTAGACGTGGCGGTCGGAGAGACCCCTCCGATCAATCGGCTGGTCAACGTCAAGCTACAACCTAATAGATTTCCCACCCTATGCCTATGGCAAGCCCCAACCAACTTTTTATCAATTGGTGTAGAAGGCGGTGGGCTGCGAGTCACATGTCCTGGGAAATGACGTTAAACTCTAATCTGATGTGAGGTTCAGTTTTGGAGTTGGAATGTGGAGCCCCCTTCAATCACCAATTGCTCCCGTGATTCCATGTGACTCGGAGGGTAGTACCTGTTAGGTCCCATCTATGGGTTAATAGAAAACGTTTATTAAAAAATTGTATTATCCATTAAGAATTGATTTATTCAAAAACCTTTATCGGCATTAAATGACCCACTTGAGGTTGATATGCCGTAAAAACAAAAACAAAACCAAAACAAGACCATTCCATAATCACAAGACATGTTATTTCTTAAGCTTTTATTTACTTAACTAACATTTCATGTAACTAAACATCTGACAACATAGCGCGCGTATGCAGTGAGTTCCAAGTTAAGGCAGGACATCTCTCTGCCCGACGTCCCAAACTGAAAACTGAGGACCCAACCAGGTCCCACGTGACTCACGTATTTGAGGGCTTTCTGTACTATTCCATGGAAAGTCCCTTGCCGTGATATGAAAAGGGCCATCTCTTTAAAAAAACAGGGGATTGACAATAATCTTAATGCACCCACATAGAAATGTAACACACGGAGACTCTGAAACAGAACCTGTTAATGTTTGCTCAAGAAATAGAATATTAATTTAATAGCATGAAATGATATTCAAAACAACCATCGCCCCCCCCCCCCGATTGTTTATAGATGTTTATATCTATTTTAAACTGTCCCCCAAACAAGGACTTAAGATTAGACTGGGTTAGCGGTAAGGGTAGATTGTTATTTTGTTGTTTTGGCTACGTTTGTAAAGTTTAAAATGCCATCCTTGCCCATTGAAAGGGCTTAAAGAAAAGTCCATTAGGAACCTTGGTAAGCGTATAAGTCCTATCTGCGTATTGGTAAAGGTCCCGTGATTTAATCCTAAGTGTCCGTTCATCAAAGAAATGCAAGTTGTAATTAAGACCAGTATGGTCGTTAAGTCATTGTATCAGCCTCAGAGTACTGCCAGGATTGGCCAAGAAGATAGATCACTGAATTCTGGCCTAGTCTATAAAGTAGAAGTGGGCTTAAACACACACTAAGCTAGTAAATAACTATATGTGAAACAACCAACAACGTTAAATTTTCATTGATTTTAACGGTGCGAAAATGTAAACATGTTTTCGATCAAATAAATTTTTTATTATTTCCGTAATTGAAAAAAACATTTTTTTAAATCATCATGAGTTTTTTTTATGTTTCTTTCTTTCGAATGGACAAAAAATCTTCAAGGATAATATTTAATCTTTATGCAAGTTTCATTGTGTTTTAGAATATGGGGGGTGGGGAAGATTTCATAGGGAAATTGTGTAGCCTTATTTCCAAGAAAGAATATTTATTAAATATAGAAAGATATTCAACCAAATATGTTCCCCCACAAGCATTTTTTTTTTCCGATTTATCTAAAAAATGTTCATATCTATTTTAACTGTCCGCAAACAAGGACTTCAGATTAGACCTGGGTTAGATTGGGGTTAGTTTTTATTGTAGTTGTTTTGGTTAAATTTCAATTGATTAACGGTGCAAAAAATTGTTTTTCGGATCATTAAGTAAAAGTAAAAGTAAAGTCCGACGGGGTGGCCTAAAGTCGGTATCAAGCCAGTCAGCGAGGAGTCTATCCCTTTCAAAGCGCTACACCAAGGAGTTGTTTTTAGTATCTGAGGTGAGCCGCCCACATCTACCATCAAGCCCCTTACTTTACGCACAGAATCCCTGTCTACTCATACGCTGATTGGCGGGACCGTATCGACTAGTGACCTTGTGGTTTCTAGCCGAACGCTCTACCGACTGAGCTAACCCGGTCCTCCAATTTTCGTCAATAATTTTCATTATTTTCCGTAAGCTGAAAAAAAAAAAAAAAAATCATCATGAGTTTTTTTTAATGTTCTTCTTAGAATCGAGAAATATATTTTTCCAAGATAATATAACCTTTATGCAAGTTTCTTTACTGTTAAATATAGTGTGTGTGGGGGGGGGGGGGGCAAATTTCACAAGGTGTGAAGAGATGTTTTTATAAATGTAGAAGTTTAACGGAGGCGATAAGATAGAAATAATATATATTTATTTATGTTGCAAATGTACAGTGATATGTTATGTAGTCTAGGCCTGGATACGTTTGTAAGTAGTTCTACCCCTAAGCGTCTGCTATTCAGTCATGATCTTCCTAGGGGGGGGGGGGGGGGGGGGGGGGGGGGCGCTGCCGTGTTGTGCTGTGTCAATGGTGAGGAAGTAGTTAGAATACTATTACATCCCCTCACCAGATGAGAGGAGAATGTGAATGATAAAATTGTTTTGTTATTTTTTGTATCTTGTAGGTGTTGTGGATAAACGGCCACTTCTAGTTGTTTTAGGTTGTGGTTGTTTAGGGTAATGCTGGTTAATGTGTGGTATCGGTGTAGTATGGTGTTTTCTTTGTGCGGTGTGTTGTGGTCATTGGAAAGGACCTGCTTGTTGGTGTATTGTAGTGTTTTCTTAATTGGACCCGGTTTCTTCTTTTGATGTCCATCAGCAAATTTTTAAAATGTAGGATTCTAGGTTCCACACATTTTTAAGTACTAATAAGCAGGTGTCATTGTCCCTTGTTATCTAACACACGCACAGTTTGTCCCGGGTTAGGGTTTACATAATATTGGATCCCTATACTTTTTACAAGGTAGTATAGAAAATCCTTATGGCGATCAGTACAGCTGATGGCCTTGAGAGTGAGTGACAATACCTTGACTCATCTCTCAACCTTGGCGTTCTGGGATGATCGTGAGAATCGGAAAGTGATAGAAAGCCCTTTCGGTTTAAGGAGTTAAGCAACTCGAGTTGCAGAGTTAGAAGCTAGCAGAGATGTACTCTCAGCGCGCAGTGTCTGGCCTGGGGGTTCCGAATAAACTAACATCCAAAAGTACAATCGAAGTCTTGTGTTTATTACTAAAAGCTAACAATGACAACAAGGCTTCTGATAAGAAATGGTCCCAGCAGACCCAGACACGGAATCCCATACAAGAAAGACCAGACGAGACCTGTAGAAGATATACCAACCATTAGAAGAGAAAGAAAGAAGGCAAGATCCGGCAAGAAAGAATAAAAGAGCTTATATAACAAGGGGTGGTAAAGTCGGCTTTTGCCCTTTTTCGTTTTAAGGGAAAATTGTGGTAATCTATGGTAAGATATAACAAGGCCTGCTAGTTCTTCTTATACTTCGTCGTTGAAATGATCTAGCATTTATGCTTATTTATCGTATACGAGGTAAATCGGTAAGATGAGTGGCATGCCCAGATGACTGCACCACTAAATAGCAATCACACGACCCCTCAATCTAAACAATATTTTAATGTCATATCCAACATTAAAAAGACCCAGGGCTCCATTTGTTTTTTTTGCAAATAAACATTTGATTTGCTCGAAAATTACAAGAGATTGATATTTATTGATGTCATTTAATGCCAATGATAGCAGAATATATTACTTATTTGGTATTTACCATGAAATTATATATATAGATTCTTGTTTTCTCAACTAAACTTTGAAATTCTTCAACTTCAGCTATAGAGTGTTTTGATTAAATTGATGCTAAGATATTTATACATGTTTTTAAGAAATTGATTAGACCTATGAATATATAGACGTTGGATGTTATCGAATTACATGTGGATCTGTGTATGTGTGTATGTATTTTTATGTGTTATATATTTATCTTATCATTATTTTATTTTTATTAACTTATTTATTATTATTTTATTTTTTAATTTATAAAAAAAATTTTTAATTATTTTTATTATTAATAATATTTTATTATATTTAATATTATTATTATTTTTATTAATTTTTTTTAATTCACTATTTAGTATTATTATTATTAGTAGTAGTAATTATTATCGTAATATT